>CM042421.1:14287732-14557732 GCA_023634145.1 Thymallus thymallus | reverse complement strand
AGGGGGGGTGAGTAAGTGTCTACAGTAGAGAACTAGGGAGGGGGGGGGGGTGAATAAGTGTCTACAGTAGAGAACTAGGGAGGAGTGAATAAGTGTCTACAGTAGAGAACTAGGGAGGGGTGAATAAGTGTCTACAGTAGAGAACTAGGGAGGAGTGAATAAGTGTCTACAGTAGAGAACTAGGGAGGGGTGAATAAGTGTCTACAGTAGAGAACTAGGGAGGGGTGAATACGTGTCTACAGTAGAGAACTAGGGAGGAGTGAATAAGTGTCTACAGTAGAGAACTAGGGAGGGATGAATAAGTGGCTACAGTAGAGAACTAGGGAGGGGTCAAATTGGAAGCCAAAGCCATACAGGGACATACAGTACACCATCAAGAGAAGAAACCATCATAATAGAAACCTCATAATAATGGCTGGAATGGAGTCAATGGAGTGGTATCAACCACATTGAAACCATGTTTTTTTTATGTGACTTACCAATTAGGATCTGGCAAAAAATACTTGAATCAGTTATAGAACCCATTGCCCTTTATGGTTGTGAGGTCTGGGGTCCGCTCACCAACCAAGAATTCACAAAATGGGACAAACACCAAATTGAGACTCTGCATGTAGAATTCTGCAAAAAATATCCTCTGTGTACAACGTAAAACACCAAATAACGCATGCAGAGCAGAATCAGGCCGATACCCGCTAATTATCAAAATCCAGAAAAGAGCCGTTAAATTCTACAACCACCTAAAAGGAAGCGATTCCCAAACCTTCCATAACAAAGTCAAAAGTCCCCTAAGCAAACTGGTCCTGGGGCTTTGTTCACAAACACAAACAGACTCCACAGAGCCCCAGGACAGCAACACAATTAGACCCAACCAAATCATGAGAAAACAAAAAGAGAATTACTTGACACATTGGAAACAATTTACGAAAAAAGAGCAAACTAGAATGCTATTTGGCCCTAAACAGAGAGTACACAGTGGCAGAATACCTGACCAAAATTAAGGAATGCTTTGACTATGTACAGACTCTGGCTCTCAAGAGAAGACAGGTTATGTGCACACTGCCCACAAAATGAGGTGGAAACTGAGCTGCACTTCCTAACATCCTGCCAAATGTATGACCGTATTAGAGACACATATTTCCCTCAGATTACACAGATGTTTATTTATTTTCCCTTTTGTACTTTAACCGTTCATCGTTACAGCACTGTATAATATGACATTTGAAATGTTTTTATTATTTTGGAACATTTGTGAGTGTAATATTTACTGTAATTTTGATTGTTTATTTCACTTTTGTTTATTATCTACTTCACTTGCTTTGGCAATGTTAAGATATGTTTGTCATGCCAATAAAGTGCTTGAATTGAATTGAATTGAATTGAATTGAATTGAATTGAATTGAAAGACAGAGAGACAAAGAGAGCAAGAGAGAGACAGTGAGAAAGAAAGAGAGAGGGAGATAGAGCGTGAGAGAGAGAGAGAGAGAGAGAGAGAGAGAGAGAGAGAGAGAGAGGACAGAAAGAGGACACAGGCCTTCTGTTACAATGTGAGCAGGTCTTTAATAAGGATCAGATAAACATTACCATTGTAAGCAGTGGCCAACCTGGTATTATAAACCATACATGAGAGCCACAGCTGGACATGGAGGGGTGGGTTTTGTGTCTGCTCGTGTGTGTGTGCATCTGTGTGTCTTGTGTGTGTGTAGCTCAGTTGGTAGTGCATGGCGCCTGCATGGTGCTTGAAATGTCAGGGTTGTGGGTTTGATTCCCAAGGGGGACCAGTATGAAAATGTATGGACTCAATACTGTAAATCGCTCTGGATAAGAGAGTCTGATAAATGACTCAAATGTAATGTAAAGTGTGTGTGGCTGGTGTAGCCTCTTCCCAGAATTGCAGGGATGACAGAGGGATTTGTTTTGGGGTAGAAGGATTAACTGAGACTATGGCCTGGGCAGCAGCTCAGTTCCAGTTGGGTAAAACCTACGTCCCTAATTACTGGCATAATCTGACTACTGTAATATCATAACAACCAGCAATACATCTGCCTTTTCATTTCACCACTAATACAATAATAGTGATTAAACATCTGCTGGCTGGGGCTCAGTGCAATCAAGAACAGAGATTCTGGCTCGCATCTGTTATGTAGGCTTTCTACATAACACACGCACACACACTCTGCGGTACTGCTGCCCGCCCTCCAATTACCTACACCTCAGCTCCCCCCAAAACACCTTGACCTACCCTCATCCAGCCCACATACCCCCCACGTAGCTCCTAGTCCACCCCCTAGCCCACAGCTTCAGACCTATCGTCCCCCAGTCCTCCCATCCCACCAACTGCTTGTCCTCTGTTACCACCCCACATCCAGTAGGTGAGCTCCAGACCTGCAGCCCAAATGACCCTCGGGTTCCCCCAGTCTGGGCTACTCCGTCTGGGCCACTAACTGGGGTTTCCTGTCTGGAGCTCTGGATCTTTCAGGCCACAATGAAAGGCCTATTGTTCACCTAGGTGGTCCCTACAGGACTAACCCCCCTTGACATACACCCACACACATATGCACACACACACACATGGACCTGCGTACACACATTTATACACAAATACGTATGCACACACACACACACGCACACACATAAGCTATACAGACACACGCAAACACATACACATCTCCTAACCCTCTAATCATGGAGCAGGGGACAGGGAGCGGTGGGGCTAGCGTGGTGATAGTGGTAAATATTTACGTGTGGGTTGTAACTACATTGTGTAATTCAGCCACAGCAGCTTCCTTCCTGTCTGACGATGTTTAGTCTCTGTCTGCTGTCGCTCGCTGATTCCTCTCATCCGATTGGTCCATTTGATCTGTCCCCCGCTCCCTCTCATCTGTCTGGTTGGCTCCCTAGGAAAATTTGCCCCTTAACCACAGATCTAGGATCAGCTTACCATCCCCCAATCCTAACCCTAACCATAAGGAGGGTAAATGCAAAACTGACCTTAGATCAAAGACTAGGGGAAAATGGACCATGACCACAATGGTAGTTGTCCTCCAGTTAAGTTTATTAAAGGACCAAAGACAACCGCAGCTACACACCACAAAACAACCACACACCGTACGTACTCAGGAAGAATACTAGACCATAGATTAGAAAGAATACACATAATATGAAGAAGTGACCTCCATCACACAGCTAAGAACCTCACAAATAAGTAGAGAAGTGACCTCCATCACACAGCTAAGAACCTCACAAATAAGAAGGGAAGTGACCCCCTACTTGGGACGTCCCTATCCTAAACTCTAACCATAACCATAACCCTTTACCATTTTAAATTTCGACTTCGGTGTGGTAGGAACGTCCCAAGGATCCCGGATAGCACTGACCATAGAGAAAGAGACAAATAAAGGAAAAGACAAATAAAGAAGTACAAGAGTAGAACAAGTAAAGTGACACTACAGAAGCACAGACCAAGAACGTTTCCACTGTGTCATTAAATCAACACACACTCCATCACCACTTCCCAGCATGGACGCTTCCACATTTAATTTACTGTAGTAATAATAACTGCTGTACAATGTACACTGGGGGCCAAAAGTTTGGAATATTACTTGTTGAAGGGTTTTTCTTTATTTACACAATTTTTTACATTGTAGAATAAAAGTTAAGACATCAAAACTATGACATAAGACATATGGAATCATGTAGTAACCAAAAAAGTGTTAAACAAATTCTTCAAAGTAGCCACCCTTTGCCTTGATGACAGCCTTGCACACTCATGGCATTCTCTCAACCAGCTTCATGAGGTCCGCCAGGATACGTTCATTAGAGTTACTAGCCTCAGATTGCAGCCCAAATAAATGCTTCACAGAGTTCAAGTAACAGACACATCTCAACATCACACAGTCTCCTAATGGCCTTCATGGTTGAATTGCTGCAAAGAAACCACTACTAAAGGACACTTGCTTGGGCCAAGAAACACGAGCAATGGACATTAGACCGGTGGAAATCTGTCCTTTGGTCTGGAGTCCAAATTTGAGATTTTTGGTTCCAACCTCAACCAAATTTAGATGGTTTGGGATGAGTCGGACCGCAGTGAAGGAAAAGCAGCCAACAAGTGCTCAGCATATGTGGGAACTCCTTCAAGGCTGATGGAAAAGCATTCCAGGTGAAGCTGGTTGAGAGAATGCCAAGAGTGTCCAAAGGTGCCAAGAGAGTAAGGCAAAGGTAGCTATTTGAAGAATCTCAAATATATTTTGATTTGTTTAATACTTTTTTTGGTTTCTACATGATTCCATATGTCTTATGTCATAGTTTTGATGTCTTAACTTTTATTCTACAATGTAAATGTCACGAACGTGGTGAGTGTCAGACCAAAACACAGTGCTGAAGTAATGCAACATGATATTTATTAAATCAAAATAACAACACGATAACACAAACTTAACACACAGCAGGCTACACAGCAGGCTACACAGCAGGCTACACAGCAGGCTACACAGCAGGCTACACAGCAGGCTACACAGCCCTAAACCTAAACCAACAATGATCCACACAGACAGAGGAGAGGAGAGGAGAGGAGCGGAGAGGAGAGGAGAGGAGAGGAGAGGAGAGGAGAGGAGAGGAGAGGAGAGGAGAGGAGAGGAGAGGAGAGGAGAGGAGAGGAGAGGAGAGGAGAGGAGAGGAGAGGAGAGGAGAGGAGAGGACTGCTACTGTCTCCCCACCTGTTACTCTCCTGTCTGCTCAGTGTGCCCATTAGCTGCACTGACGGCCACACACACAGACACACAAAGAAATACACACACACACAGCCGTGATAGGCAGGGCAGACAGGGAGACGGATGAAATGAAACCCTTGAACATGGTGTGTCTGACAGGGTGAATAAAACACAGGCACACACACAAGGCCGCTATGCTCCACGCCCTCCTCCTGATGTCTCCATTCATCTCAACTGTCACACTCACACACCCACAGCATATTTCACTTCCTCTGTCAGCCCGATAAATTACAGCTCTCTCTCTCTTCTCCTCTCCACTGCACTCCCACTCTCTCTCCTCTCCTCTCCTCTCCTCTCCTCTCTCTCCTCTCCTCTCTCTCCTCTCCTCTTGACATCTTTCTCTCTCTATTTTCTCTGTCTTTTTCTCAATTAGGCCTCATATACACTCAGTACTCTCTGCTTACTCTCTTGTAAGGCTTCCTCTTTCACTCTCTCTTTACTTTTGTACATTAACTATTATTCAAGGTAGCACAATTGGCAAATCACATTTTATATACAGTACCTGTCAAAAGTTGTCTTTATTTTTACTATTTTCTACACTGTAGAATAATAGTGAAGACATATGGAATCATGTAGTAACCAAAAAAGTGAACACCAGAACCTCGTGGAGACAAGGAGAAAGTCAGACAAAAACATCTGTGGTATGTGGCATTCTCTCCTCGTCAGACAGCCAGACAAAGACTAACTGTGTGGACGTTAAGGGCCAGATGTGTCACTAATATCTTAATGAGTTAAAAGGTTCCAAATGACCAAACTTAGTTTTGAAAAAATCATGCAGATGATTGTAACAAAGAGGGACTGTCTGACCTGAGTTTAACTCAGAGAGAGGCTGCATCCCAAATGCCATCTTAAATGGCATCCTATTCCCTATTATAGTGCACTACTTTTGACCAGGGCCTATAGGTTTATGGTCAAAATAGTGCACTATATAGGGAATAGGATGCTATTTGGGACACATCCAGAGAATACAATAACTGATCCTAGAAAAGACACTACTGTAGGGTCTGTTACTGTGGTAAGCTAGCTTAACAAGACTTTATAACAGACAGCATCAACATTAGGCTCTGAATCAACTACACAACAGGACAACATGGAATCTGGACAATAGCAGAATAACGAGAAGGAGAGCAGTGGGACGATTCCTGATTTGTGATACAGCCTGGAATCGAACCAGGGTCTGTAGTGACGCCTCTAGCACTGAGATGTAGTGCCTTAGGCCCCTAAATTCTAGAGTGGTGATGTGAGAAGGAGAGGAGAAACAGGGTATAGGTCTACAAGAGAACGCATACCAGCTTAGTATTGTATGTCAGAGCCTCCCACTGTCCCCCTGTCCCCAAACACACATACACACCCTCCCCCTCCACCTCCCCCCACCCAGGGTTTTAATTCCATCTCAGCACGGTAACAAACCCTCGTTAAAGCAGATTAATACCACAAGAGGATTAGTCTCTTATATTAGATAATGGAAGTGCGATGAAGGAATCCCATACAGGCTTGGATGGTGTGTGTTTGATCTCTCTCTCACACACACACACACACACACACACACACACACACACACACACACACACACACACACACACACACACACACACACACACACACACACACACACACACACACACACACACACACACACACACACACAGCTAATCCAGGTGTAACACATGTAGGTTAGGAATGGTGCAAGGGGGGTGGTGTGTGTGGGGGGGAGCGGGGGAGGGGCTTGTATTACTATCCTTGTGGGTACTGGAAATCCCCCAAAAGGATAGTAAAACAAGGAAAATTCTCCCTTGTAGGGACATTTCCCTGGTCCCCACGAGGACAAAGGCTATTTTAGGCTTAGGGGTTAGGTTTAGGGTTGCAATTAAGGTAAGGGTTAGAATTAGGTTTAGGTTTAGGTTTAGGGTCAGGGAAAATTGGTTTTTGAATGGATATACATTTTAGGTCCCCACAAGGATAGAAAAACATACAGTATGCTGTGTGTGTGTGTGTGTGCGTGCGTGCGTGCGTGCGTGCGTGCGTGCGTGCGTGCGTGCGTGCCTGTGTGTGTGTGTGTGTCTACACTTAGTGTAAGTCTCCAGTTAGCTCCATTTCCAGATAACTAGGTTAGGCCGTCATTCCAAATATCACCCTATTCCATATATAGTGCACTACTTCTGACCAGGGCCCATATGGAATAGGGTACCGTGTGTGTGTGTGTGTGTATGTGTGTTTGTGCATGTGTGTGTGTGTGTGCGTGTCATTAGCCACAGCTGGATGATGGAATGGTCTTTGTTTCATCTGACATTGGACGGATAACGGGGTGACCCCATAAAAAGGAAGTGGATGACTTGCACCCCCTTTACATATGTGAGAATATGTGTGTGAACTTGTGACTGTGAGCTATAGCCCAGTAATGGTAAGTGTTGTGTTTCTGACACATCTGGGCTATTTTCTACACTGGCTGTCTGCTGGGTGTGAAAATCATCTGTCAGGAATCATGTCTCTGTGGCGTTTCCTGTGGGCTTCACTAACTGTCTGTTGTTACATAGCTCAGATACAGTACTTCATGACTTCCTGTTCAATAATAAAGGTACAGTACTGTCCTGTGGTTGGTGTAGGCCCTGTCTAATAATAATGTGTTACCGCAATGCTCATTATCAAATCATCATTTGCTGTACAAAAGTTCTCTCCATGTTGTGTACATGTTTATTAGATCAGCTATATAAATCCATTTGTTCAGTCAAGGCTTGAACAGCCATGAAACTGATCCTCTGAACAAGCCCTAAATGTAAACATGTTACACAGAGAGGTAGAGTGATGGTTCCTCCACACACACAGCAGAGGCCTAATCCACTCAGAGGCCCTGTCCCTGACACGGGGCCAGACGCTCAATCAGGTGTGATCAGTGTTTTTGTATTTAATTACAGTTACACTGACCCTGACCCTACCTAGCTATAAGGACACTTACTGAAGAGGTCTATGTAGACTGACACAAAAACACATACACACACACATACACACACTTAAGCATGCATTGTCACACACACACACACACACACACACACACACACACACACACACAAACAGTCACAGTCATTCCCCTGCCCCGTCTTGACATGGAACTCCTCTGCCCTCTAACAGACAGAACCAATCAAATAAAGATTTGTGCCTGCCTATCAGTCCCTCCCTGCTCTGTCCAGGCATAATTAATCTCAGCAAGGATGTGCTCTCTCTCACTAATGAAAAGCTTCCTGTCAAAAAGCTGCTGTTTGGTGTTTGGTGCTCCATCTGCCACTATAAACCAGAAAGCTTGAGTTCCATAGCAGCAAGTAACACAGCCACAAACTTTAACCCTGACTCTCTGACCCAAATATCTATGGATAATGTATACATATACACTGAGTGCACAAAAGGAGTCTATTAGGCTGTGTGTGTGAAGGCACAATCATAATTATATAATGTTGGCTTTAGCTAGCTAGCTAGATAGTTATGAGGTTGGGAGATTGGGAACCTAGCTACTAAGCCATCAATCAAGTTAGAGTAGCTTGTCTAACTCTCTTAGCTGGCATGCCTGCTGGCAAGGTTACTAGACTTGAGAAAATACTAAAATGTCTTTCATTCTTGGGTTATGATACTATATACCAGTGTGGCAGATGTACTAAACTCCTAAGGCATACAAGTCCATAGAAAATCAATAATTTTAATTAATTAAAATGATAATTGAACAGGTAAAGAAGTATGCTTAGATAACCTATGCATTTTTGCATAGAATAAGCAACGGCCCTCCATCCTCACGTAATTCATGCCCCCTCTAAAATTATGGGTGCATGACGCCCCTGTGCACAGACACACACACACACACACACACACACACACACACACACACACACACACACACACACACACACACACACACACACACACACACACACACACACACACACACACACATTAAACACCATAGACATACAGGGGGTCAGACATGACTGTGCCTCCTCTGTCTGCCATGTAAACCTCAGCAGGGACTAATTATTATCATTACAGCTGTTTGAGAAGTGTTTCCAAACAAGGCAATCAAAGTGTGTCTTTATAATTAGCAAGACGTAGCAGCAGCTATCTCTCTGTCTACTGCTTTCCTCCTGGTGTGATGTGCCTGTGTGTGTGTGTGTGTGTGTGTGTGTGTATATATGTGTGTGGTGTGTGTGTGTGTGTGTGTGTGTGTGTGTGTGTGTGTGTGTGTGTGTGTGTGTGTGTGTGTGTGTGTGTGTGTGTGTGTGTGTGTGTGTGTGTGTGTGTGTGTGTGTGTGTGTGTGTGTGTGTGTGTGTGTGTGTGTGTGTGTGTGAACGTGTGTGTCCATGCATGCGTGCGTTTTTTTGTGTGTGCATGCATGCAAGTCTGTGTATGTGTGTAGGTGTGTGCGTGATGGGTTTGAGAGGCAGGCAGCTAGGAGATAGATGAATCAGATCCTTCTCCCTGTGGAAGTCAACCTGTACACTGTGCTCAATGTGCAGGAGAGACAGCTTGAGTGAAAACAAACTGACACAAATCATTTGAAGCAGAAGAGACACACAACAACCTGTCAGCGGGAGAAATGCCTTTAATTTTTCTGTCATCTGCCAGCAGTTTAACACAAGACTGTAGATAGAGGGAGTGTTCTGCCCCCACACTCTTCTCCTTACAGCCTTTCAAAGAGGGGGTGGGAGAGAGGGGGTGGGAGAGGGGGTGAGAGAGTGAGGGGGGAGATACAGATATACTGTATGTATAGACAGAGTGTGAAGGAATGAGAAATGTCCCACCCTCCCATTCTATGGACAGAGTGTGAAGGAATGAGAAATGTCCCACCCTCCCATTCTATAGACAGAGTGTGAAGGAAAGAGAAATGTCCCACCCTCCCACAATATCCAGTCCTTCTATCCTTATATAGGTTACATACACACACACACACACACACACACACACACATTGCTGCTAATATAACACCTAGTCAGGCCCAGCCATAGCAGAGCATAAATTAGAGGTAGTCTCCTCTGGTCCAGAAACAGAACCTAAGTCAGTCTGCTCTGATTCTGTCAGTGTGGAACCAATGTAGGCAACACAGACAGAGATCATCACACATACGATACAGTACATCATGCATACACACACAACTCCTTTTCCCAAGTGTGTGTGTGTGTGTGTGTGTGTGTGTGTGTGTGTGTGTGTGTGTGTGTGTGTGTGTGTGTGTCAGTCCTCTCCTGTCCCTGTGACCTCCATTGCTCATCTCCTCACCCGGAGGCTTAATCAATGCTTGGAAGTAGTGTTCAGACATAACCTATGCTACGTCCCAAATGGCACCGTATTCCTTATGGGCCCTGGTCAAAAGTAGTGCACTATATAGGGAATAGGGTGACATTTGGAATGACGGCCTAACCTAATTATCTGGAAATGGAGCTAACTGGAGACTTACACTAAGTGTAGACACACACACACACACACACACACACATGAACACACACACACACACACACACACATACACACACACACTTGAACACACACACACGCACACACACACACACACACACACACACACATGAACACACACACACACACACACACACACATGAACACACACACATAAACACACACACACACACACACAAACACACACACACAAACACACACACACACACACACACACACATGTATGAACACACACACATAAATACACACACATGAACACACACACATAAACACACACACACATAAACACACACACACACACACATAAACACACACACATATACAGTATATACAGTTGAAGTCGGAAGTTTACATACACAAGTCATTAAAACTCATTTTTCAACCACTCCACAGACTTCATGTTAACAAACTATAGTTTTGGCAAGTCAGTTAGGGCATCTACTTTGTGCATGACACAAGTAATTCTTCCAACAATTGTTTACAGACAGATTATTTCACTTATAATTCACTATATCACAATTCCAGTGGGTCAGATGTTTACATACACTAAGTTGACTGTGCCTTTAAACAGCTTGGAAAATTCCAGAAAATGATTTCATGGCTTTAGAAGCTTCTGATAGGCTAATTGACATCATTTGAGTCAATTGGAGGTGTACCTGTGGATGTATTTCAAGGCCTACCTTCAAACTCAGTGCCTCTTTGCTCGACATCATGGGAAAATCAAAAGAAATCAGCCAAGACCTCATAAAGAAAATTGTAGACCTCCACAAGTCTGGTTCATCCTTGGGAGCAATTTCCAAACTCCTGAAGTTACCACGTTCATCTGTACAAACAATAGTACGCAAGTATAAACACCATGGTACCACGCAGCCATCATATCACTCAGGAATGAGACGTGTTCTGGAGGAAACAGGTACAAAAGTATCTATATCCACAGTAAAACAAGTCCTACATCGACATAACCTGAAAGGTCACTCAGCAAGGAAGAAGCCACTGCTCCAAAACCGCCATAAAAAAGCCAGACTACAGTTTGCAAATGCACATGGGGACAAATATCTTACTTTTTGGAGAAATGTCCTCTGGTCTGATGAAACAAAAATAGAACTGTTTGGCCGTAATGACCATTGTTATGTTTGGAGGAAAAAGGGGGAGGCTTGCAAGCCAAAGAACACCATCCCAACCGTGAAGCACGGGGGTGGCAGCATCATGTTGTGGGGCTGCTTTGCTGCAGGAGGGACTGGTGCACTTCACAAAATACATGGCATCATGAAAATGATGTGGATATATCGAAGCAACATCTCAAGACATCAGTCAGGAAGTTAAAGCTTGGTCGCAAATGAGTCTTCCATATGGACAATGACCCCAAGCATACTTCCAAAGTTGAGGCAAAATGGCTTAAGGACAACAAAGCAAGGAGGCCTACAAACCTGACTCAGTTACACCAGTTCTGTCAGGAGGAATGGGCCAAAATTCACCCAACTTATTGTGGGAAGCTTGTGGAAGGCTACCCGAAACGTTTGACCCAAGTTAAACAATTTAAAGGCAATGCTACCAAATACTAATTGAGTATATGTAAACTTCTGACCCACTGGGAATGTGATGAAAGAAATAAAAGCTTAAATAAATCTTTCTCTCTAGATATTATTCTGACATTTCACATTCTTAAAATAAAGTTGTCATCCTAACTGACCTAAGACAGTGTCACGACTTCGGCCGAAGTTGCTCCCTCCCCTGGGGCGGGCGGCCGAAGAAAGTCGACGGCCCCTGGCCCGGCGTCTAGTACTAGCCACCACCGATCCATTCGAGTTTTGTTTGTCCCGTTCCATTCACACCTGGTTCCCATTTCACTAATTTTATGTTTGTCTTATTCCCTCTGCTCCCCCCTGGTTTTTGTCGGTGATTGTTTTGTGTGGGAAGTACTCTGTGTGTGACGTGTTTTTCCTTGTTTTGTCTCGATTGAAAGAAATTAAAACGTTTACTCTACCGAACGTATCCAGCCTCCCTGCGCCTGCTTCCACCACTTGCTACACTCATTCTCTCACAGACAGGGAATTTTAGGATCAAATGTCAGGAATTGTGAAAAACTGAGTTTAAATGTATGTAAACTTCCGACTTCAACTGTATATATACACACACACACACACACACACACAGACACACACAGACACACACACACACACACACACACACAAACACACACACACACACACACATAGACACTCCTGGTCAGATAGTCCATCCAGTCAATAAGAGACAATAAAAACCTGTACTGCTGCCTCAACTCAATCTAGTCAATAAGAGTTGAGAGCTACAGACAACACCTCCCGACAAGTAACAAGAGCATGACCCTGAGGATAGATGGACCTATAGAAATGGATTGTATTGCAATGTATAACAGAGTTTATTGTCCACTATCCCGGCTTTACCTGAGCTGTTTATCCTTGAGAAGAGTAGACCAGGGTCCATACTCAGAAAGCGTCTAAGAGTAGGAGTGCTGGGATCAGGTCCCCCTGTTCATGTAATCTTATTCATTAAGCAAAACTGATCCTGGATCAGACACTCCTACTCTGAGACGATTTAAGGAAATTGTCCCAGGCATCTCCCAGCTATCAATAGAGAATACTAGGTTTCCATTGAACTTTAGTCCATGGGTTGACAATGGTCATGGGTGTAATGTGTGTTGTGCGTGTCTCTGTGTGTGTGTGTGTGTGTGTGTGTGTGTGTGTGTGTGTGTGTGTGTGTGTGTGTGTGTGTGTGTGTGTGTGTGTGTGTGTGTGTGTGTGTGTTGTGCGTGTCTGTGTGTGTGTGTGTGTGTGTGTGTGTGTGTGTGTGTGTGTGTGTGTGTGTGTGTGTGTGTGTGTGTGTGTGTGTGTGTGTGTGTGTGTGTGTGTGTGTGTGTGTAGTGCGTGTGAGTTTAAGACCTGGGGTTATGGAGGAGATTGAGCCAAACAACCTGACAGCTGTCAGTAGGACCCATTTCATCTGACACACACACGCGCACACACATGCTCAAAACACACACACACGTCAATTAGGGTCCAGTATGGAGAGCTGAACAACGGAGGATGATTGGGTCTCAGACTCACTCCCTGCAGCCACTGTCAGAATGATACAAACCAATAGAGCACCTGGCAAGACACACACACACAGGCACACACACACACAATAACAACTGCCCTCCATAGGGAAAAAGCACATGACAAGATAGATCCTTACATTTTGACCCACTAGCTAGAAACTGATGGTTTTGTCCTGACTGGACCAACACAGAGTTCGATCTCAGTTACAATCAATCTGTCAAAGAGAGGGTGTGAGTTTGTCTGAGAGTGTGAGTGTACCAGTCTCTGTCTAAAGTAGAACAGTACTACAATGAAGAAGGACCACTGAGAGTGTCTAGAGCCACAGGCAGAGAGAGAGAGAGGGATGGAGAGAGAAAGAGAGACTAATAGAGAGAGACGGGATATGAGGATAGGTAGAGGAAGAGGAGGAGGAGGAAGAGGAGGAGGAGGAGGGGGGGGGGGGGGGAGGAGGAGGAAACATGACAACAATACAAAAAAGAGAAGGAAACAGAGGAGAGAACAGAGGAGAGAGAACAGAGGAGAGAGAGACAAAGAAAGTACATTCATTAAAACTCATCAGATTGCCTTCCTGTCCTATCAGGCAGCATCAAACCGGCGTGGTGCGATCTGGAGGGGGACTACAAAGTGGCTCCGCCGGCCTACAGAAGGGAGGTTTTGATCACGCTAATTAAAAGCCATTTTGTTTAAAACAAACAGACACAACTCTAATTGGCTCTTTTCCATAAGAAAGGGAAGATGTTGAAAGTGAAAGGATGCACAGGGTAGATCAGAGGAACGCTCTCAGGCAGACAAGCTAGCTCACACTCACAAACTGTTGGAGAGAGAGAGAGAGAGAGAGAGATACACATACAGACAGACGCACACATACACACCAATACACAAAACAGGCATACACATATACAACGCACACATATGTTAAAAACACACACACACCTCTCACATATCCACTCTTGCCCTCAAGACTCACACACAAACATACATACAAGCACACAACACCTCTGATGCTTGCACTGTACAGTATACACCGGCTACACACTCAGACAGGTACACAAACAAAGGTACACCCCACCTCACATACAACAAGCTCATTAAGCACAAAAGATAGCTGACTTTGTATGGAACATATGGTACAGACATACAAAGTTCAAGTAATTCATAATGTACATAACGTGCTCCATCTCTCTCTCTCTCTCTCTCTCTCTCTCTCTCTCTCTCTCTCTCTCTCTCTCTCTCTCTCTCTCTCTCTCTCTCTCTCTCTCTCTCTCTCTCTCTCTCTCTCTCAAAGTTAAAAACAGCACATGAAGTGGCAAAGTATCAAGGAGTTTCAGATTCCCTCTAGACTACAAGAACAAAAGCCTTTGATTCTTTAAAGAGAAACCTATCAGCGAAGCACTTGAACAATTCTACTGAACGCCTTTGCTGAAAGGAATAAGACGGTAGCTCGATCGCTCTAGCTGTAGCTTTCGTTGACGAGCTGAACAGATTTCTCCTTCCTCTCTGGTTTGCTTCAACACTCAGATTGACTTTAATAGAAGCCAGACGCATTGGGAGCTGCAGTTGTGTAGCGAGAAGACACTGATCTAGGGTAATTTTATTTTTCATTTTTATCTCTAATGGGCAAATATATAATATGGGGAGGGTACACTGATCCGTGATCAAATCCCGAGCTGACAAGGTAAAAATCTGTCGTTCTGCCCCTGAACAAGGCAGTTAACCCACTGTTCCTAGGCCGTCATTGTAAATAAGAATTTGTTCTTAACTGACTTGCCTAGTTAAATAAAGGTTACGTTTCAATTAAATTAAAATGGCTAATATGGTAAAGGCTGTGATTTGGGGAGAGTGAGCTGATCCTAGATACAGTTGAAGTCGGAAGTTTACATACACTTAGGTTGAACTCATTTCTTAAACACTTCACAATTTCATGTTAACAAACTATAGTTTTGGCAAGTCAGTTAGGACATCTACCTTGTGCATGACACAAGTCATTCTTCCAACAATTGTTTACAGACAGATTATTTCACTTATAATTCACCATATCACAATTCCAGTGGGTCAGAAGGTTACATACACTAAGTTGACTGTGCCTTTAAACAGCTTGGAAAATTCCAGAAAATGATGTGATGGCTTTAGAAGCTTCAGATAGGCAATTGGTGGTGTACCTAAATCTAAATCTAATGAAAATCTAAAGAAATCAGCCAAGACCTCCACAAGTCTGGTTCATCCTTGGGAGCAATTTCCAAACGCCTGAAGGTACCACGTTCATCTGTACAAACAATAGTACGCAAGTATAAACACCATGGGACCACGCAGCTGTCAGATCGCTCAGGAAGGAGATGCGTTCTGTCTCCTAGAGATGAACATACTTTGGTGCGAAAAGTGCAAATCAATCCCAGAACAACAGCAAAGGACCTTGTGAAGATGCTGGAGGAAACAGGTACAAAGGTATCTATATCCACATTAAAACGAGTCCTATATCGACATAACCTGAAAGTCCGCTCAGCAAGGAAAAAGCCACTGCTCCAAAACCGCCATAAAAAAGCCAGACTATGGTTTGCAACTGCACATGGGGACAAAGATCGTACTTTTTGGAGAAATGTCCTCTGGTCTGATGAAACAAAAATAGAACTGTTTGGCTATAATGACCATCGTTATGTTTGGAGGAAAAAGGGGGAGGCTTGCAAGCCGAAGAACACCATCCCAACCGTGAAGCACGGGGGTAGCAGCATCATGTTGTGGGGGTGCTTTGCTGCAGGAGGGACTGGTGCACTTCACAAAATAGATGGCATCATGAGGAAGAATAATTATGTGGATATATTGAAGTTAAAGCTTGGTCGCAAATGGGTCTTGTCAGGAATTGTGAAAAACTGAGTTTAAATGTATTTGGCTAAGGTGTATGTAAACTTCCGACATCAACTGTATGTGCCTAAGGATAGATGCAGTGGGAGGAACAGTGGAGCCGGTCCTCACAAGATGCGAGGCTTGAGGCTTTCAGGCCTAAGTGGCATCTTCATTTTTCACACAAACACACACACACGTCACACATACATCCATACAAACCCACAGACAACCACCATACAGTAGACCAAACTAGATATACCACACACACAGCCTAATTCCTCCTCTTGTGAAAAGACAATGCCATGAATACAGTAGCAGTGTAATCATAACACACAATGCAGAATGAAGCAGACAGAGAATCAGAGCTTGTTGAAAATCAAACAGCCAATCAAAGCATCGATTCACATCATCCAAACTCTTTCTTTCTCCTTTCTGTTTTGTGTTCACTATTTGCAATGATTTGAATTACAAAAAACACATACACAATACATTCCATTAGAGATTCCCCTCTTGTCTGAATACAAATGTTCAGTTATCTATATGATAATAGAGCAACACGTCTGGCTCGCCACAATATAAGAGGGACACACAATGCAGCGGCAGCACCTAAAGACAAAATGATCTGTAATACAATCTGTTCAGTAGATTGCCAACCGTCTTCATGTGCGGAGTTGGGCTGTGGATCGCGAGACAATAAGCAACCCGACAACAAAGAAAATGAAAGTGTTTTGTTAGCGAGCAGAGACATTGGGCTTGAGAGAGAGAGAGAAAGAGAGAGAGAGAGAGAGAGAGAGAGAGAGAGAGAGAGAGAGAGAGAGAGAGAGAGAGAGAGAGAGAGAGAGAGAGAGAAAGAGAAAGAGAAAGAGAAAGAGAAAGAGAAAGAGAAAGAGAAAGAGAAAGAGAAAGAGAAAGAGAAAGAGAAAGAGAAAGAGAAAGAAAGAAAAAGAGTATTGGTATTCAGAGGAGGAAGTGCAGTGAAGGGGAAACACTATGTGACAGGTAACAGGTAGAGACTCATATGGGACAGTGACAATCTGTGACTGAGGTATATGAGTTACTCAAATGTCACTCTATTCCCTATATAGTGCACTACTTCTGACCAGGACCCATAGGGAATAGGGTACCGTGTGTGTGTGTGTGCGTGCGTGCGTGCGTGTGTGTGTTTGTGCAAGCCGTGTGCATATGTGCATGTGTCCATGATCACAAAAGAGCCTGTTCCTCATGCATTGTACACCCTGACCAACTAAACACATGTAGGACACAATCACTATAGACAAAGGAGTGAGCAGAAAGCAGGAAGCAGAAAGGAGAGCCGTCACAAAGGAATTCCATTTTCTCTTGGCACATATGATGTATTATTAATTCAATTTTATGTGGACCCTTAAATTCTGCGAAAAATCACATTGAGCAAATTAATGAGGTATACGTAATGATCTGCCATGATCAAAGGCAATCGGTGTTGAGCAAGTATAGCCACCAATTAGTAAAATAAGCCCAGGAAAGGGACTAAAATATGCACTGAGCATCCTGATGAAAAGACAAGGTCAGAGAGAATGGTCTAATTTCACAAATTAAACGCTGTGTTTCTGTGGTGGATACAGGAGACAGGCCCACGTGTGGTTGTTCCGGGGGGGGGGGGGGGTGTTAGAGAGGGGCGTAGACGGGTCATGTTAGAACCCCCAGGAGTGTTTAGTCTGAGAGAGAAGGTCCCAGAAGAGCAGAGAAACTGGCTATACTTTGATAACAGTAAAGAAGGTATCGGAGTATACGGACTGTTTTCTTTGGCACAATGAAAGTGGGTTCTGTTTGATCTATGCGAGCGGACCTCATTTTTGAGAAGTGGATGCACAAAGGACTAAAAAAGTACTGCTTTGTTGACTTAAAAGGTAGAAGAATAAACTATGAACACATTTTTGTAGGAGCACGGAGACACTGTATACATAACTTTACACACAAATGGAGTCAGGTCGTACTGTAGTTTGGAAGACGACTGGAAAAATATGAGCCTTACACAGACCTTTGAGTAAATCATATGTTGACGTCAATGGGTTGTTAGATGTTACAAGGTTAATGTGAGGATCTCAATTCAGGATTCAGATGTGTATACCCCTCCTTCCACTATAAGAGGTCAGAAGATAAGAGACAACAGAAGAGGCAGCCATGCATTCTCCAGTCATAAAACATAAGACTGTTATTGTGTCTTGTCAATCACAATACGAATACCAGGCTATCTCAGGCCAGTCATGAGTTTTCAAAAAGCAACAGAATACTTTAGAGATGAACAGAGTCTATGTTTAAACAGAAGACACAGCTGCGGAATCCCAACTCATCCCATTCCACCACAGTATGAGGTCCAATAAACTCATAGACTTAACTCTGTATATAGAGATATCAACGTTTACGCGATTTAAATAAAACCCACCTTACTTATTCTTATTTTACTGATATTCATTAACATATTCAACAGTACATCTTATTTTCTTCTTCTTAGGGAATGTGTTTCTGTCCCAGTGTATTATTATTAAGCAGCTTTCTTTCTTATAATGACAGATATTGTAACGACTCACTCACAGAAAAGCTTCTCTGGAATATAAGCAGGCATGTCTCTCAATTGTAATAACAATGGAATACTTTTCGGATCCATAAAAAAAATGAGAAAAAGTTACCAGTTCCTTTTATGAATTCTTAATCCTGACCTCAAAAAGGAACTGTGGGTATTTTGGTTCCATTCTACTGGTGTTATTCTCCCTAAGCCTGCCTGTGCGCTGGTAACAGAAGACAATGTTAGGACAAGCCACTTAAGCCCATTAGTCTTATAATTCATATGTCTTGGCAAACGCTATTCAGCCTGGTCCAAAGCTCTGGGAGATAGCTCTTCTCCCACTGGCTTCTGGCTGGGGCTGAGAGAGAGAGAGAGAGAGAGAGAGAGAGAGAGAGAGAGAGAGAGAGAGTGAGAGAGAGAGAGAGAGAGAGAGAGAGAGAGAGAGAGAGAGAGAGAGAGAGAGAGAGAGAGAGAGAGAGAGAGAGAGAGAGAGAGAGAGAGAGAGAGAGAGAGAGAGAGAAAGAGAGAGAGTGGGTGTAAGCTCCTCGCTCCTCGCTCCTCGCTCCAGGGCACTCTGCAGGGAGGCAAAGAGGAAAAGAGAAGAAGAGTGACAATAAAGAGGGGAAGGAAAGAAAAGAAGAGATGATGGAGAGGACTAAGAGAGAGATGAGAGAGAATAGAGGGGGATGAGATGTATCCTCAGAGTCAAGAGGGAGAAGAGGGAGAAGGAGGTACACTACGTGGTCAAAGTGTGGACACCTGCTCGTCAAACATCTCATTCCAAAATCATGGACATTAATATGGAGTTGGTCCATCCTTTGCTGCAATAACATCCTCCCTTCTTCTGGGAAGGCTTTCCACTAGATGATGGAACATTGCTGCGGGGACTTGATTCCATTCAGCCACAAGAGCATGAGTGAGGTCGGGCACTGATGTTGGATACTTTAGTGTAGGATGGAAAGGAGAAGTATGCTCCTGCAAGCAGCCACATTAGGGAATTTGTTTAGTTTCCTGTCCTGCATGCGATCAACAGCCAGTTAAAAATGACTACAGTGCAAGGGGAAAAGCACTGTATCTAAGGCCTTCTGCACTAGCCCCTGACATTTGCTTCCTGCATTGTCCCTGTGTGAAGCAATAGGCTCTCAACTCCACTGTTGTGTCGTGTCTATTCAGTTCTATGTTAGCAGTTGTTTTTGTTCTTGCCATCCTCATCAGTACCATTCAGGCTCTGTCATTCACTGTCTGTCAGACTGTCAGATCTGTCCTGTCCTGTCCCTGCCTCACCTGTGTGTGTGTGTGTGTGTGTGTGTGTGTGTGTGTGTGTGTGTGTGTGTGTGTGTGTGTGTGTGTGTGTGTGTGTGTGTGAGTGTGTGTGTGTGTGTTTGGTTTAGGGATAAGAGTTAGGTTTAGGGTTAGGGGTTTGGGGTTTGGGGTTAAGGTTAAGTTTAGGGTTAAGGTAGGGTTATGGTTTGGTTAAGGTTAGGGTTAGGGTTAGATTTAGGGTAAGCGGTTAGGGAAAATAGGATTTTGGAGGGGAATTATTTAGTCCCCACAAGGATAGCAATACAGAACTGTGTGTGTGTGTGTGTGTGTGTGTGTGTGTGTGTGTGTGTGTGTGTGTGTGTGTGTGTGTGTGTGTGTGTGTGTGTGTGTGTGTGTGTGTGTGTGTGTGTGTGTGTGTGTGTGTGTGTGTGTGTGTGTGTGTGTGTGTGTGTGTGTGTGTGTGTGTGTGTGTGTGTGTGTGTGTGTGTGTGTGTGTGTGTGTGTGTGTGTGTGTGTGTGTGTGTATACAGCATGTTGTTTGTGTTTCCCTCCCTGTCTGCCCATGGTCGGAAACCAATCCCTGATTTAACAAGTAGATAAGAATCGTCCCTGCTACCAACATTGCCCAAAATAACAGCCACTGTACCCACTATCATATCTGCTACAGTGGCATGAGACGGAGGAAATATCAAACCCTCTCAGCAAGGAAATAAGCAATTTTTAAACGTATGATTCATATTTAAACAATAGTCTATATATAAACACGTTAAGAGCATGAACCTCAATTAATTTTCGATGTAGCTAGGTATTTACATATATTAGTTCAGCAACCACCTTATACACAACAGAACCATATTAATGTAGCCTGTCTTTATCCATACATAACCATATAAAGATGCTGTATGAAAGCAGTCCCCTCCCAGTCCCACCACACACAGTAACTCTCACTAGTGTAACAACAGTGACTTTTATGGCCAGAGTGCTCAGATTCCTCAAATAGTTAATAAACAAGGGGACAGTGCTGCGGCGTCACACAACTCTTTACAAACTATACAGCTATCAAAGAACTGATCAGTTACAGACACACAGAGAGACAGAAATACTGGACGCCATGCCGTGGTGATGGTCATTAGAGTGGACAGATCAGGATGAACGCACAGACACACACTTGGACTGGACACTCAAAGTTATTAGGAGAGAAAGACTAGGAGAGGAGGAGAGGAAGAAGACAAGAGAGGAGATAATGGGGAGAGGGGTAAAAAAATGGTGCTCTCTCAATCACTATCTGTCATCTCTGAAACAGTCCTACGCACTTGCTGTGCAGGAAAGAACTTGTTTGGAGTGAGAAATTCAACAATTAGAAATATGCACAAGAATGATCAGTTTCCTCGTAATGCATAATGTAGGATATATTTCAGAGTTGATTTGATCCAACTTATGTTATTTGGTAAAACGGTATATTGGTAAATGTTTGTGTATTTGTGGTTTAATACTTACTCAATTTGCCATGTCAATTCAAGTAACACAAACCAAACTCAAATCATCCTTTTTGCAATAATTAGTTGCTACTAAAATGGTGAAATAAAACTCAAGAGTGAAAAGTTGTCAATCATCAGGTAGCCTATACTTGTATATGTGCTTTATCCAACTAAAAATTAAATGTTTAAGTTGAAGTTTCAGAATATGATAGAATTGAATATGAAGACATTGCCATGCATCTGGAGCAAACAGGCTTGTAAGATATTGACACACACAGGTACTGACACTGACTAACCATACTGACACACACAGGTAAAAGGTAAACTGCTTCTCTGTCTGGAGTGTAATGTCTGGTTCTGAAACCTGCATGTTGCCACTCCGGGGGTAAACTATTCAGCAACGTTGGGAGGTTTATGATAGGATAAAACGCGTTCTAATGAAAAAAAGCTTTAGAGAATCGAGAATCACTAACGAAGAGAGAGTGAGGAGCGTATAACAGCACGATCAGCACCGGGAACCCCCCATGCAGAGCCGGTAAACGGTGTAACAACAGGAGAGTACCACGCCACAGCTCCCCTCCTCTCAGTTTCGATCCCTCTGCGCGCGCAATAGCGATCGCGGAAAAACCTCCCCGGTCTTTCATTTTAAAGTTCAATCTGTCTGCCATCACTTACCGGGTCTCGGTGATGATGGCGTCTTCCTCTTGTCTCGATGTCGGCTCGGTCGATGTGTGTTCGGGTAATTTGTGTGTCGCTCTCTGTCTTATTCTCTCTCCTGTCTCTCTCTCAAGGACCAACACGCAGAGCAATACAAACGGCAAGGAAGGGACAGAGGGGAGGAGAAGTCAATTTGTTGAGGGGCACTGAGACAAAAAATAGAACTGTCACTTATGGAGGCGGGTTAAAACTCTATTGAGATAGGTTATATAATAGTGGCCAAGGCTATACGTCAAACTATAGGCTATAACCACAGCTTTAGTTTGTCTCTGTAGCCCTGCGTGCGCTCTCAGTTCAGAGGTGTGTTTTCCTGTGCACTGTAGCCTAGCTTATTAATGCCACAGTATGGTGCAGAGGCTAGGGGTGATAGGCAGCGGACCTTAGAAAATGTACTTCAAATGCTGTCAAAAACTCTAATGTTCGTTCCTGTCCAATTCGCATTCACAGTTCAAGAGACGGGGCCTTTACGTCGCAGATCTGTAACACAAGGAACACAGCGCAACTTTTCAATTCCAAAGTTAGCCCATATGAGAGAATTTCCCTCACTGTGCTGAGAAGTTCGAGTCGAGAGGGGTGAGAAGGGGGTGCAATTGTGTCAAGTAACGGCATGTCTAAATGGAGTGACGCCATAAATCAGGTTCGACCCACTTTATTATTTATTCTCTCTGCCGCTTGCCTGTATGTCCTCAGCTGCTCTGCACTAGCAGCTCATCAGAGCACTGTCCGCCCTGGCTAGCCCCTAGGTGCGGGGGTCATGCTGCGCATGTGCACCGAGGCGCTGACCAAATGTCAAGAGCAATAACTGGGGATGTCATACCGAATTCTCTCCGCTCACTGATGAACTCCTCAGGAGCTCTCTCTCTCTCTCTCGCTCTCTCTCTTTACCTCAGACATAAGCGGTCGCTTAGGGCCCCTGGCTGCTAGCGGCCCGACCCAAAAAATAGGAACTCAGTCAAGGGTCTCAACAGTCAATCAATTAGCCCATGTCATCTAACATATTTTAGATGGGTAAATTAGTCTAGCCAGCTATCTAAACTTTAAGTAATCATGCACAAATTAAGTCCCATGAAGGTCACGTGCCTAGGTGCCCTGGCCTCCAGGGGTGCCCCATTGATTATGTTATAGCTTAGATATCATATAAACATGACATAAGTCATAAGTCATGGCAAAATGTGTACAATTGCTGCAAACCGCCATCAAGCTGGGGGGGGGGGGCACTAGAATGTTTTGCCCTGGAGGTGGGGGGCCAAAAATGTTTTTGCTTAGGTCGCACTAAAAGCTATAGTCGGGGCCCTGAGAGAAAAGTCTGTTGTTTTAATGAGAACGTCATTGTTCTTACCTGTCTGCTTCACCGGCAGGTCTACAAGGTACCCATGTGTGTTAATCACCGTTAGCGCACATCTCCCCGATAATGAGCTGTTTTTTTCCCGCCACTCCACTGAGTGTTCTAATTCACCTGTCACATCTGCTGAGCCTCTTCCGTTTGCCACGCAACGGTGCCTGTCTGCTCAGATATCTCCATTACACAACTGTGTGTGTGTGTGTGTGTGTGTGTGTGTGTGTGTGTGTGTGTGTGTGTGTGTGTGTGTGTGTGTGTGTGTGTGTGTGTGTGTGTGTGTGTGTGCGTGCGTGCGTGCGTGCGTGCGTGCGTGCGTGCGTGCGTGCGTGTGCGCGTTATCCTTGACCATAGTATGTAGTCTTAATATATAAATAACCTAATAAGCTATAGCCTACACTTGGTACCACTACATTTGGACCTACCAGTCTTTTTATATAGCATTCCACAGGGTTACAAGGAGAGGAATGTTAGCTAAAAAGACTGTTACCTAGACTAGTGTAAGAGCACAAGGCTATTTCTCACTTTAAAGAAAGAATTCTGAACACTCATAATTTTCAATAGCTGCCTTTGAAGTTATATAGGCAATTTCTTTGGACAGTGTGGTTATGATAGTCTGCCTTTTTCAGATGTTTCATGTAATAATTCGATGTAGCCTACAACTGAAAAATCAAATTTCATGGAACTTCTGGACTTTATTGAATGAAGTAAAACTGTTATTTTAGGTCTACATATTTTTGTTTAAAAGAAACCCTTCTTCTCCACCAAATGTCTACCCCTGGACCTTGCAGCTCTTCTTTGATATTGTTAAACTGACACTACACAACCCACCCTGGGCAGAACGTGTTTCTCTCACAGCTTTGACATGGGGCTGTCTTTCATCCTCCATGTCTCCCAGCCTCTGCGTTCCTCCAGATCCCCAGGGTTCCGCTGCTACCCACCCCAGCCAAATGACACCCCGCTGGGGCTACAGCAGAGGTCTCTCCCGGAACAGACGGCTCTACATCCACAGGTCGGTTTGAAGAGCGTGTCTTTCAAAACCAACAGGCCAAGTCCCCTACATGTAATTGCAAAAGAAATAGAGCCTTAGGTAGGCGTAGTGCCAAATGGTATGTGAATGTAATGTTAACTCGATAGACCTAAGAATGGTTTGGTTATAATAGACCTGTGTGAAATGTAGATACTTCTGCACTGTTGGAGCTAGGAAC
The DNA here is from genome assembly GCA_023634145.1 of Thymallus thymallus. Classification (NCBI taxonomy): domain Eukaryota; kingdom Metazoa; phylum Chordata; class Actinopteri; order Salmoniformes; family Salmonidae; genus Thymallus; species Thymallus thymallus. Next base: position 14,533,056 of record CM042421.1, on the reverse strand, counting down.
ACACGCATTTCCCTACACCCGCCATAACATCTGCTAAATATGTGTATGTGACCAATACAATTTGATTTTATTTGAATGTATAAATAGTTATGTATATTTGCCCTATTATCTTACTGTTTTAGAAATGTTCATGGAATAAATAGGCCTAATTGCATCAGGTGTGAGATGTGGCGTCTCTATCTATTCATGCCGTCCTCGTGCATTTATCCACGTTCCATCACTCGATGTAGTTGTCACAACCATAGAGAACCTATTAAATTAGTATTCTAATTCCTAATTTTATGGTCACAGCTCATTTAAATAAGCACTCACGCACACATACAGAGAGAGAGAGAGAGAGAGAGAGAGAGAGAGAGAGAGAGAGAGAGAGAGAGAGAAGGGGGGCAGTGCAATAAGATATAATTTTTGTTGAATAAACATTATTAGGCCTATGAGTTAACGTCAGCCTCCCGTGTCGAACAAGAAATCGATCATAGACTTTCAAAGAGGCATGAGTTGAGTTTTACAATGTGTTGCTCTGACCGTGGGATTTCAATAATCATGTTTACGAGCACAAGTCCAGTGTTCATAGAAATTAATGTCCAGTAAGTGTGTTGTATAGGCTATTGAGGGTACAATTTGTCCCTAAGGAAATCAGGAGTTGATGTGAAAACCTGGCCTTTTATTTTAGGACAGTATTGATCGTGTTTCAATAAAAATTTGATTTGTTGTGGCGTTGTTAACCTTAAAAAGTTAATGAAAAAAAACACATAATAATATATAAAAGTAGGCTAAGATATTTGTAACATCAATTGCATTGAATTCCAACAAAACCTGAGTGGTCAATTATAAGGCCTATAGGCCTACACACAATCACAGGGTACAGCATAGTCAAATTTTCAAAAACATGCATTTCATTAGTCCTAATTAAAATAACTGCTTGCAATCATAACATTTTATAGGCCTTCAAATGTTATAACACAAAAAAAACATCTTTACATTTTTGTCTCACATTCTAAGCCCCAAGGCACAGTTAATAAGGCCTACACAGTCATTAAGATGATTGGACCTAACGAAGCATATTTAATCACCCACCTACAGTATATGGCTCAGGACATTTCGTTTGAACTGACTGCATGGTATGAGAATTACATATTTTTAAATGCATTCTGCTTATAAATTAGACTACGTACAGACTGCCTGCAATGTGCCACAGTGACAGGTTTATCGGACCTCTAGCGGTTGGAAAGGGAAACTGCAGCCAAGTGGAAATTAATATTGTCCATTCCAAAGCTTTGTGGCTCATTGACCGGATTAACAGCTAACGTTATTTACACGTGTGCGTTAGAGCTAATATAACATCCGTGACCGGAAATGCGGAACCGTCTTTTCTATTCCAAACAGAATAATGAAGGAAGTAGTTGGAACATAAACAAAGCGCAACAAGGAAGCAGAGTTCAATGCGGTGCGTCCTGTTCCAAAATCACAACCACTAACCGACCACTTCAGCCTTGCACATAATACTGCCATTCTCTATTTTACAGGGAGATTACTCCAGATTCAAGTCGACATTTGACGTTTTTGAAGGTCCTCATGACGTCTGGATACTCCCTCAAAAGACTCCAGGAAAGGCTTTAATAAGTGGCTAAACTTAAACTTGTTTTTCTGTTTTAACATTATGTTATCCAATCGAATGAATGCCTGACGTTAAACCTAGAGTTGTTTCTGTATCTCTTAACCCAGTCGAAATTAATGCCTTAATTTAACTGTAGAGTTGTTTCTGTGTGCCTAAACCCTAATATGCATAAACCCTTAATTTAAAGGGTGTATATGAAACATTTTAACAAGGCAAACAACTGTTACAAAACAACTCAACAACCACCCAGTAGCCTATTCACAACCAATAGTAATCTAATTTCACCTCATTTAAAAAATAAAACATATTTTTATGTGCATTTGCAGACATTCTGAAAAAAAGTTGGATGTTTGTCAAGTGCTCTGTGATAACACTGCAAACATTTTAGATAATTTAGCTATTCTATGGAACTATTTTGCTACAAAACATTCTGACACAATAGCCCAGCAGTGAAAGTACCCAATTTAAAGGGTGTATATGAAACATTTTAACAAGGCAAACAACTGTTACAAAACAACTCAACAACCACCCAGTAGCCTATTCACAACCAATAGTAATCTAATTTCACCTCATTTAAAAAATAAAACATATTTTTATGTGCATTTGCAGACATTCTGAAAAAAAGTTGGATGTTTGTCAAGTGCTCTGTGATAACACTGCAAACATTTTAGATAATTTAGCTATTCTATGGAACTATTTTGCTACAAAACATTCTGACACAATAGCCCAGCAGTGAAATTACATGTCACAACGTTTTGGATAATTTACATGTCCATGTCGATAGTGATAAATAGATGACAAGGTGATTTGCAAGGTATAGCAGGCCTATTCATTACTGAAATGTGCCAATCATAACAGCTGTAATATCATAATAATAACATAATTATAATTATGTAAAATTCATTTTCTAATGTAAAATATGAGACGCAGGGATGGATTGATCAGGCGATGTTAATTCAACAAACAACCCGTTAGCTGTCCAACTCAATTCCTATCCAGGGGAGTAGCCTGTACTGTACGTCAAAATGTTGTGCAAAGCTGGTGGACATGGAAATAAAATGCACCATTCTCCTGATTGATGGACCGGGCGCCGTTTGTAATAAACTTGAGCGCCCTCGTCTCCACAACTTTCAACTACTAGGCTACTGTAGCTACTACAGTACTACAGTAGCTACTACGGTAATTAATGGATCAATGAACTTGTTCAAAAAGGGGTAGCCTACCTTTAGCTGGCTGTCATGTTCGAGTAGGCCTTAATGAGTTTATGATGAATTTTTCAGTGGTGATTATTATAAAACAAATTAGGTAATTTTTCCCCCTCATCAATCTACTCACAATACACCATAATGACAAAGCAGAAACCGTTTTTTAGAAGTTTTTGCGGATTTCTTTAAAATAAAAAACTGGAATATCACATTTAGATAAGTATTCATACACTTTACTCAGTGCTTTGTTGAAGCATGTTTGGCAGCGATTACAGCCTCAAGTCTTCTTGGGTATGACGCTACAAGCTTGGCACACCTGTATTTGGGGAGTTTCTCCTATCCTTCTCTGTAGATCCTCTCAAGCTCTATAAGGTTTGATGGGGAGAGTCGCTGCACAGCTATTTTCAGGTCTCTCCAGAGATGTTAGATGTGGTTCAAGTCCGCGCTCTGGCTGGGTTGCTCAAGGACATTCAGAGACTTGTCCCGAAGCTACACCTGTGTTGTCTTGGCTGTGTGCTTAGGGTACGTTGTCCTGTTGGAAGGTGAACCTTCGCCCAATCTGAAGTCCTGAGCGCTCTGGAGCAGGTTTTCATCAAGAAACTCTCTGTACTTTGCTCCGTTCATCTTTCCTTCGATCCTAACTAGTCTCCCAGTCCCTGCCGCTGAAAAACATCCCCACCGCATGATGCTGCCACCACCATGCTTCACCGTAGGGATGGTGCTAGGTCTCCTCCAGACGTGACACTTGGCATTTTGGTTTCATCAGACCAGAGAATCTTGTTTCTCATGGTATGAGAGTCCTTTAGGTGCCTTTTGGCAACTTTTAGCTTTCATGTGTCTTTTACTGAGGAGTGGCTTCCACTCTACCATAAAGGCCTGATTAGTGGAGTGCTGCAGAAATGGTTGTCCTTCTGGAAGGTTCTCCCATCTCCACAGAGGAACTCAGGAGCTTTGTCAGAGTGACAGTCAGGTTCTAGATCACATCCCTTACCAAGGCCCTTCTCCCCCGATTGCTCAGTGGTGGTTCAAAACTTCTTCCATTTAAGAATTATCAAGGCCACTGTTTTCTTGGGGACTTTCAATGGGGCAGACATTGTTTATTACCCTTCCCCAGATTTGTGTCTCGACACATTCCTGTCTTGGAGCTCTACAGACAATTCCTTCGACCTCATGGCTTTTTTTTTGTTGCTCTGACATACACTGTCAACTTTGGGACATGAAATTTCCCCCCCGGGGGATCAATAAAGTACCTATCTATCTATCTATCTATCTATCTATCTATCTATCTATCTATCTATCTATCTATCTATCTATCTATCTATCTATCTATCTATCTATCTATCTATCTATCTATCTATCTATATAGACAGGTGTGTGCCTTTCCAAATCATGTCCAATCAATTGAATTTACCACAGGTGGACTCCAATCAAGTTGTAGAAACGGAAAAGGAAACAGCACCTGAGCTCAATTTTGAGTCTCATAGCAAAGAGTCTGAATACTTATTTCAATAAGGCATTTCTGTATTTTATGTTTACAGATGGGCTTCTGGTTCCTCAAAACAATCAATATGGTTTTACTGAGACAGAACAAACCAATACTGTGCATGACAAAGAAATGAACAATGACATTTCAGTCATGTCAATTATACTGTTACCTTTACAGGTGTTTACTTAAATAATTAAATAGAATAGAACTCATCTTGCAAAGGAAATGTTTTTTTTTTTCCTGTTCTACCAAACCTCTCCAGACAACAGTCACATTACATTTGGGCAGACCAGCTGAAAGAACAAGAATTATACTTATGAAATGTCCAGTTATGTCCGGATTAGTTTCATTTGCAGGACAGACAAAACACAGCAGCTGGACAGTATTACAGAAAATCATAATGCATTTATAATCTGGTATTATTGAGGCTTTTTGATATATCATTGTGCAACTCAATTACAATAATACAAACGCTAATTTCAATGTAGGTGTAATTAGGACACAGCATCTGTTTCTGGATAATAGTTCCCTCTAATGTGATTGTGACAATGTCAAAGAGTAAAGTCATTGTAAACCAGGGAATAAATAATCTTGGTTAAAATATAGCGTAATTTGGTCAGATCTGTTCCTGAGAGATTAGGGACTGTATGACCTTGTGTTTCTCTTTAATTTTTGTTATCCGTTCAGAGATCCTCTTTTTCTAGCATCAAGGTTCATCGTGTCGGGGGCGAATATCGGTGAAATGTGTCGATATAAAATATTTTTTAGATCTATTGACACCACAGGAGGTTAGCGGAACCTTAATTGGGGAGAAGGGGCTCATGTTAATGACTGGAACTGAATCAGTGGAATGGTATCAAATACATCAAACACATTGTTTCCAGGTGTTTGATGCCATTCCATTGGCTCCGTTCCAGATATTATTATGAGCCGTTCTCCCCTCAGCAGCCTCCACTGACGGACACAATGTTTTTAATCTATCAAACCCCTCCAAAATATTAGGATTTAAGAGAGGATACACACATTAAGTAGTCAGAACAGACATACAGTCATGTGAAAAAATTAAGTACACCCCCTGGAAAGTTATCTTTTTTTTATATATATATATTTGGACAGATGGATATGTAATCTTCACTTCAACACTATTGACAGATAAAGGTTACCCAATTTAACAAATCACACACCCAAAAAAAACGTTGAAAATGTTATGCAATTAAAATAGACAAAAATGCCTTTTCCTTATGGGGAAAAAGTTAGTACACCCCTACCTTTACCATCACATAAAATGGCTAAAATTAGAATTAGGTACCAAAACAAGTACAAATGATTAGAAAACATTAGAGAGAAACTTAGGAGGGTCCAGCCTTCCATAAAGATAAGACAATTGGTCTGGTTTGGTCTTAACCATATGGGTGTGTGGTAACACATCATTCAAAGATCAAAAGACCTACCCGAGGCCCTCAGAAGAAAGAATATTGATGCCCATGAGTCTGGGAGGGGTTACAAATCCATTTCCAAGCAATTCGAATTACATCATTCCACTGTCTGACGAAAATTCCAGACCACTGGCAAACTACCTAGGACAGGTCATTCCACCAAAGTCAGCCCAAGAGCTGACCAAAAGATGCTCATAGAAGTCTCTAAGAACCCCAGGGTAACATCAAGGGATCTACAGGCCTCTCTTGCCACAATCAATGTAGAATTGCATGGGTACACTGTCAGAAAGAGACTGCACAAACTTGGCCTACATGGGAGGTCAGGAAGGAAGAAGCCTCTGCTCTCAAAAAATAATATTGAGACACAACTGACTTTACCCAGGTGACTGACTTTACTTTTTCACATGACTGTATATTAATATCTCTATCTTAACAGTCTAACACATGGGGAGGAATGAGAATAGCTAAATCTCTGGAGGATTTTACAGAGAAGGAAATGATTGCGCTTCTTCCTCATCAGCTATCATCAAGCAGAAGCATCCAGAGAGATATATGTCTAATATAGTAGATGTCTAATATATGGGTGTATTTGGTCCCCAGCTTATATCTGTCTGCTTATGGATTTATTACTTAGAAATTATTTGAAGAAAAAAGGCATCTCGAGACAGACTGAGTGACTAATAACTAAAGCCGACAGCGGGTGAAAACACACAGGCACATGACACACGCACACACACGCGCACGCACGCACACACACACACACACACACACAAACACATACACAGAGTCATAGCAACAAGGCTCTGCTACACTGAACAAAGGAGTCAGAATGACACATCCTCTGTGGCAGTGGGTTAAAACTCAATCCCCCCCCAAAGCCACACACACTCAAATTAACACACATTAACACACATACACACACGTTACAGAACAGAATGCAAAAACACACTCAAGATACAGACACACATTTGATGTCCCTCCAACTCCATTGAGTTCTACCCAAGGTCCTAGCAACAGTAGTTAGAGATGGAGAGATAGATGGAAAGAGATGGTGTGACAGTGAAGGGTAGGAGCGTCATTGAGGTAGCAAGATGGCGAGATGCATAGCTGGAGAGTTGGAGTGACAAACGTAGTATGATATAGGTGGATAGATGGAAGGATGTAGAGGTAGAGTGATGGAGGTAGATAGATGGAGAGGTGTAGAGACAGATTGTGTGAAGAGTTTAATCCACAGAAGCATCCTGACAGCAGCTGCTGACTACAGATGGGGACAGAGAGCTACAGAAACACACACACACACACGCAGGCCCTCACATCATCTTTATGATGACAGTGGGTGCAGTATCAAGAGGAAACATTTTTTAGTGAAGGCCTATCAACAACCCATCTCTGAAACAGTCACACCGGGGTTGACCAGAATGATAGAGCCATTTTGGATACAGAGACCTTCAAAACAGTTGATAAACATCAACCTACCAGACAAATGAGCCTTTCGGAGTTTCGGACAACAATGTTGTTTGGAAACCTTTTTTATTTTGTTCTGTTTTGTTTTTCATTTTTATGTGGCGCCACATACTAGTCAATCTTTCCTCGCTTGCTCTATTTAAAGGATGGGCAATTTATCGCCCTTCAATGGAGAACACACACACACTCTCGCCCTTCAATGGTGCGCGGGTGTACGGAGGTGAGGTCACACCATATCAGCTCACCGACTCGCCGTAGCGACAATGGCCATTGTTCCTGGACCCAACAGGAAGTGGCTGTGTGGGACTTTCTGTCGCTGATACGCTAACTCTCCGGTAGTCAGATCAGACAGGGTGGTGGTGGTGGTGAGGTGTGCAGAATGTGTATGTGTATGTGAGTGAGTGTGTGTGGTTGATGATATTGTTTTCCAGGTAGGGCCCTAGGGGCCTCTGTATTACGCAGCCACACAGGGCCCCTGCCCGACCACAGTCCGAAACCCCAGTCCTCAGTCCCACAGCCTTAATATAGATCTGAATACAGGCCACCGGAACCAGCCCAGCCTCACAGTCTGAACACAGCTTTATTTAGTGTGTGCCAGGAGACAGGGGGATACGCACACACACTGTATACCTACATACACAAACACATATACACAAGCAAATGGACAGACAGACGCACGCACTCACACAGCCTTCATATCGCTACCTCAATGGAAAAGACGCAAACAGGAACCTGTCATACAAAGGTAAATGCCACTAATGTCTGCTTTACTGCTGTTTCACTTGTTCTCTCTCTCTCTCTCTCTCTCTCTCTCTCTCTCTCTCTCTCTCTCTCTCTCTCTCTCTCTCTCTCTCTCTCTCTCTCTCTCTCTCTCTCTCTCTCTCTCTCTCTCTCTCTCTCTCTCTCTCTCTATCTCACTCTCTATCTCACTCTCTCTCTTTGCTTGCACTAATAGAAACAAAATATCTGAACACAGTCCTGTTTGGATAATGCGAAGGGGGCAGTCCAATTGATCAGTTGATCTGTGTCCCAAATGGGGATCTGTGTCTCCTATGGGGACACCCGAAGAACCCTTTTAGGTTCTAGATAGCACCTTTTTTTCTAGAAGTGTATTCCCTATATAGTGTACTACTTTTGACCAGGGCTCATAAGGACTATAAAGGTTATAGGGTGTCATTTGGAACGTTTCGTTGGTTTCCTGTAACGCCGTTGAAAGGATTTTGACCTGCCAAGTAGGGTTTTGTTGGCAGATTGTGGCTTTCACACAGACTTTAGCAGAATGGGCTTTTGACGATTCTACTCAGTAACAAATGCACAGGAATTTTCTATCTATCTATCTATCTATCTATCTATCTATCTATCTATCTATCTATCTATCTATCTATCTATCTATCTATCTATCTATCTATCTATCTATCTATCTATCTATCTATCTATCTATCCATCCATCCATCCATCCATCCATCCATCCATCCATCCATCCATCCATCCATCCATCCATCCATCCATCCATCCATCCATCCATCCATCCATCCATCCATCCATCCATCCATCCATCCATCCATCCATCCATCCATCCATCCATCCATCCATCCATCCATCCATCCATCCATCCATCCATCCATCCATCCATCCATCTATCTATCTATCTATCTATCTATCTATCTATCTATCTATCTATCTATCTATCTATCTATCTATCTATCTATCTATCTATCTATCTATCTATCTATCTATCTATCTATCTATCTATCTATCTATCTATCTATCTATCTATCTACCAGATAGATAGTGTGTTGTTGTTGTGTGAGGCCCAGCAAGGCAGCAGCCTGTCATTCACCAACAGGCCTTTTGTACCGGTTGCCCCCCTATTAACCTCTTGCTGTAGAGAGGAGAGCAAGAGCTTCACGTGTTTGTGGCTGAGGAAGATGTATTAACGACGGGATGATACACAATGGACAGCCGAACATCGTGTTCAAGGATCAAGGAGAGAGAGGGAAGAGAGAGAAGAGAGAGAGAGAAGAGAGAGAGAAGTAAGAACAGAGAAAGAATAAAAGAGAGAAACCTTTTATGGTTCCTCAGATACCATTCTTATATAATTTTATCCATAGATTACTGTGGGTGTGAACGAGTGTGAATGGGCTGGCCATCCCTGACCTCCAGAAGAGCTCATCGTTGGCTCTAACTTGTTTACAAAGCAGTTCTTCTAAAAGTCTCCGAACTACCTCACTTCACCTCTACCCAAAGTAGGCCATTTTTCCATGTTCCCTGTACTCTTAGAAAAAAGGGTTCCACTTCCAAAATGGTTATTTTCAGAGGGATAGGGTTCTACCAAGAACTGTTTTGATCTGAATAACCGTTTTCGGAAGACAAGGGTTCTTTGTAAGGCAAAGGGTTCTACCTTAGAACATTCAACATCCGAACAACCGTTTTTGGATGAAAGGGTTCTTTGGTGATATATATATATATACTATATGTATGCTATCTATATATCTGTGCTATTGCATGTACATTGATTGGTTGATTAATTTTATGTTACACGAAGATAAATAGCATACATTTTTCAAAGCGAATAATAAGGCTGATGGAACCATTCATAAAGGGTTCTAGGAAGAACCTTTAGATGATAAAATGGTTCTAAGCAGAACCCTAGATATATGGTTCTAGTTAGAACCATATACAGGGGGTTCTAGGAAGAACCCTACATAGAGGGTTCTAGGTAGAACCCTCTGCAGAAAGGGTTCCCCTATGGAGACAAAGCAAATAACCCTACATGGTTCTACCTAGCACCTTTTTATCTAAGAGTGTTTTTAGTTACAGTGCTCCTCATTTCTGGAATGAACTTCAGAGTAAATACTTTAATTCAGGACCTGTCCATTGTGAAATGTACTTGTAAAATCGAATAATTTATATAATTTCTGCTCTGTAGGTCATTTTATCTGTTCAAGATGGATTATAGATTGTTGTAACACGGGGCACCATTGAAAAAGAGACCCTGGTCTCAATTGGGATTCCCTGTAGCCTAGTGGTTAAGAGTGTTGGGCCAGTATCCAAAAAGTTGCTGGTTTGAATCCCTCAGCCGACTAGGTGAAAAATCTACCAGTGCCCATGAGCAAGGCACTTAACCCTAATTGCTCTGGATAAGGCATCTGCTAAATGACAAAATATACTCTATTATTTTATCTGTTTGTCAAGAGCTGCCCCTATTCTCTTAAGATCTCTCTCTCTCTGTCCTCTTCTCTCCTCTCTATCTCTCCTCCTTCTATACATTCCCCTCCCTCCCTCACTCCCTCCCTCCCTGTCTTTGGGAGTCCAGCCAAACCCCGGCCACTGAATATGTCTGACTGCTGTCCCTGTAATGTAGTTATGGCCATAATAACTCACATTCACTGGAATTCACTTTGGGATGCTTCAAATAAAAAAACACCATGATTCAGTTAAGTGTATTTCAATCGTTTCTATCTACTCTCAGTTAAAAATGGAACATATTGGCAATTACAGTCAATAACAATAAAACAACCCAGTGTTGTTACAGTAATACTATTGTGCCTAGTCTCTGTTTACCCCTGCTGTATTACCAGCCCAACACACACACAGTATGGCCTTTGTTTCATATGTATTTATTCTTTAGGTGTGTTTTGGGAGGGTGTGTGTGTGTGTGCATCTGTATGTAAAGTTGATCTCATTACACCACACGTCAAACTCTAGTCTTGGGCCCCTCTCTAGTCTAGTGTGTCCCTTATACAGTGAACAGTCTGGGGGGAAGTGTGTTTCTCCTCTCTGCCTTACCCAGCCTCAGTCAGCAGTACTAGCCAGGACCAGGGCTGTGGGCACCGTGAGTAATGTTGTCTTTGCCTGGGCCCTGTCAGTCCCACACACACACACACACGCATTCACAAACACACAATCTCACACAGGTCGCGTCAGGCCCCACTAACAGAGCCTGGGGCTGGGGAGGTTCAGAGAGGGCCTTCAGAGGCCCCCCACTCCCGTCAATGGCTCCTTTGTCCTGCTCTGTGTTTGCAGAGGAAATAGCTGCTCTTTATTCTCCTGTGGGGAATATGAAGCTGTGATCACCTAACCAAACTGCACTGAGAGAGCAGCTCAGTTAACCCTCGCCACCGCACCGCTTATACAAACACACACATAGACAAACACGCATATACAAACACACACACACACACACACACACACACACACACACACACACACACACACACACACACACACACACACACAATGGGCTGTGTATGTGACCCCAACACACTCTGTCTCTACCTATATTCATAAATCTTCAGACGGAGACAGCTCTGTTGTTTTAGTGACATAGAGGAGAGGTACAGTATGTGGTCTTAATTTCGACATCAGGAAACACTGCCGTTGGGGCAACCCCCCTTCCTCGCTTAACTAACCTCTCCCTCTCCCTCTCTGCCTGTCTCACCTTCCCTTTATTCCTCAGTCTCTTATTCTCTCTGCCTGTCTCACCTTCCCTTTATCCCTCAGTCTCTTATTCTCTCTGCCTGTCTCACCTTCCCTTTATCCCTCAGTCTCTTATTCTATCTGTCTGCCTGTCTGTCTGTCTCTTCTTCCTTCTATTCCTTAATCTCTCACTCTCCCCCTCTCCATCTCCCCCCTTCTCTCTCCTGCTAAAGCTCTTCTCTCCATCTTTTTCTTTTCCTCTACCCCCCCCCCCCCCCCTCTCTGTCTCCTGTCCCTGTCACAGCAGAGAGGTTAAACGAGAGGCACAGTGTCATCCTACGGGAGGGATTAACAGCAGTGACACTGTATCAGATTAACTATGCTGACAACACAGGGGGGAGAAGAAATGGAGAAAAAAAAACAGAAAGAAGAGGTGGATAAGGAGAGAGAGAGAGAGAGAGAGAGAGAGAGAGAGAGAGAGAGAGAGAGAGAGAGAGAGAGAGAAATGGATCAAGAAAGTTTTAAACACAGTACCAAAAAAATGTGGGCATGAAGTAATCTAAGATGTGAAGGAGGGAATGAGGGATGAGGAGGGAGGGAGGGAGGGAGGGAGGGAGGGAGGGAGGGAGGGAGGGAGGGAGGGAGGGAGGGAGGATGTATTGATGCTTTTGTAGCTAATAGGAAGAAAACACAGCAATCTGAATCTATTCAGCCTCCAACCACGGGTCTGAGAACATCAGAACAGGTCATGGGAGGCAAGACAAAGGACTGGGTCTGCATCTGTGTACGGCAGCAGTTTCCATAGCTCTGCAGCTCCAAAAGAAAACACAACGATGGGTCTTTATTACTATTTGTCCCTGACCCTGTCCAAACTCCCTGTGTTCTTCTCCTCACGTCTCCTCACACTCCCGCTCACCTCAAAGCCTGGAACAAACACTATTAAAAACACACGAGGTTACAACCCTGCTTCCAGCTGACATTGTCTACAGCACGGCTGTGTTGGTTCTCTCACTGTGAAGCTACCTGAATATGCGGGGTCACAGTCGATTCAAAGAGGAGTTCTGTGAAATGGCATTTCATTGATGTTTCATCTGAACTAAGTAATGGGAACGGATGTTCTGACTAAGAGAGTGTGTTCTCTGTACAGTTAGGTTGTTATTGTGTTAGTACTCTCTGTGGGAGTGAAGGGAGGCACACAGTAAACAAGGCTAAAGGTTCAGGAGGGGAGCGAGAGAGGACATGGAGGAGGAAGAAGAGAGGGAAGAGGAGAAAAGAAGGACGGGAGCGATAAAGGAGGAGAGCAGGGCATAGTGCAGTATTGATGTGATGGGTGAGAGACCACACACATGCATACACAAGCACAAACACACACACACACACACACACAAACACACACACACACAAACAAAAGTACCTGAGTCTGCAATCAAAGACTACCCACACATGCACACATATAGTGATTACTCTCAGATTGCACTTTCACAAAGATCGTAGGAGCAAGGCAACTTCTATCTTCATTAACATAAGGAGTCCCTTTGACTCTGTAAACAGCTCTGCTATTCTTTAGTTCATAGCAGATGGAATGAATCACGGTAAAAAACAGCTACCGCTCTAACCCTGTGACCCCTAGAAAAACAGTAGGACCCAGTAAGGCTGTGTCCCAAATGGCACCCTATTCCCTTTATAGTGCACTCATTCACTCACAAAGTAGTGCACTATAAAGGATAAGTAGTGCACTATAAAGGATAAGTAGTGCACTATAAAGGATAAGTAGTGCACTATAAAGGATAAGTAGTGCACTATAAAGGATAAGTAGTGCACTATAAAGGATAAGTAGTGCACTATAAAGGATAAGTAGTGCACTATAAAGGATAAGTAGTGCACTATAAAGGATAAGTAGTGCACTATAAAGGATAAGTAGTGCACTATAAAGGATAAGTAGTGCACTATAAAGGGAAGTAGTGCACTATAAAGGATAAGTAGTGCACTATAAAGCAAATAAGGTGGCATTTGGGACGCACCCTAACAGACCAGTAGGGACCCACAACTCCCAGCACTGTGTGCCAGGCCACAGTGGTAGTCAGAGAGTGGAGAAGACTGAAGTCTGTACCCATGTAAAGATCAAACCAATGACTCTGCAGTGGAGAGATGGTGAATATGGGGAGAGGAACTGCTGTGTGTGGTGTCTTCTTTACAACTGGAGCCTTTTAAAACATGCAGAGGACGAGATGAGCGAGTGTGTGCGTGCGTGCGTGCGTGTGTGTGTGTGTGTGCATGTCGAGTGGTGTTACCTCTCCTGGGTATCTCAGCACAGCTGGGAGTAAATTACAATTATAGTGTTTAACCGTTTTATCGGCACTTAGAGGCAGCAATACACTGCCGAGCCCATGCATGTTATGGTACTTAAAACACACCTACATTTACATACACACACACCAATCAGTCGACTATAAAATAGCGTGTTCTAGTGATGGATGAATCCATCAACATAGAGTGAAGTCATCTCTTAAAGGACATTGATTTACAGCTGGTTTTCAGTGTTGTACAGCACACAGACCATTAAATATGACACTATAAGATATGAATGACTGATGACAGAGGGAGGGAGGGAGGGAGGGAGGGAGGGAGGGGAGCAGAGAGGGAAAGAGCAGAGCAAAGCAAGAGAGGGACAGAAATAGAGGGAGAGAAAGAGTGAGTGAGAGGGAATAGAGAGCAAGCAAGAGAGAGAGAGAGAGAGAGAGAGAGAGAGAGAGAGAGAGAGAGAGAGAGAGAGAGAGAGAAAGTAGAGGGGCACCTTGTTCCTGTGCTGGTATGTAGTGCTGGCTTGTCTTGGTGCCCGTTGGCCAGTTGGCTGCTACGTCCTCTGGCTCGCTGGCTGGCAGGAGGCTGAGGTGGTCAAGGCGCTCTGGGTGGCTTCTCTTCTGGCAGAGTGGTGTGTGTGTGTGTCCGTGTGTGTGTGTGTCCGTGTGTGTGTGTGTGTGTGTGTGTGTGTATGGTGACTCATGCCCACCTGCAGGGAGACAGAGCAGTGCCAGCCGCCAGGCCTGGAGAACATTACTCACCATCAGGACCCGTCTCTCTCTCTCTCACACACACACACACACACACACACACACACACACACACACACACACACACACACACACACACTGCCAGTTCATCATGACCCTTTGTAAAATAAAATATACACGCATCCCATTGGTTCAGGTGCAGGACAGAAATAGCTCATGAAAAACGTAACAAAATCCTCATCACTAATATGCTCCCCAACGCACAACTCACAAGACATGTAAAATGTTTGGATCCCCACATAGACCCCTTTTCTTTTCTGTCTGTGAGGTGTCCCCGAAGCGAGGGATGAAGTGAGGGAGGAGGTGGAGAGGGACAGTGTCGTGTTGCCCAGGGATGATACACTGAGGGGAGAACACAACAGGAGGTCTACACACAGACAGACGTTGTGCTGCACACAAGCATGTAGTCCTACTTTTCCACTACTGTATATGGCAATGAATGAAGATGAATAATCGTCTGAAAGGCCTACAGCTGAACAATGGTATTTTTCCATCCCACTGGGAACACACTGGTTGAATCAACGTTGTCATTTCAATGAATTTGCGTTGAACCAACGTGGAATACAAATTGAATTGACGTCTATGCCCAGTAGGATTGTTCTACATTTTGGACCTTGATAAAACAAATACAAATCATTTAGGCCTTTATCATCAGACCTGAAGTCAGTAGAATCTATTATATAACCAGTCCGTTTTGTGGCTAGGACATTTGGCGTGTCACACAAACCACAGTAGCCTTCGGTGTGACTGAGTGAAGAGACAAGAGTGAGCTCTAGCTGTCTATCCCTCCATTACCACCATCCCTCCATCCTTAAGCCCTTAAGCAGCGCTGTAGTTAAAACTCCCTAAAACTCTGTTAAGGCAGATAACATGTGTGAAGTGAGGATAACGTTGATATAATGTCATCTCTACAACTGACACCCAATGTCCTGTCCCGGGTGCTAACAAAACCCATCACACGGCATCAGACAGGGAGAGCTAGGCTAGGAGCTGTCTGTCAGAGTGCTTAAATCTCCTCTTAATCACACAGAGAGAGGCTCTTATTTAAAAAAACATTTTAATGTAACAGCAGAGTTTAACAGAGAGAGCAGTGGTAGAGAGAGGAGGGAGATGATGATTTGTGATTACATTATTTCATCACTGTATTAGGGTATTAAGACAGCCGTGACATAGATTACTTCTACATCCATTTTCATTCTGATTGGCAGTGATCCAAGATCCCAGAAATGGGGAAATGAGGAACATGAGGCAGGCTGGCTCTGATGCTATGACAGACGGATCAGTGGCGGTAACCACAGCTGGTGTACGCTGCTACCGCCACCTGCTGGCGACGTGGGGCATGACCGTAGAGTATGCAATCTCAGGTCTGAACGTCTTCCTTCCTCCTTTCTTTTTCTCTCTCTCACTCTATATTTCTATCTTTCTCCCCTTTTTCTCCTCTGTCTTAGCCCCTGGAGATGTCAGTTTGAAGTCAAAGAGAGAAGGGGAGAGAGGTTAGAGAGCGAGAAGAACATACAGAGAGAGAAACTGAGAGACAGAGAGAGTCGTCTGCCATTAGCTGATCACCCCTGGCCTCCCAGCCATCAGCACTCTATCAGAGAGGTTTGTGTTCAAGCATGATGCCTGTTTGTCCCCGACCCTGTGTGGCTCCTCATCACGGTGCTCTAACCTAAATACCCTGATACCATCTTCCTCCACTATCTATGTCTCAGACACAGACCAGGGTATGAAGTTACAGCCTCAGAAAGAGGGTAAGGAGAAAGGAGAAAGAAAAGACTAATAGAAGACAAACAACAACAACAACAACAACAGAAAGAAAGAAAAGACTAATAGAAGACAAACAACAACAACAGCGGCGAGCGAAACGAAACACAAAGTGGCTGCGAGTTCATTAATTAGCATTTCAAATTGGACAAACTAAAGATGACAGCGTCGTGCTTGTCAAATCAGATCATGCCCTGGCGGTCGGAGAGAAGGAGCGGGGATGAGAAGCGCGAGGGAGGGAGGAAGGGGAGGGAGGAAGAGGGAGAGCGCTTACAGCTAAATGCTGCTTGCTGCAGCTGCTTGATGACTGGGCGCCAGCGGTTTCTCTCTCTCTCTCTCTTTCTCTCATCTCCTCTGATTACTCTGGCCCGCCCCTCCACTCTGTGCTGTCCCCTAGTGAATGTCACTGCTGTCTAAATAAGATGTGACAATTA
The DNA here is from genome assembly GCA_023634145.1 of Thymallus thymallus. Classification (NCBI taxonomy): domain Eukaryota; kingdom Metazoa; phylum Chordata; class Actinopteri; order Salmoniformes; family Salmonidae; genus Thymallus; species Thymallus thymallus. Next base: position 14,516,162 of record CM042421.1, on the reverse strand, counting down.
AAACATCATCTTATCTTCAGGCTAAGAGGAGGAGGAGGGCGGATAGGGTCGCTTCTGGTCCCTGGGTGGAGGGATACGACAGTCCAGGAGACCCACATGAAAAAATTCTACAGTTTACTATAGAATACTACAGTACTTACTATAAAATTTTGTAGTAAACTGTAGTATACATTAGAATACTATACCACACACTGTAGTATCCCTCGATCATGTGTAGTACTTACTATAAAATGTTGTAGTATACTGGAGAATCCTACAGTAAAAACTACAGTATTATCAGCAAAACAAACTCAGTAGTAAATACTACAGTAATGTCCGCAAAAACTTTACAGTCCGCAAAAACACACACAAAAAATACTATAGTAAATACTACAGTATTTCATTTGCATATAGCCTGCCCATTTCCCTCCCCCATATCTCAATTTGTGCCACCCATAAGCAAGATACCTACATGCCTAGTATAGACCATATTTTGTGTTCCCTACAGGCTGGCGCCCAGTCAATGAAATTTCCCCCCTGGGGGATCAATAAAGTACCTATCTATCTATCTATCTATCTATCTATCTATCTATCTATCTATCTATCTATCTATCTATCTATCTATCTATCTATCTATCTATCTATCTATCTATCTATCTATCTATCTATCTATCTATCTATCTATCTATCTATCTATCTATCTATCTATCTATCTATCTATCTATCTATCTATCTATCTATCTATCTATCTAGAAAAGAGCAGAAGCTCTGAACTCTCCGTTCAGAATCCAGTCCTACAGGTAATGGAACATTTTATTTGAGTATTTCTCCAGTAGGTTTCATCAAGGAAAAAGCCTCCACTTCTATGTCAAAGATAATAAAACAAAAACACTATAGTAAATACTACAGTAATGTTTGCAAAACACTACAGTAAATACTACAGTATACTACAATCCACAAAAATACTACCAGATCAGGTATATGTATAGCATGACAAGGACTCTTGGAGGAATAGACCAAAGCACAGGCAGCTTAGACACCACACTGGAACTATTGTGAGTGTAATGTTTTTTATTGTTTATTTCACCTTTGTTTATTATCTATTTCATTTGCTTTGGCAATGTAAACATATGTTTCCCATGCCAATAAAGTCTCTTAAATTGACATTGAAATGAGAGAGAGAGAGAGATAGAGAGAGAGAGAGAGAGAGAGAGAGAGAGAGAGTGGGTGTAAGCTCCTCGCTCCTCGCTCCAGGGCACTCTGCAGGGAGGCAAAGAGGAAAAGAGAAGAAGAGTGACAATAAAGAGGGGAAGGAAAGAAAAGAAAAGAAGAGATGATGGAGAGGACTAAGAGAGAGAAGAGATAGAGAATAGAGGTGGATGAGATGTATCTTCAGAGTCAAGAGGGAGATGAGGGAGAAGGAGGTAAGATGGAAAGGAGAAGTATGCTCCTGCAAGCAGCCACATTAGGGAATTTGTTTACAGTTTCCTGTCCTGCATGCGATCAACAGCCAGTTAAAAAGGACTACAGTGCAAGGGGAAAAGTACTGTATCTAAGGCCTTGGGGCTGGTGTACAAGGGTGTAAGGTGGTAAGATGTGTGTGCTGGGCTCTATACCAGCCTGCCGCAGGGCACAGGGCTGGAACCAGCACCAAACAGCCCTATCTTCACTGGGAGGCAGCTCAGCCAGGAACCTTGGGCCCTGCCCTAGGGAACCACACACACACACACACAAGGTTACACACACAAACACACACACACACACACACACACACACACACTGTACTGACCATAATGCAGTAGACACAAACGTATGTTTTGGTGCGTATTTATTTTTTGGATCAACAGAATAGGTCATATTGTATCACTCGACGCATTGCATCGATTACATAAATACATCTCTTACATCTAAGTATGTATATAACTTTATATAAAACAGATATTGTGCTTCACTTTCGAGGTACATATAGATAGATAGATAGATAGATAGATAGATAGATAGATAGATAGATAGATAGATAGATAGATAGATAGATAGATAGATAGATAGATAGATAGATAGATAGATAGATAGATAGATAGATAGATAGATAGATAGATAGATAGATAGATAGATAGATAGATAGATAGATAGATAGATAGATAGATAGATAGATCTCTACACAAATTACCATTATTACATTTCATTAGATATCAACAGATTGTAGATGTACCATACGTTTTGACATTAAACACCACACACTTCATATTGATTGTGCACAGCAACTGGCATGGAATGATATTAGTAATAGTAGTGCTACTTAGACTTGTCTGTGCTTTCTTTGATACCAGTGGTTTGTGAATCATTTTAGCACTCTCTAGGTTCAAAGCTTAAGACATCAGGGATCTCTCTCACTCTGATATATCAGGGGTTAGTTTCTCTTTGAATTCATTCATCATTATTTCCATTTAAGCTCACTTTAAAATAGTTATTTGTTCAAAACAAAATTCAAAAATCCTCCATTCAAAATAGAAATACCATATTGAAAAATAACGTTTTTGCATGACACGGTTCAAACCCACACTTGCATATAACGATACCGAAATATATACCTGCATAATGTAACATGACCCTTTTAATGGTCTATTGAGTCAAAGTGGTTTAACATTAGTTGCTGGTCGTTGCTACTCCTCTAAATCTTCTGCTGGCGATATTTTAGTGTTAACCCTTTAGCAGGGCTGCCACACCAGGGCAGACTATTCCGATCTGCACCGTCTGTGTGTCAGTCCTGCGCAGGGCAGGGTGTGTGAATGGGTAGGTCGAGGTGCGCAATCTCAGCTGAGTTAGAGTGGAATAATATTGCTACTGACCCTATTGGATTTCAAACTGAACATCCAGTACACTGCAATGTGAGTGAGATTATTGCACATTTAAAAGAGTTTACCCACACACAAGACTGTACTAGGGGTTACACTGCCAGCTGGCTACTTGGTATGTGTGTGTGTGTGTGTGTGTGTGTGTGTGTGTGTGTGTGTGTGTGTGTGTGTGTGTGTGTGTGTGTGTGTGTGTGTGTGTGTGTGTGTGTGTGTGTGTGTGTGTGTGTGTGTGTGTGTGTGTATGCATATACAGTTGGGTGCTTGTCCCATATATCCACACCACTGTGTCTTGGTTACACGAGGACAGACCAGTCACTCTGGGTCCGGCCGTACTATAACCAAGGAGAGAAAAGGTCATGAGAAGGTCAAAAGGATAAACTTGGGGTCAAACAGGCATGAAAACACAGGCCAACAATTAGTAGTCACAAACTGTTTTAACTCCATGCCTAAAACACAGTGAATGGTGCAAACGAAAATACAAAACGAAAAAGAACAAATATCCCAAGCAAATCAAAACAGAATGTTCCTGAACTGCGACAACCGTGAAGACAAATCCAATTATTTACGTCTCATGTTGCAAATTAGTTCTAATGGACGCAGTCGTGAAAATAAATAAGCACCCGCGAAGAGAAACAAAAGAAATGCAATTTCTAATTAACTAGAAAGCGAAACGGAGGACTGTGTTAGTAAACCCATCCTTCATCCCTGCTCTCATCCCTCGCTCCCCTCGTTTGTTTGTGCCCAATGTCGTTGTCTTCTTGGAGAGGCGGGTGTTTCTTATCCAAATTAAATGGCAACAGATTTAACATCAGGCTGGAGGTTTTTTTTGCATTTTGTCGTTGTTATTGTTCATTAGGCTCCTCCGTCTCTCCCCTCCCTGCCTCGCTCTCTCTCTCGCTGTCATGGCTGGTGGGCAGAGCTGTAGTAAATCGACATTCCTTTATTGTTTTTATTTTATTTTATTTTTAACAACAAACGGAAAGGACGCAACCATGACCTGAAGTGCAACATGCACAAACAATAACCTATACACAGAACTCAACAACTTAAATAGGATCCCAATTAGAGGCAACGCAGGTCAGCTGCCTCCAATTGGGGAAAACCACAAAAACCAACATAGAGTAACCTGGAATCCTCCCCTCTGTCAATCCCTGACAGTCACCTCCAGACTAACATGAAGATGCCTAGAGGCCTCCCTGACACTCGCTCTCTCTCTCTCTCTCTCTCTCTCGCTCTCTCGTTCAAGCAGCTTCCTTTGCGGCGTCTTGGCTTTGATCACAAAGGCTGAGACAATAATTAGGTTTGTGTAATTACAGCAGGAATCTTAATGAGAGCTTTCAGGACTATGTGTCTGCTCTATCTCCCATCCTGCCCAGCCATTACTACATTAACCTCCTCCTCTGTCTGGCTGTGTGTCGGCACCACAATGAGCTACAGGGGGGAGAGAAGCTATCGCTAGGGCCACACATACACTCAGATAAGGTTTACACACAGGCAGGCATGCACGCACACACACACACAGATACACACAAACACACAGCATTAGTGATTGGGCAGAGGAGACGCACACAAGCTCTCACACACAGCCGTGGCGATGAGGAGGTTTAGAGGGAAAATGATAGTCACCTGACCTAGCCCTGACAGGGTGAAATTATATGAGGCAGAGATGAACACAAACACACAGGCAATAAAGAGAGACGGCCAGACAGGGAGAGGACCCGAGATACTGAGAAAGATCTACCCTGAATTAATGGCCCACTCAGTTTAACACCCACAATAGCAAATATATTCTGATAAGCAGGCCGGGTGAGTGTGATGGTATCCATTTACAGCTCTTAACCGAGGCAATAGAGAGTACACACTACACTTTACTAATACTGTCACACCCTGATCTGTTTCACCTGTCTGTGTGATTGTCTCCGCCCCCCTCCAGGTGTCGCCCATCTTCCTCATTATCCTCTGTGTATTCATACCTGTGTTCTCTGTTCGACTGTTGCCAGTTCGTTGTGTTTGATCAAGCCTACCAGTGTTTTCCCCCATTTCTCCTCTATTTCTAAAGTGCCTGTCTTCTTGGTTTCCTGGTTTCGACCTTTCTCTGCCTGCCCTGACCCTGAGCCTGCCTGCCATCTTGTACCTTTGCCCCACTACTCTGGATTACCGAACTCTGCCTGCCCTGACCTGTCTTTTGCCCCCTGTTGGTATAATAAACACTTGTTATTCCGACCGTTGTCTCCACCTGGGTCTCACCTGTACGTTGATAAACACAAAATAGCCCTGATACACTAACACAGAGTAGACTAGATTAATCTAGTATGTATCTCTATAAAATAGACTGTGTGCTGAGGATAACATCAGTCTAGGTCAGACAGTTGGCAGGGCCTGATGTCCATCCAGCTGTTACCGTTATGTATGCAGGCACATAGCAGGTCACATCTGCTGTGTGCCTTCATACATACGCATGTGTCTGGTTGCGTGCCTGACGGATGACACTGTGCTTTCCTAACAGTATAGCTTCCTTCACTGTCCACTTTCCGGGCTTGAATTAGTGATCGACTGCCTTGCAAACACTCGTGACTGCCAACTTGACAACGTCTTAGCCAGTTGCGCCCCTGAAAAGGTTCCAATTTGATAGCGTGAGTGGAGGTTACAGTACAATCTAACTCTGTTACACGTGTCTCACTGGGCACACACTGGTTGAATGAAATTACGTTGAACCAACGTGGAATAGACGTTGAATTGATGTCTGTGCCCAGTGGGGTGTGATTTTACCTGTATATCTGTGAGCTCCTTCATCAGTCTAGAGGACAGCTGGGGACAATCCTCCTGGTAGGGGATATGTAGGTTCTAGAGAGACATGCACACAATTTAAAAATACAACTTTCTGGAGTAGCTGTTCAGCGGTTTATGACAAAGTGCTAAACATGTGAGAGTGCTTGATTGTAATGTTTTGATCGCTTGCTTGATTGCATAATTTATTTATTCAGTCATCCATCCATTCATTCATTCATTCATCCATAAAGGTAGTGAGTTGTGGTTGTGTACCTCTCCCTGGTAGAGTATGTAAGGGTAGTGAGTTGTGGTTGTGTAGCTCTCCCTGGTAGAGTATGTAAGGGTAGTGAGTTGTGGTTGTGTACCTCTCCCTGGTAGAGTATGTAAGGGTAGTGAGTTGTGGTTGTGTACCTCTCCCTGGTAGAGTATGTAAGGGTAGTGAGTTGTGGTTGTGTACCTCTCCCTGGTAGAGTATGCATCCCACAGGACTGACCACACATGCAGTACCAGAGCCAAACATCTCCTTTACACGGCTCTCTTTCACAGCACAGCGCAGGTCTGCCATGGTCAGGTAGCGCTCACACACATTAAACTCCCCCTAGAAGAGGAGAGGGAAAGGTGGATGAGGAGAGGGAAAGGTGGATGAAGAGAGAGAAAGGTGGATGAGGAGAGAGAAAGGTGGATGAGGAGAGGGAAAGGTGGATGAGGATGAGGAAAAAAAATATAATGAAACTCATACAAGGACCGGCTTCTGTAAACGCTTAGCTTCTCATCTCTGCTGAAGACTTCCTGCATTCTGCAAAATATGTCTCTCTCTCCCTATATACAGTGTCTTTCGGAAAGTATTCAGACCCCTTGGCTTTTTCCACATTTTGTTATGTTACAGCATTATCATACTTTTTTTTTTTATATATAATAATCCACAGCAATCTACACAAAATACCCCATAATGACAAATATATAAAAAATAATAATAATAGAAATACCTTATTTACATAAGTATTCAGACCCTTTGCTATGAGACTCGAAATTGAGCTCAGGTGTATCCTGTTTCCATTGATCATCCTTGAGATGTTTCTACAACTTGATTGGAGTCCACTTGTGGTAAATTCAATTGACTGGACATGATTTGGAAAGGCACACACCTGTCTATATAAGGTCCCACAGTTGACAGTGCATGTCAGAGCAAAAACCAAGCCATGAGGTCGAAGGAATTGTTTGTAGAGCTCCAAGACAGGATTGTGTCGAGGCACAGATCTGGGGAAGGGTACCAAAAACATTCTGGGGCATTGAAGGTCCCCAAAAACACAGTGGCCTCCATCATTCTTAAATGGAAGAAGTTTGGAACCACCAAGACTCTTCCTAGAGCTGGCCGCCCGGCCTAACTGAGCAATCGGGGGGTCATTGAGGTAACCAAGAACCCGATGGTCACTCTGACAGAGCTCTAGAGTTCCTCTGTGGAGATGGGAAAACCTTCCAGAAGGACAAACATCTCTGCAGCACTCCACCAATCAGGCCTTTATTACCAGACGTAAGCCATTCCTCAGTAAAAGGCACGTGACAGCCCGCTTGGAGTTTGCCAAAAGGCACCTAAAGAATCTCAGACCATGAGAAACAAGATTCTCTGGTCTGATGAAACCAAGATTGAACTCTTTGGCCTGAATGCCAAGCGTCACGTCTGGAGGAAACCTGGCACAATCCCTACAGTGAAGCATGGTGGTGGCAGCATCATGCTGTGGGGATGTTTTTCAGCAGCAGGGACTGGGAGACTAGTCAGGATTGAGGCAAAGATGAACGGAGAAAAGTACAGAGAGATCCTTGATGAAAACCTGTTCCAGAGCGCTCAGGACCTCAGACTGGGGAGAAGGTTCACCTTCCAACAGGACAACGACCCTAAGAACAGCCAAGACAGCGAAGGAGTGGCTTCGGGACAAATCTCTGAATGTCCTTGAGTGGCCCAGCCAGAGACCAGATTTGAACCCGATCGAACATCTCTGGAGTGACCTGAAAATAGCTGTGCAGCGACGCCCCCCATCCAATCTGACAGAGCTTGAGAGGATCTGCAGAAAATAATGGGAGAAACTCCCCAAATACAGGTGTGCCAAGCTTGCAGTGTCATACCCAAGAAGACTTAAGGCTTTAATCGCTGCCAAAGGTGCTTCAACAAAGTATGGAGTAAAGGGTCTGAATACTTGTGAATGTGATATTTCAGTTCTAAAAACCTGTTTTTGCTTTATCATCATGGGGTATTGTGTGTAAATTGATGAAGGTGAAACAACGATTTAGTCAATTTTAGAATAAGGCTGTAACGTAACAAAATGTGGGAAAAGTCAAGGGGTCTGAATACTTTCAGAATGCACTGTATATAATTCTCTCTCTCTTGTACCCATTTCCTGGTGAGTTCCAGGATGCTCTGCCGTGTGATCCCAGGCAGGATGATTCCATCCAGAGGGGGCGTTGCCAGCTCCTCCTCTGGAGAGAAAAACATTGGATGCACAAATTAATTAAACAGGTAATTTAGTGTTAATGGAATATCCCATCTGAACCCAGTTTACAGAGATAAGAAAAGAGGTGAAGCACAGCACAGGCTATGTAAGACTGCAGCTGCTGTGATACCGACTCTACCCACTAGATGTCACTGTTGTACAATCGGACACAAAGATCAGTTTCCTGTCCAGTAATATTATGTCCATATCAACAGATCCAGAAGAGGATGGTCGTGTTCCCTTGCTAAGACTTTGCTGACGCATGCCAGCTCTTACAACGGCTGGATAGGTATTTTATGTATCAGCTAACCACGTCATATGTTCTAGCAATGATGTGGCATGCAACCATTGATTGATGCATGCAATGTCTGAGCATGGGAACGCAACCTATATTTATTTTGCAATAGCCCTAGTAAAGCAAAGGTATTATCTCTAATCTCATTGGCCATGGCACTGAAAGTGATCATGATTACCTCCTTTCTCATTATTCCAGAAGAGGAACATGTTCATGGTTCCAACCTCTGTGATTTGATGGTCGTCTCCGTACAGCCAGAGGACCTGCTGGCACCCATAATCCACTGCTTCATACTGGGCGTAGATAGTCGCTCCGTAGTTCCTGTAAACAAACCACCATGTTCATGTTCATTTTAATCCACAAACAAGAGTTGTCAGTTTACATTAAAATTCCATGTGTCGTAATCCAAATTATTTGACACTGTTCCATTCGTTAAGAGTATCCTAGCATGTGACCCTGTTGTGTACTGTAAATGAATCGTGTCACAATGAAATCCAAAGCTCTTTAGAGTTAAATCTGGTGTAAAGCTGTATTAATACTGTTGGCAGGGTGGGAATATTAGGGTCAGGATAAATTAGTACAACACGTTGCAAAGCAAACATTTTTACTGCATCTCAAAAGAATACTTCCACGTTTTACCTGCCTTTACTCAAAGGGTACAGTAACCAAACTCAATCCTAACTTGTGATATGTGGAATATTGGAACATAGCCTCTGTCTCTTTACCCTCCCAGTCCCTCCTCTAACCCTACCATTTTACAGTCTCCAGTACCTCCTCTTACCCTCCCGTCTTACAGTCTCCAGTCCCTCCTCTTACCCTCCCGTCTTACAGTCTCCAGTCCCACCTCTTACCCTCCCATCTTACAGTCTCCAGTACCTCCTCTTACCCTCCCATCTTACAGTCTCCAGTACCTCCTCTTACCCTCCCATCTTACAGTCTCCAGTACCTCCTCTTACCCTCCCGTCTTACAGTCTCCAGTCCCTCCTCTTACCCTCCCATCTTACAGTCTCCAGTACCTCCTCTTACGCTCCCATCTTACAGTCTCCAGTACCTCCTCTTACCCTCCCATCTTACAGTCTCCAGTACCTCCTCTTACGCTCCCATCTTACAGTCTCCAGTACCTCCTCTTACCCTCCCATCTTACAGTCTCCTGTCCCTCCTCTCCAGGCTCTAATGTATTTGGAGTCGGCCCAGAGAGAGACAGGCTTAGCTCCTGTACTGAAGTAGGAACCAACAGGACTCAGGATCACATAGAGGAGAGCATGGGACGGCTTCTTCACTCCTAGAGACGGCTAGGGAGGGACACAGGCCACACACACACACGTACACACACGTACCCACACGTACACACACGTACACACACGTACACACACGTACACACACGTACACACACGTACACACACGTACACACACGTCAATAGTTGACATAATCTTGAGCTACTCACAAATGAATGACTACCACTTCAGCAACAAGTGTAGGGGAAGCTAGACAGAGGGAGAGCCCTGTCACAGCATATGAGAGTGAATGAGACAGTCCCTCACAGAAGGAGACAGAGAGCGGTCATCTCCTCACCTCAGTACCCAGGAAGGTGGGTCGGATATAGAGACTGGCTGAGTCTGACTGGGGTACCCACTCCTGATCCAGCTGTACCAGCCTCCTGATACACTCTACCAACTCTGCCCTGTCAAAGGCCTGGGGGAGGGAGGAGGGAGGAGGGAGGAGGGAGGGGGGAGGAGGGAGAGAGGGAAAGAGGACAAATGAAAGGTTGAGCCGGGAAAGGAGAAATGGGACAAAGATAAGAACCAACAGAACATTCAGTGACTGCAGCAGACACTATAGACAGACATGTAGCAGACTCTCTTATGACTTACAGTTAGTGCATTCATCTTAAGATAGCTAAGTGAAACAACCACATACCACAGTCGTAGTAAGTACAGTACATTTATCAGCAAAGTCAGCACTAGCAGGAAAAACACTTTTTTTTCTGTACTGAGATACAGTACATTTTGATGTACTGTGGAACATTGTTCTTCAATGTACTGTACATTATATGATACACTGTATATACTAGACTGTATCTCTACTGAACAAAAATATAAACGCAACATGCAACAATTTCTACGGTTTTACGGAGTTGCAGTTCATATAAGGAAATCAGTCAATTCAATGAAAAAATTCATTAGGCCATAATATATGGATTTTCACATGACTGGGATACACATATGGTCACAGATACTTTTTTTTAAATGTAGGGGCGTGGATCAGAAAACCAGTCACTATCTGGTGTGACCACCATTTGCCTCATGCAGCGTGACACATCTCCTTTGCATAAAGTTGATCAGACTGTTGATCAGGCTGTGGAATGTTGTCCCACTCCTCTTCAATGGCTGTGCAAAGTTGCTGGATATTGGCGGAAACTGGAACACAATGTCGTACACGTCAATCCAGAGCATCCCAAACATGCTCAATGGGTGATGTCTGGTGAGTATTCAGGCCATGGAAGAACTGGGACATTTTCAGCTTCCAGGATTTGTGTACAGATCCTTGCGACATGGAGCTGTGCATTATCATGCTGAAACATGAGGTGATGGCGGCGGATGAACGGCACGACAATGGGCCTCAGGATCTCGTCATGGTATCTATGTGCATTAAAATTGCCATCGATAAAATACAATTGTGTTCGTTGTCCGTAGCTTATGCCTGCCCATACCATAACCCCACAGCCACCATGGGGCACTCTGTTCACAACGTTGACATCAGCAAACCGCTCGCCCACATGACGCCATAAATGTGGTCTGCGGCTGTGAGGCCGGTTGGACGTACTGCCAAATTCTCTAAAACAACGTTGGAGGTGGCTTATGTTAGAGAAAGGAACATTCAATTATCTAGCAACAGCTCTGGTGGACATTCCTGCAGCCAGCATGCCAATTGCACGCTCCCTCAAAACTTGAGACATCTGTGCATTGAGTTGTGTGACAAAACTGCACATTTTAATGTGGCTTTTTATTGTCCCCAGCACAAGGTGAACCTGTGTAATGATCATGTTGTTTAATCAGCTTCTTGATATGCTACACCTGTCAGGTAGATGGATTATCTTGGCAAAGGATAAATGCTCACTAACAGGGATGTAAACACATTTGTGCTCCAAATTTGAGAGAAATAGGTTTTTGTGCGTATGAAAATGTATATTTATATTTTTGTATTATTTTCCAGACTGAAGGCTTGTGCTGTATAGTACCATAGCCTGTACTGTGTGTGTTCTTACCGGCAGGCAGGCCCTCTCTGCAGACTTGGCCATACGGTTCATGTTGAGCATGGGTCTGAAGAGATGCACTTTGTCATCAGCACCCCGGTACGCCTTCATACCCTCAAACAACTGACCACAGAACAGAGGAGAGTAGAGAGAGACAGGGGTTAAGGCTGGCAGACAGGAGAGAACCACTGACCTCCAGTCATTCTCTAAACAGAGTGAATATACTAAAATGTTAATGTAAAGGTAATGAACCTATATGTGTGTGCTAGGGAGTTACAGTGCATATGAGCGTGCATGTGTTGGCCATTTATGTCCAATCCACTGGCCTTCAACTGTCCTAGCTGTGCCTATTCTTATCAGAGCTACAATTAAAGTATAGTACATTCATCTAAAGCTTTCAACACAAACTCTCAGCATCTCAGCAGCACAGTCTATTTCCTGACAGAAGACACTGATTTAATAAACCTACACCTGATTTAATAAACCTACACCTGATTTAATAAACCTACACCTGATTTTATAAACCTACACCTGATTTAATAAACCTACACCTGATTTAATAAACCTACGCCTGATTTTGCGCCTTTAACTTTGCCTCCTGCTGTGTCATATCCTTGAATTAATACATTATATTAGACATATTAAAATACATATAGATTGCATAAGTTATTTTTGTATAAAAAATGAAATGTATGTAATACAACATACACTATATAAACAAAAGTGTGTGGACACCCCTTCAAATTAGTGGATTTGTCTATTTCAGTCACACCAGTTGCTGACAGGTGTATAAAATCAAGCACACAGACATGAAATCTCCATAGATTTGGCAGTAGAGCTCAGCCACAAAGTGGTCGGCCACACATACTTTTGGTCATATAGTGTATTTCCATTGTAGTCTTCATTGCTATCAGGTTGGCAGCAAGAATGGACAGCGTGAGCGTGAGACACTAACTTTCTTACAAGGCCTAACAAGGCAGTGTACCCTACCTGCACGGCGTAGTGCATGGCTGAGCAGGCTGGGTGGAGAGACAGGTTACCAAAGGGCTTGATGTGAGGTTTCTGCCAGCCTCCAGCGCTGGTCCACTCTATGGTCAACATGTGGTCAGTGAACACCGTCCCAAACACCAGGTTGGTCAAGTCAGGTTTGGCCTTGTGGTTCTGGGACAGCTCAATGACCAAGTCAGCCGCCTGGGAGGAATAGAGGACATGGTTTCATAATACACACTGCTTTAGGTGCAATACACTGTATGTCATTGTCCATGATTACTGTTGTAAAACGTATGGGTCAAACTCGACTAAGGAGTACTTTGGGGACATTTAAAAGTGAAGTGGATTCTTTCTGTGTTCATACTCTCATAAAACACACAGTATAATATAGTATATGATGCCTACAATAGTGAAGGTGCATAAAGATAGTGGCCCTCTATACACTTACCACAAATGCCTTGTTTGCTAATTTGCCTTATTGTACATTGCTCTCCATTACTCATTTTTTGTAACACCATTAGTACAGTGCAGGCCTACATGATCCCAATTCTAGCTCCAAAATGCCAGAAATGAGAAAAATTAAATAAAAATGGATTGTACTGATTTGTCGCCGCATTGAACCATGTCACTGCGCCATTGAATAGTTCTAAAACAATGACGTCATATCTGAATTTGGACATTTTTATGCACCATCGCCATTGAACAGCATCTCATCAGGCGCTTTAGAGTTCTGCAACTCTCCCATTGGCCAGTAGAGGGCTTATACCTTCCAGGAACATGAGCCACTCAATAAACCAACACAACCACAGAGGCACGCTCTCAGGGTAGTTGCCTTTACCACAGTACTAGGATCAGATAACTATCCTCCAATCCTAACTTTAACCATGAGGGTGGGGGTAAATATCAAATTTACTCTAGATCAGTATCTAAAGGCAAATGCTCTGCTGTGGTTGGCTGCTCACAGTGCCTGTCTACCCTTCCAGGGCTGCGTTTACACAGGCAGCCCAATTCTGATCTTTTTTCTCACTAATTGGTCTTTTGACCAATCAGCTCTGAAAAAGGTCTCATGTGAAAAGATCTGATGGGATTGGTCAAAATACCAATTAGAGGAAAAAATATCAGAATTGGGCTGCCTGTGTAATCGCTGCCCTGTTGCAGCATTGCGTAATCTCAGATTACATAGGGGAAGTGCTGGCCACCAGTCTGAGAGAGCACCGTCAGGTTACATCACTGACTACAGCATCGGTTAACAATGTTTTGGCCTAATATCTCCATTTACTTATCTAGCCATCAATCTGATATAGTGATATTTTAAAACTTCAGTGTGATAAAATTGGAGAGATATGAGATATACATACAGTATATTTTCTAGCGACTACATTTTATTTTATTTTATTTTACCTTTATTTTACTAGGCAAGTCAGTTAAGAACAAATTATTATTTTCAATGACGGCCTAGGAACAGTGGGTTAACTGCCTTGTTCAGGGGCAGAACGACAGATTCTTCTTAATTAGTTCAGAATTCACACACATCTTTTAATAAGTGCATTGCACGACAAATCACTTCTGAGATAGGCCCATTTACAGAGATCCTGATAACTCTGGTAACTAATGTAATACAACATGAGAGCATGACTTAGCTGTGTAAGGTGAATGAGTTCCAAGTAATCCATGGTCAGCGTAACCTCACATTCTCCATTGGTCAGGGATTACCAAACTATAAATACCCTACATCCAGCTCAGGTGTGTCACAAAACAGGAGTCAGATTCCCACAAGTGTGTACAGTAATAACACAGGGGTCTATGGTGTACACAAGCTAGGCTCTGATACAGTACTACAGAGGTGCTTGTAGTTCAAGACTACAGACCTGATGCAATTATGAGTCTGTAGCATCTAAGAGGCCATTTTCTCAGACATTGATTAATTAATTATAGGCTTAATCCAGCCCTGAATGTCAAAGTCTTAAAATGGTATACAGCAGTGTCCAAGTCTTAATATGGTCCTGCACAGCCCATGACAACTCTCTCTCTCTCTCTTTCTCCTTCTCGCGCTCACCCCTTTCTCTACTCCTGCCACCTACCTTGCTGTCCCCTCCCTGTGCACATTAGATAGCAGAGTAAATCAGAGCTAAAGCCTGTGCCGGATCGCAGGTCACAGCCTGATTGACAGGTGGTGCTTAGTGTGATCTGGGTAGAAAGGATTCTCCGTGGACACGACACAGGACCTCCTGGATAGACCAGGGCCCTCATCCTCCTCTCTCTCTACCTCTCTGAGGGCCACAAAGGGCCAAAACGTTGAGTATGTGGTTAGCACAGGGGACTGGGGGACACAGGCAAAACTAGGGGCCCCAGAAGTGGTTAACCACCATGGATCTATAAAATGAACATCTCAGGAGCTCAGGTGGATTTCTTTGACTCGTAATGTTGTTTTTGTAGGGGATATATGTTTTTTGGATCTAACGGACTGAGAGACATTAGGAGAGCCATGGGGGTGGGGGGAGGTGTCCATTCTCTTGGTGTGATCGGGATCTTTTGATTGACAACCAGGGGAGATTTTATGAAAATCAGAATAATATCCAGGAAACATCAAGATGGTGCTGCTGGGCTCCTCACTGAAGGCAAGTGATTCACCTGATTCACCACACTGAAATGGGCAGCTAGAGGAAATGGCGTCTCCAGTTTGCCATACACTGACAAACTTCAAATGTCTTGTGATTGCAGTTTACACGCAATATAAATTACTATTGTAGCAGTATGTGCAATATCTGAACTGATTACTATATCATTGCTGTACCATATGCCTTTGAATACACTTGAAATGAATGAGGCAGGGATCAAAACGTAAAGAATAAGTCTAGTTGCTACACACATTGTACCACAGGGTAAATTATTAGAATGTTACCTTGAAGCTGTGGACACTGTCTTCCATGCCGTTACTGCTGGATACATCTTTACCAGAGCCCTGGGAGGACATTGTAAACAACTTTATATAGATGACAACTTTACATAGGTTGTAAACAACTACATATAAGCCTAAGCTTATTAAAACCGCCACTCTGTTCAGCAGAGCACAGGAGCTCATTTTACCTGCAGCAAGATGATAGTCTGTTGCCAGGTGAACTGAAGGCATACATTTACATTAGGCTATCATTACTCCAATAGCCTAATAGGCCTAATAATATACTAATAACAGCCATAATAATCATAGTAATAATTGTGGTTGTTTTCGATTCTATAATATTAGCTATTTTGACATGTGATCATGCAGTAAATACTGTGAAATAACGTCACTGATTACCCCCCGTAGCTATTATGAGCCATCCTGCTGTAATAGACAGGCTGGTTATAAGAGCGACCAGCGAATAACAGAACATCCCGTCGGCGTGATGCAGTTATGTAAAATGTGTCGTCACATGCTACAGCTGCCATCTCAAAACACATAGGGCTAACCAATATAGATATGTTAAATATGTTTTCCATCGGTATAGCAAAACACTGCTGTGACAGAAAACCTATAACAGACGCCGTTGAAACAAGTGTATCGAATTACAATCCTCCTGTCTGTGTCGGTCGTGCGCGGTTTAGTGTTTAGGCTACTGAACGAGACCTGCGTCAGGAATTCTTATCCTTTCACTTTCAGAAATAGGTAACGATAACATATGGGTTAGCAGTGGCAAGGGCAGCCAGCATGAAAGTTTTTCTGTTACTGGGAAGAGGACATTTACCTTAAAAGATGGAGCGTTCGCTGCTGATGAGGGGGCGGCTGTAGCACTCGCCATGATGAATCATACGCAACCGAAGGCGCGCTCTCTGTCAGCAACACACTCTCCTAAACCGTTTACAGATTAAACGTTTGTTCGCAATCCAACCCATTGTATAATGTTAGATCTAGGTGCCTGGGCCAACCACAATATTGGTTCTCGTTGCAAATGTGTAATGTGGGATTTATTGGCCACTTTTTGGTGAATAACATTCTGTGGAACTGTGGGACATATTGTGGATAGGCGGTCATGCGTAAACCCTCACACACATGATGGGACAGTCACATTATAAGGCTTAACCAGCTGGCTTTCTTAAGCAGAGTTGTCATAGATTTTCCACAAGGTTACATTTGTACTACAGTAGCTTACCTCCAACTGCCCTCCCATCATTAGTCCTAGACGACCTGTTTGATTTGTATATTATGGTCATATTCAATCTCAAGATGTTCACCATGGTTCCTGTACCCAAGCAAGCTAAGGTAACTGAACTAAACGACTATTGCCCCATAGCACTCACTTCTGTCATCATGAAAGTGGTTTGAGAGGCTAGTACAGGACCATATCACCTCCACCTTACCCGATACAATTTGCATACCGTCCCAACAGATCCACAGACAACGCAATCACCACTGCACCACACTGCCCTATCCCACCTGGACAAGAGGAATACCTCAAGTATGTTAGAATGCTTTCATCACTAAACTCAGGGCCCTGGTTCTGAAGTCATCCCTTTGCAACTGGGTCTTGGACTTCCTGTCGGACCGACCCCAGGTGGTGAGGGCAGGCAACAACCCCCTTCTGTACTCCCTGTTCTCCAACGACTGCGTGGCCACGCACAACTTTACCCAGTACCAGGACATTTTAGCCAAATACCTGTTTGCCTTTGCCAGGAGGCTGAAACTTGGCTTCAACCCATCAAAATTCACAAAGCAATTGTTAATTTACCACAAAATAAGAATTTTGCAAGGGCTCAGTCTCTAGATGGGACCCCTTTGAAAACGGTGGTTTGAATTGAATGAGGCAGTCCATAAGCGCAAACGAAGGATACTGGAAATATTATGTATGGAGGAATGGTCTTTTTGAGAAGATCCCTCCTAATGTTCTCCAATCTCATAGAATAATTTTGAAAAAGTCTCAGTGCCATTATCGTTGCAAGGTATATTGGAAGGAGGGGTGCCAATAATTTTGACCCCTATCGTTTTGAGAGAAACAAATATTACTTGTTAAACTAAATGTCTTTCTCTGGGCAATTGTATTAATATAAAATAATATAATTTCCCCCCAAAAAAATCTGCATGCATTGTAGCTCAGTATTTGTATTATTTATTTTACACAGTCTTTTTTGCTCGTCTTTATCAAGGTTGGCAATAATTTTGGACAGAGGTATGTTGTACCACTGAACAAAAATATTAACGCAACATGTAAAGTGTTGGTCCCATGTTTCATGAGCTAAAATACACATTTCCAGAAATGTTTAATAAGCACAAAAAGCTTATTTCTCTCAAATGTTGTGTGCAAATTTGTTTGCGTTCCTTTTAGTGAGCATTTCTCCTTTGCCAAGATAATCATCCACCTGACAAGTGTTGCATATCAAGAAGCTGATTAAACAGCATGGTCATTACACAGGTGCACCTTGTGCTGGGGACAATAAAATGTCACTCTAAAATGTACAGTTTTGTCACACAGCACAATGCTACCGATTTCTCAAGTTTTGATGGAGCGTGCAATTCGCATGCTGACTGCAGGAATGTCCACCAGAGCTGTTGCCAGAGAATTTAATGTTAAGTTCTCTACCATGAGCTGCTTCCAATTTCAATGGACAGAGATACCGTGGCGAGATTCTGAGGCCCATTGTCGTGCCATTCATCCATCGCCATCACCTCATGTTTCAGCATGATAATGCACAGCTCCATGTCACAAGGATCTGTACACAATTCCTGGAAGCTGAAAATGTCCCAGTTCTTCCATGACCTGCATACTCACCAGACATGTCACCCATTGAGCATGTTTGGGATGCTCTGGAGCGACCTGTACCACAGCGTGTTCCAGTTTCCACCAATATCCAGCATCTTCGCACAGCCATTGAAAAAGAGTGGGACAACATTCAACAGGCCACAATCAACAGCCTCATCAACTCTATGTGAAGGAGATGTGTCACGCTGCATGAGGCAAATGGTGGTCACACCAGATACTGACTGGTTTTCTGATCCACACCCCTACCTTTTAAAAAAGTTATTTGTGACCAACAGATGCATATCTGTATTCACAGTCATATAAAATCCATAGATTAAGGCCTAATTTATTTATTTAAATTGACTGATTTCCTTATATGAACGGTAACTCATTAAAATATTTGAAATTGTTGCATGTTGCGTTTATATTTTTGTTCAGTATAGAATATGTGTTGTAGTATGCAACCAAACAGGTGTTCCTCAGGTAGTGTGCTGACCATCACTCTCCTTGGTCAAATAGCCCTTACACTCCTCCTCCTCCATGCTTCACGGTGGGAACCATACATGCAGAGATCATCCGTTTACCTACTCTGCGTCTCACAAAGATATGGCGGTTGGAACCAAAATTCTCAAATCAGACCAGAGGACAGATTTCCACCTGTCTAATGTCTGTTGCTTGTTTTTCTTGGCCCAAGCAAGTCTCTTTGTCTTATTGCTGTCCTTTAATAGTGGTTTCTTTGTAGCAATTCGACCATGAAGGCCAGCTCAAATGCAT
Source organism: Thymallus thymallus (assembly GCA_023634145.1). NCBI lineage: Eukaryota > Metazoa > Chordata > Actinopteri > Salmoniformes > Salmonidae > Thymallus > Thymallus thymallus. The sequence goes on along the minus strand of CM042421.1, from coordinate 14,497,046 downwards.
TAAGATTTGTGGGAGGCCCACAAATTAACTTTTAACAAGGCACACCGGTTAATTGAAACGCATTCCAGGTGACTACCTCATGAAGCTGGTTGAGAATGCCAAGAGTGTGCAGAGCTGTCATCAAGGCAAAGGGTGGCTACTTTGAAGAATATCAAATATAAAATATGTTTTGATTTGTTTAACACTTTTTTGGTTACTACATGATGTGTTATTTAATATTCACTATTATTCTACAATGTACAGTGTATCTAAGTGTACTTTGTACAGTGTACTCTAGTTGATATGATATCATATTACGTGCTCTGTATGTGTTCTTACCGGCAGGCAGGCTCTCCCTGCAGTCATGGACATACGGTTAATCTTAAGTATGGGTCTGAAAAGACGCAATTTGTCAGATTGTAGAAATGACGTGACCTGACCTGTTCTTCACTCTTAGAACATATTTCTCCATGCAGAACCCTGATGATTGATTGTACTATCTCACAGACATCAGAACCATGTTAGAATTGATATAAACAGTAACACTTTGAAAGTTATCCATTAGCTTACATTGAGGTGTGATGTTTAAATTGGTTCACAGCATATCTATTGCAAAATAGGTACATGGATTCGGCATTAGTTGGCACAATATTCTATTCTTCAAAGTCAGCTCAGCTCAGTTCTATTCTATTCTAATCAAAAGGCAGGGTGCAGTCTCTTTATTAGCCCAAGATACAAAAGAACACAGGGCACACTGTAATCAACTGCATAGACAACACCTGGCTGGTGGTACAACATATTTGTTAGTGTTTACCACTTTCTCCAATCACACATCTCCAGTTGTAGATTTATACACTGCAAAATAACTGACTTTTGATTTCTGAGTCTGTAGGTCTATGATCAAATGGGGATGCAACAATGTTATTGGCCACATGGGGTCAGTGTTGGCTTGGTTTTAGATTAGTTGATCTACCTCGTCCCTTGCAAATTGCATTCACATGTCACTCAAGCGCTCTGATTGATTTCCGGAGTGTAGTTTGACTTTGGAAGCTGTATCAAGCGAATTGAGTCTTCAACAAGGACTATTTACGTTTACAAAAGATAGGCTACACGGTAAAAAGAGGTTAGTAGCCTACATCAATATCCAATTCTAAACTACGCCAGTCTGACTTTCATATTTATTGAAAAAAAGAAAAGATAATTGGCGTCAATCAGTCACTCATTCGTTTTCATCCTATTTTGCATAACACAAAAGTTTTGTCCTGTCAACAAAAGGTATATTAGGGTAACAATCACTCTTGTTAGTTTGTTTTTAGAAACATTTGTTAGTTTACAGAAGGTTTGATTGAACAATAGGTGTCCTTTCAGTTAGTGGCTCAGGTAAGCTCCTTATTTTTATTCGGGAAGACTGCTGGTGTGCTGTGCACTGTTGCGCCCATTTCAAAAGTATAACCCTACACACTAGAATGATGGACTACGGTAACCTCAATCAAGACCTGTAAATAGTCTATTTGGGATGTCTGAAATGTGATGAACGTGGGAAGTATGTGTGGCGTGACGGCCTATTAGTATAATTCCTCTCCTTTTAATTATTTATTTTAACAGGCAGGTCAATTAAGAATACATTTATATTTACAATGGCAGCCGGTCTCCACTGACGGCCTCTCCCCTCTCTAGCTCTTGTCCTGTTGTCCCCACCTGCTCCAACATGAACCTCGGAGTGACCCATCGGCAACGCCACAACCCTGTTGACAGCATCTGTCGAAAGCTGCAGACCATCCAGCGGCACGACCGTGAGGTAAACCCCTCCTCGCCCTTCCAGATCCCAAAGTTCATGTCCAGCAGCTACAACAGCCCCCAGTCAGGCCTGCGCCGCAACCTGGAAGTAATCCTGAAGAAGCGCGAGACAGAGGGGATGTTGACCCCCAAGAGTTCACCCCAGCTTCCCAGGAGCTCCCACTGTCCCACCTCCACACCCGTCAACCCCACCATGAACCCCCCGACCCCAGTCAATGCTATGTTCACCCTCACCAGTAAACCCGGGGAGGGGCGGGACACGGGGTTAGGAATGCAAGGGAGAGGATGGCAGAGGAACTGCTCCACCCCAGCTGTCCAGACTGGAGACACGTTTTTCAGCTTTTCTCATGGTCCCCAGTTTACTCAGCCTGAGGTGAGGACAGGGTCGGACGGCAGTGAGAGGCAGACCCAGTCTCTGTCCCACACTCACACACCCGCACACAGCCTGCTGTCCTGCAACCTCAACTTCTGCTCGTCAGACTCCACGGCCAACCTGCTGCAGTGTGAGCTGCCTTACCCGGCCCTGGTTGTCAAGAGACTGTCCATGGGAGACGGTAGGGGGAATATGCACACACACACACAAAGCGGGCCACTGTGGGATTACGAAAGCACTACTCAGTTCTTAGTGAACAATGATATCAATGATATAGACTATTGATCACAGGATGTTAAGAGCATTCCTCTGGCCTCTCAGACTTCAATTCACCATCTCTTCTTATGTCATACACATTATGTACATTTGATTATGTTGCTCAAGGAAAGTTGACTGACAGAAGAATAATCATGTTTATTGGCCACTGATTGGTCTGCTGATGAAGTGGCCATTGGCCAGTGTATTTATAGAAAGTGTGTGTGTGTGTGTGTGTGTGTGTGTAGGAGCCATGTTCTCTTCTGAGAACCGGAAGGAGATGATGGCTGAGGTCAGTTTGATCTGTGAAGAGGATTTACTAGACACCATTTTCCACGCTTGTGACACCCAGCGCAGAGGTACGCACAGTATTCAAACTCTCAAAGTATCAAATATATACTGAGCACAGAAGTACACTCCAAATATCAAATCTAGCACATTGTGGAGTACACACTCATCTATCCAGACTCACAGTATCGAACACACAGTATAAGGCAGTCAATCAATTGCTCCACTGAAGTGTAGCCAGGTCTGCTCTCTTTTCTTTGTTTCTGAAGCAGTCGACGACGTGATACAAGTGTAGATCCCTTGTGGGTGGTTCTCTTTACAGACCTGTCAGTCTCCCCACCCCTCCTTTCCCATGCTGCCTCTTCCTGAGCTGATTGGCCTGTGGCGATGGAGGAACAGGGCTTTGTTTAAGAAATCCTCTAGTGCGATCACTTTCTCTGCTCTGCGGTCTGTACTCCCTAGTCGGCTTGCATCCCAGAGGAAACTTGTGGATTTCTAGTAGTTTTATTTCTGTGGTTTAGGGTTTACTGAAGGTTAGGTTCAGTAGGCCTACACTTGACCCCCAGGGTGCGGAGGTTACACAGCTTTTTCAGTCTGTGTAAGGTTTGGGTGTCTGTAGCTCTTACTGAAGAATCTCAGGCGGAAGGAGATTGCTATGACGTCTGGGCATGGGAAGGTCCCTGACCGTGTTAGTGACCACAGTATTTCCCCCACCCCTCCAGGTAAGGTGTACGTGTCTCGTATTGTGGACTACCTGCGTCACACCACCAGCCGTGGTTCTGAGGACAGTGGGCTGGAGGACCTGTGTAATATGCTGGACCCGGAGCGCAAAGATGTCTCCATAGACCTGGACACCTACCACGCCATCATGAAGGAGTGGATAGATGACTGCAGGAAGAATGGGTACTGGAACTGTTTTCTATGTGTGTGTTCCAAATGGCACCCTGTTCCCTTTAGAGTGCACCTCTTTTGGCCAGGGCTCTGCGCACTATAGCAGTGGATGTCATCTTGTCAGATGTCTGCCTGTAGAGGGTGCTGTGTTCTAATTCATGTGTTCTGTCACAAGGGCAAATGGATACCAATTTTGCAGCCGATTATTCTTATTAAAGAGCTTGTTGTCTACTAGATAAGCTTTTGTAACTTCTGTGTTGTAACAGATCCATGAACTACTGCTGTCCTGGCTGTGTGTGTGTGTTTGTGTGTAAGCCTGTGATATTGTGTGACTGTGTAAGGTAATGTTTCTGGGTGTCTGTCTCCTTGTCTGTTTCACCACAACCACAGGGACGACACACCAGAGGACCTGACTCAAGAGTCTGTCAGACTCCGAGACAGCCTGTCAGGTGAGTTGATACAGACATATAGGGGACGTTAGTGGACTAATCAGAGACGCGGATGACTGTTCTAAGGGGTGATGGTTTTCCAGTTGTTAATTTTCTCTTGTACCTCCAAGTAGCCATGTTGCCCTCTCGCTTTCTCTGTTCTCCATCTAAGATAACGTCTCATCGCTTTAGCAAATAATTTCCTCCCTCCTTTTTTAAGCATAGATAATTTCTCCCCTTCTCTCCCTCCATCTCTCTCTCTCTCTGTCTTCTCTCCGTCAGCTAAGAGGTCTGTCCTGCTGAACATGACCTCAGGCAGTCTAGAGGCATTTGGAGGGGAGGTGTCTCGGGCAGATCTGTAAGTAATGCTTGTTTTCGTTTCTGCGTGCATGACATTGTCCAATTTTACATTTTACACACATCTGTTCGTGTGTGTGTTCCTTCCCAGTGAGACGTCGGACCTGGTGTTCTGTGTGGCCGACCTGCAGTTCAGTAACCAGAAGCTTCAGGAGGAGGCGAGGAAGCTGAAGCAGAGCGTGGAGACCATGGAGGACCAGAACCAGAAACTAGCAGAGGAGAATGAGGAGCTCAAGTCACAGGCCAGACTGTATGTATTGTACACACACACACACCAACAGACACAGTCACGCATACACACACTTTTTAAATGCTTACCATCCTATTCAGCCTTCTCTTAATTTAACCTCCTAATGTCCCCCTCTCCCCCTGTAGAAGCCAGCAGCTGGCCCAGAAGGAGAAGATGTTGAAGGAGGAGGTGGAGGAGATGAAGATAAGTCTGAGCTGTACAGAGGAGGGCAGAGCCAGGGCCTCGGCTCAGAGCAAACATATGGTATATATATATACAGCTATTACTGAGTTACAGTTCATATATGGAAATCAGTCAATTTAAATTAATTAATTAGGGTCATGCATTATCATGCTGAAACATGAGCTAAAGGCTAGAGCTGCTGCTTTCAAGGAGCGGGACACTAATCCGGACGCTTACAAGAAATCCCACTATGCCCTCAGACGAACCATCAAACAGGCAAAGCGTCAATACAGGACTGAGATTGAATCCTACTATACCGGCTCTGTCGGATGTGGCAGGCCTTGCAAACTATTACGGACTACAAAGGGAAACCCAGCCGCCAAGCTGCCCAGTGACGCGAGCCTATCAGATGAGCAAAATGCCTTTTATGCTTGCTTTGAGGCAAGCAACACTGAAGCATGCATGAGAGCACCAGCTGTCCCGGACGACTGTGTGATCAGGCTCTCCGTAGCGGATGTGAGCAAGACCTTTAAACAGGTCAACATTCACAAGTGGGGCCAGACCGATTACCTGGACGTGTACTCAGAGCATGCGCGGACCAACTGGCAAGTGTCTTCACTAACATTTTCAAACTCTCTCTGACCAAGGCTGTAATACTTACATGTTTCAAGCAGACCACCATAGTCCTTGTGCCCAAACAAGCGAAGCTAACCTGCCTAAATGACTACCTTCCTGTAGCACTCATGCCGGTAGCCATGAAGTGCTTTGAAAGGCTGGTCATGACTCACATCATCATCCCGGAAACACTAGACCCACTCCAGTTCGCATTCCGCACCAACATATCGACAGATGACGCATTCTACTGCACTCCACACTGCCCTTTCCCACCTGGAGAAAAGGAACACCTATGTGAGAATGCTGTTCATTGACTACTGCTCAGCGTTCAACACCGTAGTGCCCACAAAGCTCATCACTAAGCTAAGGACCCTGGGACTAAACACCTCCCTCTGCAGCTGGATCCTGGACTTCCAGAGGGGCCGCCCCCAGGTAGTAAGGTTAGGCAACAACACATCTGTCATGCCGATCCTCAACACTGGGGCCCACTAGGGGTGCGTGCTTAGTCCCCTCCTGTACTCTCTGTTCACCCACGACTGTGTGGCCAAGCACAACTCCAACACCATAAAGTTTGCTGATGACACAACAGTGGTAGGCCTGATCACCGACAATGATGAGACAGCCTATAAGGAGGAGGTCAGAGACCTGGCAGTGTGGTGCCAGGACAACAACCTCTCCCTCAATGTGAGCAAGACAAATGAGCTGATCGTGGACTACAGGAGAAGGAGGGCCGAGCAGGCACCCATTAACATCGATGGGGCTGTAATGAAGCGGGTCGAGAGTTTGAAGTTCCTTGGTGTCCATATCACCAACAAACTATCTTGGTCCAAACACACCAAGACAGTCGTAAAGAGGGTACAACAAAACCTTTTCCCTCAGGAGACAAAAGATTTGGCATGGGTCCCCAGATCCTCAAATTTCTACAGCTGCACCATCGAGAACATCCTGACCAGTTGCATCGAACATCCTGACCAGTTGCATCACCGCCTGGTATGTTAACTGCTCGGCATCCGACCGTAAAGTGCTACAGAGGGTAGTGCATAAGGCCCAGTAAGGCCATCCAGGACCTATATACTAGGCGGTGTCATTATAGTTATTTTATTGTTACTTTTTTGTTTATTTTTTTGTTTATTTAGTAAATATTTTGTTAACTCTATTTCTTGAACTGCATTGTCGGTTAAGGGCTTGTAAGTAAGCATTTCACGGTAAGGTCTACACCTGGTGTATTCGGCGCATATGACAATTTGATTTGACATGAGGCGGTTGATGAATGGCATGACAATGGGCCTCAAGGTCTCGTAACTGTATCTCTGTTCATTCAAATTGTCATCGATAAAATGCAATTGTGTTCGTTGTCCATAGCTTATGCCTGCCCATACCATAACCCCACCGCCACCATGGGTTATTCTTTTCACAATTTTGACATTACTTGCCTACACAACGTCATACTCTGTCTGCCATCTGCCCGGTACAGTTGAAACCGGGAATCATCCGCGAAGAGCACACTTCTCAAGCGTTCCAGTGGCCATCAAAAGTGAGCATTTGCACACTGAAGTTGGTTACAACGCCGAACTGTAGTCAGGTCAAGACCCTGGTGAGGTCAAGGAGCACGCAGATTAGCTTCCCTGACGGTTTCAGAGTTTGTGCAGACATTCTTTGTTTGTGCAAACTCAGTTTCCTCAGCTGTCTGTTTGGTCTGAGACAATCCCGCAGATCAAGAAGCCGGATGTGGAGGTCCTGAGCTGGCAATCTGTCACCAAATCTCAACCCAATTTAACATTTAAGGGAGATTCTAGAGCGGCGCCTGAGACAGCGTTTTCCACCACCATCAACAAAACCCAAAATTATAAAAGGGTGTTGCATCCCTCCAATAGAGTTCCAGACACTTGTAGAATCAATACCAAGGTGCACTCGAAGCTGTTCTGTGTTTCCTTTCCTAAATAAAGGTTCAATTTAAAAAAAATACTATACTAACCCAACATCTCCCCAACAGGAGAGAGAGAACCAGAGTCTGATTGCTAAGATAAGCTGTCTTCAGGATGAGGTACTGTACTAGATACATTTTCTTTCTGCACACAGAACCCCTTTTCAGCAAGATCTAAATTGATCTTGGGCCATTTAATTACTTGACCATGTATTTCATTGGAGGCATCTAAAAGGCACCTCAAGTGCTTCTGTGGTTGTCATTCCTTTTAATGAGAGATTGATTTGGAGGCGAGTCATCAGGATTGTGCTCTCCGACCAATCGGTGTCATTGATCAGTTAAGTGCTTCCTATGGTGAAACAACAACAAATCAGCAGGACTATCTGCTTCCCCTGGGGACTTCCGTTCTGCTGTTTCTCCATGATCTAGGACAGTGTTTCCCAACCCTGGTCCTCAGGTACCCCCAACAGTACACAGTTTTGTTATAGACCTTGACAAACACCTCATTCAACTCATTGAGGGCTTGATGATAGTTGACAAGTTGAAGCAGGGCTGCTTGTCCAGGGTTACAATAGAAATGTGTACTCTAGGGGGTACTGGAGGACCAGGGTTGGGAAACACTGATCTAGGAAATGCCATACCATAGCTATGTACTCTAATACACCTTGTCCAATGTCAGGTGACATGGTAGGGTAAAATATATAATCTCTTGGCTAGTATTACGTATCTCTCCGTCGTTGTCCCTCCCCCCTATACCTGTGGACTAGAACATCAAGATCACCATGGAGATGGATGACCTCCAGAAGAGGATGATTGAACTGTGTGACCTAAACGCTGAGCTTCAGGTGGGTCCACATTACTTTTGTGACTCTGCAGTGAATATAAGTGAACTAGCCGTTGTACTGTCGAGGGAATAAGCAATTCAAGGTAGGCAACTAGGAGGCGGTTTCCCAGACACAGGTTAAGCCTAGTCCTGGACTAAAAAATCACTTTCAATTTAGATTCTCCATTGAGAATGCTTCTTAGTCCAGGACTAGGCTTAATGTGTTTCTGGTCAACTGGACCTAGAAATGAAGTAAAGGTTGTGTGAATTTTTCTTTGCCTTTTTATGGTCTTCTACATCACTGGCCTTTAGGACCAAAGTGAACCCCACACCTGCTCCTGATTGGTCTGTCTGTTTTGGATAAGTGCTGGTGGTGTCGAGGTGTAGTCTGTTCTCTCGTCCACAGGTCCAAAACCATTCCTTCGATGCTGTAATGAGAGAAAAGGATTCCCTCATACTCCAGGTCAGTATCATCTGAATTTATTTAAAAAAAACAACCTTAATTGTTATTTAGTTCATTATCTGCTCAGTAATGAATAAAATGATTCATTATCCTAGCCGTGCTGTCCCCTACATTCTCTATGATAACACGGCTGTACAAAGCGAAGATTGGGTCCTTAGATCAGTAATAACCCAGGCTTCAGGCCGTGGAAGACTTTTGATCTTACTATGTTTGATCTGTTCATTCATAGGACCATACATTTAGAAAGTTTCACAGACATTGTACTGGGCTGGAAAATATAATATTTTTGATGAAAATAAGGAATATTGCTGTCATGTTGTCTCCCATCTACAGAAGTGCAGACAGATTGAGGAGCTGAAGGCTGCAGTGGTCGAGTACTCGTCAGTCACAGAGGTGAGGAGGCTGTCTGTACCCCATGCACTAGATCATAAAGGAGCGGATGGTTACAAGCAGCAACACTGTTACCCCTCTGTACTACTGACCAGAGATCTCTGCAAAAGTATTTCAGTCTCTCTCAGCAGAGCACTATGAATATGCATGTATTTCTATCTGTCAGCTGAGGTGAGTATGTATTAGCTGCAGCAGTAGTGGTGTTATCTAACCGTGTTTGATGTCTGTTGTCTCTGACAGCTGTTGAGAGCAGACAAGACCAAGCTGGAGAGCCAGATGTACATGATGCAGCCAGACATGGCAGTGTAAGTACACTGTACTAGAGATGGTGCCTTGGCTGTTATAGTAGCAGGATTGGGGAATGCTATGTGTATTCTCCCTGTTGTTTAACTATGTCCTTTTGTCTTCGTATTTTGTTCTGTTTGGTTTGCTCTCTCTCTGCCCTGAAGCAGTCTATGCTCTGTGGAGTGGGATGATATTTTTATTTTATTATCTCTTGCATTCTCTCTCGCTCCGGCCTCATTGGCTCTCGCTCTCGCTCCTCACGCTTGCTCTCTCGCTCTCTCTCCTCACGCTCGCTCTCTCTCCCCGTGCTCTCGGCGTACAGGTTGAACCAGAGCACTTCAGGATCCCTGCAGACAGAACTGGCCCTTGCTCAAACACCTCTGGAGGTTCGTTAAATATGTCCCCTAGTTACATGTTTGTCACAACTCTGTCAAAGTGCAGGGAGCATAGTGGAGTTGCATTTTTTTGTAGTACACGTTTCTCATTTTGATGTAACTTCCTGTGTATTGAACACCCACTATCTCTGTTTGAGTACGCTCACACCTTTTCAGGACCCACCCACTGTATTCACCCAAAACATCAGCTCCAGGGACCCTAACTGACACCATCAGCCTATCCGCTTCAGGGTTAATGACCAAGTCATGTTGTTCTATTCTCAGGGTGCAGAGTGTGTGTCGCCGCTGAGCTTTGCGTCTCCGCTAGATGAGACTCTGGACAGGGAGGTGTTACTGCTCCTGCAGGGCCCCACACCTGACCAGATGTCCCTGGAGTTCAAGAGCCTCATCAACAAACTGGTACGCTATACAGTATACGGCAGACATTGTCCCAATTATACACTAGATATAGCAGCCTTGATAATTCACTAGAAATCTTCAGCCATTACTGTCCTAATTATGCAGCAGCACACATTTCAAAAGTGAAAGAAGCATGGAAAAAACTACTTGTGCTTCTATGATGTCATTGTTCCATGATTGTGGTGTAGTTGCATGACTCATTTTCTTCCATATTGATTGATACTTAAAGTAGTTACAACACATTCATTGTTTTTCTGGTTTTCAGAAGAGAGATTTTAAGGACGAGGGTCTCTCCATCTTGTCAACACTCAGAGGACTCATACACCACTATGGAGGACCAGGGGCTAGTAAAGACCCCAGACTGCAGGTGAAGGGCATACACACCCACACACTATCTCGATCTCACACACACTCTCGCTCTCCCTCTCTCGTTCTCGCACTCTTTCTCGCTCTCTCCCCCTCTCCTTCACTTGCTCTTTTTCTCTTGCCCTCACTCTTTCACGCTCTCCTTTCTCTCAATCGCTCACTCTCTACCTCTCTCGCTCACTCTCTACTGCTCTCATTCTCTTACTATTTGTCTCTTGCTCTCTCCCTCATTCTCTCTCTTACATACACACACACACTAGAGAGCCATTAGTGGATGTATCAACCCATTATCAAGCGCAGTGGTAGAGCACTACTTAATTACTCTGTACAAGAGAACTCTCCATATTCTCCTGTGTGTGTAGGTGTTTGTGTGTGAGCGTAGGAATGCTGGGAGTCAAATGTGTTCCAAAGCGGAGGTTGGTGTTTCTCTAGGTTCAGAGATGCAAGAGAAGAGCGCAAATACCTTTTCTGTTTTCCATCATATTGCTTTTCACTTATCCTGTTCTTTCAGATCAGTGCAAAATACAGACACAGAAAATGAGACAAGGAAAGGAGCAATTAGGCTGTTTTAGATGCACCCTAGTGAGTTCAATGTGGAGAGTAGGGAGGAGTCTGACATGAATAGGACTCTCTGCTCATAGCTTTTAGAGGATTACATAATATGGCCATTCTCTCCCTAATCTACAATGTTGTATAACTATCTCTCGCCTATTAATACAACGCGGCTTAGTTAGTGTCCTGTAGCGTAAATGCAGTCCCTCTCTCAAGACACACCTGCTCTCTCCCCCTCCCCCTTACTGCTTTATCACGTTCTCTTTGTCACCTCCCTCTGCCCCTAAACATTCTTCTTGAGTAAAGAGTGAGTGCAGTAGTGTCACTGACTGTGACTAAGAGATGGACATAAGTTACTGTATGTCTAGTACTGCTGGATAGACTGTCTATCGGTCTGTATGCCTGAGACCCAGTAGCTCCAGGAAGAGGCTGACTCCCTGCACCCCCCCCCCCCCCCTCCCAGGCGGTGCAGACTGAGCTGGATCAGAGGAGGACAGAGTGGGGCCTCAACCTGGAGCAGTTGGACCAGTACACAGACTCCCTGGAGAAAGAACTGATCAAGATGGCCAGCAACATGAGGAGGTCCCACACTGAGATACTACATTTGTCGGTTAGGTGAGTGGGGGTTGTGTGCGTGCGTTTGTTGGATATGAGGGTCAAGAGGAACTGGTGCTGCTTTTTTCTCATTGTTCAATTAGGTTTTGCGGTTCTTGTATAAGATAGGTTTATAGTGTGGAGGACGGGACTGTCATTGTCTACAATACTACAGGCTCTGTGACAGGATCTAGGGAGGGATCCGGTCATATTTGGCTGCTCTCCTGAAGTCTCTGTGCTCTGGGTCTGTCTGGGTGACCTCTAACCTGTCTTAAGTAGTGGTTGGGTCCTGGCCCAGTATGGCTCTCTGTCTGTAGCTGCCTCACTGCCACGTGGGCCCGTTCCACACTGCCGCCCTGCTCTGGACGATAAAAGGGGGAGGGGGGCCATTATCAGGCCAGGCTGTGGGAACGTTGTCTGGGCTAGCCACCTGTGCACAGGCCCTCTGGACTACTCTGGGACTGCGTGTTAGGAGCTGTCCGATACGGGGAGTTAGGAGCTGTCCGATACAGGGAGTTAGGAGCTGTCCGATACGGGGAGTTAGGAGCTGTCCGATACGGGGAGTTAGGAGCTGTCCGATACGGGGAGTTAGGGGCTGTCCGATACGGGGAGTTAGGAGCTGTCCGATACGGGGAGTTAGGAGCTGTCCGATACGGGGAGTTAGGGGCTCTCCAGAGCTCCTATCATCCTAGTACAGGCTGGGCAACAGCAGCATGGGACACTGCATGGGCCTGCGGATTGGGTACAGTATGTTATCTTATGGATTGGGTACAGTATGTTATCAATGGGGTGGGTGAGAGGGATGAATCTGTTAAGTTGCTTTGTAGTCACTGGCTGCATGATTGACATGGTGGTAAGTGACCTTGTATTGTTGACTTTAGCATAGATTGTGCATTTTTGGGAGTGTGTTGCTTTGTGTGTCAGTCTGTGTAAATATGTGTTATTTACGTGGGTCCGTCCATGCAGGGTTCAGGAGCAGGAGAATCAGAAGCAGCAGCTGTGTGAGGAGTTGGACCAGCTAAATACCCCGGGGGACAGCAGGGAGGCCAGCTGCCAGACCCCCGACGAGGACCAACAGGTAGGAGGGCGAGAGATACAAAGATGGAGGGAGGGAAGAGCTAGACAGGACAGCGTCGAGGCTAGCTGTGAAACCCCTGACCCCGATGGGGAGACGGGAGAAGAGGTGGCGTCCCCTGTGCATCACTGCTGGCATGTATCTTTTGAATATCTGTAGAAGATCTTGTAGGAATATTGAAAAAGTTAGGGATTCACTCGACTAGTATGGGAGAAAGACGTCAGATGTATTGGGCTACTGTTAGGACACAGGCATTGAGAGCCATGGATAAGAACATGGAATATAGCAGAGAATAGGATTCAGATGGTAAATAGATGTTACTTTGGAGTACGTTATTCAATCCAGATGGAGAGGCTGTTTAATAGACACACTAGAGGATGGAGTGAGAGTGGGCAGCTGAGTGGACACTGCACACTTTCTGATCATGATAAATATTCTGTGTTCATCTCTCTCCTATTCTGTAATGTTATTTTGTGAGTTTTCATCGTTCTCCATGTTTGATTTGCTGTTAAACTCTGAAACCTCATTAGCACTTTGAACAGGCTCAATTCTATTTGTATATGTTTAGCATTTATTGAAGTAGGGACAGATGCAGTTAAAACAGACACATTGAATAAACAAGTAACTTTATTCTACTGTTTGTTTCTCTCCTGACATGATCTATGAGGTACTAGTGAATTCAATCTTTTTGTATTCATTAACCTTTTTAGGCTGTTCTTCCTGCACCACCTTGCTTCTGCGTGCTCTTTGGTGTCTAAGCAGAGTTACTGAACAACCTCTGACAACTGCAGATTTGAGAAATGCATTATAAATACATTTGATTAATTCCCTGAGCAGGTTTTTATTAAGCAATAAGGCACGGGGGGTGTTCTTATGGCTAAGGGCTGTTCTTATGTACGACGCATCACGGAGTGCCTGGATACAGCCATTAGCCGTGGTATACTGGCCATCTACCACAATGCCTTATTGCTATTATAAACTACTTACTAAAGTAATTAGAGCAGTAAAAACAAACGTTTTGTCATACCCATGGTATACGGTCTCATATACCACGGCTGTCAGCCAATCAGCATTCAGGGCTGGAACCACCCAGTTTATAATTCAGTTTATTTACTTTGGCAGGCTGGGGAGGACCTGGACTGGGACGAGGAGTTTGTCCTCCAAGACTTCCTGAAGAACGAGGGGGTGGAGACGTACAGGGACTTCAAGAGTAAGGAGACAGGACAGACGGACGGGAGGACGGAGAGAGGGGACCAGCCTGGAGAGGGGGAGGTGGGGGAGAGGTGGACCGTGGTGGGGGGAGAGGGACAGGAGGGGGAATTGAGGGGGATGTCCCTTCTCTCCCCTCTCTCGGAAAGAAGTGAACCCGACCAGACGGAGGGAGAGGATCTGAGAGGTGAATGAGTAGGATTCCACAGATTAGTAATGATGATATCCTATTACAATTCCATATTTGGCTGTATTTTAGTGAGTTTACAGGAGTTCCTGTAAAGTCTTTCTCTGTGGTTCTGGGCTACTGAGCCGGGTGAAACACTGGGTAAACCAGGGGTTAGTGAGTCCGTCATAAACCTGTGTGTATTACCCCTTTAAGCCCCCGAGTCACAGAGCACTCAGCCACCCTTGAAGAACCAGGCCCAGACACACACACAGCCCTCTGGGGTTTGTGGCAAGGACAGCCATAGATGGCCAAGGTGTGTGTGTGTGTGTGTGTGTAGGGCTGTTCGCTGGCAAGTCTTTTAGGCCCCAGCCTTCTATGGCCAAGTGTTAAAGTCATCCAAACCCAGTGGAAGTCTTCATTAATCCTGTTACTGGTTCCCCTCGAGGTTTCTTCCTAGGTTTTGCCTTTCTAGGGAGTTTTTCCTAGCCACCGTGCTTCTACATCTGCATTGCTTGCTTTTTGGGGTTTTAGGCTAGTTTTCTGTCTAGCACTTTGCGACATCGGCTGATGTAAAAAGGGCTTTATAAATAAATGTGATTATCCCCAGTGGTCTCCCTGCATCATTGACTGCCACAACCCAAAGAATGTGATCATTACTGCCTCTAAACCCACTCAAACACAGACAGGGAGTCTAATGGTCTAATATTAGGGTATAAGATGGTAGTGGGTGGGGCTTAGTTTGACCTTGCCAGTGACCCTAGCTGAATATCACTGAGAGGATTTTCAACTTTAACTAATTAGATTTTCTTATTCCTTCCTGTCTCTCTACCCTCCCCCTCTCTCCCTCTACCCCCTCTCCCCCTTCTGCCTCCCATTTTTTGCTCTCATAAACCCCAGCGTCAACAGACAGTGAGCAGAGGGTGAACAGTCTATCACCACAGGTAGATGGCAGTCTTTAATGCTCTCTGTATGTAATTTTACTATGTCAGTATGCTTTAAAGCCATTCTCTGCATTAGTTTGCTGGTTATCCACTCCAGACTTAAAAGACGGAATTATATAACCAAAAAATGTAATGTGTTTTTTGAAAGTAACATTGCTCTGTGGCTGTTAAGATTTGGTTGCTTTTCATGTAAGATAATGGGTGTTCATTTGAGTAGAACCCCACCTTGGAACATTGCTTTGAATGGGGATGTCCCTTCTAGTATGTAGATCTACGTAGTCGTCGGAGTGCATGTGACCGTATGTGATGATGATGACAGTTTTAAGAGGCCACTTCTTCCTTTAGTGCTGGTGGGCAGGAAAATGGAAACGGTCATGGGCTCTGTTCAAATACTTTAAACGTGTCCTTCCCACATCTATTTGAATGAATCATCTATCTATCCTGGTCACTTAGGTTTTGTGTAGCTTTTACCAGTCCAGTCATCATGTCTGATCAGTGATCACTCCAAGGGCGGAACAGAGGAAGGAAGGAAGCATTTTAAGAGTATTGGAACAGAAGTGTTAACCACACCTCTGTGAATAGACAACAGGACATGGACAAATCTAGCCTGGAACACAGTCTATTTCCTTCCATCTTCCTCACTCATACTTTTTACTTTGACATAACTCATACAGCCTTGCTTTTATTTGACCAAATGGACTTATTTCCTCATGTCATAAGTTATAGATAGACAAAACGGAATGGCTCATCTTCTGAAGTCGAGCTTTCTTAATCGGATCGATAGGGAATGGACAGTGACTCTCACTGATACAGAGGTGATATAAGAGGTTGTTTTATATGCGTTGTTGTTGGATAAGTAAAGGCGTTGTTGCTTGTTAGTCTGATTTCGCTACATCCTTTCACAAGAACTGAATGGACAGGTGGCTGTTATGTATTGATGCTAGTCAGTTTATCATATTCATACGTTTTTTTTACATTAATAATTATCTATATGTGTTGTGCCTCAGGGTGCCAAACTACCAGAATGCTTTGGGCCTGAGGACGCCCACCAGCAGGCTTTTGACACAGAGGAGCATGCACTCCCTCCCTCCCACTCTTCTCTATCGGGTAAGACCATCACACTCTCTCTCCCTCTGATCAGTCTTTCTCTCTCTCTCTGCACCATGCAATCCCTGACTCACTCTAGCCTGCAAGTGTAGTATTTCTCTTCATGCATCCAGTATATTTCATTGAGTTGATGGCCCTCTCCGAATCCGTTTCACTAATGACTCCTCCTCGCCCTTTTGCCCAGATGCAATGAGCCCTGACACGATAGTGCCCCTTCTTCAAGACACACCTCAGCCTGGCTCACCAGAACACGACAGGACCATCACTGCTGGGAACAGTCCACCCCCCAGGCTGGCTGAGATGGTATCTCCCAGCTGTGCTTACCCTGTGATGGATGAGACCATTTTACTGACTGGCAGGTGAGAACAGAGCTCACAGTGGCTTTTACTGTACATTCGTAGTTTCAGTGTACTGTAGCATGCTTCTCTTCCTCTCTGAACACATTTGCCAGTGAAATTAGTGTTTGCCAGTCAAATTAGTGTTTTATGGCTGTGTAATTGGGCCCCTTTAGTGATACTTTGCATACCCACGATGCACCTGTAATTGGGGTTGGGTTAGTGACTTTGCTTTTATAAGTTGGTGCAGTCACAGTCTGTGACCCCAGCTGCTTCCTACTATCTGAGAGCGATAAGCACCCACCAAAAAATGTATACTGAGAGGGAGATAATATTATTTCTCTGGTTGGGCTCCAAGTGACACTGATACACCTTCCACTGACCTTTCTCTCTGGGTCAGCCCCCAGCAGGCAGACGGCGGTGAAGGAGGAAAAGGAGAGGACAACATCCCCTCGACCAATATGAGTGACGCTCAGGTCAGTACAATATACAGGAAGTATTTTACTGATGGGAAAACTAACTCCCTTCATTGACAGTCACAGCCACTGCAACACCATCTTTCTCCTCTTGACTTCCCCTTTTCTATCGCTTTGTCTTTTACTCTCACTCTGTTCATTCTCTTCCTGGTTGGGCCAAGTGGTGTTGTGCTGTGCTGTGTTGTGGATGGGATGGAGGGGTATGGACGGGCTGGTCGGCTGAGAGCTGTGCCCAGAGAGGAGGGGATTAGTGTGGAGGAGGACCCATGGTCCGTCCCTCCCTGTGTGAGTATTCTGCTCCAGTTGCTTCCCTGCACCACTGCACTGTACACTTTGCCACGGGAGGCAAGTATGGCTTATTTGGTTCCTAACTCCGGATTGTGTTTGTAATAATGTAGTCTATGTTTACGTGTAGTTCATTGTGTTTCTCAATCTTTTCTGAGACTTTGTTTGTGGTTAATTCAGTGTTGTCCCAGGGGTTCGCAATGAGGCCATCCACAGAGACAGACATGCTATTTCTGTTATTCCAGTCTCCTGCTCTGTGTAGGCACAGCGGGGTGGCACTCCTGTGAGAAATATTTTCAGAGGGAGCCAACAGATTTCTTCTAATAGAGTTAAGAGTGCAAGTTTCTTCTGTCTGTGGTGTGCATTAGCAAGCATTTAGAGCTGGATCTGTCCGTCTGTTTGGTAGACTGGAGAGTAGTGAGAGAGCAGGTAGCCTAGTGGTTAGAGCGTTGGGCCAGTAACTGAATTCCTGAGCCAGGTGAAAAATCAGTCTGTGCCCTTAGGGCGGCAGGTAGCCTAGCGGTTAGGCAAGTAACCGTTGGGCAAGTAACCGAAAGGTCGCTGGTTCGAATACCCAAGCCGACAAGGTGAAAAATCTCTGTGTCCTTGAGCAAGGCACTTAACCGTAATTTGCTCCAGGGGCTGACCCTGTAGGTAGGCCGCCATTGTAAATAAGAATTTGTTCTTAACTGACTTGCCTAGTTAAATAAAACATTTTAAAAGGCAATGAACAATGGGGGTCACTGTTGATAATGGCTGATCCTGGCCGTGAGACCACTCTCTGTGGGTGTCTTGGGGAGAAAAAAACACTACAAAGAAGTCTGTCTGTAGGCTAGTAATCAGCAGCTTTGATTTTTGGTAAGTTTTATAAAACCCAAGTCAACTCTAGGTGTTAACGATGGTAACCGGGATCCCAGGACCACTCTTCAAATTTGTTTTAAAAAATAAACATGACGACCCGGGAAATTACGTTTTCCCCCAATGTCGCACTAATGCAATTCCACAAAATAGCCTATACAACATGCGCAGCAGCAGATTGGCAAAATAGAAAATAGTACATTATCCAATCAGGTTGTTGTATGGAAGCCTTTAACCTAGCATATTTGCTTCACACAGTCGCCATGAAATTCAATGCACACACATAGTTGACACTGTCGTACTGCACACAGGGACCCAAATGCAGTTTAGAGTTCTCAAAGGTTGCATTACCAAAGCACGTCTTATGCATGTCAAAATACCTCTAACATTACCCCTGCTTCACTGCTCTGTCTCCTATTGCTGCTCATATGAGAGCTTCGGTAGAGAATGTGGTATTTTTTGAACAATTGGTCCCCGTTAAGATACCTTGATATTTAAAACATTTCCTCTCTTCATCTCTCTTATTCATGAGCTGACCTGCAATCTGTATAATCAACTAAATTTTTCCAAATAGGATATATTATGTAATTCGTTGGAGGTTATCTAGCAAGCTTAGCAACTTTGGTCCTTTGTCTTTTCGTTGACTGCCGTTACAGTCTGTATGATTCTAAAACTTCATGACACATAGTAACATCAGCTTTGCCAGTCTGGCAGTTATTTAGTAGCAGGAAACGAATACATTGGTGTGATTGGCCAAATCTGCCTGACAACATCACCCTGTTTGCTTATGCAATGTCCTGTTGGATGAATACATGCAACAGTCTTGGATTGTCCTGTGTCCTTGCTTCTGAATAGCTGTTTTGTTTATAAACATGGGTTGTGTAGAGTTTAAATGCTACATATATAATACATAAAAGGGATCTGGATCCAGCTTGTCTGTTTTGCAGTAAGATTTGAGGTTGGTTCTAATAGTTTCATTCTCCTCTTGATTGTTATGCACAGTTACATTACCCTACAACCACGCATAGCTCGAGTGTCCAGCTTTATATAGTCTAGTGCCTTCCGCTCTTCCCTAGCTGTAGTGTGTGTGTGTGTGCTGTATTCCACCGCCCCCACTACTTACTGCCCTACCAGTTTAAATGCGTTGTCCACACTTACTGTCCAACACTCGTAATCAGACACAGCCCCCGACACACATACACACACCGCACACACAGCTGCAGGGCTCTCCACCAACCAGCACATTATGTAAGAAATGAGCATCCTCCATTCCATCCTGTACAGAGCAGAGATAACATTCTGATGCCATGGGACAGGTACGGTATGCAATTGTGTGTGTGTGTGTGTTGCTCTTTTTGTAATCGTTAACTTCCTCTGACGAGTGCTGAAAGTATGTTACAAGGCCACCTGCATTTAACTCACACCCCTCTCTCACCTCTCTCTCTCTCTCTCAGAAGCTAACCCAGGACCAGCTGGCTGAGAGAGTGCTAGCAGAGGACAGGTGAGTGTGTGTGTACATGGTTGCTTCCTAGTTACATGATGGAAGTGGTGTATTTCCTCCGACATATGCTGTCTGTGACCTGAGAGATACTTTCTGTTAGACGGTTAATGTTGGCATTGTTTGGAACATTACTCTTTCTTTTGGTTGCGATAGAGAGACACGTTAGTGATAAGGGCAAGTTGTGCAATTGTTTTGCTTTGTGTGTGTATTCCAGCACTAGCCTGTTGCCAGTACTAGAGGAGGAAGAAGAGGGCATACAGGAGCCTACAGGGGTGCAGGAGCCTACAGGGGTGCAGGAGCCTACAGTGGAGGTGGACTTGGCAGGTAGGATGAAATAGCAGAGCTATGGTCTCCTGCCAACATTGTGTGTGTGAGAGTGTGTGCGTTTGCATGTGTGTAACAGTCCTTTCACTGGCTTTACAGGGACAGTCAGTCTGGCAGGGGACGGAGGCTCTCAGACCATGGATGGACTGACTGTTACGTCCACTGACTCATCACAGGGTCCAAGGGATGCCATGACCCCTGACCCCTCAGATGCCAAAATTGACTCCCTGGTTCTCAGGAGCAAGTTCAAAAAGGATCTGGTGAGCTGTATTTTATCTCACTGTATTGTCTCAAATGGCACCCTAATCCCCAGTGCACTACAAGGAGTTCTGATCAAAAGAAGTGCACTGTGTATGGAATAAATCATTTGAGATAAGAGCTCTGTGATAGTGAGAACTTTGCATAAATAGTATCATGACGTTATGACCTATTGAGAAAATGTTGTATTTCCTGCCTTGCAGGAGTGCACATTTTTTCACTTTAGTCAAAAATCTGTGCTTATCTACACAGGGAAGCACAGCGCTCTGGCAGAATGTATGATAGTTGTACAGTATACCTAGCTAGATCTGTACAATGTGACATTGGTTACTGGATACAGTCTGTTAGATCATTAGAATGGCAAGTGTGTGTGAGGTGGAGGATAGCAGTGAGACCGAGAAGAATGTGTGTACAGTGTGTGTAACATTCACCGTAATCATCCAGGAGCTGTCTCGCATTGAGGAAGGGAAGGTACAAGAGGACCTGAGTGAAACCAGTCTTACCACAGAGAAGGAGGGTGAGTTAACTCCAGATACCTCAGCTGATAATGTTCCTAATATTTTAATGCTAGTATAATTACTGACTGAAGTCCAAATTTAAATTGTCACATTGTGTGGTCGATATAGTTTTTCTAATCTCATTCTATTGTAAAAGAGAGCTCAATAGCAAGAACAGAGTTTTTCTATATTTTAAAACATGAGCCTCTTTTTCTCGCTCTCTGTGTTTCTCTGTGTCATACCAGCTGAAACCTCTGTTGTTTCTGAGGACTCAACCATAGGGGACAGAAGCAGGTAGGCTACACAACGGTACAATACTGCATATTTTAGAGATGCATTGCAAGATAATATAAATGCTCTCCGGAGCTGTGACACTCATAGCTGTTTTCTAGTGGACAGATACTGTAATACTCACTCTGCTTTCCTCACTGCAGCCTGTCCCCTAACGAGAAGGAGATTGAGGTAGTGGTAAGCGTTCCAACCTTTTCTTTCTCTTGATTATCTCTGTATGTACCATAAAGTTAAGGCTGTGTTGTGTATCTGTCAGACGGAGTTCCAGCGACTGTCCCTGGGCTTTAAGTGTGACATGTTCACCCTGGAGAAGAGGCTGAGGCTGGAGGAGAGGTCCCGGGACCTGGCAGAGGACAACGTCCGGAAGGAGGTGTCCAGTTGCCAGGGACTACTACAGGTGAGAGGTTTAATTGAGAGGGAGGGACTGGGGACAAGTGAGAGAGACCGCTAAGGGACAGGTTGAAGATGGAGACATAGGAGTGAGGGGTCCAAATGTAGCTGTTGGGACCTGCTACAGGTGAGTGGGGTATACATTTTTCTTTTTACCTTCTTTGTATCTACTCTTCCCAGGCTCTGTCCCCTCTGTGTGAGGATGATAACCAGTCTATGGAGATCATCCAGAGACTTCAAAAGAACCTGGAAATCCTCATCCAGTCCATGACCAGAGTGTCCAGTCGCTCAGAGATGCTGGGCGCCATACACCAGGTAAAGTACAATTTTTAATTGTGATTTTGTCCCCCTCTCCTCACCTTTGAGGAGGGTCATATAGGTAGACGGCGTAGGTCTGCAACTGTGTGACGTCTCTCTCCCCCTCCAGGAGTCTCGTATAGGCAAGGCAGTAGAGATAATGATCCAGCATGTAGAGAACCTGAGGAGGATGTACACTAAGGAACACGCTGAGCTCACTGAGCTGAGAGAAAACATGCTGCAGAACGAGAGGTCCTTCGGATCCCACTCTGGAGGAACACACTCAGGTGAGGTACACACACACACACACACAAACGCACACCTCTATCTTGTGTTTATTTCTAATGCTGAATATTTTCATACTTCAGATGATTTCAGAGGCAAGAAACAATCTGGATCAACGTACTATAAGGTAGGTCAGTTTAGGCTCAGTGTATATGATAATGTACTGCTGTTTTAGTTACTATAGTAATCACTGTCTGTGCATCTGTCTTATTTGGAAAAAAAAGTGTTTCCCTAATTCTTCCTTTCCTCAGGCATCAGCCCGACGGGTCAGCATCGCAGCTATCCCCCGGTCCAGTGGGGGAGGGGGACCCATGCACTTTGACATGCCCAATAAAGCACAGGACACCACAGAGACTGAGGCAGAGAGACTCACCCGCAGATCTCCCTGGTAAGTAGACTACAGCACTGTGGGGGGGGGGGGGGGGGAAATACGGAGTTGTTGAAGAATATTTAAACTCAGTCTTGACCCTGTTTTCCAAAACAAACACCATTCTGATTTATGAGGAAGAAATTTGTATCTAGTTGTTTGTAAATTAGGGGCCTTTGGTAAAACATGTCTTGCGGGTTGTGTAGTCTGTCATGTTAGGTGTTGTGTTGAATGTGGCGTGTGGCGTGGTTACAGGAATGTAACAGGGAAGAGCACAGCGCGTCCTCCTCTAAAGCGCTTTGTTAGCTCCGGGGCTTGGGTTGAGACTGACGAACCCTCACTCATGATGATGATGATGAAGGGGTAAGGGCTGATGTCTGCTGTGTGTCAGAAGCACACGTGGGTCGCACTTTGCCTCAACCTGAAAACAAACATTCTGCATGTTGTCCGTACAGTACATGTAACAAGTCTGTAGTTAAACGTACAGTCAGCAGGAGTACAACCTGCGTACATAACAAGTGCATGTGGAGCCTTTATTGCAGAGTATCTGTGTTTGTGTGCATGCCCTGAGCATGTATGTAACAAAATGTGGGTCCTAAGTGTGTGTGTATTGTGTTAAACAAGTGTGTTTGTGTGTGTGTGTGAACCGTGCATGCCCGTCCCGTCCCACAGGCCTGCTTACGATGCAGACTCCCCTTCAGAGGAGGAGAGGAGGGAGGAGCCTGTTCAGAGGAAGTCCAGTCTCACTGAGCTGGGCAACAAAATCACTGCCCTGATTATGCCCAACAAGACGTTAGTAGTGAACCAACCAACAGTGTTTAGCTACAGCCAGGCAGCACTGCTTTTTACTGCTGCGTAGCTGGTTAGGCATAGTAGCTTCTCTTAGTAGCTTAAACACTTTTCACACCATCATGCCGACCTGAACCATACTGTGCTGGCTCAGATATATTTTTCCCGCCAACTATGGTGGATGCGTAACGAGGCCAGAGCAGTATAGCTCTGCTTGGCTCAGTAGTGTGAAAAGGGTTCTAGATGCTGTAGCCTGGATTCCTCTCTGTTTGCTGCTCTAGCCAACTGCTTAACACATGTAAAGCAGTTGGTTAAATCAGAGGCAGATCTGGCTTCCAGGCTGTGCTGGTGTAGGTCCCGGGAGCAGACTCTGGTCCAGATTGAATGAGCAGAAAGACTGGTGTAAACAAACCTGGTCTAGAGAAAACGCTTTGTGAATCTGGCCCTTGGTCTCTGAGCCCCAGCAGTCTGGACGTGTGGTTGTGGTGTGGTGGGGGTCTCGGTTGTTTCTGCTTCAAACAAACTGTCAGCTCTAATCTCTTCCATCCATTCCCATCAGGAGAACTGGTATGCCTTTGTGTATATGTGAGACACATGCATTGCCTCGCCGCTCAACATGCTGCAGTGCGCTAGTGCGTTTTTCTTATTTTCTGTGTACCAGGTGTGTTCTTCAGAGAACGCTTTGGAGTGGTGGTCAGTCCACGCTGCTAACACCATCCTAACTTAGCCTAGGCACCAGTCTGTTTCTGCATTGCTACATCACTGCTTTGGGAAGACGGACAGACAACCAGCTGGCAAAAGCAGACTGACTGTCTCATCCAGACATTAGCTTCGCTTTGGCTAACCCAGGCTAAGTCTTACTTGGCGTCCATTCTAAATGTTTTATTTCCCTCTCTTCCACTCTCTCTTCAGTCCCAGCCTGGCAGATCAGGCCGCAGCAGCCCCGTGTTTGGGCTACTCCTCCCGGCCTGCGTCTGCAGCCAGTGGGTCCCGGGGACTGTGGCTGTGGCTGGCCCTAGTAGTGGTCCTAGCAGGCCTCCTGGCCCTCCTAGCCAGCCTGGTCCTGCAGCCAGCTGTGGACGCAGCGCCCGTGGGGACCGGGGACTCCTGGGTGACCATCCAGCAGCTCCTGTGGCCCTACACAGGTCTGAGGCACAACGGACAGCCACCGGTTTAGAGGGCCACAACAGATAGAGATGGATAGATGGACAGCCACTGGTTTAGAGCGGCTGTGGCCCCGACAGACAGATGGGCAGGCATTGGGGTATGGTCAACCCCTAGAAGGTCGTCTTCTGGAACTTGAACCATCACGTGTGTTAGACTAGTTAATGTGTGAAGAGATGGCACTTGAAGACAGAAGCAATCGGTGTGTTGGCACGGCGGCTATTGAACACTGACCACCACAGCTGAGGGAGATTTCTTATTGGTGTCCGGTATTCTACCACGCCATTACGGAAGGGGGATTGTAATGTTGTTGGCTGTTTGTATATGTGGGCACAATGTTGACAATCAAGTCAAGGACACCAGTGTTGGGCTGTCCAATCATGTAATGGACTTCAGCGCATGCTATTCAATCACGTCACACCTTTTTTTGAACGTTTGTTGGTCCATCATCCTATGGACATCAACATGCTTACTCATGGACAGTGGATTTAGCAGTTTTTGCTTTTTAAAACACTTTGTAGTAAATTTCTGAATCTATCGTGGCATTTGTGGTTGCCTGACGACGCCGCCATTTAATAATTAATTTGCATTCATTTGTTTAGTTATTTTTTTATTATTACATTTATGAATCTTATACACTGCCATTTTTTTTTTTATGTTTAATTTATTGTTTTACGGTTTGAAAGCATTAGAATGTGGGGATATGTGAATATCTATTATATTGCATCTGTTTATGTTATAACCAGCGTTTTGTTACTCACACAAATGGTTTTTTACTCTTCCTTTAAGTGCTCAATTATGGAATTCATACACTTCTGTATGTTCCAAAGAGGGGGAGTGAAACTTTGCACAATAAAGGAACTTTATTCTACAGAATGAATCTTTGTGGTTTTACATGAGGGTCCGTCTGTTAAAGTTCACAGTGAGCAGTCAGTCATACCCACGGTTGTGCCACGCAGAGTAGGTTGAAGTTACCACTAACCTCTGATACAAGATCAGGTATACATATTCCCCCTAATGGTTAAAGTTATGATAGGAAGTAGTCTAATCTGATCCTAGATCTGTGGTTGTTGGCTACTCCTACATAGAGCTTGGGGGTCTAGCATCTACTGTAGTCAGGAGTATGTGAGAGGCCGTGTGGCACACAGCAATCTGTGCACGGCGTCGACGAACAGGTGGGGAGAGCGTCGTTCCTGTCCGGTGGGAGACATGCCGTCTCGGAGCATGTGCAGGAAGGTGGAGTGGAACTCGCTGCCGGGGTCCAGCTCTGGAGAGAACGCCTCACTGTGTTCCTTGATCTTCAGCCTCTGGCTCCTCTGGGCCCCCAGCAGGTATACACACCACGAGTCCTCTCGGACCGGGACCGGGTCGAGGTGCTCACACACCTGGGAGAGAGGTTAATCCTACTGTACACATACTATGACACACACACCACGACTCTGGGATGGCTGCTAGGTGCTCACACACTTTGGAGAGGTGTCAATCGTAGGGTAAATATCCTGTTAATCTGCACTAACAAAGTACTATGCAGGTGCAAGGAAATGTGTGTCAGTACTAGAGGTGAATCTCAATCAAGTCCAGTCAACCAGCTCAGTGTTTCCCCTATATGCACTGCAGCTCTTTCCTTGTTCCTGATTCTGAAACTACTTCTGTTACTTTCTGGGGTGGTCCTCTATCCAAGGACTCATTCTATGTGTGTGTGTGTGCGTGACAGAGGAGAGAGAGAGAGAGAGAGAGGATGTGTGTTTAAACAGTATGCATCTTTAGGTCTGTATACCTGCAGCACCAGATGCTCCTGGCCACACTGTGTGTTCCACTGGCTCCAGGAGAAGGCGAAGGCAGAGGAGAGCAGGGCCATCTGTTCATACACAGCGTGTTCTATCAGAGGGTCCTGGAGAATAGGTGAGACAAGCTTTTCAACACCATTTAAGCTTAACCAGATTTTCGATGCCAATGAGTTGGTGATTTGTTGCACTTTTTTTTTTTTTTTTTAGAAGGGGAGGAGAAGGATTCTCACCCCAACCTATCAATCCCAATCTACTGTAGGTTTCCCATGAGTTGCTAATAGGCTTTTGTTGTAAAAAGCTATACAGGTTCAGTGTTACAAGCAACATGAATTGTGTGGCCACATTGCTTTGTGTAACATTACTCATCTAACCACAGTTTGCGGGTTGATGGCACTCACCTTTGCGTTTATGCTGACGTATTTGTCTGAGTATTGGTTGACAAAGATGTTGACCCCGGCGCTGACCATGGCTTTCTGCAGGCCAGAGGGACTCATCCACTGGCCCAGGATGTGGTTCAGTCCTCTCTCCTGGTCTGACTGGAGCATACACTTGCTGCCCTGTCAGAGAGAGCGGAGCAAGGAGTCAGGATGCATTATGTCATGGATTTGGGCAATGCCTTGATACAATAATAGCCTTGATTCCTTCATTACCACTGAAAACATTGGCTAGATTTCCACAATACTGTTTGCCCAGATATTAATCACTGAGGAATGTTCACGAATAGAAGAAGCCATTTTAG
Source organism: Thymallus thymallus (assembly GCA_023634145.1). Classification (NCBI taxonomy): domain Eukaryota; kingdom Metazoa; phylum Chordata; class Actinopteri; order Salmoniformes; family Salmonidae; genus Thymallus; species Thymallus thymallus. The sequence continues at coordinate 14,470,316 of CM042421.1, read as the reverse complement.
ACTCGAGACGCACCCAACATTGTCTATGGAGGACATGGAGCATGACAGATCGTGTGAGTTCTTGCCTTGATGGTGATGCTGACTTCCGTGAGGGCTGCGACGATTGTGAGCAGGGCAGAGTCCTGGCCCAGTGGTCTGAGCTCCCAGCTCTGGAACGGCATGTTGACATACGAGTCCTGTAGCAGCGTGAAGGCATAGAACGAGTCCATCTTGAAGCAGATCTTCCGCTCTGCCTCGTCGTATGACGTCTCACTGAGGCAGTCTGTCTTCCAGTGCTGACCTATTGATTGACAGATCATTTTAGCTGTATTTAGAGAGCCATGATGTCTATTCATGTAGAATAGGAAATCGTGTCAACTGTACACATATTCTGTACTTTTTGTGCAGAATGCCCCCCACAAGGTAGGAACTACATTCAGAATCTGGGGTACATGTATGTAATCGTATCACAGTCCCAGTCAATGTGGAGCCCATCCAGTTCTCCTCCAGGTGTCGCTCTCACCTTCAGGGTCCCAGCGGGCCACCTGGGGGTCCTCCAGGAACAGGACAGTGTCCGGCAGGGTGACACTGATCCCTACAGGGGGACAGGTCAGGACCCCACTGTCCTCCAGCTTCATGGAGGCAGAGCCCTGGATCTGGGACTGCTCTGTGGGGTAGGGGAACGGCTGCAGCCCCATGTCCAACAGCTGGGGTTTGGGGCGAGAGACATTAACGTTAACTTAGAGCAATAAAGGCAGAGGTTCTGTTACTTTCCTCAAGGTCTAGTCTCCTTGATTAATGCATCATATCTAACTGCAAAGAGGAGTTGTACGCCCAGTGACAGTCAATGGAGTACATTACACTGAGTGGTAGGAAGGGAAACCGCTGTCAGAAATTGCACTTTCTGAACTATACTTAACAAACATATAAACGCAACAATTTACGGTTACGGTTCATCTAAGGAAATCAGTTAATTTAAATGAATTAATTAGGCCCTAATCTATGGATTTCACATGAATGGGCAGGGGCGCAGCCATGGGTTGGCCTAGGAGGGCATAGGCCCACCCACTGGGGAGCCAGGACCAGCCAGTCAAAATCCGTTTTTCTCCACAAAAGGGCTTTATTAAAGACAGAAATACTCTTCAGTTTCATCAGCTGTCCGGGTGGCTGGTCTCAGATGATCCCACAGGTTAAGAAGATTGATGTGGAGGTCTGGGCTGGCGTGGTTAAGGAAATCAGTCGTGGTCTGCGGTTGTGAGACCGGTTAGACATAATGCCAAATTCTCTAAAAAGACGTTGGAGGCGGCTTATGGTAAAGAAATTAACGTTAAATTCTCTGCCAACAGCTCTGGTGGACATTCCTGCAGTCAGCATGCCAATTGCACGCTCTCTCAAAACATCTGTGTTTCTATGCTATGCATCTATGCTCTCTCAAAGGCATTGTGTTGCGTGTCAAATGCACATTTTGTCCCCAGCACAAGGTGCACCTGTGTAATGATCATGTTTAATCAGCTTCTTGATATGCCTAATCTGTCAGGTGGATTTATTATCTTGGCAAAGGAGAAATGCTCACTAACAGGGATGTAAACAAATTTGTGGACAGAATTTCAGCGAAATACGCTTTTTGTGCGTCTGGACAATTTCGGGGATCTTTTATTTCAGCTCATGAAACATGGGACCAACACTTTACTTTTTTGTTCAGTATAGGTGCTGTACTTGGTGGTTCTGGTTCACCTCTCGCATCTCCCATCCATTGAGTTGTTGGGACTGTGGCGGCAGACGGAACACATCACAGTAGAAGACTCCTCCCAGGGGTGTGTACTGCTGCAGGTCCACCACCTGACCCTCATAGCTGTCAATCACTGGGTCCATCGGGGTAGGGGCGGAGTCTCCCTCACCTGGACAGGACACACATACAGGTGGACATGGGAATCACAATGTGGAATGAAAAGGACTGGTTAATTCTCAAGCAGTTTTTACATTAACATGACTAGGGTTGCAAAATTCTGGTAACTTTCCCAATTTCTTTCCAGAAATCTTGTTTGGAGTACTCTAAGATTTGCTACTTATACCCTCCTGATTGCAGGAATGTTGCAACCCTAAACATGACATACTAAAAATAATCAAAACGAAACAGTGAAATATATAATGGGACTACTTTGTCCTCTGAGCTAGTTGTAGTCTCTCACCTAAGTCATCTCCCTCTAGCATAGTGTCTATCCGACTCCCTTTATCCTCCAGCTTCTGTTTCACATCCTCCAGCTTCTTCTGACCACTCCTCCTCTCCTCCTTCACAGACATCACACTCACCGCACTCTGAAACACACACACACACACACACACACACACACACACACACACACACACACACACGTTAGCCTATGTCACTTTTAAACAACTTTTCATTAATCCTATGACTGTTGTATCTAGCTTACCTTCCTGCCTTCGGACCCTCTGACAGACTGCACCTCTTCCTCTGCACCTCCCTGCTGTGTGCTCCCTCCCCCATCACAATCCCCCTCAGTCTCCTCCAGCTCCACCGCGGGGGTCGCTCCCTCCAGAAGGGGCTCCTCCCTGGCCCCCAGGCCCAGGGACGTCCTGCTGGGGGTCTGGTCTTTCAGGTTGGCCTGGTGAGACAAGTGGTCGTAGTGGGTGTGGAGTATTCTCACAGCAATGTCACTGACAGCCAGCTGTTTGGGCAGCTCAAAGCCCAGCCCCACCTCCTTGAACTGGAACCCTTTAAACCTGGAGAGCCACAGAGAGAGAAACACTGGCACAAATTGAAAATACTGAATGGGTCTGTTTTCACTTTACCCAACGCATCCATAAGAATGGGTTTGAGTAGAAACAGACTGTTAGCAAGGAGAATAGATAGAAAGTCTATCTAGAACGAAAATCACGTGCCTTGGGTTCTTGTTGAGGTTGGCCCACAGACACAGTGTGATGTTGTCATCCTGGACCACTGTCTGCATGTTCCCCGTCTCAATGTCTGAGTGAGTGTTTGCCCACTGTGGCCATGGAGAAACATAAACAGACATCAGCAGAACTTACACATCTTACAGTAGTTTCCAAAACAAACCGGCAGACATGTTTTCTGCATTTCTTATACATCATCAGTAACCTACCTTAAGTATCTCCTCAGTGGTGTGGTCATGTTTGGACTGGATGAGATTCTGGATGGATAGCAGGGTCTCCTGGTACCTCAGGGCATCAGCTGGATCAGGCTGGTCCCTCAGCATACCCTCCAACTCCTCTACCAGCTGCAGGCGGAGATAAAGGTCAACCATGTTTATGTTCATTAATTTGGTTAGAATCCTTATAGATCGATACATGTCTCAAATAGAAGTGCTCCTGACTGGGTCACGTTAAGTGGGGTCAAACAGGAACAACTGTTTTCAAATGCAAAACTGAAATGAGCGTACTTATCGGACACATTCAGAACAGGTAGAATCCTGGTTCAGGCTGGTCCCTCTGCATTGATTTCTCCTGTTTAATGTCTCCATAATGTGACCCTGGTGTTTAATAGTAGACCTACCCGTAGAGCCAGGGCACACTCCTTTAGAACCGGTTTGATCTGGACCTCTGGGTCCTCCCACCACAGGTTGATGAAGGTGTTGATCTCCTGCTGGACTGACGGGTCTGGACTCCCGTCACAACGCATGTACCTGTCCCACTGGGGAGAAAACAAGAGCAGTGTTTAACTATGTCAAACAGGGCTCATCTGATTCCTACGTCTACCAAGGCCTGCCGTTACGGTAGTCTCTTGGACACGGTGTCTGGTAAGACAATAACATGACGGCTAGGACTATAATGGCTAATATCTTCAGTAACTACACACAAGTCAGGCCAGAGTTAGAGCTTTAGAACAATCACACACCTTTGCTTTCTCTCTGGAGTCAGTCTCCCACTTGGTGACTGCAGTCCGGTTTTCTTCCAGTAGATGACGCAGTTCGTTCAGCTCGTCCTCTCTGCGATCTTTGTCCTGTCACAGAAAGCAAGCAATGATCACTCTTTTTCTTTAAGACATTAGGGCCAGGTTTAACTTCAAGAGCCTTCTCAGTACACAAACACACACCGATAACCAGGAATGATAAAGGTCAGCGATGGTAACACCTTTAGCTCCAGTCTCTGATGCTCCTCCTGCTCCTTCCTCTCTCTCTCCAGCCTCTCCTGCTCTTCTTTCTCAGCCAGGAGTCGAGCCTCCTCTACACAGCAGAGTGGTAAAGGGGTCATGGGTCAAACATACAGTACATGCTATTGAAGTAGCCCTGTGAGTGTATCTGATGTATTACTGATGTATCACTCTGCATACTATTGAAGCATCTCATAATACAAATGGCAGTTCAATAACACAGATCAAATGTTACAAATACACACACAGACATTCAACCATTAGCATATGATGGAGGTTTTGCCATGGGTTGAATGATAATGAGAAATGACAGTACCCTCTTCCTTTTGTCTTCTCTCATCCTCCTCTTTCTGAAGTCGCTCCTTTTCAGCCTTACTGAGCTTGCCTCCTTTCTTTTGGGCAGACTTGAACCAAATCAACAATTCAACTTGATGACTAAATGTAATCAATTGGGATCATAGACACATTTGCAAACTACTTAATTATTGCAAGTTGTGTGTATTACAAAAGTGAATGTGAAGGTAAAGAACATAGCTATCTAAAGAACTTAGACTCAGAGATGCTGGGGAGAAATTGAGAACATGATATTATATTCAATTTAGCTAGCTAGCTATACCTACTAGGTCTAGCTTGTTATATCTCTCATGAATCAATATTATGCTATTAACAGTAGTTAACAGAGTTACCTTTGCATCCTTGGGTGGCTAACAAGGAGAGAACATAGAGAATAGAAAGTTAGGGGATAGAGTATTTAGCTGTAGCAAGATAAGGCTGAAAGAAGCAAAAATAGAAAAACACAGACGTGCAGCAGCATCCTAATTGCAGTAGCACTTGCAGTAAAGAGAAAGCTGATTTGCAGTGACTTGCTTGCTAGCTAACGACGCTAGATTACTTAGCTAACTCTGGTTTAGCTAGCTATGTAGCCAGTTTGTTACTTGCCAGAGCAAGTACTTGTGCAACTAGTTGTATCTAGCTACTTAATATCTTAACAACCTAACAAGATATTAATTTTCTAACTCACTAGTTACATAATAAAGTAGCTAACATTTGTTCGAAAACTTCTTACCATCTTCTCTTGGTGGGATTTGTGTCTGCTGTCAACTCTTTTCGCGTCCAATTACCATGGAAACGGCAACGCACGCACGTACAGTAGGTCAATATTTGGGTTTGCGACATGTACAACGATTTATGGCGTTGTTTATTAACTGATGGTGTTTACATTTTTATTGTATGACTTAATTTGACCTTTTTTAGGTTTGGGTCATACAATCAAATTGTCATACAAAAACAATAAAAATGCAAATGTCATACAATCAACATTTTGACACACAGGTCCATGTATGCACGTGTTAGAGGATTTTTCCGAGTTCCCAATTGTTTTGAATGGGGTATTTGATTTGATGTGTATTTGTATTATTATTATTATTACATTTTTTCTCTTCCTTATTTCTTCCTTGTTCTGTTTTTTTGTGTATTACATGCATGTTACTGTTTAATACATTTAAAAAAATACAAATAAAAAAGTATATATATATATATATTGTCTCACGTCAGATCAGATGGCGTCACTCCCTCGTGCTATCTGACGTAAGACATTGTCCGTGTTCGAGAGGATCAAAACAATATAATGGGTAAATTGTGACTGACACTTATCTACAAATAATAATGAGTTATTTATTATGAAACCCGCAAAAAATGTAGATCAGTCAGTCGGCAGTCGCCTGCATTCGTTTTGATGCTCTCAAACATGGTGAATGATGTAGGTCATAGGGTCTCCACCCACTCTACCCATTTTAGATTTCTGACCACTTTTTTTTCTCTGGCCTCTATTGATTTAGTTACCCTAATTCTGGCCATCCTTCAAAGGTAAAAACTTTAATTACTTTCGAATGGATTATAGTAGAGACATGAGGTTTGGATCATTGGTTTTCTTAGAGTATTATATACACAAGTATCAGAGCTGGAGAGACTACATCAGTGGAAAGCGGCGGGCCCTGATGGAATCAGCACAAGGGTGCTTATGGTCTGTGAGGGTTATGTTTTTTGACTTCTCCAGTGCCTTCAACACCATTCAGCCCCTGCTACTGGATGAGAAGATGAAGAGGATGAAAGTGGAAGCACCCTTAGTCTCCTGGGTCAGGGACTACCTGACCGGTAGGCCACAATTTGTGCGACTACAGAGCTGTGTGTCAGAACGGGCAGTAAGCAACACAGGAGCCCCCCAAGGAACGGTCCTGTCCCCCTTCCTGTTCACCCTCTACACCTTGGACTTCAGATATAACTCTGAAACATGCCACCTACAGAAGTTCTTGGATGACTCCGCAATTGTAGGGTGCATCATGTGTGGGCAGGAGGAGGAGTACAGGAGCGCAATCAATTACTTTGTGTTGTGGTTTGAGCAGAACCACCTTCAGCTCAACATCAGCAAAACAAAGGAGATGGTGGTGGACTTCAGGAGAACCAAGGCCCAACTGACTGCAGTCCCTATACAGGGGATGGATGTGGAAATGGTTGGGTCAAACAAGTTCCTGGGAGTCCATATGGACAACAGGCTGGAATGGGATGGTAACACCGGGGCTCTGTACAAAAAGGACGAGAGCTGACTACTTTCTGAGGAGGATCAGGTCCTTCAACCTGTGCAGTAAACTACTGCATAACTTCTACCAGTCTGTGGTGGCCAGTGCCATCTTTTTTGCAGTGGTGTGCTGGGGTGCCAACATAAAAGCCGGTGATGCTTCTCAGGTAAATAAGCTGATCAGGAAGGCTAGCTCTGTTCTGGGGATTAGCCTTGACACTCTAGAGGAAGTGGTGGAGAGAAGGATCCTTGCCAAACTGCTGGCCATCATGGACAACGTCACCCACCCTCTGCATGCCATGGTTATGACACAGAGGAGCACCTTCAGTCACAGACTGATCCCACCACGGTGTGCCAGAGAGCGCCACAGGAGGTCCTTCCTGCCGGCGGCTATTAGACTATTTAATGCCTCACCAGGGTGCCGTGCCGTCGTCAACATAGACCTGGAACTGTTGGGATGTTAGGACCTAGTTTAACAATTATGCATCCATCCGTGAGTAACTCTGGTCTGTAATCACTCTTTCACTCAGGACTTATTTATTCATTCAGGTCTGTATATACATATTCATGTACAGTTGTTATATCATATCACGTGCAATATTGTAATTCTTGGACATTCACTCAGGAATGCATATCAGTATCCTGTCAGTTGTATCTTTTTTCATTACTTTTAGTATATTGAATGTGCAATACATGCTTTTATCTGTAATTAAATCCTACGCATTAGACCGGACTGTATTTAAAGGGAATTACTATTATTACCCTAAATTATCATACACACATTTAGCTGTTTAAGTATCTCTTCCTGTCATTTACCTGTACAGTTAACGTAACCATGCAAATATTCACTTACCTGCTCATTTAACCAGTCTGTCTATTAAGTAAACTATTATTACCCTCACTTATATCATACGCACTTTTAGCTATTTAAGTATTTCTCTGCCATCGACCTGTATAGCATAGTTAACCATGCATCATCCACCAATGTATAGTGTACATATTCAGCCATCCATCCATACTATGCAATGTCTTTTTATATATTTTTTGCACTCCAGACTTCTTGTATTTGTATACTTTTTCATACTGCCGCTCTATGTATCATGTATCGTGTATCTGTCTTTTGTGTATTTTCGTTCTGGCGTTTTGCACCTGCCATTAGGAGCCTGTCCTCCTATAGCTCCTTCCACCAGCCTCCACTGATCTACAAATAATATTGAGTAGTTATTTAGAATGCAAGGTGATTTGTAGATCAGTAAGTCTCAACACGTGATCACTTTTGTCAAGTCGGCGACCAAAGTGTGTTGCATTATGGGTATAAAAATTGTCCGACTTGCGCTTACATGTCGACTGCATTAACTTTACACAAATCATGTGATCATGAAGTTTTGACTGCAAATTTCTGCGGTTGCTCTTCACCAACTTCATCCTGAAGCCATCGCCTGCATTGTGGGAGGCTACTGTTTATTGTCAACCAATCATTAGTTGTTGTTTTTTTACTCATGCATAAGTAACCAAAGACATAATTGAAACAGGAACCAACTTTGCTGTGATTCATGTATACAGTGGACAAATTAATGGCATATTTGAGGCCCTCACCCTAATTGATTGTACAATGCACACACATATGATTTCAGTTTGTTAGTGTATGATATGGGCGTTGAAGACATGTTTATTTCGACATTATAAAGAAAAATGTATAAACAATGGCAACACTGCTATATTAATCTGAGTGTTGCTGTTGGAAAACCACATTAGTGTCTGACTTCGGCTGTCGCAGATGCACTTCTCCTGACTTCACTCCTCGACTTTCCTCTACAGTCGGTTGCTTTAGCCTTACCACTCAAACGCGCCCAATGAGTAGTTTTTTATGATGCAAGGTTCTGTGCAGATCAGTCATGCCTCGTTGATGTGCTAGTTGGAACTAGGAAACTCGGAAATGTCCGACTTGCTAACTGTTTGAAGTAATACAAGTTTCGCAAACCGGAAATGTCCGAGTTTCCTAGTTCCGACTAGCATGTGAAGAGGCAACAGTCGGCAGTCGCCTGCACTGTCGGCTTCCTGCAACCTCGAACAAGCCCAACGGCGAATAGTCAGATTGTCACTCCTATGCGACGCTCAAATCAGGTATAATCGGGACATGTCTAGAAGGGATCCAACTTTTGTAAAATTAACGTAAAAAGAAAAAAAATGTAATTGTATTTTAGCTAACCCTAACCTGTTTCTTAACCTAACTATCCTAACATGCTGCGTAAATTATCCTAACATGCTATGAAAAGTAAAATCTGATGTTAATTTGACAACAGCTGGATCCCTTCTAGCCGTGACACTGGAATCGACGAATGTTAGCTAGGTAGACAGCTTTCAACACTGCGAGGATTTAGCGATACGGGAGCCTAGCTATAATGTAATGAAAGCTAAATAATTATATCGTGTGAATAAATCGATTAATCACAAAGCAAATGTATGTTTTTATAACCGATGGTGTTTAGCCAATTACGTTACTATTAGCTAGCTAATCATTCGCTTTTCCAGAGCTTTGTTACCTAGACGCAGACTTTGCTCTATTACCTAACCTACCTGCTAAGTGAACCAAGGGTAAATAAGTTAAAATGCACTATGCATGACACATAGCTAGCTACATATGGTAAGGCTCACAGGATATGTGATGTGACAACAATCAGACGTGAGCATATTTATTTCTGAGCTGTTTTACATCACCAGCTGCTGTATATTAAATCACCTGTTGTATCTTCTGTCCTTTTCTTCCCTCCCAGTAGTGAAGGCTGAGGCAGTGACATGGCCAACCCTCTGAGGAGAGAGGTTAGACAGCTGTACAAGAATGTAAGTTCAAGACTGATTGACTGCTGTCAATGCACCCACGTTTTGTTGTTGTTACCCACACTTACTTTCAATATGAGATTTGCTTCCACACATGCAATATTTTGCTGTCTGTCCAAAACAGTCCCCAAAGCACTGGGATTATCACTGGTAACCTGCCTCCTTCCACTGACAGCTACTGTATCTGGGACGGGAATATCCCCAAGGCGCAGACTACTTCAGGGAGCGTCTGAACAGTGCCTTTATGAAGAACAAAGATGTCACAGACCCTAAGGAGATCAGAAAGCTTGTCGACTGTGGAGAGGCTGTGATTAAGGAACTGGGGACCCTCTACTATCTGAGGGAATATAGGGCCATGAAAAAGCGCTTCCACAAAGAAGAATTGTTAGGCCTGCTGAATATAGGCAGACCGATAGACTGATAGCCTAGATGTTTGGCAGCTGAATCTTCAGTATGTGGGTTGTTCCATGAATAGAGGACATTTTGGGATGTGTAAAAAATATTGATTTCACCTAATTTTAACATTCTGTCATAAAGAGTACATGTTCAACTTTGTAAAAAACATATTTTTGAATAAAACAAATGACTAGTAAGTGCCATTAAAGTAACAGGGTTGACATAACAGGTTTTCATCTTAAATCTACCATGAATCCCATTTGGACAGGGGGAATGGGAACTTGTGGATGGGGGATTCTACTGCATGCTTCACAAAAATGTAATGTTTTAAAAACATTTCTAGACTATCTATGGTTAACAGGGTTGACGTGTTATGCTCAATACGCTCATTCTGATTGAATGAAATGAGAAGACCCTCTTCCTTTTGTCTTCTCTCATCCTCCTTTCTGAAGGCGCTCCTTTTCAGCCTTACTGAGCTTGCCTCCTTTCTTTTTGGCAGACTTGAACCAAATCAACAATTCAACTTGATTAATATAAATGGGATCATAGACACATTTGCAAGCTACTGTATGCTTGCAATTTGTGGGCATTGCAAGAGTGAAGGTTAAGAACATATCTAAAGACTAGACTCTCGGATGCTGGGGAGACATTAAAACATGTTATATTCAATTTAGCTAGCTAGGCCTATATCTACTAGTTCTAATATCTCTCATGAATCTAATGTATAGAGAGAGATATGCTATTCATAACAGTAACATAGTTACCTTTGCATCCTTGGGTGGCTTACAAGGAAAGAACATAGAGAATAGAACGCTAGGAGATATAGTATTTAGTTGTAGCAAGATAAGGATGAAAGAAGCAAAACACAGACATGCAGTAAAAGGAATCTGATTTGCAGTCACTTGCTCTCCTTGAGTCCTATCTAGCTAACTGGTAATTATCTTACTCTGGCTAGTAACAGCTGGCTACTTATGCAACTAGCTACTTGACTTGTAAGCATATCAAACTAACCACAATATATTACTAACCACATTTTCTAACTCTGGTTAGCTTGTTATATATGTAATGAAATAGCATTTGTTGGAAAACGTCTTAATATCTTCTCTTGGGGGGATATCGGTCAACTCTTTCCGCGTCTAGTTACCACGCACGCGCAGTAGGTCAATGTTTTGGTTTGCGACATGTAAAATGATTTACGGCGTTGTTTATTAACTAGTTGAACTTTTGTAGATTTTTATTTCACCTTTATTTAACCAGGTAGGTCAGTTGAGAACAAGTTCTCATTTGCAACTGAGACCTGGCCAAGACAAAGCAAAGCAGTGCGACAAAAACAACACAGAGTTACACAGTAAACAAACAGTCAAAAAAAAGGGCGAAGTAACCAGCTATCAACAATACTTAACTGCACGGATTTTTCGATAAGGGATATTATAATGTAATGTTCATTATATCGTGTGAATTAATCACAATTGTTTTTATAACCGAGGTTGTTCATCTAATTAGTTAGCAGCGATTTAACCTTTAATTGTCTGTTGACTTTGTTGTGCTGGGAGACATAACGTTTCTTGTTTGTCTCCCCAGCACAATGCCAAACGACAATTATTGGTTGAATTGCAGCTGCCAATTACCTAACCAGCTAACGTTAGCTAATCACTCGATGTGCTACCTAGTCACAAGGTGGCCCCTTTGTACTGTTACCTAACCTACCTGCTAAGTGAACCAAGGTAAAGCTAAAATGTATGCATGACACAGCTAAGATTGTGAGGCTTACAGTATATGATGTGTGGCAACAATCAGACATACGCACAATTCTGAGCTGTTGTTTTACATCATCGGCTGCTGTATATTAAATCACCTGTTGTATGTTCTGTCCTTTTCTTCCCTCCCAGTAGTGAAGGCTGATACAGTCTCAGGCAGTGACATGGCCAACCCTCTGAGGAGTGAGGTTAGACAGCTGTACAAAAATGTAAGTTAAACACTGACTGCTGTCAATGCACCCACGTTTTGTTGTTGTTACCCACACTTACGTTCAATATTTCAGATTTGCTTCCACTCATGCAATATTTAGCAGTCTTTCCAAGACATTCCCCAAAGCCTGGAAATATCATTGGTATCCAGTCTTCTTCCGTTGACAGCTACTGTTTTTGGGACGGGAATACCCCAAAGGAGCAGACTACTTCAGGGAACGTCTGAAGAGTGCGTTTATGAAGAACAAAGATGTCACAGACCCCAAGGAGATCAAAAAGCTAGTCGACCGTGGGGAGTTTGTTATAAAGGAACTGGAGGCCCTGTACTATCTGAGGAAATACAGAGCCATGAAGAAGCGTTACTATGAAGAAGAATTATCCTCCATGCGGAATATAGGCAGACCAATAGACAGTTAAAATACATACAGTTCTCATGTGTACATAATTCTAAATAATACATGATAAAATGTATTGATAATGTGTACAATGTAATTTAATGATAAGTATAAATATAAGACACAGCTATTTCAAATGAATGTTTATTTAAACACCAATCCTAACTCTACTTGTCTTTTCAAGTTGATGTGATATAGGCTACATACAGTGCCTTCAGAAAGTATTCACACCCCTTGACTTTTTCCACTTTGTGTTAGCCTGAATTTAAAATGTATTCCATGTAGATTTTGTCACAGGCCTACAAAAAATACCCATCATGTCTAAATGGAATTCTCTTTGACATTTTAACGAATTCATTACAAATGAAAAGCTGACGTATTCAACCCCTTTGTTATGGCAGGCCTAAATAAGTTGAGTAAAAATATGCTTAACAAGTCACGTAAGTTGCATGAATTCTGTGTGCAATAATAGTGTTTAACATTATTTTTTAATGACTACCTCATCTCTGTACCCCACACATATAATTATCTGTAAGGTCCCTCAGCCCATCAGTGAGTTTCAAACAGATTCAACCACAAAGACCAGGGTGGTTTTCCAATGCTTCGCAAAGGGCACCGATTGGTAGATGGGTAAAAAATAATAATAATCAGACATTGATTACCCTTTGAGCATGGTGATGTTATTAATTACATTTTGGATGGTGTGTCAATACACCCAGTCACTACAAAGATACAGGTATCCTTACTAACTTGTTTGCCGGAGAGGAAAGAAACCACTCAGGGATTTCACCATGCCAATGGTGACTTTAAAACAGTTAGTTTAATGGCTATGATAGGAAAAAACAGGATGGATCAACATTGTAGTTACTCCACAATGCTAATTTAAATTGACAGAACGAAAAGGAAGACTGTACAGAATACAAATATTCCAAAACATGCATCCTGTTTGCAACAAGGCAGTAAAGTAATACGGCAAAGAATATGGCACAGCAATTAACTTTTTGTCCTGAATACAAATAGTTATTTTGGGGCAAATCCAATACAACACGTAACTGAGTACCACTCTCCATATTTTCAATCATAGTGGTGGCTGCATCATGTTATGGGTATGCTTGTAATTGTTAAGGACAGGAGTTTCAGGATAAAAAATAAATGGCACAGGGAAAATCCTAGAGGAAAACCTGGTTCGGTCTGCTTTCCACCAGACACTGGGAGATTAATTCACCTTTCAGCAGGACAATAACCTAAAAAACATCAAATCTACACTGGAGTCGTTTACCAAGAAGACAGTGAACGTTCCTGAGTGGCCGAGAGATTTTCAAGCAGATTTAGGTCAAAACTATGTCTAGCAATTATCAACCAATTTGACAGACCTTCAAGAATTTGTACAATCCAGATGTGCAATACTCTTGGAGACTTACCCTGAAAGACACACAGCTGTAACCAAAGGTGATTCTAAAAGGTATTGACTCAGGTGTGTGAATACTTATGTAAATTAGTTATTTTATTTTCAATAAATTTGCTAACTTTAATAAAAACAAGTTTTCACTTTGTCATTATTGGGTATTGTATGTAGATGGGTTAGAAAAATATATATTTAAACTATTTTGAAATCAGGCTGTAGGTACTGTATATAGAAATATGAGGATGTAGTTGAGATATTGATACAATCTGTCAGGACATTCATGAGTCCCGTGAAAAACAGCGACACTGGGGAGTGAGAAATCTGAGAAGAAAGAGCAACTGTTAAGTAATGGTTTTATCAGTATGTTATGTAGTAAGACTGTCTTTTTTAAAAATCCAACTCGTGGACGTTGTTTCAGGGTTATAGTTTCTTTGTGGGGCCCAGCTTCCCTGCTCGTCTCATGGCCTAGGTATGGATGAGAGCTAAAATAATACAGGGAAGTGGTTGGAAGAGATAAAACATGGAAGTTATTTATTGAAAACACTCATCACTTACCCTTTCTTTAAAGAAATTGTAAAAGCAAAATAACATCTTCTTTCATAAAAGTCACCCTTGGTTCCAACTTCAACTTCATACACCTGGAAAGAGACATTTTAGTGTAAAAAAAAAAGAAAAAAGTTTGACAATATGGTAAGAATAGGAATAGCAGTTAAAATAATGATAAATCATGGTTTATTCATTTCTAATAATCAGCAAGAATATACCATATATCAAACATGAGTATAGCTCTGAGGTAAATGCAAAGACACCTATTGATATTATAGACTCACTGAGGCCTTTAGAGGTCCCGGACAGGTGTTTCTCTGACGTGTGTGCACGGCTTGATCAGGTCTTCAATAGTCACGGCAGCCAGAGCATTGACACTGGATGATACCGTACTGTGGACAAGAGAGAGAGCAAATATAGTGCCATTATTTACCTAGAAATATAACATGATGTAACAAAACATTAAACATGAACAAAACCTGATAGAAGTTTGACACTGTATAGAGTGGGTGAGTGCTATGGAAATAGTCATCTTTGTGTCCCACCATAGGCTGTGAGAGTAAATATTAAGTCAATGTAGTGATATTGTGAACCTTGAGATATTGCATACAGTACAAATAGTAACAAAAGGGTACTTAACCTTGTAGACATAAAACATTAAACTTAAACAGTAGCAATAATCAAACCTAAGATCACGTTTGACATACAGTATAAGTACTAGATGGGAATAGTAACTACTCTATCCTTCCAGGAAGATGATGGATCACATTTTGGCGCGAGTCATGGATCTATGCATCACCGCACCTGTGCTTGGTTGATCCCATAGATACTGGTCCAGACAAACGTGCCTCCAAACGTGATTGTCCAGAAGGTGTGCCTCCACAGTGGATTAGCATCAAAGCTATAAAGGAGAGAGAGTGTGTGAGAGTGATTCAGTATGCCCTTTAACAATGACTTATATTTTGCACCAACACACTGCACAAAGTCTAGGTGCAGACTGTTCTCTTGTTCTTTTACATCTATAATCTACATGACATTCTACTCACTCCCAGAAGTTGAGTCGTCCTCCGAACTCCGCGTAGTTGAGGATGTTGGAGACTCCTCCTTGCAAGAACACGGCTCTGGCGACGAGAGACAGCAAGCCTAACACCATGATGCCCACCTGGAACACGTCCGTCCACACTACCGCCTTCAGACCACCCTGCCAGAATACACACCACAGCTGTGTTACATACATGGGTCAAAGGTCACCAAAATGCAACATACAGTTTAAGTCAGAAGTTTACATACACCTTAGCCAAATACATTTAAACTCAGTTTCACAATTCCTGACATTTAATCCAAGTAAAAATTCCCTGTCTTAGGTCAGTTAGGATCACCACTTTATTTGAAGAATGTGAAATGTCAGAATAATAGAGAGAATTATTTATTTAGGTAGCATTGCCTTTAAATTGTTTATCTTGGGTCAAACGTTTCAGGTAGCCTTCCACAAGCTTCCCACAATAAGTTGGATGAATTGTGGCCCATTCCTCCTGACAGAACTGGTGTAACTGTCAGGTTTGTAGGCCTCCTTGCTCGCACACGTTTTTTCAGTTCTGCCCACAAATGTTCTAATGGATTGAGGTCAGGGCTTTGTGATGGCCACTCCAATACCTTGACTTTGTTGTACTTAAGCCATTTTGCCACAACTTTGCTTGGGGTCATTGTCCATTTGGAAGACCCATTTGTGAACAAGCTTTAACTTCCTGACTGATGTCTTGAGATGTTGCTTCAATATAGCCACAGAATTTCCCTTCCTCACGATGCCATCTATTTTGTGAAGTGCACCAGTCCCTCCTGCAGCAATGCACCCCCACAACATGATGATGCTGCCACCCCCGTGCGTCACAGTTGGGATGGTGTTCATCGGTTTGCAAGCCTCCCCCTTTTTCCTCCAAACATAACGATGGTCATTATGGCCAAACAGTTCTATTTTTGTTTCATCAGACATTTCTCCAAAAAGTACGATCTTTGTCCCCATGTGCAATTGCAAACCGTAGTCTGGCTTTTTTATGGTGGTTTTGGAGCGGTGGCTTCTTCCTTGCTGAGCGGCCTTTCAGGTTATGTCGATATAGGACTCGTTTTACTGTGGATATAGATACTTTTGTACCCGTTTCCTCCAGCATCTTCACAAGGTCCTTTGCTGTTGTTCTGGGATTGATTTGCACTTTTCACACAGGTACGTTCATCTCTAGGAGACAGAACGCGTCTCCTTCCTGAGTGGTATGACTGCTGCGTGGTCCCATGGTGTTTATACTGGCGTACTATTGTTTGTACAGATGAACGTGGTACCTTCAGGCATTTGGAAATTACTTCCAAGGATGAACCAGACTTGTGGAGGTCTACAATTTTTTTTATGAGGTCTTGTTTGATGGTCTTGCTGATTTTCTTTTGATTTTTCTATGATGTCGAGCAAAGAGGCACTGAGTTTGAAGGTAGGCCTTGAAATACATCCACAGGTACACCTCCAATTGACTCAAATGATGTCAACTAGCCTATCAGAAGCTTCTATAGCCATGACATCATTTTCTGGAACTTTCCAAGCTGTTTAAAGGCACGGTCAACTTAGTGTATGTAAACGTCTGACCCACTGGAATTGTGATATGGTGAATTATAAGTGAAATAATCTGTCTGTAAACAATTGTTTGAATAATTACTTGACATGCACAAAGTAGATGTCCTAACCGACTTGCCAAACTATAGTTTGTTAACATGAAATCTGTGGAGTGGTTGAAAAATGACTTCAACCTAAGTGTATGTAAACTTGTGACTTCAACTGTAAATCATGTCTCAATCTAACCTCCATCTGTATTTCCCTTACATCAGGGGATAAATGTTGATCAAATAAATGTTACATCAAATTATGTTAATAGCATTAATTATTGACATTTCTGTCTGTCCAGTACCATAGTGCAGTAAAAGGTGCAGACCACTCCTGTTTAAATGACAGCACCCCGGAGATCCATCCCAGTCACTGGAGAGAGAAGGAAATAGAGAGGCAGAAAGAAAAAGCTAGAGAGAGTGACATAATTTAGCAGAGGAGTGGTTTCAAGTGTACTCAATGCCGATGGGGCATGAAATGCAATTCTTTCATGACTTTTAGAGACTATTGCATCTTGGTTTAATGCCAGAGCTGGAGCATAAATGGCTACCCGTGTAGAGTGTCTGTGAGAAGAGAGACATAAGATGTGGCTCTTATAATCACTTGTAGCACAAGGGTTGTTCTCATGTTCATGTAATTCATAATGTGGATGGGGGAGAGTGTTGTAATAAGGTACTCACAGTCTGAACAATGAACATCACTGTCCCTAACAGACGGGTGGCTCTGTTGAACCGTATCTCCAGATACTACAGAATGATGACCATGAAGAAAATAAAATAAATAAATAAAATATTATACTTTTCTGTTACATTTCACATGGACTGGACAAAGGACATTAGTTTGTGTGTGAAGCCCAAAAGACATACCAAGAGTATAGTCAGTCAGAGGATGAGATGACAAGACTGTGCCAGGATTGTTTCAGTCAGCTGATGAAGATAAAATACTGACCCATATTTTAGCTGTTTGAATCATAATCATAATCTAATCATCAGCATCTCAACAAGACTAAGGAATGGACAGAGATATTAAGTAATGGAACCGTGTCTACTGTGACTTTTACCTGGAACAGCAATCTATTTGTTTTATACAAAGATTACAAAATTATGTCAGTATTTTATTTCCTGAATAGATTACATTGGTGAATTGGTCACTTTAAACAATACTTTGTGGGATTTAGAATTGCTTAGAATTTGCATTGCAATTACTCTTGCTAATCTCTACCAAACATGTTATACTATTTCTGTTGAATAGAATAGAACACTGTATGGACACTGACTGAGATACAAAAGTATTCAGAAAGTAATCATTGAAGTTTTAGAAAAAACACGCCCCATTCTGTCTTCTCACCACGTGGAAAAGCTAAACGTTCCCATGATGCTTCATTCAACATGGCTGCGCCCCGGCACCGTGCATGTGTGTAAACACATTTCTCCAATAAATGGTTGTTTTCATACAACTTTGAATCGTGGATTTTTTGTGCATATATCAGAAAAAGAGACACGTCAAAAATGAAGATCAAATCCAAGTCGTCGTATCATAAATCTGAGAATACTTTCAGGGTGAGTGTTGCTGTTGGGAACTTTTTCAGCAGTGCAGTTCAGTTATTAGCACAGCTAATTTAGCCAGCTAGCGACAACTATTGAACTATTGAATTGAAAACTACATATTTGTTCATATGCGTAGGTATCTCTTATGCCTGGCGTCCATAATGTCTGAACAGCTTAAAATTTAACATGTTTTGTTATTACTACGTTGAATGAACCAACACGCGTAGCTGCTTGGATATGTTACATATCATATGTAGCCTAGCTAGCTAGCGAGTAATTTCGACGTTACTGTATCGCTCACTGTAATAGACTACAGAACGTAGCTAACTCGATCGTTTGTTTTACAGTTTCTCACGTTTGCTGAAAGGCTTGCCAATGTCAATATAGATGTCATCCATCGCATTGACAGAACTGGGAGTTATGATGAGGTTTGTATTCTTTGTGAGACTGCAGATCCCCTATTACACTTGTTAAAAATTACGTTTTTGTTAATATCATTCCATGGCATGCAACACTGTTTTCCGTTGTAGGAGGTAGACACCTACTTTTCAGAAGGGCTGACAAAATGGAGAGACCTGAATTTGACAGAGCATTTCAGTGAGTACATAACTAATCACACCAAGGAGCTTCACTACTACTATCACATCTGGCCCAATAAATGTCCTTGTCAAGCTTTAAACATCTCCCCATGAGCAGAACCCAGTGACTAATCTGAAACCCATTCCTCTGTTCCTCAGCCACCTTCATGAGGGAGGTGTCCAACAAGAGCCAGTCCTTCAACCTTCTGGTGTTCCATCAGAGGTCTATAGTGGAGAGTCTGAAGACTCACCTCAGTACCAAGAACAGCCTTGCCTGCCAGCCGCTACTGGAGTACGTACCTGAGATTACTGTGTGTGTGTGTGTACCTGAGATTACAGTAGAGGCTGAGGAGGAAGGTACAAACTATGAATAGGAATGTGTTCTGTAGAATATGTAAAAAAAAATGTGGCCTCCCAGGTGTCGCAACGGTCTAAGGCACTGTATAACTACAGACCCGGGTTCGATTCCTGGCTGTGTTGCAGCCGTCCGCGACCGGGAGACGCATGAGGCGGCGCGTAATTGGCCCAGCGTCGTCCGGCTTCAGGGTTAATCGAGCATTCTGTCAAGAAGCAGTGCGGCTTGGCAGGGTCATGTTTAAGGGTATACATGCCTCTCGACCTTTTCCTCTCCCGAGTCCGTACTTCATTGGCAACATTGTTGCTTGCGGTGTGTGTTACAAACCACACTTTTTTCTCCCATATCCCTCAGCCTGGTGGTCCAGCTGGCTAGGGACCTCCAGATGGATTTCTACCCCCACTTCCCTGACTTCTTCGTCCTCATCACCTCTCTCCTGGAGACCCAGGACACAGAGATACTGGAGTGGGCCTTCACCTGCCTCTCCTACCTCTACAAGTACCTCTGGAGACTCATGGTCAAGGACATGACTAAAATGTATAGGTGAGACTGGGCCTTAGGCCTACCTGGCTGCAGTAGGAGTAGACAGACAGTGCTCAAAGCTCTAGCATTATTGTTGTTATTGTCTCTTATCTATGTCATATGGTTATATATTACATCAGTGTTTAATTATCTCTCCTTCTCCCCTACAGTTTGTACAGCACACTTTTGGCGCACAAGAAGGAACACATACGAAAGTTTGCGGCAGAGAGTTTTTCTTTTCTGATGAGAAAGGTATGTTGTGGTCTTACCTAGTTGACATCCAGTGGTGATGAAATCAGATCTAATTGAATAAATTCCATTGATACCCCCCAGGTGCCAGACTTTGATGCCCTTCTCAACCACATGTTCATTGACCTGGAGGAGCACCCTGGGAAGGTAGAGGGGGTGGGACAGCTGCTGTTTGAGATGTTTAAAGGAGTCCGCAACATGTTCCACTCCTGTGCCGGCACGGTAAGTTCATTAGGTTAAATAGTAGGAAATAAGAAATTAGACTCTTTGCTGAGAAAGGTCAACAAAGTGGAGTCTTATGCATCTATATTCAGTCGATCTTATATTATTTATGACAGATCTTTCATTCACATCCTTTTTCTGTTGTATCCTCCTTCCCTCTCTCCTCCAGGCCCTCCCAATAGCTCTGAGGAAACTTGGACCAAGAGCTGACCAAGAAGTCTCTCTACCCTGGGATGCTGTCAGAGACGCACTGGATCAAATGGCCCAGGCAGCAACCAATCACGTAGAGAAAGAGCACTTCCTGGTTCTGTGGGAGTCTCTACAGGTTAGGGAGCATTTTTACCTCACAACTGGATCCGCATAGTGCCAATGTAAACTCTCTGTAGGTCTGTGTGGCAGAATGATAGGCTGTCTTGTCTGTCTCAAGGCCTGTGTGACAGATGGGTTGTTGTCATCTCTCTGTCAGACTGTTTGAGTGATACTGTTCATTATCCTGGTCCAGGGCTGTTTAACTGTGACTGAGGACATGTCCCATGTCTAAATCATGTTGTTGTCTTTCTCTAGACGTGTGTGAGTGAGGTCCTCCGGAACCTGAATAAGACAGATGTTGATGAGGAGGAGGAGAGTCAGGAATCCGAGCACTTGGAGCGTCTGCTCTTCATCCTCCACACCCTGGTGGGACACCGCGACGGAGCCAAGATCACCAAGCCAGACACTGTCTGTCAGGTAGGACCTGGAGTCACCATTTATCTGCGCATCATGAGTAATACTAAGAATAAGTATGGAGTATGTTCTATGTTCAGAGGCTGTGTGTGTCTCTGTATGTATTTGACCGTCTCCATTTATTCTGTATATATTTAGAAGAAGAAGAATACTTTATTGTTTCCATTTTATTTTCAGATCACAGAAATGTGTATTTTAGTTTGGGTTCATATCTGATTGTTGGTATTATATTATGTATAGATTCCTCTGATGTTTTTGTCCTCTCTGTGCCTCTGTAGACCGTTCATGAGTTGCTCCAGACCCCAGCCCTCCCAGGACCCTGCTGTAGACTAGTGCTCCAGATCATCTCCTCTCTACTGCTGGGGCAGAATGTCTCCCTACCCAACACACTCACACAGGACACGGTCAAAAAGGTGTTCAGCAGTGGGATGGACCAGGACCTAATACTGGAGTTCACTAAGGAGATGTTCACCATGAAACGGTTTGAACAGGTACATTGAGTAATCTCATCAACAATACACCGGGCAATTTCATCCTAGCTGACTCCAAGCGTAAACTCCCCTTACAGGACATAGACTAACATAATCTCTCTCTCTCCGTCTCTCCTCAACCCTCCCTCTTCTCTCTCTCTCTCTCTCTCTCCAGTTCTACCTGCCCAGCCTGCTACAGTACCTAGAGGGGTTGTTCTCCAGTGTAGACCCTGTGTCTCGTCACTCTGCCCTGGAGGTGCTGGTCAGTCTCATCCTGACCAAAGCCCCGCCCCCTACAGATGGCTCCATGGCCTTTGAGACCTACCCCCTGGTCTTCACTGGAAAGACTCCAGGTAATGGGACAGAGAAGGTGTCAGTACCAGAATTGATCCTCTCTCTGATCAGCCTACCCCAGGACCAGAACCAGGCCATCGCTGACCTGTCCCTGCACTGGGCAGCCCTGGTTCTCCTGCCCCACCTCAGACCACTGGCAGCAGGGAGTGTCCTTCCCAGTCTGACAGCCCTCATCAATCGCCTGCTACTGAATGTGGAGAGTGAAGTGCTTGGGAAAGGTATGGACGGCCCTTGTTTGCTCTGATCTGATATGCAGATTTAATGTTGTGTTCCATTCAATGCACATTTTGTTGTTACTCCTAACCATCCCTCCAGTAGTAACCCAGGAGCTGGGACAATAAAGATCTCTCCCTTTTTCTGTCCTCTCTCCATCCAGGCGGTCTTTTTGTGGCCAGGCAGGCCCTCAGCTCTCTGCTCTGTCTGAATGGATCTGCTGAGGTGCTCTCCCTGGTGCCAGTGGAACGGGTAAAGACCATCATCCAGTAAGTACTATGAGAGGAGAAATAACACAAGCTCTTGGGAGACTAGTTCCGTTTAGTGTGAATAACTGCTGTGACGAGAGATAAAGCTTTGGATTGAAAGTAAATCTGTGTGGGTTTTTTGGTGCCATTAATGTTTGTCTATAGTCTGGTAACTGGTTTTGTTCTAGTAATTGGTGCACTTTGACCCTGATCAACTTCCTGCGTTTGCGTGTGTCACAGGAAGTTCCCTACAGACATGTCGGCTCTGTTGCTAGGAGACCTCTACTACACCCGGCTGTCAGTCAGCGGCTGCTCCGAGCAACTATCCCACAGTGCACTGCTCGACCTGCACCAGATGCTGCACGTCAACCTCTCCTCCAATAGCTCCAAAGTATGGAAGTAGATTTATTTATTATTTAAGTTTTTTTATTTAGGGTACTTTAATAGTTGTGTTTTAGCTGTGACCTAACTCTCTCCACCATGCTTCCTCCCTCAGATCCGCTTACTGGCGCTGAGGATTCTCACCCACTTTGAGACAGAGCTCAAACCGTCAGAGGTTGGTACAGAACAATGAAATTATGTCTTGTAAATGGATAATTATGACTATTTGTTCTAGTTAATTGAAATCATTCATATGGCAAAAGATAATTTAAATCAGAATTTGAGCTAAACGGACAAGAACACTTTTGAACTTGCTTCTCTCCGTCTTCTCAGGGTGAGGAGAGTGTGGAGGTCCAGCCTGTGTTTGCAGTGTGTTTTCAGGCTGAGTTGGTCCCTGCCTCGGTGCAGGACTACAGAGAGAAGCTGCTGCACCTCAGGAAGCTCAGACACGACCTGGTACAGAGATCACTACCCCAGGGGCAACAAGGGACCTTCCAACAGGTACCCAGAACGTAGAACTTAGATTTGGAACCTAGATTTCAAACAGACTTGGGACTTTTTGATTAACGTTTGATTACCATCTTCCATTTGCAGGTGCCTCTACGCTATCTTATTTCCATGCTCTTCATCAACTTCAAACCCCTGTGGGATCCAGTCATTGAACTCATAGTGTAAGTACACAAAACACCCAACCACAAATCTAAAGTACCATACCCTATGACCTTTTAATCCCCAATAACACATTTAATCTCTTCCTTGTGTTGTCTCTCTCCAGGACCCATGCCAGAGGAATGGACAACAAAGACTTCTGGAAGGTCTACCATGAGCAGCTGGAGTTGGTGGCAGGTCTTGCTGGTGCGTGTGTACTCATTTGTGATGTATTTTTTTAACACTGTGATGAGATATTTGCGTTGACGTTTAAAACTATCAAGTACATTTTCTGTTCAACAGAAAAGGAGCTGCGTAAAGGTGATGACGATGCCGATGATGAGGAATGCGAAGATGGAGGCTCGGTGCTGCAGGACGAGCCGGGCTGTGATGTCATCGAGAGCGGGGACGTGGGGGTGCTGTTCCTGCAGCGTCTGAAGATGACCTCTGACCCCAGCGAGAGGACAGACTTCACTAACTTCAGGGGCCTGCTGTGGAGGGCCATGGCTCTGGTCCCTGACCGCGTAGAACCACGCAGTAGGGAGCTCAGTCCACTGCTGCTACGATTCATCAGGTTAGTCCTACACTATATCCTCCAAATGACTAGATACTGCAGCCTTACACACCACACTGCCCTCCTACAGAGAAGAACCTCAGATCTTTTCATTTTGAGGATGAGTCGAGGAGACAAGACGCAGTAAACCTAGGAAAGGTTTTTGAGAGAGACCCATTGTCCACTGTCTTTACTGACCCTATGCCCCTCCCCTCTCATGATTGGCAGGAATGAGTTCTACCCAGCTGACCTGCTGGTGGCTCCTACTCAGGACTTGAGGAAGAGGAGCAGTCCTGCTGCCATGGAGGCTAGCATGGCGGGAGAGGAAGAGGAGGACAGGGAGGAAGAGGAGGATGAGGCTAGACCAGAGAGGAAGATGCCACCAAAAAGAGCAGCAGCCAAGTAAGAGGGTCACATTATTTTTGTTTCACAATAACTTTTCAGTTGTATTATTACATTTTTTTAAAGCAAATGTAGCATTTTCTAAAGACATTTAATTTCTTTCCACAGGCAACTCATCGCTCACCTGAAGGTGTTTGCCAAGTTCACCAACCCTCGCTCTCTGTACCTGGAGAATACCCTCAATGAGCTGTATACTCAGGTAAACTTACCTGTCTCACATACATCATCAATTTACTCTCAGCTGTTCTCACCACTCATATTATATGCCTATTTAGCCTGCATTGGCTGTATACTCAATTAAACGTACTCATCTGCCTATCTACCTAAACAGTAGGTAGTCTCAGTCAGTGTACTCCTATCAGTGTGTGACTGTGTGTTTCTGTTCAGTTGCTATGCCACCAGGACCAGCAGATCCAGAAGGCAGCATTGGAGTGTGTTCTGACCTACAAAGACCCCAACGTCCTCCCCTACAAGTAAGTTCCCTCTCCTGCTTATTTCCGAGCAACACTGTCGCGCAACCGCTCATCTTATCTCTTGATTTACCATAACTTCAGTCCTTTTAAAGTGTACCAGGCATAAAACGTACTTTCCGTTTAACATTTTTGTTCAGATGATTGGAGTAAGAGATACTGTAATAACTGTTAGTTATGACCTCCCGGTCTCTCAAGGGGAGTTATTGTTACCAGTACTGCTAGAGATCAGAGACATCAGGAATGTTCACCTCCACCCAGAACCACAAATCTGATAGTGTCTCTATTAACTTCCCTTATTAAACTATCCATTTACTGACTATTTCCTGTCTAACAGCACTGCAGACAGTATGATCTAAGGAAGTAGTGCTGTTCAGTGATTTAATTTCCCATAATGTACCACTGACCTAGTTCACAGAATCACCCTGGAGACCCTGTGTAGACCCTGTCGACAACATTGCTCTGGTGCCTCTTCGAAGCTGTACAGGCCGATAGACGTTGTATATCGTTGATAATATATCTTGATTCAATATCTCACGGCAGGCCATTTGATACAATGTCTTTCTGCGTTTGATGTGCCCTGTGATATAGTAATAAAAAGTCTTCATCTAATGTCTTTCTTTGTGTCTGAAATGTCCTGTGCTTCTGGACCTAAAGTCCTGCGCTATTGAGCGTCCGACTGATATGTTGACTGTTGTGTCCAGGGAGAATCTGGAGAGGCTGCTGGACGACAAACACTTCAAGGATGAGATCGTTCACTTCAACATCTCCGAGGAGAACGCCGTGGTGGACGCCTCACACAGGGCCCGGCTTATCCCGCTGCTTATGAGGTGTGTGTGTGTGTGTGTGATTACTCTAGTGTGCGATTAAGTGTGTGTGTGTGTCACGTCTTCATGTAAACTTGTGGCGTATTTGTGTGTCATCTTTACAACTCCAATATAACCGACACCCCCCCCCCCCCCCTAACCTAACCTCTGTAGGGTTCTGTTTGGGCGGATGCGTAGTAAGACAGGCAGTAAGTTCCAGGGGAAGTCCGGCGCTGTGCAGCGTTCATCCATCGTGCTGAGGTTCCTGGCAGGATGCCAGTCTGAGGAGCTGGGCATGTTCATTGACCTCCTGCTGGAGCCCGTCTGCCACCACGGACAAGGTAGGGTGTCCACCGCCATGTGATATACAACCTGTATGGGAGTGGAGTGTTTCTCGTCTTATACCTCACTGTTGGGCTCTGTTGCTCTCTGTCTCATTGGTCTATTCTGCCGTTTATATTGTGTGTGGACCTGTTTGTTTTTAAAAGTACGACATATGAACACTTAGAACTCTTCCTCCTTTCTTTCTCTCTGTCTTTTTTTCCTCCCTCTCGCTCTCTCCAGGTCTGTGTCTAGCTGCAGTCGACAAGGCGATAGCCGAGACAGACTCCTCTGCCGTCCTTCCTCTGGGTCGGCAGCACAGCCTGCTGAACATAGTCAACACAGTCATCAGTAAACTGGGCCACCTCATCCACACACACCTGCCCAAGGTGCTGCAGATCCTACTGTGTGTCACCGCCTCCGTCTCCACCATCCTCAACCAGAGAGAACAGGTACATACACAGCCGGAGGGTCTCACTGTCTCACATAGGCTTAGTCTTGGAAAAACCTGCTGTATGTTCTGTGTTGGACCAGGGGCTGTGTGTATCAAGCATCAGAGTAGGAGTGTTGATTTACGATCAGGTTTGCCTTTTATATCACAATTCTATGGACAGGGGGCGACCTGATCCTAGATCAGCACTCCTACTCAGAGAAGCTTGATAATAAGCTCCCGGTGTCTCTTGAGAAAAACGTTTAGTAAAGTTTCAAGTCAGTCACTCTGGTCTTGGGCAGGAGCTGCAGTGTAGCCATTGTGGCAGTATGGCGCAGATCACCCTCTAAGACCTATACTAGAACAGGAGGCTCAGAGAAGCCTGCCCTGGCAGTTGCAGGTGTGAGCATGTATAAAGTATTTTGATGTTCATGTATGATACTGCACACAAACATTAGTTTTTAGGACAAGTCGGTAACTCCTTAAAGTTGTTTTCTCGCCACTTGTATTTTCACTACTCTTTGCAGCCGAAAGAAGGCAAAAAAAATAGATAAACAGGTTTTAAAGATATCTCCTAAATGTTTTATTCTCTCTCTACCCAGTTAAAAGCGGGCTGTATCGCTCCTCTGAAGAACCTGAGGCGCCTGGGGGTCTTGAGGATCCAGGACTTTTTTGATGGCTTCGACTCGTACAGCTTCACCCCAGACGAGCTAGACGCCGTCTTCCAGGCAATCGTCTGGCCCCAGGTCTGCCGTCTGCCCACAGAGAGCCCCTACTCCCCCACCCCCCTCCTCAAACTCATCCACGTCTGGAGCAAGAATGCCAGGTAAGCTTATCAAACAGTCTTTGTGTTGAGAGTTCAGCTACACTAAGGCTAAGTCCTTTCCCAATGAGATCAGCACATTAATGGGAGAATGTTTCTGGCAACAATCCAGTTTACAGTGAGGAACTAGGAGGACTTTGCCATGACCCACTGGTAGGTGACAGATTCAACCCGCCTGAAAGTGACCACCTTCTCTCCTTTCCTTGTCTCATTCTCTCCTCCCCTCCCCTCTCAGGTACTTCCCCTTCCTTGCCAAGCAGCTGTCTGGTCACCCGGAGTGTGATGTCCTCCTCAACGTGTTCGCCCTGCTCTCCGCCAAGAACGTCTCCAGCCAGACCGTCGCCATGGTGATGGACATTGCCGAGTCCTTGGTGACCACGAAGGACCTTCTGGTTACGGAGGGTGAGGAGGCGGAGCTCAGCGTCAATGGCAGTGTGTTCCCCCAGCCACCAGAGGGAGCCTACATTTCTGCAGGTGAGGCCTCTGAAAAACAGATACAATACTCAAATGCAATGTTTACAGGGCCACTGCTAGAATATGCAAATGCTACTAATAAAAGTTAATACTAAAAAGTATAACTAGGGACCAGAGTTTTTTTCCTTGTCAGCTTACATGGAACAATTATGGGCGCTAGTAGGTATAAGCAAATGCAAAATGGGCAGTATCCACAAAGTTTAAAGTTTGTAATAATAAAAAAAAAAAACTAATAGCAAATATAAAGCATGCACATTGATAATGGTGTAGAAATGAATGGTTTGTTTGTGTTGTTCAGAGAATCTGACCCAGGGTGCGAGGCTGCTCCTGCCCCACATCTCCACCCTGCTACAGTACCTCAGTGGCATTGTACGCAACTCTGACAGACTCAAGAAGAAGAGGTTTAGATCCCAGGTTGCCAAGGAGCTCAACATCCTCTCAAAGTAAGTCCTTCAGTTCTCACATCCTTCTGCATCCAGGGTGTTGACTACTGTGGTAATGTGTTGACTTTATAGGATCATTGTAGACCAGGGCTCTCCAACCCTGTTCTTGGAGGTTTTCACTCCAACCCCAGTTGTTTACTAACCTGATTGCGCTAGATTATGGTTGGATCGAAAACCCTGACGGTCTATCTCCAGGAACAGGGTTGGAGAGCCCTGTTGTAGACAGTCGTATGTCTCTAATGCCAACTGATCAGGCCCATTCATAGAGCGCGTATTCTAGCCTATGCTTTTTGGGATCTTATGACAGCTCTCCTCCTCAGGTTTTAAGGTCGTTGTATGGTGGTGATGATGGTTATGGTTTCTAGAGGCTAATGTTATGACCTCTCTCCTCTCCAGGATCAGCAGGTTTGTGAGTGAAAAGGACCAGAGCTCAGTGCTCATCGGCCTGCTGCTGCCGTACCTCCAGAAGGCCCGCAACCCAGAGGTACAACAACATGCTACTGTTGTAGTGAGATGTTATGTCTGTGTTGTGGGTTATGTTGTGGGTTATTTTTCCTCCCTCTCGCTCTCTCCAGGGTTATTTCTTTGTGTGTTTATTATTGGTATTTCCTTGCATTGTAATTTATATTATTTGGTTATATGTTATAGCGGTACACTAATGAGTATTCCCCATGCGTTTCAGGAGACAGAGATTGACATCCTGTCTACAGTCCAGAACCTGCTGAGACAGTGTTCTGATCCCTCCTCCTTCCTTAAGCCTATCAGTAGACTGTTCTCCATCCTCCACAACAAGCTGCCCAGACAGGCCCTCACCTCCGTCTTCCAGGTAGGACATCAAGCCCCCATAACCCTCCGTATGAATGTGATCTGAATGGCAGAATTTTTACCTGTGTTTCTGTCTCCCAACAGACTCTGGCAGACCTGGATAGTGGACTGAAGTACATCACTGATACAGCTGCTAAGGTAGGGCTTCGAAAACCCACACACAACATTCAAATGTTCACACACACAGCGATGTATAATCATTGCCCCTCTCTCTCCCTCCAGTTGAATGCGTTTGACAGCCGTCACCTGGACGAGGTGTACTTTGACGTGCGTCTCACAGCTTTCCAGGAGGCCACCAGGAGGATCAACGACATGGACACGCTGGACATGAACTTCATCTACACCATCATGCACAACTGCTTCGCCTCCTTCGAGGTGAGACCAACACACATATCACAAACACACGGGAGAGATCAGACACTACATATGGGTGTTACACTACAGTCTGATCTCTTGACTCTTATTTTAGACATCCTATTCACTTAGGAATCAATACATGTAATTGTATGTAGCTTTTGACAAAACATTTGTCACAAAGTGCTTAACATGTATCCGTGCATGTCTGTGACGTTTGCTCAGTTTATTTGATGAGCTGTGGAAATAATTTCCCCTTCAAGGAATATTAATTCATGTAATTTGTCTATTAATTAATTTAACTTCCTTCCTGTGTTACAGATTGGAGACATGTCCCTGGGAGACAACGCCACCTTGTGTCTGTCTGCTGTCCTTACACGTCTGGCGGCAGTGGGTCGTGGAGAGGAGGAGTACAAGGAGATCGTGCAGTACACCATCCTGGACGCTGTCAGGAAAGGACTCAGGAGCAAGACTGAGGTTAGTACACACACACACACACACACACACACACACACACACACAGGTACATCACAGAATACATCTACACACACTAAAGTGAACTCGGGTCCATTGTGTCTCTCCTGTGTTGTAGAGTGTGCAGCATGATTACACCACAGTGCTGGCGTGTCTGGTAAAGACCTTCCCCACCCGTAGAGACTTCAGAGATCTGGTGCAGCTCACCGACTACAACGACCCTGAGTCGGACTTCTTTGAACACATGAAGCACATCCAGGTAAGACTTCAGCCACTGTTCCAATATTCACACCAGCATACTACACGGATTCATGCAACGTATTGGGCACGCATTCTAAGCAGTATGCTAGTATAGATATCGGAATATAGGAGTTGGGAAAATGCACTGTTTAGCCTGGTATGGGGCAACTTGGATTGTAGCCTTCTACCCAACGCTCTTCAAATGAGTCAGGAAGCATGGTGTTCAGCTTAATGTTTTGTGTCTCTCAGATCCATCGTAGAGGTCGCGCTCTGAGGAAGTTAGCCAAGCAGCTGACGGAGGGTACGGTTGTGATGTCATCACGTTCCCTCCAGAACTTTATCATGCCCTACGCCATGAATGCCCTCTTCGACGAGAAGATGCTCAAGGTTAGTTACACAACACACTGAATAATGTTATCCTTCATTGTGACTGTGTGTGTGTGTGTGTGTGTAACCTGTGTGTTTCTCTCTGTCCTGCAGAATGAGGGTATGACGTCAGCCTCCGTAGAGGTGATAGGAGCTGTTTGTAGGAGACTGACCTGGTCTAAATACCTCTACTATCTTAAACACTTTGTTCACATACTGCAGACTGGACAGGCTGAACAGAAACTGGCTGTCAGGTAGGTACTGTGTCTGTCTGTGTGTATCAGAGGGTGATATATATTTTTTGTTTTCCCGTAGTACTGTTGTCCCATACCTGTATCTATCCACAGTCTGCTGGTGACTGTTCTGGAGGCGTTCCACTTTGACCATGACACTCTGGAGAGAGAAATGGAGGCAGCTAAGCTCAGGGCTAAAGAGGGTGAGTGGACAGACTGGACACTTGTTGACCAAGAGGTCCCAATGAAGTAGAATATGATTTCCATACCAAGTGTGTGATTTCTTGATTGATGTTGCCTCTCTGTTTAGTTGTGAGCACCGTTGTCGGTGAAGAAGGTGATGAAGATGAGGAGGTGGCAGCCGTTGAATCGGAGGAGAGTGACGCTGAGGAAGCCATGGAAACTGAAACCGTCAACAGCGACACGAAATCAACCACCATAGAAACGGCCACGGTTGTTACTATGGAAATGGACGCTGCTGAGACCGTTGAGGGTGTTGCTATGGAAACGAATGCCACAGAATCTACAGCGGAGCCTAAAGCTGTTCGGGTGAAGAAGCTGAGCCCCTCCGCTAAAGCCCCTGCAGCTCCCAGTGGATTACCCCAGAACAAAGCAGAGCTGGAGGCTCTGATCACCTCTATCCATGCCACTGTTCAAAATGCTGTCCTGCCAAGGCTAAACAAGTGTCTCACCGCCAAGGTACACACGCCAGTTGTACTCGCTGTCGGTGATCATTTGGAACGTGTCACCAATGCATGTTTAGTATTGTCGCAGAGTGATGACATCATTGTGTGTGTGTGTAGGTGAAGCGAGACGAGGAGTGCAAGGCGGTAAAGTCTAAGGATGTGAAGGAGGAGGAGGTGGCCAGAGTTCCTATAGCCTTCGCCATGGTCAAACTGATGCAGACACTACCCTCGACCGTTATGGACGTCAACCTGCCTGGGTATGTACACCCAGTTAATGTAAACATTAATGTACACCCTGTAAATATGGGTGTATCGTGTGTGTCAGTGTCTCTGGGAGTGTGTGTGTGTGTGTGTGTGTGTGCAGTATATAATAAACAGTGTGTGTTGACAGCATCCTGATGAAGATGTGTGTGCTGCTGAGGAATCGTTTCCAGGAGATCAGAGACGTGGCTCGTAACACCCTGATTAAGATCATCGAGACTCTGGGGGTCAAATACCTGCAGTACCTACTAAAGGAGATGAAGTCCATTCTGGTTAAGGGCTACCAGGTAAACACTCCAGCTGAATAGGTTCGCCTGTCTTTTATTACAGATGGACCAGAGCGCTCGTCTCAGACCTTGGACACGAGGCCTAGGCTGCGTCCCAAATGGCACCTGATCAAAAGTAGTGCATAAAAAGGGAATAGGATGCTATTTGGGATACAGCCCCAAGGACACATATACCGTGCCTAGTGAAAGACTTAAAAGGGGATAGCTTTATTTTTCTGTGGGACAATTACACACATTTTTATGCCAAATACACACCAGAATGGCTTTCCTATAGATGGGCTAGTCTCAGCCCTAACTTAAATTTGTTTGAAAATCAGATTTGAATATTGCTGTCCATAAATGATTCCCAACCAAATTTACTGAGCAAGTTTGACAAAAACAATGGATATATGTTGCCCTAAGAGTTGTGAAAAGTTGGTAGAATCTTATTCAAAAACACAAGTGCTTCCACCAAGTATTAGCGCTGAGGTGTGAAGACATACGCAATTATGACGTTCGTTAAAACGAAGTTATTTCACTTTATAAATGTGGAGACGGTTGTGTAGATCGGTAGGAAACAAATCAAATGTAATCCCTTTTTAAAATTGTTATTGATTGTGTAGACTTAGCGACTGTGTATGTATTTGAGACTGAGACTGTCTGTGGAAATGTATTCAATCATTAAGTGAATTATTCCAAATGATATGACTTTGTTTTGATCCACTGACTTTCTCTCTCTCCCTCAGGTCCATGTGTTGACGTTCACAGTGTACCAGCTCCTGTCTCACCTCGCCCCTATACTGAAGCCTGGAGACTTGGACCACTGCATGGGAATGCTAATAGATGTAACTATTCTACCTGTACATTTACATTTGTGTGTGTTTTGTATGTTTATGCGTGTGTGTGTGTGTGTGTGAACCATTTTATAAACAAACTTGCCAGCTCTCCTTTCACACGTCTCATACATCCACCACTGTTCCACTCCTCTCCTGTAGATCTTCAACAACGAGCTGTTTGGTGCAGTGGCTGAGGAGAAGGAGGTGAAGGGGATAGTCTCTAAGCTGATGGAGGCTCGCCACAGTAAGAGTATGGACTCCTATGAGTTCCTGGGCCAGTACTCTGGCAAGGACAGAGTCATACAACTCATACTGCCAATGAAAGATGTAAGTATCACTTATACATTACTGAAATTCCTTAGATTGCAAAGTAGTCTGTTCATGTCCCTGCTAACTGTGTGTATTTGGCTATGTGTCTATCTATCTATTCGGAAGTTTACATACACCTTAGCCAAATATAATACATTTAAACTCAGTTTTTCACAATTCCTGACATTTAATCCTAGTAAAAATTCCCTGTCTTAGGTCAGTTAGGATCACCACTTTATTTTAAGAATGTGAAATGTCAGAATAATAGTAGAGAGAATGATTTATTTCAGCTTTTATTTCTTTCATCACATTCCCAGTGGGTCAGAAGTTTACATACACTCAATTAGTATTTGGTAGCATTGCCTTTAAATTGTTTAACTTGTGTCAAACGTTTTGGGTAGCCTTCCACAAGCTTCCCACAATAAGTTGGGTGAATTTTGGCCCATTCCTCCTGACAGAACTGGTTTAACTGAGTCAGGTGTGTAGGCTTCCTCGCTCGCACATGGTTCTGCCCAATACCTTGACTTTGTTGTCCTTAAGCCATCCTTAAGTATGCTTGGGGTCATCGTCCATCTGGAAGACCCATTTGCGACCAAGCTTTAACTTCCTGACTGATGTCTTGAGATGTTGCTTCAATATATCCACATAATCCTTCCTCATGATGCCATCTATTTTGTGAAATGCACCAGTCCCTCCTGCAGCAAAGCACCCCCACAACATGATGCTGCCACCCCCGTGCTTCACGGTTGGGATGGTGTTCTTCAGCTTGCAAGCCTCCCCCTTTTTCCTCCAAACATAACGATGGTCATTATGGCCAAACAGTTCTATTTTTGTTTCATCAGACCAGAGGACATTTCTCCGAAAAGTATGATCTTTTGTCTGCACAAAGTAGATGTCCTAACCGACTTGCCAAAACTATAGTTTGTTAACATGAAATCTGTGGAGTGGTTGAAAAATGAGTTTTAATGACTTCAACCTACGTGTATGTAAACTTCTGACTTCAACTGTATCTATCTATAGATCCTGGAGAACACAGCCAATCTGAAGACAGCCCGTCGTGCCCATGCAGTGTTGAAGAGGATCGTGTCAGGTCTACTGGTGAACCAGGCAATGGACCATCAGGCTATATTACTGCTCAGCCACGGCCTGGTCTCAGAGAGTCTGCCCCTCGTCACCAAGAAGAACAAGTATGTACACACACACTGCATGTATGCTCTCTCTCACTCACTCACTGAGTCTCAAGCAAATATTTGACAGCGTGTCTTTATTGTTTGTGTGTAGGGACAAAAAGCCCCAGGCCCCTCCGGACCCTCGCCTGCCCCCTCCCAGCTGTCTCCTCTTGCCCCCCACCCCAAAGAGAGGGGGTCTGAAAGCCCCCGTCAGCAGCCGCACCAACATGCACATCCTAGTGGACACTGGACTCAGAGTAAACCAACCTAGCTACCCTCCCTTAAAACTGTCAGAAATGTTCTCACAAGCTTTCACAAAGGTTAACTAGAAGATAAAATATTGTTGTTATGCGGCAAGCAGACATTAAGATTAACAGTTCCGTGAATAGATGGTAACCAATGGCTGAATAGTGGTTTACTGTTAATTTGTCTGTGGTCAGTTGAATGTTGGCTGACTGTTGTCACTCTTGTCTCTGTCTAGCTGCTCCATTTGAGTCTGAAGAAGTCCAAGGTGAACTCCTCTGAGGCCTCTGCTCTTGAGATGCTGGATCCCTTCTTTTCTCTGCTACTAGACTGTCTCAACTCCATGCACGTCAAGGTCAGTAGTGTGTGTCTGTGTGTGCGTGCATGTTGAGTGTGTATACGCATGTGTGTGTATCTGAGTGTCTATCTCTCGCTCCGTGCCTCCAGGTGATAACAGAGGCTCTCTTAGCTTTTACGTTCCTGTTGCGGTTCCCCCTGCCAGCTGTAGAGCAGAGTGCAGGCCAGCTCACTAAGCAGCTGTTTGTTCTACTCAAAGACTACTCCAAGGCTGGCGCTGCCCGCGGAGAGAACTTCCAACTCGTCCAGAACTGCTTCAAGGTAGCACAAGTGTTTGTTTCTATTCTGGAAATGGTTGAATGAATACATTTTAATATAGTATCTATTATAATCCGGGTCGTTCGAGTCCTGGATTCTGATTGACTGAAAGCCGTGGTGTATGAGCTGTTATAAACCGGGTGGTTTGAGCTCTGAATCCTGATTGGCTGACAGTTGTGGTATATCAGACCATATACCACAGGTATGACATAACATTTATTAACATTTTTACTACTCTAATTACGTTGGTAACCAGTTTATAATAGCAATAAGACACCTCAGGGGTTTGTGGTATATGGTCAATATACCACGGCTAAGGGCTGTAGCCAGGCACACCGCCCCACCCCCACCCCCCCCACACCGTGCCTTATTGCTTAAATATACCACAGGTATGGTGACTTGTTTACTTTCTCTATTTACGCTGGTAACCACTTTATAATAGCAATAAGGCGCCTTAACTGCTAAAATATAAACAGTACATTCATTCCGCAATTCAAGAACATGCCATATTGAATGATTTGAAATGACAGAAATGTGGCTATATCAAATGAATTGAATGATCCTTCTTTTCGCTGTCAGTCCATCACCATCCTAGTAAAGAACATGAAGACACACAAGATAACTGAGACTCAGCTGCAAGTGCTGCTGGGATACGCTGAGGAGGACATTTACGACCAATCACGTCAGGCGACAGCCTTCGGCCTGCTAAAGGTAGCTAACACCCTCCCTCTCCACCTGTCTAAATCTAGGAGAGAGATGGAGTTGGAGACCATATTTTATTGCTACAGCTAATAAATCAGACCAACATTTTTCTACTATTATTTAACCAGACATATAGATGCATTTTCTTTCAAATTGTATTATGTCCTCCTCTGTAATATGTACCGCATCCTCTATCTTCCCCTACAGGCCATCCTGTCCAGGAAGCTGGTAGTACCAGAGATGGAGGAGCTGATGAAGAAAGTTGCCAAGCTGTCTGTTACCGGGCAGAACGGCATGATCAGGGTCCAGTGCAGACATGTACGGTTTTATTTCTTTTCACATTTAAACCTGTATTTTACAGTTTGTATTTTTGAAGGTGCCTTATAAAAACTGTGCTTTAGGCAACACATTTTTGTATTTTTAGATTCTTATTTTAGTGTTTTCTATTATTTTCACCTGTAGATTTACCAGAAGTATATCCTGGATTATCCTCTGGGGAAGAAACTGAGATCACATCTGGACTTTATCGTGGCCCAGCTCAGGTAGGATATGTGTGTGTTTAAAGGGATTAGTTATTTTAGATCGATTGTTTCTGACTTGTTTGATACTAAAATCTCTCTCTGTCTTTGTGTTAGTTATGAGTTTGACACAGGAAGAGAGGCTGCTCTGGAGATGATGGCCTATATCTTCCAGACCTTCCCTCAGGTATCCACGACAACCCTCCTGACACACATCCCATAATTAATTGAGTTAGACTCGCAGTAACTCTGTTCGCGTTCTATACCCACTGCTCCTGGTAGAAGTTACCTATAGAAACAGATCCCACATCCTAACCATTAGAGGGAATAAACTCGAAACTGACCTTAGATCAGTCTTTTGGGACAACCTAGTTCTACTCGTGTGTGTAACTGATTTACACACTGTTTCTGTCCTAGAACCTGCTGCTGCAGCACAGTGGATTGTTCTTCGTCCCTCTGGCTCTGGCCATGGTGAACGATGACTCGGCTCGCTGTAAGAAGATGGCCGCCGTGGCCATCAAATCACTGCTTAGTCAACTGGACCAGGACCACCAGAACACCCTGTTCACCCTGGTCAACACTTGGTTGTCTGGAGACAAGGTATGAATGCACACACACATTAGTCTTAATTAGCTTTATTAGACGCGTAGAGAAAGCCATGTAAATGTCTGATGAAGTGCAAATAATTGAAAGGAGAGAAATCCACTTTAGACTATTGAGATCCACCCCATGTCCTCTAGCTGTAACCTCTGACCCCTACCCCCAGGTGTCTCTGCGTCGTCTGGGGGCCCAGGTGTGTGGGCTGTTTGTAGAGGTGGAGGGGGTTCAGTTTGGCCGTCGTCTAGACACCCTGCTGCCCCTCCTCGAGAAAGAGATCCACCCCGACAACTTTGAAGACGTGAGTCGAACCATTAACTCTTTTACGAATCAAACTTTTAAGATATAAACTATGTGAAAGGTTATACTTTTAAAAGCATAATCTAAGCAGGACGTAGGTATTCAACTTTTAATTACTATTTTATATAACCTGTGCTAACAGCTGCTCTATCTGTGTGCGTCAGATTGAGGAGGAGCAATGTGAGAAGGCAGCAGACAGACTGCTGTTCAGCTACCTGACCCTGGTCACCAAACTCACCAAGGACTGTAGCCTACTGGAGCTCAGCAAGCCTCAAGACACACTCACCAACATCCTGGGTAAGAAACTACTACTTTCAGTCTGTTTGTGGCGTCTTGCCATTTCTTATGGTTGGAGATCAAACATCACAAATCTATCAGATGGGCCCGGTCTGAAAATCACCTCAGACATCTCAGTTGTCTGGGGTGAGATAACTAGGCCTACAGTACTGCGGTACGTTAAGCTTATTGCCTGCTCTGTATAGCAGTGTGATTAAACCAATGTGCCTACACGTTTTCACCTGAAATGTCTCCCTTGTTCTAAAGTCTAGAACTATAGATCTAGATCAATTCACCAATCATTGATTTTAATATTTTACCCTCTAAACTGTTGGCTTCCCCTTGGTGTAACGGAGCAATGTGTCCCCCCTCCACCAGGTCATGTTGAGACCCACCTGCGCTACCCCCACTGTTGGGTGTGGCTGACCGCCTCTCAGCTGTTTGGTCAGCTGTTTGCTGCCCACCGGCCAGAACAGCTGGTTGCCCGCTGGAGAGGGGAGACCACAGAGGAGGGCAGTGCCAACAACACCTCCACACCAGAGCCTGTGGTGACCACATTCCTTACCACCAACCT
Source organism: Thymallus thymallus (assembly GCA_023634145.1). Lineage (NCBI taxonomy): Eukaryota > Metazoa > Chordata > Actinopteri > Salmoniformes > Salmonidae > Thymallus > Thymallus thymallus. The sequence goes on along the minus strand of CM042421.1, from coordinate 14,432,366 downwards.
GGACAAGAAGGTGAGACTGCACTGAACATCACTTAGCCAACTATGGAGACCGATGACTTGACCTGCTGAGAGTGACCAAGGTCAATCATGTCACCTGGTGAATGCAATAGGGGGAGAACAACTTGCTAGAACGACATGCAACTTTTGTTGTTTTTGTTGTTTGAACAACAATGAGATGTGTAATTGAATGCTTTTGTATTGTAAACAAGAGTTTGACTCAAGTGATGTTTAGCAATACAGATTTTTTTCCTCCTTTTTCCTCCACCAGATGAGAGAGTTGGTCCTGTCTTTCTGTCACCAGCTCCAGTCGAAGTACCTGGACACATCAACAGGAGAACAGGTAAGGACAACGATGTTGCAAACAGCCTATTTTAAATCTGAGGTGTCACATCAGGCAGTAGTTCGATTGACAGGTTTGATCGTCTCGTCTGCCGTTCCCCAGGTTATCAAGAACCTGCTGTTCGTCGCCAAGGTGATCTACCTGATCTCACCTGAGTCTGAAATCACACCTGCCCAGGAAGTAGTAGTAGTAGAGGAGGGAGGGGAGGAAGAAGAGATGAAGATGAACGGAGGAGAGGGGGAGAACGATGAAGGAGAGAAAGATGGAGAGGATGAGGAAGGAGAGAAAGGGGAGGAGGAAGAGAAGCAAGAAGAAGAGGAAGATGAGAAGGATGATCGTCCTCCATCCTTACTGTGGATGATGAAGAAGCTGTCTTTAATGGCTAAGAGAGAAGCAGCAGACACGCCCAAGATACCCCTCAAGGTAAACAAACACACACACACCAATATCTGGTCCTTTTAGATCTTATCCCAACACCACTGCTTATTGGCTGCTGGTGAGATGATGAATATCAGCAATAAACGGTTGTATTGTTGTTTATTTCTCCTTTCTCTCCCCTCTATAGAGAACATGTGTGTTTAAGTTCCTGGGGGCCATAGCTGTGGATCTGGGTAAAGACAGGCTGGGTCCTTATCTCACCACCATCATCGCCCCTCTCTACAGAGAACTGGACAGCACCTACGCAGACCAAGGTAACATACTGTCCTCATCATTTAATAACAGCTATGCGGATCACGGTAACACAACACTGTCTGTCTCTCATCTTCCTCTCCCTTTCACCACTACTCATATTTTCTTTATCCTAATCATAACTAGGCTCTGTGGCCTTTCAGTTTTCTCTCCGTTTTGTGTTTTATTTTCCGACTGCTCATTGTGGCTGTCCTGTTGTCTGACGGCTCGTTCTGTTATTCAGTGTTGTGTTCTTCTGACTGATTCCTCTGTGTTTGTCTCAGAGATGCATAAAATTAGTGCTGTATTTAAATATATGTTTTACTCCCCAGATCCCACCCTGAAAAACCTGTCCCAGGAGCTGATTGAGCTGTTGAAGAAGCAGGTGGGGCTGCAGACCTTCTCCCTGGCCTTCTCAGCCGTCCAGAAGGAGGCCTCACAGAGGCGGGCCAACCGCAAGAAACACAAGGCTATGCAGGTATGTACTCTATGGCAGGGGTTCTCAAACGTTTTGGGTCCGGGGGCCCCTTTTTGTGCCAGCAAATTCATCAGGGACCCCTCATAATCAGAACACAACTCGAGTCAGATATAAAATAGCATACAAGGAGTTTTACTTTGATTTTAGCAGTGCCATGGCTGGACAAACAAAGTCTCGGTCCCTCTGAACAAAAAAAAAATGACAGAGAAAAGGTAGCAGTTTAAGCTAATTTCCTGCATTTCTACAGATTTTGACGTGTGGCAGAGATACTTTTTGTTGAAGCTAATATCCTGCTTTTTTTTTTTCTTTTTTACATGAGGCAGAGAGAACTTTGAGGTTTCAAAACATAAACGGTGGAACTTAGTCTGGGTTTCAATTTGTTAGAATACACAAGGTGCAAATGTTGTGCATCAGCAGTTTTCCTCTTATGTCAGTCACTGATAGTCAGCATTTTTTTATTTTGATTGCTAACTTAGTTTAACGGCCAGCTATCTAAACGTCGAATTACCGTCCAGGGGACCCCCATTGTTTATGCAGATCCGCAAGCAACTGCGGCCCCTCATGAGTTAAGATTTTCTTGGGCCCCCACCCCATCAAAGTTGCGCAGTGGTCTAAGGCGTCACTACAGACCCAGGTTCGATCACAACCGGCCGCGCACAATTGGCCCAGCGTTGTCTGGGTAGGGGAGGGTTTGGCTGGAGGGGCTTTACATTGCTCATCACACTCTAGCTATTCCTTTTGGCGGGCCGGGCGCCTGCAGGCGTCAGTTGAACGGTGTTTCCTCCGACACATTGGTGCAGCTGGCTTCCGGGTTAAGCGGGCGGGTGTTAAAAAGCGTGGTTTGGCGGGTCATGTTTCGGAGAGTTGCAGTGATGAGACAAGATTGTAATTGGATATCACGAAAAAGGGGGTCAAATACGTTGTTACAATATAATAAATATATAGATCTGCGGACACTATATATATATAGATCTGGTGTCCGCAGTCCTCACTTTGAGAACCCTGCTTATGTGGCCGGGCTGCTGCAACAAACTGGGAATCTTTGCGCTAGTGATAAAATACACGAAGAACAGCAGACAGTTTTACCTCTTAATCAAATGTTTATATTAATATCATCCTGGCAGGGTAATGTTGGAGACCAAGCATCACCTTTTACTACTGCTTATTTCTCAGGCGGTGGCGAACCCTGACGTCGCAGCCAGGAAGAAGATAAAGAAACACAAGAACAAGATCGAGGCCAAGAAGAGGAAGATTGAGTTCCTGAGGCCTGGCTACAAAGCCAAGAGACAGAGGAACTCACTCAAGGACTTGGCTATGGTGAAATGATATTATCCATTGTATAGCCAGGATGGATGAGAAGACCAGGCAATCATGTCCTGCTTAATGCAGGAGCTGGCAGCACATCAGTGGCAAGTCACCTTTATGCATTCTGTCAAGGATTTGAGAAGTGTAAGATTGTTTAAGGGGTTTATATGTTTGTGCAAATTTTTTAATTAAAAGTAAATAAATACTATTGCTACTTTCTTTGAACAATCTTGTTTTTGGAAAAGTATCAATGGTCCTGTTGAATATTATAATAAATGCTCATCTTGGGAGGGAGAAATAATTTGCGGACAAAGGTTTATATATTCAGTGTGAAATCAGTTTTTACTGAGGGTCATTTTCACTGTACAAGCTCATAAATATGCAATAAAAGTTGTAGCATACAAATTAAGCTGTTAGTGTTCGACAACTAAATATACACAATCTGCTCATTAAAGTTTGAGCAGTCCAATGAAAAGGCCTAAACGAACAACCTCAAACTTTAATTACACACCCAACGGAACTTTTAAAAATAAAAATGCTGAATCCAATACAAAAAACGGCTGCAGTAACATCGCCATAGGTCAGTCTGTCGTCACTCAGGTCCTCTTCCTTGAAGGGGCCAGTCAGTTCTTCACCACTGAGAATTAAGCCTGGTCCAACACCCTAGCCCCTTTCCCATGGGTGTTTACAGATCAGAAGGAACTGGAAGGGTTCACCAAAAATGGCAGAAGCTTCACAACATATTGATATTATTTATCTATGTTGTGCCACACATCCAATTGGAGGGCTAAGGTGGAGTTACCACATTACCTGTTCTTACACCTATCTGGTTCCCTTCAGATCTGCAAACACCACAGGGTTATGACTGTGGTGATACCTGTATTTTGGGACCAGGTAGTATCCAATCTTGCAGCCTCTCTATCCCAGGAATGAAGGCATGGAGGGGCTAGGCATGGTGAAGGCTTTAGGGATGGGGCAGGGCTGTGTTTAGCAGGGCACAACATTGTGGAACCTTCATATAGAAATGTATTGTTTAGAACAAACACGTGTGACATTAACATGTAGAGTAATGACTCACGTCAGCTCTATTCATGACATTTCTATCTACAATGTTTGCGTACTGAATGTGCCCCTGAAAGGAGTGCCATCACTGGTCCAATCAGGAAGTATTTTATACAGGTCAGTAGTATTTACAGAGAACGAGGTGTGGGCTGTCTTTACTGCCTGTTCTTCAGGGCTTCCACCAGCCTATAGAGAGAGCGAGAGAGCACAAACATTGTTGAGTAATAGTACACAAACGTGGGTTTATTGAGAAGGTGGGGGTCTCACGAGGACAGGACACATTTTCTCCATACCATAAAATAACCTCTGCTCTACCTATTAATATGTTATGTGGTTATTTCACCCACAGTGTGTGACTGTGGTTAACCAACTGGAGATGACAGCCTGTTCTAGACCATGAGAACTCAAATCAGTCAGGTTAAATACAAGTATAGTAAAAAGTTATTGAAAAGAGTCTGCTACATGACTATAATGTCAACCAAAAGCAAACCCTCACCACTCCATGGCCTCATCCAGGCCCGTGCCCTTGGTGGCGGAGGTCTTGAAGATCTGCCACTTCCGGTCTTTGAGGGCGGGGAGGCCCAGGGAGTTGGCCACCTCAGCCGGGGTCATGGCCTGCTCCATGTCTTGCTTGTTTGCAAATACCACCAGGATGGCTTTCTTCAACTCCTCTTCCTGAAGAGAAACGCACACAGGGAGAGAGAAGTCATTGGAGAAAATACATTGAGCATTACTAGTTGACCTCCAGAGCACCTCAACCAATGGTCATACCTGCCTCATACACAAATGACACCTGCACTCTTAATGCAATGAATGTAAGCCTATCCACATGACCTACCTCCAGCATGGCGACAAGCTCAGACTTAGAGATGCCCATCCTGTCTCGGTCACTGCTGTCCACCACGTAGATTACAGCATCTGTGTTGGAGTAGTAACAACGCCAGTACGGCCTGGGAGAGAGATACAAGGGTTAGAAGGAGAGAGACGGAGGGAAGGGGAGGCAACTAGGCCAAACCCTCTAAATTATAAAAAGGCATGGCGCAATAATGTATGGAAAGTTGTGCTGTATTGAGGAAGCTTCTGTCTACCTTTTACACTCAACAATGTCTAATCTGTGTATACAGAAACAGGAAAAGCTTGTTGTGATATTCATATAATTACCTGATACTTGTCTGTCCACCAAGATCCCACACCTGGAACTTCAGGTTCTTGTATGTCACCGTTTCCACGTTGAAGCCGATTGCTGTACAACACACATGGCAAAGAATGAAATGCCCTTTAACCATCACTCTAGTTATGACATGGTCTACAAACATGTGGCAACTCCACTCATTGTGGAGCACACTAATCGATTTCCCATGTATGCACCTGGAACTAGGGAACAGATCTTGCGTGAAGTCTTTCGAAGTAGAAAGAAATGACAAAGAAAGCGGTACGTACTTGGAATGGTGGTGACCACCTCTCCGACCTGCAGACGGTACAGGATGGTTGTTTTACCGGCCCCGTCCAACCCCAGGATCAGGATCCTCATCTCTCTGGTGCCAAACAGGCCAGAGAAGAGACTGGAAAACCACCCACCTACAGCACATGAGGAGTTACCAACAGGCCAGAAAAGAGACTGGAAAACCCCCACCTACAGCACATGGACATGAGATGTGTAGCTAGCTCATTCATAGACGTTAACTTCCTTTAGCACCTATTAGATAGATAGATAGATAGATAGATAGGTACTTTATTGATCCCCCGGGGGGGAAATTTCATTGTCAAGCAGCTACAACAAAACACAGGGCAGGTGCAAAATGCCACAACGAAAGTACACAAAAGACAGATATACGGTACATGACACATAGAGCGGCAGTTTGAAAAAGTATAGAAATACAAGATATCTGGAGTGCAAAAAAATAAAAGCTATAAAAAAGACAGCATAGTATGAGTGGTTGGCTGAATATGTACACTATACATTGGTGGATGTTGGATGGTTAACTATACTATACAGGTCGATGGCAGAGAAATACTTCAATAGCTAAAAATGCGTATGATATGAGCGAGGGTAATAATAGTTTACTTAATAGACAGACTGGGTAATGAACAGGTACAGTGGGGAGAACAAGTATTTGATACACTGCTGATTTTGCAGGTTTTCCTACTTACAAAGCATGTAGAGGTCTGTAATTTCTATCATAGGTACACTTCAAATGTGAGAGACGGAATCTAAAACAAAAATCCAGAAAATCACATTGTATGATTTTTAAATAATTAATTTGCATTTTATTGCATGACATAAGTATTTGATCACCTACCAACCAGTAAGAATTCCGGCTCTCACAGACCTGTTAGTTTTTCTTTAAGAAGCCCTCCTGTTCTCCACTCATTACCTGTATTAACTGCACCTATTTGAACTCGTTACCTGTATAAAAGACACCTGTCCACACACTCAATCAAACAGACTCCAACCTCTCCACAATGGCCAAGACCAGAGAGCTGTGTAAGGACATCAGGGATAAAATTGTAGACCTGCACAAGGCTGGGATGGGCTACAGGACAATAGGCAAGCAGCATGGTGAGAAGGCAACAACTGTTGGTGCAATTATTAGAAAATGGAAGAAGTTCAAGATGACTGTCAATCTCCCTCAGTCTGGGGCACCATGCAAGATCTCACCTCATGGGGCATCAATGATCATGAGGAAGGTGAGGGATCAGCCCAGAACTACACGGCAGGACCTGGTCAATGACCTGAAGAGAGCTGGGACCACAGTCTCAAAGAAAACCATTAGTAACACACTACGCCGTCATGGATTAAATCCTGCAGCGCACGCAAGGTCCCCCTGCTCAAGCCAGCGCATGTCCAGGCCCGTCTGAAGTTTGCCAATGACCATCTGGATGATCCAGAGGAGGAATGGGAGAAGGTCATGTGGTCTGATGAGACAAAAATAGAGCTTTTTGGTCTAAACTCCACTCGCTGTGTTTGGAGGAAGAAGAAGGATGAGTACAACCCCAAGAACACCATCCCAACCGTGAAGCATGGAGGTGGAAACATCATTCTTTGGGGATGCTTTTCTGCAAAGGGGACAGGATGACTGCACCGTATTGAGGGGAGGATGGATGGGGCCATGTATCGCGAGATCTTGGCCAACAACCTCCTTCCCTCAGTAAGAGCATTGAAGATGGGTCGTGGCTGGGTCTTCCAGCATGACAACGACCTGAAACACACAGCCAGGGCAACTAAGGAGTGGCTCCGTAAGAAGCATCTCAAGGTCCTGGAGTGGCCAAGCCAGTCTCCAGACCTGAACCCAATAGAAAATCTTTGTAGGGAGCTGAAAGTCCGTATTGCCCAGCGACAGCCCCGAAACCTGAAGGATCTGGAGAAGGTCTGTATGGAGGAGTGGGCTAAAATCCCTGCTGCAGTGTGTGCAAACCTGGTCAAGAACTACAGGAAACGTATGATCTCTGTAATTGCAAACAAAGGTTTCTGTACCAAATATTAAGTTCTGCTTTTCTGATGTATCAAATACTTATGTCATGCAATAAAATGCAAATTAATTACTTAAAAATCATACAATATGATTTTCTGGATTTTTGTTTTAGATTCCGTCACTCACAGTTGAAGAGTACCTATGATAAAAATTACAGACTTCTACATGCTTTGTAAGTGGGAAAACCTGCCAAATCGGCAGTGTATCAAATACTTGTTCTCCCCACTGTAAGTGAAAATTTTGCATGGTTAAATTAGCTGTACAGTTAAGTATACAGTTATATTTACAGATAAGTGAATACTTGCATGGTTACACAAACTGTACAGGTAAATGACAGGAAGAGATGAAGGAACTACATCTTCCAGGCTGAGTTTTGTTAAGAGCCCTGACGCTTGCTCTAAAATGTTGACACGCATCGCATGCGGTACGGTTTTGAAAAGGAACATACCTTTTGGTTACTGGCCCAACGCTCTAACTGCTAGGCTACCTGCCGCAATGGCGAGACTGTGAGAGAGCGGTTGAGATTGGCAGAGTTCGAGTGGGGAAGAAATGTTCCTATGCTGAGGCAGTAAAGAGAGTAGATGATAGCCCTAGGGTGAGTGATTTGACTGGGAGCCCCCAATTGAGTAGGCCTAGGCCTGAAGAGAGAACCTGAGAGAGAATGCGTTTTAGTAAGGTAGGATATATTGCATTTATAGCCATGGTGATCAACTGTACTGATGAAGTGGACATGGTAGTTGCAGCAGCAGATAAATATTTTGGGGTAAGAGATTTTAGTGTAGAAGCTCTAAAGGAAGTTGAGAGAAGGGGTTCCATTCTCCCAGGCCGACAGCCTGGTGTAGGATCGTTTGGGCCAAAGTAGTGTGATGGGGTGGTGTATAGGTGCAGGGTTAGATAGTGGTGCAATTTAAGATGTCCCTTTTTTTTTTCGTGACCAAAACCTATGAAAGGCAGCAATACGCAACACAGCGTCGAGTCTGCCGGAAATTCACACAGGATAATACGCTTTTCAAGAGCTAGTGTTAGTAGTGCTAACGTTAGTAATGTTACTGTATCAATTAAGGGGGAACAGTTTAATCAGGGCCTGAACCAGCAACCCTGTGGTTACAGGGTAAGTCTTTGGCTATATCCTATTCTGTCTGTGCCATAAAGGTCCAGACCTATTGGTAGGCGTTAAGTCAGCATACAGGGAGGCTACATAAGGTTATTATGTGTCTCTGACATACATAATATCACATTCCTGAGTAGCTGTTCGCGAGACGACAGTCATTATTGCGTCTGTTTGTTAGCTATCCATCTAGTATATGTTGCTTAGCAAGCGACCCAGTTGCATGGTGCGTGGCAGCACACAACCGTGCGCATTCCCAGTATGGTTTTTAAATATATATTTTCAAAACGTACCCATTCTGAAGACACTGAACCCTTTACCAACGATGATGTAGACCTCGACACAGCACCGCTTCTGTAGCTGTTGGAGTTCAGTGACGTGTCGCAGAAACACTTCATTAATAGGTCATCCGGTTTCATTGTCGGTACATTCAACATCAACAAATATTTTAGAAATGTCAAATAGTTCAAACACAATTGCATGAAACGATACATATTATTTGTTTTATAGCCAATTGTCCCCTTAGTATTTATTTTCACGTTCCATTAGAATAATACTATGTTGAATGTGCGTTGATTAGGAACTAGAGACCTACAATGAGTTGTATTCAAGATGCCAACGTTTCAGGCTGTTTTTTATTGTAGAAAGACATGCAAATAGCACGTATACTACTGTGGAATCTTGAACGCACCCCAAAAGAACAGAATAATAATTTATGTACACTCTTATTATACCTAAGTGGATGTACATCATTAGATGGCCCTATGCAAAATGAGCAGGCTATTTTACACAAATTAGACAGACTGTGTTTCAACGGAATCAATAAATGTAACATTTGCAATTGTGAGTATGGATTTATTTCAACCAACGCGTAGCTAATGCATTACGAATGGGCTCTGCGCTCCGTCTGTACACGATTCTCTTCTCCTGCATCCCTTCGTCACAGAGTCAATCCGGGGGTCGCCGACAGCTGATCCGCAATGGTGGAGAAGTCTGACCGGGCACCGCTGTTGGACTGGGAGGAGGTTCCTCCGGCAGTGAAGCTTGTTCCCACCCCAGAACAGGAGAAGGACGTCAAGGGGCCGAGGCCCGCCAACAGTCGGGCGTTGGGATGCACTGCGGCGGGGATAGGGTGGAGCACCAGTCCGGGGGGTCCTGGGTGTTTAACAGCAGCAGTCTCTAGCGCAGACACATCCCTCTCATCCAGGAGCACGGTCCCCACCCCTGCAGAATGGGATGCTCAGTGTCCCGACAAGGATGACCATACCCCGACCTCAGGACAAGGAGAGGTGCCGCACGATAAAATGGTGAAATGGGAGGAAAAGGATCAGATCGTGGCCGTGTTTGTAGTGACATTTGATACAAGATCAGGTGAGTCGAGGACCTTGGATCTTTTTTCGTGCTGTGCTGCTGCCCAGAGAAGCACCAGCAAGGTCGCACCCATCTATCAATTAATAACATCTATAGGCCATATCATCCATGTATATAATAATTGTTCATTATAGGCCTACTGGTTATTATTTGAAGGAATTGCATCAAAGTGCTTGGGATGGATTAATTTGAATTAGGCCAGAGAAATGATGACCCCAACCATGGGATGCACTGGTCATAATGTGGTATTCGCCTACTCCTTGAGGGTGTTCTTGAACACAAAGACCTCTATATTCTTACTCAGGAACCCCAAAGTCACAGGGAATGTGTGAATTCTCTATGACCACACCCTAAAGGCATCCCCTGTCAAGGCATCCTCTGAATATCAAAGCGATAAGCCATAGTTTTCTAGATAGATATATAGGTCTATTGATAAGATAATGTCTGACCACCGGCTTTACAACCAATGAGTTGTTATGTACGTAGTCTTGAGACTGTCTGAGACTATACATTCTTAATGAGTGAGTAGGAGAGGCGAGGGGATGGAGAGAGAGGGAGTCAGCCTGTGGATTTCACTGCAGATTGAATTACTTTAATCAATGAGGGAATTGACTTCATTTGGTAATGACGGCCTATTCCAAATAGTTTGAGGCCTATGGTTGGTTGGTTAGTTAATCTACATGCAGATTTGCACAGTTGTTGTGATAACCGTACCTACAGTATTGCCTTATTTCACTCCCCTTTATGTGTGTGTGTGTGTGTGTGTGTGTGTGTGTGTGTGTGTGTGTGCGCATGTGTGTTTGTGTGTGTGTTTACTGTTTAGGTAACATGTTAGAGTGGTGTCTGCCAGGGGACATGAATCTGGAGGGAGTAGAATTCAAGGCTATGGCCAGTGGCTCCCACAGAGTCTCCAGCGACTTCATGTAAGTACACCCGGCAGCATCTCAATCATATAAACTGGATTCCTTTATTTTTAACCTATCCTGGGTGCATCTCATCTCAATAGTATAAAGTGGCATTCTTTCTTTGTATCCTATCCTGGATGCATCCCAATAGTCTAATAGACTTCCTGTCCTCGTCTCCATCATTTAGAGTAATTTGAAATTCTGTCCTGTTGTTTCATATCAACGCTGATTAAGGAACGCATACAAGTGAAGGCGAGGAAGACATTTTAGACGAAATATTTAGATGCATCCTCTGTTCCTCCTTGGGAGGACAGCAAAACTTTAGAACAAATAGTCAGCAGAAAAAATTGTGAACTGGCAGGGCAGTATGTTCCCTTGGCTTGACTCATGGTTCTCTCCCTGGCCCCCCACAGATACTTCCGTAAGGGCGGGTACTTTGGCCTGGCGTGCTTTGCCAACATGGCGGTGGAGAGTGTGGTGGAGAGGGGGGCAAGAATGAAGTCTGTGGGTATCCTGTCAACCTCGTACACCCTGCTGTACCGATACATGAGCTTCCTGGAACACCAAGTCAGGTAGAATCTGTTTAAGTTATGTTATCTATTGATAATATAACATCTCTCTGTTTTTGCCCTCTGTCTTTGTCTCTCTCTTTCTCTCTCTTTTTGGTCGCTGTTTTTCACACACTCTCTTTCCCCTCACTCTCTCATTTTCTGTCACTGGATCTCTCTCTCTCTCTTTCGTGTACTCTCTCTTTCACTCACCCTCTACCCTCAAGTCACAGTTGTCTCCCTGCTATTTATAATGATCTCATGTATTAAACATAGTGTGTGAGAGTCAAGGGGTGTCACACTGCAATCTGTCACACAGCCTGCTCAACAAGATAGGTTGAGTCAGAAATTGGCATCCTATTCCCTATATAGTGCTGGCACCCTCTGGTCAAAAGTAGTGTACTAATAGGGAATAGGGCATCATTTCGGACACAGACACACTGTAGAGTGAAAAACAGTCCTTTCTCTTTTTCGCTCTTTCATCTGGCTTCCTATTTTTAGTCACCCATGAGAGTAAATGTCATTCCTGTTAATCTGTTCTGTTGCTTAGTTATCACATGTTATGGTTGAACATTGGCATTTTTGTAGCTGCTTACAGAATGAGTTCCCTAAAAGCCTGTGTAAATCACATTGTTGGGATCCAATAAGGTGGTAGACCTTATTATATTATAAACATAAATAATCTTAAAGCTGCAATATGTAACTTTTGGGATGACCTGACAAAATTCACATAGAAATGGAAGGAATAGAACTGTCATTCTAATTGAAAGCAAGTCTAAGAAGTGGTAGATCTGTTCTATGTGCTCTATTTCTATGCTCCCTGTTAAGTTTTGTTTTTCATTCTTTTACTTTCTGGTTTTGTACACCAGCTTCAAACAGCTGAAAATACTATATATTGGGTAATGGAAAATATATTTCCCAGCAGTTTAGATGGTACAATGATTAGGTTTGTAGTACCTTAAAAAGCAGGTATTGTCTGCTACGTGATATAAAGGACTGGAGACTCCTTAACACTGCACATGAATCAGAGCAAATAACTACTCTTTCTGGCTTAACTTCCTCCACCCACTGCAAGGCCAACAGTATGGCCATCATCTCCGCCGTATATACAGCCAGATCATCTGTAATACGTTTCCTGACTTTCACCCCACATTCCTGCACTACAAATGCTGACCCAGTACGCAGGAGATGGTGTGGAACAAAGGTATACATTTAATACTGAGCAAGTATATTCCACAATAGAACAGAAAAAGGCACAACTGTTCCAGTAAACCATGAATGGTGCTACAATAACTAGGCAACCGCCTAGAGCACAAAACCACGAGTAATACATATGTCTACTCGGATGTGATAACACCATGTACATACACTGCCACAAATAAACAATAACCGACAAGGACATGGGGGAACAGAGGGAACATATAAACATGAAGTAATTGGGGGAAATGAGAACCAGGTGTGCGTATTGACAAGACAAGACAAATGGATAATGAAGGAGGGAGCGGCAGTGGCTAGAAATCCGGTGACGACGATCGCCGAAGCATGCCCGAACAAGGGGATGAGGCAACTTCGGATGGAGTCGTGACACTTCCATTCATTCCCATCTCATTCGCCTGGGTATTACCCACCCACCCAAAGCTTGTGTTCTGTCTTCACTTATGTTCCCAGCATGCCTGTAAAATCCCTTTCGCAGGATGAGATACCCCATGTCCCTGTAGGTTGACCCAATAATTAATTGCCAGCTGCTGTCTCCTAATCTGCAATGGCATTTCCCCCATCTCCACCTGTAGTGCAGCCACTGGGGACGTCCGAAACGCCCCACTACATATTCTGAGTCCTTGTCCCTGTATGACATCTAGCCTTTCCAATGATGTCCGGGCTGCCAAACCATACGCTATACTTCCATAGTCTATTACAGATCGGATCAATGAAACATACATGGTCCTCAATGAGGAAAGCCCAGCCCCCACTCCTTCCCTGTCAGACAGAGCATCACATTTAGTACCTTCTTACACTGTCCCACCACTCTCTCAATGTGTTCTGCCCAGGTCATTCTAGTATCAAAGTATACCCCAAGGAACCTGAAGGCCCCCACCCTCTCCAAGTTTCTCCCATATAACCTCAAGCATACCTCATCTCCCACCTTAATCCTGGTAAAGAACACTGTCTGAGTTTTCTCTACAGAGAACCAGAATCCCCAACTTAATGCCCACCGCTCTACCTCATCAATTGCTTCCTGTACCTTCCTGACTATGTCTGGCACATTTCTCCTCCTCTTCCACGAGGCCCCATCATCTGCAAATAAAGACCTCCCAATATCTGGCTGTACCTGAGAGTAAACATCATTGATCATGATTGAGAACAACAGAGGACTAATCACGCTCCCCTGTGGTGTACCGTTTTCCACCATGTAGCTGCCTGAGAGACATCCTCACCCTCACCTGGATAGACCTTCCAAACAGGAAATCTTTATCCAGTTGTACATTCTTCCTCCTACCCCCATAATATCAAGCTTGATTAACAACCCCTCCTTCCACATCATATCATACGCCTTCTCCACATCAAAAAAATAAAATGCAGCTACAAAAGTCTCCTTGTTCACCTGAGCCTTGTTCACACTGCTTCTAAGCAGAGCACTGGATCCATTGTTCCCCTACCCTTCCTGAACCCACTCTGAAGTGGCAAAACTAGCCCCCTGCTCTCCAGGAAGTAAGTTAGCCTCTCCGTAATCATACGCTCCGTAATATTACATACATGTGTTGTTAAGGCTATTGGCCGATAGCTTGTTGGCCTCATTGAGTCCTTCCCTGGCTTCCTGATCCTCATCCAGTGCCTCGTCACTAAGATGCTTTCCTCCTCCTCCTCCTCCCTGAACTCTTAGGTATCGCCTCAATAGCTGCCCGCACTAAAGCTGTTCTCACCCAGTTATTCATACTATCCGCTTCCCCTCTCATATCCAACCGTGCCATAACCTGCTCACTTAACTCCTGAAACTGATCACACTTTGCCCTTTCAAACACTCACCTGCCTACTCCATCCACTGACACATCCTCCTCCCTCCGGCATACAGTGCATACTATGGGGTAATGATCACTCCCTACTGTCGACTCCTCCCCACATTTCCCATCCTCATCTTAAAGGCTTTGGTACATATGCCCTCACATAATAACTCGCATAATAATAGCATTTCGAACATCTTAAAGGCTTCGGTACATATGCCCTCACATAATAACTCATATTACCTTATGGTTACTTTATCTGGCAGTACCTGGTCCTTGAAGTGTAACAGAATAGACGGGCTATCTACCCTAACTCCACCCCTTGTTGCTTGCAATCTTTGAACTTTCACTAGAACGCCTCCTCTCAAGTTGTCTCTTACCTCTTGAGTGCTAACACTCACAGGCACTCCTGTTATCACCCCTTTAATCCACTGCTTCCCTGCTTGATCAGACCAGCACTTCCCTATTTGCTTCACTCTGAGAGCTTTTTCCGTCTGCCACATGTCCTTACAGAACACCAACAAACTCCCATCTCAACACTTTAGCATTGACAACTTCCCCAATCAACACAGCCGTCAACCTTATCAGACGTATCGCCCCAACTCCCCCTTCCTCCCTAAACTTCAGAGTCACTTTATGCTCCTCCTCACCTCCATGCTCCCCTCGCATCTTATCTTGCCCTTCCTCGGCACTTTCTACCTCCGAACAGCCGCTATCGTTAGAAACTATGTTGCTCTCCTCAAACTTCCTTTTCTGCCTCCATAGACCTCTCGCACCCCTTCAAACCCCTCCTCCCTTTCTCTCCCGCTTTCTTTTTCTTTTTCTCTTTCTTACTCCCTCCTTTATTTGTACCACTATGCTCCATGCTTCACATTCTTCTCCATCACTATCTCCTACCATCTCTAACCCAGTCACAGCACAGCCGTGCCGAACCGCCACCACACCGAGTAAAGTTTGATTGTTTGTTTTTCAACCTCCTTTCGCGACTCCAGCTACCTAGCTCGCTCCCCCACGCACGCATCCACCGTCCCCAATGACATTTACTCTCATGGGTGGCCAATAAGATGTATCTGAAAGCCACGCCCCCAATAAACCACGCCTCCTGAAAAGGTCAACCCAGCATGTTTGGGTAATTTGTTGGGCTATTCATGCAACCCAACTGGTTGGGTCAAAATAACCCAACATGTGTTCTGTCCATTATTTAACCAGCTCTGGGTTACCAAATAACCAAAATTGGGTTGTTTTTAGCCAATCATATTTTAGTTAAAAGTAGCATGCTCATCTGTTGTTTCAAGCACACTACTGTTGCATTGATAGGCCAGGATGGATCCAAATGTGATGTTTACTCTGCACGCATAACTCAACTTCAGTTGTCAATGTTACACACACAGATTATAATTTAGATGTCAACCCTTAGTAGAGTTGAAGAGAGAATGCTGACGATGTTAGCATAGCTCGAAGTAGAAGTTGCCCCTAACAACATATCTAGGACCAGATTACCCTACTCCCAATCCTAATTTATCATTAGGGGGGATGGAAACAACTGTTCCTGCATCAGTGTTTAGGAGCAACTTCTACCTACTCTGTTATTATAGCGTGACAAGGAGAGACCCCGTTATGGTAATCTACCTCCAGACTCCTAAACAATTCCCAGACAGTTACACAATGGCTTTACATTAGATAGCTACAAATTAGCCCTAATCGTGGATTACTACTGGTTAATCTAGGGTTAAATGGACCATATTTTGGGATTAACCCTTCAGGGGTGATAGTGGAACCCCCTGATGTGAATCCCAATCCCAGTCTCATTCTTTCTTTCTGCCCGTCTTATCCTGTGGAATATAATTACCTGCATGCATTCTGCTTACATAGCCTGTATTACTTTCAATGTGTGTGTGTATGTGTGTGTGTGTATGTGTGTGTACGTGTGTCTGATACAGGCTCCAGTTGAAAACTCCTGGCCAGTATTCTCCTCTGGAGGCATTCTTTGAGGATAAGAGATCAGTGCTGCCCCCCGATGGGGAAAGTGTGGTTACTGCATGTCCTGGCAGTGCCTGGGGAGCAGCACTCAACCACTGTATGCACCCTGAGATGAAGGTGAGATGGTGTGCTTTACTATTACAGGAATATGAAATGGTATTTCAGGTGGCAGGATTTTGGGTATGTGTTATCGTGCTGCTAGTGATGATGGTGGTGATGATGATGATGATGACAGTAGCTCTCCTCGTCCTACCAGATCACCCACCCAGCTGGCTGCATGTCTCAGTTCATCCAGTTCTTTGGGGAGCAGATCATGGTCCTGTGGAAGTTAGCTCTGCTGAGGAGACGCATACTCATCTTCTCTCCTCCACCTGTAGGGGTGGTCTGTTATAGAGGTGAGGCGCAGCACTAAACAGACGCACAGACGCACACACACTGATATGGACACACACAGTAACCTCTGTTCCATTTGTTCTCTTCATGGTCAAAAGAACATAATGCTACTCACCTATGTACTCTTAAACATACATTTTCATTAACTTTCTCTATTTCCTCCCTAGTGTACTGCTGCTGTTGTCTGGCCAACGTGTCCATCCCGGGGGTGGGCGTGGCCGTGCCAGAGTTCCGCCCCTTCTTCTATGTCAACGTGGCAGACATCGATACCCTGGATACGGAACTGTCCTACGTAGCATGTGAGTGTTTGGAGTCAGGGAATAGTCCAGGGCATCTTCATAGTCTTAAACCTCCCCTTTAATTAATCTACACTGATCTGTAAACTGAAGATGGGTGAAAGCAATATGGTGGAGGCCTTGTAGGGTTTTGCTCACTTCTTCAACCGGTCTATTTCTCACATCTATGAGAGACACAGAGCGGAATACACTTCAGACAGTTGATTTACTTTTAACCTCATTTCGATAAACCTGTGTGTGTGTGTGTGTGTGTGTGTGTGTGTGTGTGTGTGTGTGTAGGCACCACAGAGAAGATCTTTGAGGAGAAGCGGGACCTGTATGACGTCTATGTGGATAACCAGATTGTGAGGACGACCAGAGAGAGCCTGAAGCCTTTACTACGGCTCAGCGCTGCAGACAGAGAGAAGTACCGCAAACTCACTGAACAGAGGTACAGTACGGTCCAAAACAACCTGAGGAGGAGAATGTTGGTAATCTTATCTTGTAGTTGATAGAGGATATAAGTGATGATGATAATAATGATAACATTGTTTCCAGGCAGATGCTGTTATATTCTCAGGAGGAGAATGGAGACTGTGTGTCCAGTGAAGAGGACCACTTCATTCTGTGAGTATAATACGCCAGGACCCAGTCTACAACTGGCATTACAAAAAACCCTTCAAAAATGTATATATTTTTTTTACATTTACGCAGTTTATTTCTATATATAAACAAAATACAAATGTCCATGAAAACATTGTAAAAAAATAAATAAGGAGTAATAATAGAACCACACAGAGAGAGGTAGAGAAGGAGTATATTTCAAATTATTTAGCTGACTTCTCCCTCCCGTTGTAGGTTTTTCCTGGAGCAGAATAACCGTATCTTCCAGATGCTGAGTGAGGTGGCAGAGAGCCCTGAGCCCATCCTAACCCAGGAGAGTGTGAGGGCCATGGGGCTGGACCCTCACGGAGACAGGCTATTCCTGCTCCACCTGCTGGAGACATACGGCTACGACAGCCTCCTGGTCACTGATCACCCTTGCTGCAGCTGAGGCCTGGGTGGTACACTGACTGACCTACAGGGTCCTACAGACACACAGACTCAATGCAGACAGTCTGGAGTCTGGACTATGAGAGGTCAGAATACTTTGGCAAGGCTGAGACCAGGGCCTGTATTCATAAAGCATCTCAGTTGGAGTGCTGATCTCGGATCTGTTTAGCCTTTTAGAGCTCAATGAATAAGACTTACATGGACAGGGGGACCTGATCCTAGATCAGCATTCCTAATCTGATACACTTTATGAATACGGGTCCAAATAGCCAGAGACCCACATGCCAAAAAATCTAATGAATGGAGAGAGCCACTGAACAAGAATGGAATTTGGCTCTTGGCACTGTCTGTCATGTCATTCATGTCTATCCCCAACCCTCTTATTCTGGAGGAGTGGAGCCAACCAGAAACATCCTGGAACTCTGGAGATTCTGTGCCTATGAGCTGAACTTACCAATGAAGTCATGTTTAGGTTTCCTTTGTTTTTGAATGGGGAGTCAGTCTAAAGTCTGTGGTAATGTCCTTGTGGGAGGATTTGTCACTTTTCTTAATAGGACATCTATTTATTTATGTTTTTGACAGAATAACTCACCAAACTGTTGTCTGTAAATAGAAAGGGATCTGTAGAATGTGTTTTGTTATGAAATGATCCCATTAAGTCACTACTAAGCCCAGAACCTCTGTGGTCAGCATTGTATAGAAATGACCCTCAACACCATCCATAATCATGATACTAAAGGGCCCGATTCAATCCGTAGCGCTGAAGAGCCACGCTACAGTGCGATATACATTTAAAGGCAATGTTTCCACGTTCACGGAGACTGCATTCATGGTAAACGCTGCATATGTTGGCTCATTCGGAAATTACCTTTATATTTCAGTCACGCAACTTCCATAATACAGACTGAATCGAGCCCTAAGTACACTATACTACTTCACACTTGGATTTGGTTTCTGGTGAAAGAGGGGTCTGGACTCACCAGCAGACTTTCTTATGATGTCCAACATAGGAATGTAAAAACTTTATACGACTTTAAAAATGTAATTTTTATCATAGCTGTTTGACCAAGAGGTTGTGGGCTCAAATCAAAACATGTGCTTTTGTGTGTTTCCGCAACTTTTTTCACATGAAAAATGTGAATGAGCTGGTGGCTCAATGGTTAAATCCCTTCCTTCAGACCAAGAGGTTGTAGGTTCTAACCTAATTTCTTATACTATTGTGTACGTTTCAGCAACTCTCGATGTCAAACATACAAAGAGTATGGTATAAAATGTGATGGAGGTGGTGGTGCAATAGTTAAATTACTGCCTTGCGACCAAACGGTTGTAGCTTCAAACCTCATCTATTCAGCTTTTGTGTACGTTCCACAACTCTCAATGTCAAACATACAAAGAGAAGTGTAAACAATGTGATGAAGGTGGTGGTGTAGTGGTTCAAGCTCTACCTTAGAGGTTGTGGGTTCAAATCTAATTTATTCTGCTTTTGTGTGTTTTCGCAAACTCTCAATGTCAAACATACGAAAGGAATGGTCAAAACTACTGTGTCCATTTCTGTTAAGGTTTAAATGGTTTTTGGTTTGCACCTCTGCAATTCTAACTGTCAGAAATACAAAGAAAAGCAGATGTACAGTAATGGACCAGTGGAGGCTGCTGAGGGGAGGACGGCGCATGATAATGTCTGGAATGGAGAGAATGGAATGGCATCGGACACGTTGAAAAAAATATGTTTGATACAATTACATTGATTCCGCTCCAGCCATTACCACGAGCCCGTCCTCACCAATTAAGGTTCCGCCAACGTCCTGTGATGGAGACACTTTATGTCAATGAGGGTAAACTGTGAATGACAGAGTGGCAGGTAGCCTAGCGGTTATGAGCGTTGGGCCAGTAACCAAATGGTCGCTGGTTTGAAGCCCAGAGCTGAATAGGTGAATGTCGCTCCTGTATGTCGCTCTGGATAAGAGTCTGCTAAATTAAAAAAAACTTTTTTTAATGATGCTCTTAATTGATTAATCAGAACTCTTCACATCAGAAATCATAGGTCATTACATCATTTCTGTTACTCCCTTCACATAGGGAAGAGCAGAAAGCCACGGAAGGTGTTGTAGTTATTAGAATTATCAAAGAGCCTCCTGCCTGAGGGGAGACACATGTAGATCACATCCCCCTCCTCCAGCTCTAGAGTCAATGCATTAGACATGTACCGAAAATCTCCATGGGTACCGTATTGGTAATTTATCGCTTATCATTGTGGTAAAGATATACACCACTGAACGATGGTGTGAGGTAATCCATTGCAGTGAATCTGATGTAGACTCCTCTCACTGGTGCTGTGAAGAAACCTGCATCAGAGTAGAGGGAGGGATCAGCACTGTCCGTCTCTCAGAAGCCCTGTTTATACCTGGTTCTAACATGCAGCCTTTGTCCTGATGTTGTCCACATTTTTAAACAGGTGTAGATGATTAAAATACACATTGTGATGTAAAAGACAAGATTAGGAGACATGTTAACAGCAGGTATAAAGAGGGCTAGATAAGCTGTTGGTAATGCTGGACTAGCTGGATTCAGTGTGCGTTGATTTATGTGGTTAGTAGGCTACCTGTAGTTGGGATGTAGGCCATGCCGATATTGGTGAAGACTTTGCTGTAGAAGTGTGGTGTCAGTATTGGCACTGATTATTGAAAAATAAATAAAGCCCATGAAAGCCAACGTTATTCTGCTAAGAAGCTAAACAAAAAACGTTCACCAACAGCCACCCAACCACCTTGGGTTACAAACGTGCAGGTGCAGCACTTTTGACTGGAAGACCACTCTTTTTCTGTATCGGTTTTACCTGCATTCTCTCTCTCTGCAGCTCCTCCACCTCCCTCTCACTGACACTCAGTCTGGTCTCCAGTGCTGTGATTACAGGAAAGGATACATTAGTAAAGTTAACATTTGTCAAACCTACCTTTAGTATAATGTTTTTTACATAGTTGAATTACCTGTGTTGCCACTCTCACTGGCTGTTATGCTGGCCTCCAGGCAGGGCCGGCCCTGGACATAAGCGATATAAAGGGTCACCAGCGGGCCCCCAACCCCCTCAATTTGCTTTAAACCACAAGATTTTCTCTATGCCTCATGGCAAAATGGAGAGAATTACAGGAAATATACAAAAAATCTTGCTTAGGCCCCAAAATAGCTAGGGCCGGCCCTGGCTATTTAGCTAGGGCTAAAATACAATGAAAGGAAACAAACTAAAAATAATCTGAGAAATAGGAAAAAATAAAATCTTTCTCATGAGAAACAGTTGTTGGCTAGATGTGTTGAACCTGCATTTTTTTTTCTTCACCTCCTCACTGGCATTCAGTATGGCACACGGCTGGAATTATTAACGATTCTCAAAAGCTGTTGGGGCTCTATTCAATCCGTATCGCGGAAGTTAAGCGTTACAGCGTGATTGAAAGGCAATGTTCTCGCATTAGCAGAGGCTTCATTGGTCGGCTCAATCGGAAATGATCTTTACATTTCTATCGCACAATCTGTAAGGCTTCAGCGATACAGATTGAATAGAGCCATAGATCTTTCACAAACCAATATAATAACGAACCAAATTAACTTCCAAACTCATACAGAATGCACATTACCTGATTTTTCAGTCTTCAGCTCCTCCGCCTCCTTCTCACTGGCACTTAGTCTGAAACCCATGGCTGGAATAATGGAGAAAAAACTATGCTCAAGAACTGTTGATACTCCATTAGAAACCAAACTCATAATGAACCAAATGAACATCCGTAGGCCTACACATACAGTATCCCACTGGGTAAAAACTGGTTGAATCAATGTTGTTGTTTCCATGTCATTTCAACCCCAAAAATCTATGTGATGACGTTGAATTAACGTTGAAAACTGATTGTATTAAAAAAATAAAAATATCAGCGTAAGGGAATTTAGTCTTTTTCACCCAAATGTTCACCTAAATCCAATGACATGGTGAATTGTTTGGTTGATTTCACATTGAAATCACGTTAGTTGACAACTCAACCAAATGTAAATTAAAACTAGACATTGAACTGACGTCTGTGCCCAGTGGGATCTGTATCTTTATTTGGTTCCCCATGACAACAGTTAATCTTCCTGAGGTCCATAAACACAACAAAAAATACATTACAGACATAACACTTTACAATGAGACTGTAGTAGACAAACATTTAGCAAGTAGACATTAAAATACCTAACAGGTTACACATTCAACAAACACTTTCAGGGATCTGTATCGGTCACTCCTTAACCTGCATAATCAGTTTTTAGCTCCCCTCCCTCCCTCTCACTGGCACTCAGTCTGGCACCAATAGCTGGAATCATGGAATCATTGTTTTATTTTTTGTCTTCTGCTGAACCGATATCATAATGAAAAAAATACCATATTCATACATACAGTGCTTTCATAAATTATTCAAGGCCGCTTGACCTTTTCACATTTTGTTACGTTACAGCCTTATATTAAAATTGATACAATTATTTTTTCCCCCTCAATCTACACACAATACCCCATAACTATAAAGCGAAAACTTTTTTCATGAAAATGTATTACAAATAAAAAACAGAAATACCTTATTTACATAAGTATTCAGAGCCTTTGCTATGAGACTCGAAATTGAGCTCAGGTGCATCCTGTTTCCATTGATCATCCTTGAGCTGTTTCTACAACTTGATTGGAGTCCACCTGTGGTACATTCAATTGATTGGACATGATTTGGAAAGGCACACACCTGTCTATATAAGGTCCCACAGTTGACAGTGCATGTCAGAGCAAAAACCAAGGCACAGATCTGGGGAAGGGTACCAAAACATTTCTGCAGCATTGAAGGTCCCCAAGCACACAGTGGTCTCCATCATTCTTAAATGGAAGAAGTTTAGAACCACCAAGACTCTTCCTAGAGCTGGCTGCCCGGCAAAAGTGAGCAATCGGTGTAGGTGACCAAGAACCTGATTGTCATCTCCACAGAGCTCCAGAGTTCGTCTGTGGAGATGGGCGAACCTTCCAGGACAAACATTCCTGACCTCAGACTGGGGCGAAGGTTCACCTTCCAACAGGACAACAACCCTAAGCACACAGCCAAGACAACGCAGGAGTGGCTTCGGGACAAGTCTTTGAATGTCCTTGAGTGGCCCACCCAGAGCGCAGACTTGATCCTTATCGAACATCTCTGGAGAGACCTGAAAATAGCTGTGCAACGACACTCCCCATTCAACATGACAGAGCTTGAGAGGATCTGCAGAGAAGAATGGGAGAAACTCCACAAATACGGGCATTCCAAGCTTGTAGCATCATACCAAAGAAGACTTGAGGCTGTAATCGCTTCAACAAAGTACTGAGTAAAGAATCTGAAACCTGTTTTTGCTTTCATTACATTTACAGAGGAGTGGCTTCCGTCTGGCCACTCTACCATAAAGGCCTGATTGGTGGAGTGATGGTTGTCCTTCTGGAAGGTTCTCCTATCTCCAGAGGAAAAATAATTAATCAATTTTCGAATAAGGCTTACATATCAAAATGTGGAAAAAAAGTCACAGGGTCTGAATACTTTCTGAAGGCACTGTGTCTGCACATGTGTAGTATGCAATTTTCAGGGACCATTGTTAGGTCGTGAGTACTACTTTCAGAACTACTGGCAAAAAAGTATACAAAAGTATCAGAGAATCGATTTAATAATATATACTACTACCATATGAAACGTATCTGATAAGTTTCAAAGTTTTATTTTCAAATGAACACCTTGCTTCACTTTTAAACAAGTTTAACTTTATTTTTTCAAAAGGTAAATCATTTCAAATACAAACTATGAAGGTAATTGATTTTCTGAAGCAGATAGGGAATAGGCAGAATATTCTTACATTGCATCTCCAGAGTTTTTAAACAAAATACATCTCACTGCCAACCCATTACGGTATACAGAGAGCTCCAAAGGTATTAGGTCAGTGACATTTTTGGTTCTTTTGGATCTGTACTCCAGCACTTTGGATTTTAAATTATACATTATGACTGCCAACTTTAATTTGAGGGTATTTTCATCCAACATTTAGAAATTACAACAACCTTGTACATAGTGTCCCCCTAACCCCCCACATTTTAGGGGACCAAAAGTAAATATTCACACACACACACACACACACACACACACTTGAAGCCGGAAGTTTACATACACTTAGGTTGAAGTCATTAAAACTCATTTTTCAACCACTCCACAGATTTCATGTTAACAAACTATAGTTTTGGCAAGTCTGTTAGGATTATTTCACTTATAATTCACTATATCACAATTCCAGTGGGTCAGAAGTTTACACTAAGTTGACTGTGCCTTTAAACAGCTTGGAAAATTCCAGAAAACTGTCATGGCTTAAAAGCTTCTGATAAGCTAATTGACATCATTTGAGTCTATTGGAGGTGTACCTGTGGATGTATTTCAAGGCCTACCTTCAAACTCAGTGCCTCTTTGCTCAACATCCTGGGAAAATCTAAAGAAATCAGCCAAGACCTAAAAAAAAGATTTGTAGACATCCACAAGTCTGGTTCATCCTTGGGAGCAATTTCCAAACTCCTGAAGGTACCACGTTCATCTGTACAAACAATAGTACGCAAGTATAAACACCATGGGACCACGCAGCCGTCATACCACTCAGGAAGGAGACGTGTTCTGTCTCCTAGAGATGAACCTACTTTGGTGAGAGAAGTGCAATACAATCCCAGAACAACAGCAAAGGACCTTTTGAAGATGCTGGAGGAAACAGGTACAAAAGTATCTATATCCACAGTAAAACGAGTCCTATATCGACATAACCTGAAAGGCCGCTCAGCAAGGAAGAAGCCACTGCTCCAAAACCGCCACAAAAAAGCCAGACTACGGTTTGCAACTGCACATGGGGACAAAGAGATCGTTTTGGAGAAATGTCCTCTGGTCTGATGAAACAAAAATAGAACTGTTTGGCCGTAATGACCATCATTATGTTTGGAGGAAAAAGGTTGAGGCTTGCAAGCCGAAGAACACCATCCCAACCGTGAAGCATGGGGGTGGCAGCATCATGTTGTGGGGGTGCTTTGCTGGAGGAGGGACTGGTGCACTTCACAAAATAGATGGCATCATGAGGAAAGAAAATTATGTGGATATACACAAATGGGTCTTCCAAATGGACAATGACCCCAAGCATTCTTCCAAAGTTGTGGCAAAATGGCTTAAGGACAACAAAGTCAAGGTATTGGAGTGGCCATCACAAAGCCCTGACCTCAATCCTATAGAAAGTTTGTGGGCAGAACTGAAAAGGCATGTGCGAGCAAGGAGGCCTACAAACCTGACTCAGTTACACCAGTTCTGTCAGGAAGAATGGGCCAAAATTCACCCAACTTATTGTGGGAAGCTTCTGGAAGGCTACCTGAAACGTTTGACCCAAGTTAAACAATTTAAAGGCAATGATACCAAACACTAAATGAGTGTATGTAAACTTCTGACCCACTGGGAATGTGATGAAAGAAATAAAAGCTGAAATAAATCACTCTACTATTATTCTGACATTTCACATTCACTTAAAATAAAGTGGTGATCCTAACTGACCTAAGACAGGTAATTTTTACTATGATTAAATGTCAGGAATTGTGAAAAACTGAGTTTAAATGTATTTGGCTAAGGTGTATGTAAACTTCAGACTTCAATATATACACACACATACATACGTGTATTAAAGTAGTAACACGTTCTGGAATCATGGTAGCATCCACATTAATGTAGAAGTGTTTAGAAACATATTCTTATTTACAATAAAGGTGACTCCAAAATGACACAATATATTATTTACCATTCATTTCTATAGGGCACCAAATAATCTGAAACTAAAACAAACAGTAAATGCATCCAATAAGGTTGTAGAGTCACAAGCTTGAGGTCGTTATTGTGTGCTAGGAGTATGGGACCAAATACTACACTTTTTACCACTTTAATACACATAAGTGAATTCGTCCCAATACTTTTGGTCCCCTAAAATGGAGGGGACTATGTACAAAAAGTGCTGTAATTTCTTCACCCGTTATGGATGAAAATACCATTTAATTAAAGCTAACAGTCTGCACTAACCTCATAGTAATTGTATAGTTTCAAATGTGTCACTGTCCCAATACTTTTGGAGCTCACTGTATGTCATTAAAGCCATAACACTGAACACAAGTACAGAGATTGGGGATAGTGTGTGTGTGTGTTTGTTTGTTTGTGAACACTGAGGCTGTTCGAACTAGCCTCCTCGCATCCCATTTCTATTGACCGTCCCCTTGCCCTTGCCAACCATGGCGTTGTCATTAACGACATCCTGTTTTCATTAACCACCATCCCATTTTCATTGACGACACCTGTCACCTGTCCCCTGCAAGGGGACCCTAGACAAGGCCTTCACATACTGGGAAACGGGTATGGATGGAAATGGGTAGGTGGGGTGTGGAACCTCTAGAGTGCCCCCCCCTCCTTGCCCTCTCCCCTCTCCTCTCTGTTGGCCCGGAGGGTCAGGGCGGAGTGGCAGTCTAGGCACACCTTATTCACCTTGTTGCCATTGTACTCCAGAGTTACTTTGTTGTCTGAACACCTCCAACACACCACCTGAAAAACAGGTGGACACACAGGATGTCATGGTCTTATCGGTCTGGTTATGTTAGAAAGAATGGAAGTACAGCACTGAACGTGAATGCCATTTTAACTAATCATAACCTTACCCAAGCCTTAGGTAAAGTGAATGTGCATCTGTGTGTACGTGTTAACTCACACAGCCACAGGCTCTGCAGTGGTGTCTCCATCGGGTGAGGGCATTAAAGGGTTCGCTACACTTCATACACATGGTCACCTCATTGTCCCTGATCCATCGAGGGGCACGCCTACCCAGCTCCTCCGTCTGTTCACACACACAGGAGCGGACACAATCAAAATCTGTTTTTCTACCCGTACATGCAAGAGGATCTCAAACCTGTCAAATTAATTGTTCCTCCTTCCCTTTCACTAAATGATCAGTTCCCCTCCCACCTATATGAATACAGTGAGCAGATGGGAGAATGTGCGCACACACGGAAAATGGAAGCAAACATTCTATCAATCTCCATTTTGCACAAAAATAAGGGATCCTTACAGATACCTCTACTTCTTTAGAAGCAGACTTAAAAGTCTCATTCTTCAACCGGAAAACATCAATGGTGTCCTGGAAAGCCTGAAAGTACAAGGCATGTCACACACACACACACATACATACATACATACATATTTATTATGTGCC
This sequence comes from Thymallus thymallus, assembly GCA_023634145.1. Lineage (NCBI taxonomy): Eukaryota > Metazoa > Chordata > Actinopteri > Salmoniformes > Salmonidae > Thymallus > Thymallus thymallus. The sequence goes on along the minus strand of CM042421.1, from coordinate 14,405,128 downwards.
ATTGGTAATTCATACATTTCAAAATATGACAAAGCACTGTTACCTTTATCCAGTCCTCTTTGTCCTGGTCAGAGCTGGAAAGACAGCCTCACATGTTAACATTTATACTTCCATCCAAAGCTTTCACGTGACCAAGGCCGGCCCTAGCTATTTGGGGGCCCTAAGCAAGATTTGGTTTTCGGGCCTCACCGGTAAAACATTTGGTGGTCCCCCTCTTGATGGTAGAGATTTCCTGTAATTCTCTCCATTTTGCCAAGAGGCATAGAGAAAATGTTGTGTTTTTAAAGCAAATTGGGTGGGGGTTGGGGGCCCACTAGCGGCCCTAAGCAACCCCTTATATCGCTTATGCCCAGGGCCGGCTCTGCACGTGACTGATATTAGAGTGGCATCCCCACCTCCCCTCACCTGGCCTGTAGGTCCAGTGTCCTCTCCAGGGTCATCTCCTTGCCAGACACAAGGAAGGTGTGGGGGTGGTGTTCGTTGGTGGTGCGCTGCACTGTCATGCCCTCCATGTCAATCCTTGTCCGCACGGTGAACCGCTGCCCCCCCAGGCTGAACCGAGGAGTGCAGCACAGCAGCATGTTGTTGAACTGGATGGACAGCAGTTCAATACTTTATTATTGAATGACATAAAAAGCTATAAAAAGACATTGCATAGTATGGGTGCTTGGCTGAATATGTACACTATACATTGGTGGATGCTGGATGGTTAACTATACTATACAGGTCGATGGCAAAGAAATACTTCAATAGCTAAAAATGCATATGATATGAGTGAGGGTAATAATAGTTTATTTAATAGACAGACTGGTTAAATGAACAGGTAAGTGAATACTTGCATGGTTACATAAACTGTACAAGTAAATGACAGGAAGAGATACAATTCATCAAGTAATGAGTTTGACACGTGTGGGTTAATGGATGGATGTTCAATGTTTCCGATTCAGTGAAGTGCAAGATTTAGACGAAACAGAGATGATTTCGTTCCATATTATACATAACAGAAAATTATGTCAGTTATACACTATACATTGCTATGGCAACATTATGTAATGTTGCATCCTCCTAAAAGCCATAAGGTCTCCATTGGGAAAGAGGTGGTCTTCTGACCTCAATGGGACTTCCTGGTAAAATAAAGGTTAATATATTGTGAGCTGCTCTAACCAGGAAGAGGTGTCTCTCCATGGCGGAGTTCCTGGCAGCCAGCATCAGAATGCGTCCCTCCCTGATGAACTCATTAGAGGGGTTCATCACATCCTCCTCCTCCCCACCCAACATCTCATAGATCTCCAACAGCTTCTTCAGGTTCTCCTAGAGGAGAATACAGCAGAACGGAGGATGTTAGACAACAGAGCAAGCAAAAAGGCAGTAACTGCTCATAGCGTGGAACTGACTGAAATTGCTTTTATTTACCTTGGTTTCACAGTAACTCTATTCAGTTACTGCTAATATGACCCCCATTTTCTCCAAAACACAATAAAATAGAGGCAGGATACTTTTCCACATGATTAAGCATGTATTTAATGTAGCAAAAATGACTAACTCATTTTTGACTAAATGAGCAGTAACTGCCTTTTTGCTTGCTTAGCAAACAAACAAAGTACAGATGGTGAGTGATTAACCGTGGTAACATTTTACTCTCTATAACAAAAGAGAAATGGGTCTCTAGACATACTGTACTGACTTATCTGCAGTAAGTAGAGGATTAGCATATTAGTTCTGTACGTACTGATCTGCGGATGGCACTGTTGGAGTGTGTTGCTGCCATGGAAATGACCTGCAGAGACTCTGAAGGCAGACAAAGAGATCAACACCTTATTTTAAAAAAAAATATTTAATAATAGCAAAGCCACAAAACCCCAAAACCTCATCTATTATGGTTTATGTGACAGTTACTACAAGTCTTAGCTAGCGATGTGGATTACCTGATCTTTGCTACAGTAAGAGGCCAGACTATGTCTATGGTACAGTAAGTAAGGCAGCTGTCAACTCACTCTCTGCATGGCTGTGGTCTGAGTCGTCATCAGGCAGCATCCTGAGGTAATCTCTCAGCAGCATCTCATAGCGAGGTACTCTCTGGACCGGCTCCAACATGTGGTGCTGTAGAGTCAGACTACCACACACCTCCTGACTCTGGAAGAAAATCAACAACAGGGCAAGACTGACTCAATGTTTTCACCACCTATTGGTTTTCTTTGGGAGAATGGTGAAACTAAGATTAAGAGAATGAATAATATATTCAGGTAAAGTGTGAACAGAGATTTACTCTGTGACCCTGCCCAGCCACCATACCTGTATGTCCTGTATGACGTTCCTGAATGGTGCGGACCGCTCCGTCCAGACTCTAAGCAGCTCCATGGCGTGGTCGAAGCTCATCACGTACTCAGCATACATCCTGAGGAAGGGAGCATGCTGCTGCATGACATCACCCAGACGAGGGCTCACAGACCTGTGGGGTCAAGGGTCAGAGATCAAAGGTAAAAATCACTGTTTAGATACGATGCTAGAGATTTAATGTAGGAATGTTAAAACCATGTTGGGTCTTTGTTAGGCTGGATGAATGACATAAAATAAAACCGTATTTTCATTTAATAACTAGGTTCCAATCCAATAATGTCCTTCAGTTCCACTGTAGATAAGTACTTCATGTTCTTCAATTGCATCATCATCTATTTGGGTTGTCTCACCATTGGTCCATGTGTGTCTCCAGGTCTGGCAGTAGGAACTGGCTGTGGAAGGTGTGGATGGAGGAGATGTTGGAGAAGATGGTTCTAACCACATCTACAGGGAACAAGCCTTTACCGGCTTCCTCAGTCAGCCGTGCACAGAACACCTGCACACACACACACACACGCGCAGTGTTAAAACACTGCTAATCAATACATGCTGATCAAGTCATGTGGTGATAACTACAGTGAATGAACAGAAACAGTGAGGTTGACAGTGACACACTGACCTGGTCTAGCAGGTGAAGGCGAGCAACGTAGGCCCTCTCGGTCTGTAGAAGCTCGTTGGCAATCTTATACAGCTTCTGTTCAGTGGAGTCCTGCACCCTCACCTGCTCACTACCCCTCTTCTTCTCCTCATCTGTAGAGCTCTCATGAAGCTTGGCTTCCTCCGTCCCAGTCTCAGTTCTGTGAGAGGGGGACAGCTCCACGCTGAGCCCTGTATCCACCTTCCCTCCGTCTCCTACATGGCCATTGACCAGTACAGCGTCCCTCATCATGTCCAAACCATTCATATTTATGGGAGAGATTTCTCTCGCTCTGCCATCCCTATGGGCCACTACTACTGCCCTGTCTGGACTGTGTCTGTGAGCATTCAGTCCTGTGTGGGAGCCAGGGGTAGATTCACTGTCTGGGTCTGTAGGCTGGTCCAGGCTTATAGAGGTTGTGGTATGTGTTGGGCTGCTGTTAGCTGATCGGAGCACAGACTGGTTTTCCTCAAGGTGAATGATGTCAGGCAAGCTACAGGGTGATCCTACAATCAGTCCATGTCTCTTCATCCTGGCACCAGGGCTTCTCAGCTGGTTCAGCCTGGATCCTGCTCCCTTCCCTGGGGACTGAGATCGTGGTCCTCCCTGTATGGAGCTCTTTCCTGGGCTGTGGACCCCTAGTCCCTTTCCTGGGCTCTGGGTCCCTGGTGGTGCCCCCTTCACCAGGCTGTGGCTAGGCCTGGTCCCGAGACACTTTCCTGGGCTGTGGACTGCTGGCCCTGTCCCTTGGGGTCCTGAGGAGTATTTCTGTTTGTAATAAAGCCCTTTTGTGGGGAAAAATGTATTCTGATTGGCTGGGTCTGGCTCCCCAATGTCACCGTCAACCTCCCTGGCCCACCCATTGCTGCACCCCGCCCAGTCATGTTTCCTTATACGAACTCAGTATCATCTTTGAAATTGTTGCATGTTCCGTTTATATTTGTGCTGTCTTGCCAACTCATATTGGCATGACAATGACCATATAAGTTGGCAAAACAGCACAAACAGATATTGGACCAGGCCTAATTAATCTTGCAGTGCAGTGTACTGGGCCATGTTAAACCAACAACACTCCCATCAGTCCCTTCACTGTTTGAGTGGGGATTTCTGGACAGTGCTCTTTCCATTGACCTTCTATCCATTTCTGGTAATGGAGCTCCCACAGCTACAGTACTATACACAGAGCCACATACACTGCTGCTCAGTACTGAGGGAGAGCAAGATCTCTAATAAAAGTGATATTGGACACCTGCCACAGTGACATTCAGTAAGGGTATAAAGAAAATTAATATACTTTGGGATAGTCCATCCTCTGATTGCATACTTATTAAATCAATCTGTGATTGACACCCCTGTGACTTATTGGTCGGAGGGGCAATCTGTGATTGCTACATACATTTTTGGACTTTGGGTTTGCTGATGTGTCCCCATTGATTCTTGAAGAATGTAACTTGTAGATGCCTCATGAGCTTGGTTCAACCTTCTTACCCCGACAGAACCCAAAACGTAGGCTTGTAAACAGAGTACAAAAAAAAAAGTGATTGGGCAAGTTAACTGTTGTGTTTGTCACACCTTGTTACAGCATTCATAGGCTGTAGCTCACTACTAGACTGTGCTCTACTCCAAATGTGGTGCCTCGGAGTTCCTTTGTAAATGAAGTGGCCTAATGTTTAATTATGATAAGAGGACATTGTTCTTTCACCGAAGTCTTTAGCTCGCTTATTCTACGCGTTTCCAATGCTTTCAGGAGAAATGAAAGATGAATAACTGCATTCCTGGACAAAAACAATGCCAAACTTAATGATATTATTAACAGGAATCAAAGTGAAACGGAGCTAAATTCACCACACGTTGCAGAGATGGTGTTTCTTCCAGTCATCTGACTGCTTTTCATTCTAAGTTCTCTCAACATGTTAATCTTTTCAGTCTTTCTTGTTTGAGAGATAATAGGCTAGGTCTTCACAAACAGAGTGCAGTCTGTGTCTACTGAGGAGGAGATAACGACCAAAGTGACAGTATGTTGTTTTGAAGTGGGTAAAAGTTAGCCAAACAGGTTCTGGATTTCAGACTAACATTCCATTCCATGTACTCTGTGTCATGACAAGGAGTGGAATGATACCTCAAATAGACTGGTACCCAGGCTAGGTCAAAGTTAGACGGAAAGTGCCATAATAATGCTGACTCTGCAGTATTGGCACGGCTTGTGCTCGCAGACACACACTCAAACCCTATGTGTTTGTCATACAATAGCCAGTTAAATATATTGTTACTTAGCTGGTTTAAATGGCACTGTGAAATAGTAAACCAACTGAACAAACAGTGTTATCATGTTTCTGGTCAAGAAAAAGCCCACAACTTAAATCCACAAGATGTGTTGTCTGTCTCTGACAGAAGTCTCTTCTCTTCTCACATACAATATTCCAGAGAGGACAGATGAGTGCTTTGCTCACACACACACACAACTGCTGTTCTTGAATTGAGTCCTGCGTCGGTCTCTAAGACTCACACACACTCACTGCTTATCAGCGAGTGTCCCTTTCTGACTCTGAGCTGTCAGTATGTGACTGTCTTGTCAGAGGAAGTGTAAGGGGAGGAGCTTCCGGAGTGAAATCAATAACTTAAGAGTATTTGGTCCTTCAGTATTTGATTTATGAGGAGTGAGGAGACGTTGATGAGAAATATAGTAAATCACTGTAACATATTATTATACCAGTCAGCTGTGCTCAGTCAATGCCTTGGCAGACATCACAGACACTCTGTTATGACTTCATCACTACGTAGACTAGGTCTAGAGAGCCACAGGCAACGTCCAATCAGATTTGTGCAGGGGAAAGAGAGAGATTTTAGTTCCGCTCAACTTTAGTAAATCGGAAGAGCCGAGCCCTGCTGCTGTCAACGTGCCGCACGCACACACAAAACCTAGAGAATGTTGTTCACAGACAAAACCAGTGTTATTATGTTGTCAGGACACATACAGCCTCCAAGGCATGCCAGTGGTAGATTAGCATAACCAGTGAAACTACTGACATGTTAGTCTTCAGCCTTAGACGTGGCTGAGATCACCCAGCGTAAAAAAATAAATAAACAAAAGAATAGTGGAAATGCACATTCAATGCACTTGACATAGCCAACCTAAACACGTGTAATTCAACCACTAATAATACATTGCCTGAGTAGTTTACAACTAGAGAATGACACAGTGGAAGTTTTGTAAAGAATAGGCGCTAATAGCGTGTCTCCACCGTGGCCATGACTGAAAGCCCTCAGCTAGGGACTAAATAGGAGACACCGGGGCAGTCACTGAATGGCAGGTGTCCGGTCACTACTGTACAGGGTTGACCAGACCAGACAGTTCCTACAGCATCAGATTTGGCTCCCCAATGACATGCAAACCTCGTCCATGCCAACACACCACACCAGTGTTTTCCGATCTCTGGTCAGACTTTCTATCTAAAGATGACTTGGCTGTGGGCATCTTCTTCACCGTTTCCTCAAAATATTAGTGGTGTAAAGTACTTAAGTAAAAACAATATAAAGTACTACTTGAGTAGTTTTTTGGCATATCTGTACTTTACTATTTATATTTTTTGATAACTTTTACTTCACTACATTCCTAAAGAAAAGTATGTACGTTTACCTCCTTACGTTTTCCCTGACACCCAAAAGTACTCGTTACATTTTGAATGCTTATCAGGACAGGAAAATGTTCCAATTCACGCACTTATCAAGAGAACATCCCTGGTCATCCCTACTGCCTCTGATCTGGCGGACTCACTAAACACAAATGCATTGTTTTTAAATTATATTTGAGTGTTGGAGCGTGACCCTTAAGTATATTTCAAACCAAATACTTTTAGAATTTTACTAAAGTAGTATTTTACTGGTTGACTTTCACTCGAGTAATTTTTCCACCACTGCAAAATATGACTTCGGATCAGGACAGAGGATCCATCTCCACTATTCTGCTCAAAATGTGTTAAATCCATCATAACATGCATTGCAAAAAACACAGACTATAGTAGGATACATTTGAAATATGTCCAGTGAGTTCTATTTGCGCTGACGCACTCACTCAACGTTTCCAAAATCAACTGCAGTTTGAGAAGGCTGACCTTCCGTCTCCCGCGGTACTCCCTTGGACTTTCTCCTCAACGCCGTCCGCCTAAACTCCTCCGTCTCACGATGAGTGGTCTTCACACTCTCCCTCTTCATCAGGTCACCGTCAAACATGGTAATATTATTTATAATAATAACCTTTATACCACGTATTGTTCCCTTGAGCGTGAATAGAGATTTGAGGCGCTTAGTCTACGAACGCCGGAGGGATTTACTCAGGTAATCACTGAAAACGTAAATAGGCGTACCAAAGTCCAATAACAATTTCCTCATGCCCGTCTACTATCAGTGAAGTCCGATTGGCACAAATACCGCCCTTCTTTCATAAACCCTCCGCCCCCTGTGAGCCTATTGGTGGAGGAAACTCCAATACAGGCCATTTTACTAAAGGTGTTGATGGTGAAGTATTACAAAAACTAACAAAAGTGTTTAGCAGTCCCCAACAAGATTAGGGGGAATTTATTGTCTTTTGAAATGTAGGCTTTACATGGTTTAATATGCAATAAAAATCATTTGAAAGATACCATACATTTATATATTGCTGTCTGAATGTCTAATGGTTTTTATTGAGTTGTCGAGTAGTGTTGAAATTGTGCAAAGCAGTCCGTTAAACTTTATTATGGGACGCACGTTCAGTGCTTCATCTTTGTGCCCCATCTACTATACAGTCTCAAGGTCCAGAAAAAGTAGGTAGTAACATTCATCATTTTCTCCATAGTTTACTGTATGTCCAGTTGGCCTATATACACCTTCAATGGTATTTGAACCATCTTATAAGTTTAAAGAAACCTTCAGATAAATTAGAAATACATATGGGGGTGAAAATAGACAGAACGACCCACAGTGTTACAACATACAGAATACTCCTGATATCCTCATTATTGAGGAGACATTGTGACTGTTAACTGTGCCGTCCGCTAAACAGATGCGGAAGACAAATTTCAGTTGAATGCATTCAAATGTGCAACTGACAAGATATCCCCTCTTTCCCGTACTCTCGCCATTGGGCTCCAAAGCCAGTTTGCTCTCCCAAACTAATGCCTAGGACTTTAGCTCTGTGGGTTAATACACTCTCTGACTGGTTACACAAAACCCCTTCCCTCTCCTTCATCTGCTTCATGTGATGTTTGAGAAGCCTTGTGGGGATCTTTGGCAGTTTGTTACATGGCTTCCAGTTGTAATAGACTGAGGGAATGTAGCAGACAGACAGTATTCACCAGAATAAGTCAAAAGGATGACAAAACCCAACGTTGTTGCAACCACAGCTCTGCTCAGAGATTCTGTAGAAACAGAATGTTCTGTCTAAAGCCAGGTTGAGGTGTGTGAATACATCCCATTGCTATGCCTATGAGTTGTGATTGTGAGTGGACGTTTTATATAGACGGTTAAAAGTTGCTGGGTGGTGGTTTGAGAAAAGCTCCAAATTGGTATTTCTAGGTTAAGATACATAGCATCATGGTTAAATACAGTATAAACTGCCAACTACCTCCACTATTACTAGCATACAGTGCTACTATTCTATAGCTACATCTGTCTACACGCCGATCCAGCATGGTCACTCCCATATACGGTATGTAGAAAACATGAGGCAATCTTGGATAGAGATCTACTTTCAACATCAGCATTTAACCCAGTGAGGTTAACAGTCGATCACAACTAGTATTGGAATGCATTGGTCAGTTTGTGCTTGTTATTCAGGAGGTTGATTCTGGCCTTCAGAGGAAGAGGTTGACGAAAATGGCACCCTATTCCCTGTGTAGTGCACTACTTTAGGGATTCGGGTGTCATTTGGGACGAAGATGATGTTTTAACATTGATACTGTAGAACCAAGGAAGGATGATTATGGTACAAACACTGTCAGCCTTTACAATGTTTGGAAATCTCTTATCCTGTAAAACACATTCAAAGTGCAATAGAAACATTGACATATACCGTAGCTGTGTGAGCAAAGTGACGCGTTTTAAAGCAATTCCATAGAATATAAAAAACAAGCGATGAATCCAATCCAAAAAGAGCGGAAAATGACTGAAGCAATCTGTGTTTGTGAAAGCTAATACCTTTTACATGCATTTCAAATACACAGTTATGGCTTTGTCCTCTGCCACTTTGGCATTCGCTACATACTGTATGGTGCCATGAATGATTGTACAGCTAGCTATACATTCAGCAAAACACAACAGTTGTCCAACTATTGAACCCAACAAAATTATCATCACTGATCTTAACATAAATGTATGTTTCAACAACCCCCAAAACACTATAGACAAATACATGATGAATAATGACTAATAGCTAGCTCGTTAGTAAAGATGGCGGCATGTCGCTCTTTTAACCCACAGACCCTCAGTCAGACAGTCTCTTATAAGTCCTCCTTCTCTTCCACAGTGAGAGGCACTGCTCTGGCACTGCAGAGTCCTGTGATGGGGTTAGAAGTCAGGGGTCAGGGGTCAGGTGTGAAGGGTCAGGGTGTAGTAGTTCCAGGGTTATAGAGGACCAGGGGGACAAGGCGGCTGAGCGAGCCAGAGGAGAGGCACTCGTGGGGGGGGGGGGGGGGGTCTGCTGCTGTTGCTGCTCAGGGGGCAGCGAGCTCGGTGCTCCGGGATAGCCGACACAATGCTATGTCTGGGAGGAGCGGGACCAGAGACAACCAGAAGACAAGAGGAAGAGGAGAGGAGATAACAGGAGATACACTGTACCTGACAAAGATCTCAGATATCTACCTCTATCACTCACCAGACTAAAAGGATGTATCAATGATGATTTAAAATGGATACATTTATAGTGTTCAAGAAAGCCATAAAAACTCTCACACACCAACAACACACAGGATTTATTTCATTATGCTATACCCTGGCTATACTGTACAAGCAAAATACTGTAAACACATGCAACGTTTCAGTCCCATGTAGCGTTTTAGCCTAGCCTGGTCCCAGATCAAGTTGTTTACCTGCTGGCTTGGTAGGCCTTCTCCCACCTTAGCTGTGAGGAGACTGGCGGCACTGTGGCAGCAGACTTCTGACGATCTATGAGAGACTGACACATTAGATGGAGAGACAGTAGTGTAGAGAGAGGTGACAGGGATGGGGAGTAGGGACACCACAGACGTTCATGTCCAGGAATAGAAAAATACAGACTACTTACCAAGAAAATCACCCCATTGTCAGCGTTTTCAAGAAGCACATTCCGTTGCAAATTTTCTGCAAGAATGTTTCTATTCTTAAATATTCTCAAAAGCCTAACAACTCATGTATTTGATATATTGTACTGTTCAATGGAATGCATGCTTAAAGTATCCATTGATGAACCCCTGTGTGCTTGTGCGATAACTGGGCAGGATGTATGAAGTAGGCCTATGCATATCTGAGTGGAACACACAATAGCTACTTCATGAAACTAAGATGGTAAGACATTCATCCCCAACCCATGAGAGGAGAACACGAGAGAGATGTTCAAGACCACTCAAAACAGAAAAGACGACGACACACAAAATACAGGTAATTTATACATGATATTTACAGTATATACGAAGAGTATAAACATAACACTGTACACAGGATACAGCTTTCCAATACTCGGTGTTATATACACATGCATAAAAAGTGCTACAAATCTAACAGGCTGACAATCAGTGGTAACTATTAACAGTCTGCCTGGAAAATGATATGGTGTTAGCACGGGCAAGGGTGTTTAGATTGACAATGTTTCACATTATGAAAGACTCCTGAAACAGAGAGCAGAAGAGGAAAATGGCATCCACCGTATTCACAGAGAGGGAGAAATCACAGGCAAATAGATGTGGTGGGAAACTAATACATCTGAAATGGGAAGGAGAAACAACGCATTTGACAGGATTGACATCCTCCTGCATGTGCGGATGGAATTATGATGACCGAAAACTGTAACGAGTTTGGTGTGTGTGTGTGTGTATTTGAGAGTGTGAGTTGGGCGGAGCGAGGAGGGTTTCACAGAGAGGAGGTCACACCGGTTTCCTTTCTTGAGAAGCTAAGACAGCGACCCCTAGCATCTATTTGATTTTTGACAATCCTTCACTTTTCATTCCCTCATTGCAGAAAATATCTATATCCAGCTAATTTAACATCTGATGGAAATGTTCCATACTATAACCTACACTATACTTCAACTACAAAAGTGTTCTTATCAAGGTAACAGGCATAGAGTGTTGTGCCAAGGCAGGTATATGGTGGAGGTGTTTAAGCTAGAGTATAGGACGGACTCATACACATGTACAGCAAATGCTAACGTGATGAAGTGTAATAAATAAAGGGGATTAATACAAACTCCATGTATAAAAACTTGGAAGGTCACTGAGTTGGTTCCCCAGGCAAATCTACAGTGGTGATTGTGTTTCTGTACATTCACCATTAGATGACTATTGGAAAAAACATTCAACCAGCTCAATCAGCCCAACAATGAGTGCAAGAAAAGTGAGTATTTATGTTATGAAAATATGTAAATGTCAACTAACGGTGTCTGAGTAGCTGAGAGGAGTCCTGTCAAATGCGTTTTTTGCTCCATATTGCATGGTATAACAAAATGTTGGGGTATATGCAGATCCCTTGAACCAATGGAGACTGGAGTTGTTAGAGTATAGACACACAGTGTTGTTGTGGTACTCTGGGCTCCAAACTTGGGACTGATGGGGGAGGGGGAGACTGGACTGGTGCCAATACTAAAACAGGGAGAGACTAAGGAGACTTTTCTGACCAGCATCCCATTGACAGCCCAACTAGCCACAATCTATAACTGACCCTTGCCTTAAACTTAACCAAACTTATAACCATAACCTAATTTTAACCAATTAAAAAATGCAATATCGGTTTGCACGTCAGCTACGTCCCCTTAGTTTTTCCCGTCAAAACCAAAATGTGCATGGATTGGGCCAAAGTTGGCAAAGCCTACTCACTGGCCAACACCCAGTAGCAGTGTATCACTCATCAAGAGCACTGTCTACAGACACTAATGCTGATCATTTGGCAAGGGTTGGTTATTGTCCATTCTAAACTATGGAATAGGGCCAAAAAACGAAAAACAATGTTAAAACTGTTGTCGTTGGCATGAAAAAAAATAGTTGTACTGATCAGGTTCTGTAGTTGTTAAGGCACACACATACACAGGCGACACACAATCATGTGTGCAGAAACTGTGGAATCCCATCTATGCATCATACAGTAGCTCTATGCTAACTAACCCATAGCCTAAATGTCATTCAAATGTTTGTCTATATTTCTGTAACAGTGTAATGATAATTCTGGTTAACAATACATTCTTGTTGAATCCCAGCTGAAAAAGGTGTGTGTGTCAGATTCCCTGAGTTTGGTGGTAAAGTGAGTTTATATCTATTACATCCTATCATGCTGTGTTCCTCTGGAGTTACCCTCCGAGGCACTAGGGGTGCTACATAGCCACAGCTCACTGTCTGTCTGGCCTACTGATATGAAACCCTTGAACCACCTAGCTCGCTCTGTCTCATAATGCTAACATTAAACCATCATGGTGTGCTGATTCCAGGCCATTATGTTACACGTTTAAGATGATATTCAACCTTGACGGAGGTCTTCAGTCTCTAAATCCTGAATATATGGTGATATTACAAACTGCCATTGGATGGTGCTAGAATCTAAAGATGTGCCAGTGCTTATACAGCAGATGTGAGGATGACCGCAATAACATTGTGAGGACAGCGTGTACAGAGCTGTGAGTAATAACTGGTTAAAAACAGCAAACAATCCATAATAATTTATCGCTCTTATCCAATACTTGCTTTGAATGACATTTGGTTACAGTATGTGTGATTTTCATTAAAAGCAGAGAGCGAGAATAACACTGTCAAGTAAGTGGTTGATCTGTGGAGACCTCAGTCCAACATGTGAAAAAATTCCTTCAAATGTCCAGTTAACCTAAATGTCCATCTCATCTGTCTTTCCATACAGCGGTATGGTCCTGCACACATATTAAGACCAAAGCTACTGTGTATGTATAGTCTGTAAAGTGTCCTGTCTCTCCTGTCATTTAGACTGATCAACAGTCTGTGAATAAGAGAAATGCAGGGCCACTTGTGCTCCATGTTGTGTTAAATCCCTGAGGAAAGTCAGTCTGAACATTCACACCGATACAGAGCTACATCCACATGCTGCATCGAGGCCATAGGCTTAGGCACAAGAAACAGGAAACCATTCTGTCCTCCTCTCTGTGAGCCCCACAGAGAAATGTAGTTTAGCGTCATTAAAGATGCTGATGGGATTTGTAGTAGTGTCAGTGATGAGGTTAATGGGAATTGTAGTTTAGCTTCTGAAGGGGCTAATGAAATCTGTAGTTCTGTTTAGAGAGGGGACTCATGGGATTTGTAGTGTTGTCAGTGAGGAGGTTCATGGGAACTTTAGTTTAGTGTCAGTGAGGGGGCCGATGGGAACCGTAGTACCTAGGGTAGAGTGGACTGTAGCTGCTGGTTTGGCTATATGAAGTGTGGGGGGTGTATGACGAGTGTGGGGTATATGATGAAGGGGGGTAATGAGCAGATGAAGGGGTATAGGAACTGGAGGGGGTATAAGAGGAGGAAGGGGTATAAGGACTAGAAGGGGTATAGGAACTGGAGGGGGTATAAGAGGAGGAAGGGGTATAAGAACTAGAAGGGGTATAGGAACTAGGAGAAGTATAAGAAGAGGGGGTATAAAGGGCTGAGGTACGTGTCAGGTTGGTAAGGGGGCGAGTTCGAGGGGAGCTCCACGTCAACCGGCGAGACCCCAGTATGGGAGAACGGTAGGGAGAGGAGGGGGCCGAGCCAGGCTGAGCACCCCTACTAGGAGACGGCCGTGAGTCTGAGGAGTAATGCCTGGAGAGCCCAGTAGTGCTACGGTCTAAACTAAAACTATGGGAGTCTAGATTGAAACTGTAGGAGTCGACCTCTAACGTCCGGACACCCAGGGCCCACTGAGAGTGAGCTAGCCTGTGGGGGGTGGATGGGGGGGTCCAGGAGGAGGAGGGCACCTCCAGGGAGGGGGGGCTGCCTGGTACTGTGGGGCCTGAGGGGGCCGTGGAAGAGGGGCTGAGGGGGTGTCTATGATGTGACGTAGGGGAGCTCAGGGCTAGGGCTGTGGCGTCTGTAGTAGCAGAGGTCGGGCTTAAGGGGGTGCCAGCACCGGTGGTGGGGCTTGAGGGAGGACCAGGACTTACTTTGGGGGTGCTGTTCTTCATGCGGGCCACCTTGCCGCCGCGGGTGCGGGAGCTGAGCGACTGCTCCTGGTCGAAGGCTAGGTCCTCCAGACGCTGGGTCAGGGCTAGCTTCTGCTGGATGGCCATACGCAGGAGGGAGTTGAGAGTCTTCTTCTCGTCCTCTGCCGCAGCCAGCTGCCTCTGCATCTCATCCAGCTGAGTCACATACTCGTCACACCTGAGAAGTTTCAAGGAGAGGGGTTGGGTGCTTGCAAAAAACAAAAGTTTTGGTTACACAGTGTAGCTGGAGATAGCTTCAGAAGAAATAACATGATAAGAAGTAGAAAAGAGAGAGAGAGCGAGAGAGAGAGAGAGAGAGAGAGAGAAATAGTAAGGGTGAGATGTAGAACTAGTCTATCCCTTTAACAAGCTATCCCTGGTCCCTGGTTTCCCCTGGTCTCTCACCTGGTAGTGAACAATAAGAAGTCAATAAAAGAAAGAGAGATGAAGGGATAGAGAGAGGAGAGAAATAGTCACCTGGTGGCGAACATGGCTCTGAGCGATGAGAAGGTGGCAGCGTCCTCCTTCAGGGCCTTCAGCTCGTTCCTCAGCTTCATCATGGTGTCTGTCACCATGTGCTTCTCCTTCTCATACTTACTCTTCAGGTTGGCCAGGGCATTCTCTGCATTCTGGAAGAACAAGGGAACAGGGACATTTCTTTAACCTTTATTTCAACAAAAAAGTCCCTTTGAGGTCAGAATACATTTTTCCCAGAGGGAGTTAGAAAACAATAACAAATTCAAAGTGAGGACATTAGTGTGACTGTGACAGCAGCCTCTAGATATCCTGATGGCCACCGTAGCCTGGTAACCTTAAAAAAATTTTTGTGTGAGAACCATCTACAGCTTTTGGAGAATGCTTGTGATGAGCCTCAACATAGATTCTAGCAAGGAAGTGTTAGACAGCGAATGACCAGCGTGATGCTTAATCCATGTTCATAGTTATCGATATCTCAGATACCATATCCATGTCTGACCTGTTTGTTAGCTTTGAGCACCAGTCTGAGGGTAGCTATCTGTTCTCTCTTGGTGCTGAGCAGGGACTTGAGCTTCAGTATCTCCTCCATACAGGTCTCTTTGTCCTTGTCAAACAGTGGGGCCAGTTCCCTGGCTGCAGCCCTCTGTCTGGACAGCTGGAGTGACCGATCCACTGCCCTCTGGAGGTGCCTCACCTACAGCATGTTCATCAGGGGAGATTGTTAGCGAACATTAGCTAATGTTGTCATATACACTCCTATCTATGTCTGTTAGCTTCATGATGACCATTTGGAAGGTTAAAGGTGACACCTGGCGAACAAACTGTGATCAACTGTTTCAGGTTTGAACTGCCAATGAAAACAAAGATGTAGTGATATATGCTTGCTAGTAAATGCATTACGAATAGTGAAATTATATTCTGTTGACATGTTTATTCAAATGATTCAAATGGAGTCACCTGCTCTCTGATGATGGCGTTGAGGTTATAGATATTCATGGGCTCCCTACGCAGGTCTCCAGCTGGCTCTATTGCAGGTGACGATGATGATGAAGATGAGGAAGAGGCACTGATGCTGGGGCAGCCCGTAGGAGGGGTGTGGGGTACAGGACTGTCCCTGTCCCTCCCCACATCCCGGCCTCCCTCTCCTGACAACCGCTCTTTGGAGGGGGATTCCGAGGGGCTACGAGACTCCGGCGTTGACGACGAGGTTGCCGCAGCAACGGCTGCGAGCCGCCGGGCGAGGCGGGGCGTGAGTAGAACGCGGGTGTCGTCACCCTTGAGCGAGGCACTGATACCCCTCAGTCCTCTGCCGTGTCTGTAGTAGTCTAGCATTACCCGGTTGGGCGTCTCGTTGTTACAGAGGCAGACGTGGTGGTAAAGTTGAGCCAGCTCCTCGCTGAAGGTGACCAGTTCGTCCTGCGCTGCGCTGAGCACCCCCTGGCTCTCGCTGGCCATGTTCTTGGCTGTTCTAAGCTCCGTCTCCAGGCCCCCCACCCTCTCCCTACCCTCCCGGCAGCTCCTCTCCAGCCTCCCCACCTGCTGCTCCAGAGATCTGTGCTGGGCCTCTCCGCGCGTCCTCTCCTCTACCCCGCCCTCCACACACTGGTTGTACCTCTCTCTCAGACACTTCAGCTCAGCCTTTAGCTCGACCACCTCGGTTACAGCCACCCTGTATTTACACTGGAGGATCTCCAGACCCGGGGTCTGGTGGCAGAATGCCTGGCCCCTGCTGTGTATTAATCCCTTCTCTTTCTCCTCCTCTTCCTCTTCTCCCTGCTCCATCAGGGCCTCCTGGTCGAGCTGGGCCTCCTGGTCGAGCTGGGCCTCCCGGTGCAGGCGCCTGAGGGCGGTGACTCTCTGGTTGAGGCGGAGGGCCCTCTCGTGTTGCTCGTTCAGGGCACCCTGTGTATGCTGCAGCTGCGTCTGACACTCTTGCAGGTTGATCAACAGCGCTGTTTTCTCTCGCTCCACCTATGGACACGCACACACACACAGCTATTTTCAGCCTATTGTTAAACTAGTAGCTTTCCTTATGATCTCCAGGCTCACGAACTTAAATAGCTGCATCATTCTCCTGCACACTCAGCACAGTCCACTTCATCCCTTAGGCACCCCCTGCAGAATTAAAACTGCATAGACTAGCATAGACTGATCCAGCATTGCTGCTGGTTTTGCTGGTGACCAGCCTTCACTCTGATTTCGTGGTGCCTTCGTTGTGCTTTTGTGGTGACTAGCCTTCGTTGTGTTTTGGACACGGTGACCTGCATAAGCTGGTCACCAGCAAAGCCAGCATTAAGTCACATCATGCTGGCTTGCCAAGTGATGTTTAATTCCTATTGGAATCCAGCCAGAGTGGGGATATCCAACAAGTGGAACTTTTCTTCACCCACAATATGCATTCAGAATGACTGCAAGGGTCAGAAAGATGAATAAATTAGACTATCCAAATGATCTAAACTGGAAAATCCATTTCAGTAACGGGTGGAATAACAGTATGTTATTTATCTTTGTGTATCATAAGATTAATTAATCAATCAATGTACATGCAAAAACACAACAAACAAACAATTCAAAAAATCTACTTCAATAGAGCATGCTGGGACGTGTACTAATGATGGGCATAGTCAGGCTTGGTCACCAGTATGCCAACAACACCAGCGTAAGCTGGTATGTGTCCAAAACACAGCGAAGGCTGGTCACCAACAAAACCAGTCTATCCTAATAAACCAGCATACCCAGTGAGACCATGCTGGTCAGACCAGCTTGACCAGCGAGACCATGCTGGTCAGACCAGCTTGAACAGCATCTGACTAGCACTGACCAGCATAGACCAGCAAATAGCAGCATGGACCAGCTTGAAATGTATGCTGGTCTATGCTTTTTTTTTCAGTAGGGTCTAAACCTTGCACACTACTGAAGGCGAATCAATAGTCTAGTGTGTCAGTGAGGATATAAATAAGCCCTTCCTCCAGTCCAGCCAATCAGAGAGAGGCTGAGGGAATGTGTGGAGAGATGCAGTTTCACCTACAGGAACTGCAGTAAAATGGTTGGACACACATCAACCCCACACACACTTCATCCTACTGCATCTTCATCTCACTAGTCCAATGGGCTGGAGGAAACTACAGAAGAGGAGACACCCACTGTGAAACAAAATGGAGGACATTTTGATTAGAGTCCATGTAACAGACGGTGGTCCAGTAACGGCTGTTCCCACAGCTTCTCACTGGGGCTACAACACTTTATTTGACTGCTGGGATAAACTTGATTATTTATAGCCCTGAAAGAGGCAGAGAAAGTGAGAGGGAGGGGCAGAGAGAGAGAGAGAACAGGAAGAGAGAGAGAGAGCTGCATGCAGTGAGGTTATGTCAGCAGTCTCTCACTCTGAATAATTCAACACTTATTCCCACATCTACAATATATGACAGTTGAGGGGATATAGACGTGTTCATATGTGCAGTATCAGTGTGTACATGTGTGCACTTTGTAATATTGTTGCTAAAGTGTTCTGATATCCTCCTGTATGTCATTGCTACATGTGTATAACACTGAGAGATCTGAGCACCAAACTCTAAAGAGGTCACCAAAACCACTCTACTTATTCAAACTGAGTGAACTGTACTTCTCCACACACCTGTAGCAGCTGCTGCTTGAGCTTCTGTATCTCTGTCAGGTTCATCTCACTGAACAGATCCGACACCACCCCCTCTGCTTTCCTCCCCGCTCCCCGACACTCTCCATTGGCCCTGGGCAGCGACCCTGTCCCCGTCCCTGACCCTCCATGCAGATAACCGTTACACCTGCCCGACTCCTCTGTGCTGGGCGACAGGGCGGAGACAGGCGTAGCCGTGCCACTAGGTGGCGCTGAGGTGAAAGTGAGGTGGGCACTGCCCGTGTATTGGACGTCACACAGGCTGAGGTGGTGGACCAGCTCCTTGCGGAGGTGCTTCTTCTGCTCCTGCTCGCTCTTCAGGGAGTCCAGCGCCTCCTCTAGCTGGGCCTCGGAGATGTCTTTGAGACGTAAGGCATCTTCTAACTGACTGTTCAGCAGCTCGGTCTCCTCCTCCAAAACCTTAATCTCATGCTTTAACCCCTCGTACTCCACCTGAGGGAGGAAAGGGGGGAGGGAGTGGAAAGGGGGGAGGGGAGGAAGAGGTCAGCTGAGAGGGAGAGACATAATCAAATCGAATCAAATCAAACTTTATTTGTCACGTGCCGAATGCAACAGGTGTAGAACTTACAGTGAAATACTTACTTACAAGCCCTTAACCAACAATGCAGATCAAGAAAGAGTAAAAAAATAAGAATAAAAAGTAACACAATAAATAACAATAATGAGGCGATATACAGGGGGTACCGGTACTGAGTCATTGTGCAGGGGTACAAGGTAGTTTAGGTAATGTGATGTTAAGGATGTGTGTGTGTGTGTGAGTGTGTGTGTGTGCATGCGCGTGTATGTGTATGTTTGAGTGTGTGTTTGTGTCTGTGTGTGTGTGTGTGTGTGTGTGTGTGTGTGTACGTGTGTATGGGTACATTTGTGTGTGTGCAACCGCATGCGTGTGTATGTACTGTGTGTGTGTTCTCGCACCTGGTTCTGTTTGAGTGTGGACACTAGTTTCTGCAGTGTGATATTCTCCTCCTCCAGCTCAGTGTAGTCCTGTAGGAGTCGGGCCTCTCTGAACTTATACTCCCTGATCTCCTCTCTCATCCGGCTCCGCTGCAGCTCCAACATCTCATTACTCTACGGGACAGACACAAACACTGGCTACTATCAAATACACTAGACCTGTAGCTTCATTTTAAATGTTCCAAAATCTCGGTTAATAACCAAGGGAGATCGTGCCTTTGCGGTAGCAGCACCGCGTCTTTGGAATAGTCTCCCTTTACACATTAAATCCTGTGATTCCGTCGAGTGTTTTAAATCTAGGCTGAAGACCCACCTTTTCTCCGCTGCTTTTAACTGTTCTTAGCTACATGTGGTGTTTTGTTTTGTTTTATGGTGTATTTGTCTATATGTTTTGTACAGTTGGGTCTGTAAAGCACTTTGGTCAACTCGTGTTGTTTTTAAATGTGCTTTAGAAATAAAAATGATTGATTGATTGATTGATTGATTATTATCACAAAACAACACTGGGCTGTTTACTATCAAACACAAGGATTTACTGTAAAACATTTTGTGACAAATGTTGATGTGAAAAGGACTTTATAGCCTAGGACATCCTGAATACATTTTATTGATTGACCAGTTGGCATTGATAGGGATATACAGTCATGTGAAAAAGTAAGTACACCCCCCCTGGAAAGTTGTCTTTTATTTCAAATATTTGGACAGATGGATATGTAATCTTCACTTCAACACTATTGACAGATTAAGTATACCCAATTTAACTAATCACACAAAAAAAACTAAATGTTATGCAATTAAAACAAACAAAAATGCCTTTTCCTTATGGGGAAAAAGTTAGTACACCCCTACCTTTACCATCACATAAAATTGCTAAATTAGAATTAGGTACCAAAACAAGTACAAATGATTAGATAACATTAGAGAGAAACTTAGGAGGGTCCAGCCTTCCATAAAGATAAGACAATTGGTCTGGTTTGGTCTTAACCATATGGGTGTGTGGTAACACATCATTCAAAGATCAAAAGACCTACCCGAGGCCCTCAGAAGAAAGATTATTGATGCCCATGAGTCTGGGAGGGGTTACAAATACATTTCCAAGCAATTCGAAGTACATCATTCCAATGTCCGATGAAAATTCCAGACCACTGGCAAACTACCTAGGACAGGTCGTCACCACCAAGGGATGTACTTACTTTTTCACGACTGTATAAGCCACACACACTAATCTGTGTTTAAGATCAAATAGTGGGCCTACCACCACCAATAACTGTGCGTACATGTATATAGTAAGTACTCACTGCTCTGAATCTTCTCTAAACCCCTCCCCCTGACCTCTAACACCTGGTCCCTCACCTCTCTGAGCTCCAGCAGCAGGGTACTGAGGTGTTCGTTGTCGGCCTGTGTGTTTACTGTGACGGCCCGGCTCTGTTTGAGCTCTGACTGGATCCCCAGCAGGCGACCCATGTAGTACGCCTCCTTAGTGGCTGACTCCTGCAGGAGGGTCTCCTCGTTGGTCTCCCCGTCCGCAGCCACCTTACGCTGGGTGGAGAAGGTCTGGCCAAACGCCTGGGGAGAGGCAGAGGAGGGAGATGGGGGGGAGAGAGAGAAGTTATAACATTTCAGTAGCATAGCATCACATCATAGGAGCTTTTTTTTTGTTTAAGTGCACTTAACATAAAGTAGGACTAGAGGAAAGACGAACGTAACGTTCCCTACAGGGCCGCTGAATAAGTACAGTCTACAGAAACAGCCATGCAGGGACTCCACAGTGGACCACCACAGGCTATTCATCACCCCTATTAGTTCAGCTTCAGTGTCCCCACTGTAATAGAGAGAGGAATGAATCTGCACAGAGATGTACAGTATTTGGGTAAAAATTCTGCATAATTAAACATAATAACTATTGGAGATTCTGAGGAATGTTTGGATGTTGAATAGTTTAGGGACTGTTATATATTCTGTTTTGAAGCTGTTCGCTACTGAAAACCGGCGAGACCTTTTCTCCAGCTTTTGGAGGTTTAAATTATGATGATACACTGCCCTTCATCTGCCAAAACACACACACGTCATGCACACACACGCACATGTGCACACTCGCACACACACACACACACGCACAGTCATACACTGTGTCAGATGTCCCTATATGTTAGCGTTTTTATGAAAGGTGTCCTTTGATAAAGAGAGCACATGAAATTTCAGCTTATATAAAGATGGATTTCCAAACGCATGTAGAGTACACAGTAAAGAGAAATACAGTGCCTATATTAGCCACGGCAAGCAACTGGTCTACCAATCTATGGTCAAAGAGGGTCATACAAACCTATAAACATGCAGGAGGAATAACTTACACTATGACCCCATACATCAAGGTAAAAGCCACATTAAACCGTAGTTATACACCTCTACGGGTTGAGTAAATGTCATCCTAAATGAAACAATGTCCCCCCTCCAATGCCATTACAATGGCATCGACTCTTATGGCAACCACTCACTTTAAGTGGAGAAGAGAAGCTGAGGAAGCATCCCGAATTGTACCCTGTTCCCTATATAGTGCACTACTTTTGACCAGAGCCGTTTGGGCTCTATAGAAAATAGGGTACCATTTGAGATGCGTACCCTAATGCTGGTCTTCCAATTTCCTCTGACAGTAGAGTAGAACATTCTCCCCGCTTGACTAGAGACAGATGAGGCGTTACAGAGCAGAGCAGAGCAGAGCAGAACTGGCCACGTTGCCACCAAGCCTTTATATTTGCTGCAAATCCCAATATGTACTGTAGCTTATCTCGAAGCATTCTCTGTCTGGCTAGGACATACATTATCCTAGAGTGGCTATGTCTCAAATGACACCCTATGTATTCCCTGTGTACAGTCGTGGCCAAAAGTTTTGAGAATGACACAAGTATTGGTCTCCACAAAGTTTGCTGCCTCAGTGTTGATGATGGCAATTTGCATATACTCCAGAATGTCATGAAGAGTGATCAGATGAATTGCAATTAATTGCAAAGTCCCTCTTTGCCATGAAAATGAACTTAATCCCCCAAAAACATGTCCACTGCATTTCAGCCCTGCCACAAAATTACCAGCTGCCATCATGTCAGTGATTGTCTCGTTAACACAGGTGAGAGTGTTGATGAGGACAATGCTGGAGATCACTCTGTCATGCTGATTGAGTCAGAATAACAGACTGGAAGCTTTAAAAGGAGGGTGGATGTTCTTCCTCTGTCAACCATGGTTACCTGCAAGGAAACACGTGCCGTCATCATTGCTTTGCACAAAAAGGGCTACACAGGCAAGGATATTGCTGCTAGTAAGATTGCACCTAAATCAAACATTTATCGGATCATCAAGAACTTCAAGGAGAGAGGTTCAATTGTTGTGAAGAAGGCGTCAGGGCGCCCAAGAAAGTCCAGCAAGCGCCAGGACCGTCTCCTAAAGTTGATTCAGCTGCGAGATCGGGGCACCACCAGTGCAGAGCTTGCTCAGGAATGGCAGCAGGCAGGTGTGAGTGCATCTGCACGCACAGTGAGGCGAAGACTTTTGGAGGATGGACTGGTGTCAAGAAGGGCAGCAAAGCAGCCACTATCAGGGACAGACTGATATTCTGCAAAAGGTGCAGGGATTGGACTGCTGAGGACTGGGGTAGAGTAATTTTCTCTAATGAATCCCCTTTCCGATTGTTTGGCCCATCCGGAAAACACCTTGTCCGGAGAAGACAAGGTGAGCGCTACCATCAGTCCTGTGTCATGCCAACAGTAAAGCATCCTCAGACCATTCATGTGTGGGGTTGCTTCTCAGCCAAGGGAGTGGGCTCACTCACAATTTTGCCTAAGAACACAGCCATGAATAAAGAATGGTACCAACACATCCTCCGAGAGCAACTTCTCCCAACCATCCAAGAACAGTTTGGTGACGACCAATGCCTTTTCCAGCATGATGGAGCACCTTGCCATAAGGCAAAAGTGATAACTAAGTGGCTCGGGGAACAAAACATTTTCGGTCCATGGCAAGGAAACTCCCCAGACCTTAATCCCATTGAGAACTTGTGGTCGATCGTCAAGAGGCGAATGGACAAACAAAAACCCATAACTTCTGACAAACTCCAAGCATTGATTATGCAAGACTGTCCTATCCTGCAATCAGTCAGGATGTGGCCCAGAAGTTAATTGACAGCATGCCAGGGCGGATTGCAGAGGTCTTGAAAAAGAAGGGTCATGACTGCAAATATTGACTCTTTGCATAAACTGAATGTCATTGTCAATGAAAGCCTTTGACAGTTATGGAATACTTGTAATTATACTTCAGTGTAGCATAGTAACTACTGACATAAATATCTAATAACACTGAAGCAGCAAACTTTGTGGAGACCAATACTTGTGTCATTCTCAAAACTTTTGGCCACGACTGTAGTGCACTTTTGACCAACATGAAACATTGACTACATTTTGTGGTAGCGTATATGAGCAGTGTTTCGAACAGACATTCCATGGAATAGAGATCACGTTGAACTGCATCAGTGGGCTTCAGTATGACTGTTAGTATTTCAGCACCACGGACAGCAACACAACTTTTACAAATGCTTACAAACTGGTCACCTGGTTTGCACTTTTCAGTTTGTTATACCCTGAGTCACTGACAGCAATTCCTTCTTTTTGATGTCAGGAAGTGAGGAGAGGAGAGGAGAGGAGAGGAGAGGAGAGGAGAGGAGAGGAGAGGAGAGGAGAGGAGAGGAGAGGAGAGGAGAGGAGAGGAGGTGTCTCCGTACATTATCCCTCAGAGGAGAGGACACGTTCTCTGCTCTTTCTAAAGATAAATAAATGACATCATTTACAGGAAGAGGGTGAGTCAGCAGACGTACTGCTAGGATGCTCTAGTGATGGAGAAGCACAGAGAGGCTTTACGGCTTTAGTCTAGAGTGGTATTAAGAGCACATGGAGGGTTTAGGGCTGTAGTCTAGAGAGGTATTAAGAGCACATGGAGGATTTAGGGCTCTTTCCAACAGACAAACACAGACACACTCAGGGATGCCTAGTCAAGGAGTCAAACACAGTCTATGGTCTTCATCCAAATATGGTGGTTGGTGTTAAACCGCAGATGCTGGTTCTTAAATCTGCCCTTCTACAAGGTGTGTCCAGTTGAAAACATGGGAGTTCAAACCCACAGGTTGGTATTGGTTTCCACAGAGAGGCAGACTGTCTGAGACGTAATCTGATGTCATCCCCTGTGCATTCTCTCTTCTCTGTCTTTTCTCTCTCTTGCTCTCTCCCTCTCACACTCTCTCTGTTCTAGAGGGGAGAGAGAGAGGGAGAGAGAGAGAGAGAGAGAGAGAGAGAGAGAGAGAGAGAGAGAGAGAGAGAGAGAGAGAGAGAGAGAGAGAGAGAGAGAGAGAGAGAGAGAGAGAGAGAGAGAGAGAGAGAGAGAGAGAGAGAGAGAGAGCAAGAGAGAGTAGAGAGAAAGCGAAGGGATAACATCAGATTAGATCATATACCATGTAAGTGATATTAGCCTCTCGATATATTGATGATCAACCAGAGACATTTCCTGGAATCTCAAATATGGCAGAAAGTAAACAATACCACAGACAATAACAGACTGTGGCGTCTGAGGTGTATGTGTGACGTGTGTGTGTGTGTGTGTCAATGTAATTATAACATTGCTACAGTTAACTGGGGCTGTTTGAGTCCACTTCTTCACTCTGGTTCTCATCAAAGACAGCTGTTCTAGTCATTCAGAGGTCTCTAACCAGTTACACTCACTCATAGTCCAGGCGTTACATAGGAATCTGTCCCCCCAGAAATCGGTGCCACTCACTCATACAGTAGTCTTCAGGCATCACTAACAAGTCTGTTACACTGTTTTGTGTCCTACTTTCAGAGAGACACAGTGCCTAATTGCCATCTGCATCTCCCACTCAAGTTAGAGAGCAAGATATTTTTAATTTAAAAAAATACCTTTCTTGGCCCAATAGTTACATCATTAAAAGCACAAACTTTACTTCATTTAACAGACCTAGAAAGTTCAAACTAAGCCCCCTCCTCGTCCACTGTACATAGAACCCCCCCTGATGCCAACAACCTTACAAAGTTCCCCGGATGGTTCACCAGCCCCTCATATACATGCTCCAGTGAGAGCCGAGCCCGCACCAGCACCAGCAGCACAGCTCTGGGGTCTGTACACCTTGCGCCCGGAATCCCATGTTTCCTGGTCTTCCACACTGCTATTTTTATCTGCCCCAACTGGTAGTTTACTAGGCAGTCCCTTTGCCTGTTGGCTACGCTATACCTAGGCCCTCCACTGTACAGAGTCAGCCCCAACCCTAGACCTGTACACCACCCTGGAACAACCAGCCTGGAACAAGAAAAAAACAGATGCTGCACTGTCTCCTCCTCCCCACAGAACAGACAACCCCTCCCCACTGATGGATCAAGGTGCGACACGTATCTGTTCATAGCGATAGCCCCGTGAATAATCCTCCACTATGGGAGGCTTACATAGTGAGCGCCAACATCCTCTCAGAGAAGAGCCCGATCCCAAACCCCCCAGCCACCCCATTGCCCTCAGCCCATGCAGATGCTCTTCCTGAGCCACATTGACAGCCACCGCGTACAGAGCCTTTTTGCTGGCTGTGCAAAAGGCCCTCAGCTCCGGAGTCTTGAACTATAGGATAATTCCCTCACCATCCTGGTGTTCCCCTGACGGTCCAGTCTCTGCTTAATCCCCAGCATCTCTCTGAACACGG
Organism: Thymallus thymallus; assembly: GCA_023634145.1. Classification (NCBI taxonomy): domain Eukaryota; kingdom Metazoa; phylum Chordata; class Actinopteri; order Salmoniformes; family Salmonidae; genus Thymallus; species Thymallus thymallus. The sequence continues at coordinate 14,378,964 of CM042421.1, read as the reverse complement.
GTGGTAGTGCAGCATGGACCCCCTCCACCACCTGCTGCAGCAGCCTGGTGGACTTTATGGAGGAAGCCTTCATGTCGCTGGAAGATTTCCACCCAGGCTCTTCTTGCAGGTCACCCAACTTAGTGAACCCCGCTCTCACAAGCTGGCAGAGGTCAGCACTCTGATCTTGATAAGTGGGTTGTGGAAATGTTGCTCCTCCATTATCCATGCTCCTGGCTGTGAAACATCTACGGCCAAAGCACAGCACGTATTACAGAGTAATGGCTGACATATCAACCTGTTCCTGTCATACCCAAGGTCCCCTGCCCTCCTCAGAACAGCCCAAGCAGTGTCTATCCAGCACTGAGTGTCTATCCCAGGTACAGAAATCTCTGTGCAGCTTGTAGACAGAAAGCTGTCACTCTGAACCCAATGTCCACCAGACTTTGGCTCCTTTCATGCAAAGGGAGGTTTAACACTGCAAAAGAGAGAGAGGGCATTACATTTGACATTGTAGTCATTTAGCAGACACTCTGATCCAGAGAGACGTAGCCCACTTGCATCACCTCTTTAGCTAGCTTTTCACCTAAGACAGTCTTGTGTTTGTGAGGCCCCAAGTTCACACCATGTATAGGCCAAAGTGGTAATTGCTAAGCAAGCAGCATGACATACTTCACACATACATTTTCATATTGGTCATCCATGGCAATCAAACCAACAACCCTGGCTCCATGCTCTACCAACTGACCCACATGGGACTAGACCAGAGAGACTGACTAAGAGACCACACCCTGCGGAGGGAGCCACCAGACGGCGGCAGAGAGAGAAAGAGACAGACTGTCTGCTCCTCTGACAGAGCCCCTCTCAGTCTCTCAGTCTTTATAGTCTCATAGGACACCATGGTCTGACAGAGAGGATGGCAGGGAAAGTAGCTGTTTATTACTATCACAGACTATTTTACATTCTCCCAACCTCTCTCTTTCTAACTCACGGCCAGCCTGACATCTCTTTCTATCACTTGTCTTTTTCCCTCTCTCTCGCTCTACATATTTCCCTCTTTCTCCCTCTCTCCTCCATTTCTCGGTATCTCTCCTTTTTGCTCTTCTTTGTGTCTTTAGACAACTACTCTAACAGAATACTAATGGGCAGTACTGTACCTTTTCACACACAGTCCCTCCCTGTGGAGCTAGCCAGTGTAGTGGACTGCCAGTGCCAAGGATTCACAGAGCTTTCTGCTGAGGTATCAACAGACCAAAAAACATACACTTTATTTAATTTATGTTACCCAAGTGGACACACACATACACACATACAGTATTCAGCAACCATTCTCACAGACAGCCCTTTCCAAAGACAATAGACGGATTCACCGTCTCCCCCTCTTCCCTCCGCGGTTCTCTTTCGTTCTCTTTATAAGGGACCCTTTCACCGTCCCCTCTCCGCTGGCACACTCATTCACAGGGGTGATGTCATCATTAGCAGCTCTTTGAGTTCACACAGGGCCATGCTCTGGCATAGTGACACCCTATTAAACTCTCCATTTCCTGTCATCTTGGATCTGTCAGGAGCCATCTGATCCATGCCAGACTAATACAGGCCAGCAGCGTGTAACACACCTGTGGAGAGAAACACTGGTCTACAGCCCTGGACACACACACTCCTGTTAGATACACAGACCCTCTTCTACCCCCCTGGTATGTACAGTACAGGATTTCATTCCAGACCAACACACGCTGATTCAACTACTGTAACTAAGGTCTTGATAATTATGGAATGCTTGAATCAGGGTGCTGGGCTGGAACAAATACCTGCACCTCCTATAGCTCTCCCAGGACAAGGGTTAGTGACTGCAGCTGTCATGTCTTAGTGACCCCACGCTAAACTTACAGCATGGGGCCAAGTTCGTTCGATATGAAGGACATATCACTGCTAGTTAATTGACTTTTTTTGGCCTGGTCGGTGGATGAAACAGTGACAGTGGAGGACCTCTGGAGCCGTGCGTCCTCCAAAACACAACCACACCAAACCACACTGCACGCTTAACCCAGAAGCCAGCCACAACAATGTGTCAGAGGAAACACCATACACCTGGCGACCATGTCAACGTGCATGCGCCCGGCCCGACACAGGAGTCACTACAGCGCGATGGGACAAGGACATCCTGGCCAGCCAATCCCTCCCCTAACAAGACTGGGCCAATTGTGCGACACCTCATGGATCTCCCGGTCCCAGACGGGGCTCGGACCAGTATTAGTAGCAACACAGCTTGCACTGCGGTGCAGTACCTTAGACCACTGCACGGCCCTGACCCAGTGCTCTTTGAAGAAGGAACCCCACTGCAGCATAACACAGGCCTTTTGAAGTATACCCTCTGGAAGATAACCTCGGGTTGGGTGGACAGGACCAGGAATAGAACAGGAGATGGGAGGCTGGGAGGGGAGCAGGGATGGGTGGGTAGCTTTTGTTCTAACTCAGCTCGAACACAATTGGTTTAACTGTATCACTGTATCTCTGTTTTGGTTTAACTGTATCTCTGTGTCTCTGTTTTGGTTTAACTGTATCACTGTGTCTCTGTTTTGGTTTAACTGTATCTCTGTGTCTCTGTTTTGGTTTAACTGTATCACTGTGTCTCTGTTTTGGTTTAACTGTATCACTGTATCTCTGTTTTGGTTTAACTGTATCTCTGTTTTGGTTTAACTGTATCACTGTGTCTCTGTTTTGGTTTAACTGTATCACTGTGTCTCTGTTTTGGTTTAACTGTATCACTGTATCTCTGTTTTGGTTTAACTGTATCTCTGTTTTGGTTTAACTGTATCACTGTGTCTCTGTTTTGGTTTAACTGTATCACTGTGTCTCTGTTTTGGTTTAGCTGTATCTCTGTGTCTCTGTTTTGGTTTAACTGTATCACTGTGTCTCTGTTTTGGTTTAACTGTATCACTGTGTCTCTGTTTTGGTTTAACTGTATCACTGTATCTCTGTTTTGGTTTAACTGTATCTCTGTTTTGGTTTAACTGTATCTCTGTGTCTCTGTTTTGGTTTAACTGTATCTCTGTGTCTCTGTTTTGGTTTAACTGTATCTCTGTGTCTCTGTTTTGGTTTAACTGTATCTCTGTGTCTCTGTTTTGGTTTAACTGTATCAATGTGTCTCTGTTTTGGTTTAACTGTATCTCTGTTTTGGTTTAACTGTATCTCTGTGTCTCTGTTTTGGTTTAACTGTATCACTGTATCTCTGTTTTGGTTTAACTGTATCTCTGTGTCTCTGTTTTGGTTTAACTGTATCTCTGTGTCTCTGTTTTGGTTTAACTGTATCTCTGTTTTGGTTTAACTGTATCTCTGTGTCTCTGTTTTGGTTTAACTGTATCTCTGTGTCTCTGTTTTGGTTTAACTGTATCTCTGTGTCTCTGTTTTGGTTTAACTGTATCTCTGTGTCTCTGTTTTGGTTTAACTGTATCTCTCTGTCTCTGTTTTGGTTTAACTATATCTCTGTGTCTCTGTTTTGGTTTAACTGTATCTCTGTTTTGGTTTAACTGTATCTCTGTGTCTCTGTTTTGGTTTAACTGTATCTCTGTGTCTCTGTTTTGGTTTAACTGTATCTCTGTGTCTCTGTTTTGGTTTAACTATATCTCTGTGTCTCTGTTTTGGTTTAACTGTATCTCTGTTTTGGTTTAACTGTATCTCTGTGTCTCTGTTTTGGTTTAACTGTATCTCTGTGTCTCTGTTTTGGTTTAACTGTATCTCTGTGTCTCTGTTTTGGTTTAACTGTATCTCTGTGTCTCTGTTTTGGTTTAACTGTATCTCTGTATCTCTGTTTTGGTTTAACTGTATCTCTGTGTCTCTGTTTTGCTTCCTCCCTAGTCTCCACCTCGGTGCATCATGCTTGTTTGTGTGTCGCGTGTGTGTATGTGATACGATGGTATCCTATCATGCATGGATGGTATTCTGAGATGGGTCTAGAGGAAGGGCGGAACAGAGGGAGGGATGGAGGGAGGGCGGAACAGAGGGAGGGATGGAGGGAGGGCGGAACAGAGGGAGGGGTGGAGGGAATTAGGGAAGGAGGGATAATTAATGAATGTCTTCCTTTCCTCCTATCCTTCCTTCTTGCTCCATCTTTTCACACTAACATGAATCTTTCAGTCAGGTCACATTGTCTCCCCCTTCCCTCCAACCACTACATCAACAACCACACTAGGAACACTTGATACTGTACTCCACCACCTTCTCAGGAGTCTAAGGGTTAATTATGGGAGAACCACAGCCTAATATTGTTGAATTATTCAGCCTATCCTGTGCTCTATGTGGGGAATACAGACTAACATCAGGCATCCAGAGGTTTTACCAGCCGTCTCTTAAGTGCCTGGGAACATCAATAATTTAATGAGAGGGTCAGAGACATCTGTGTCCCAAATGGCACCCTAAAGGCTCAAAAGTAGTGCACTATGTAGGGAATAGGGTGCCATTTGGATGCAGACCAGCTACAGTTAGCCTACTGTTAAGGGATTCCATCCACTCTGGGGTTTGAAAGGTCTGTGAGAGTTTAGCCATTCAGTCAAAGTAGACCTCACTTATTTTTTTTGTCCACAGTGAATCCACAATAAACTGAAAAGATTCACTGACACACTACAGTAAGTGTGCAGAAGAAGTTCTCTTCGCATTTCAGTATTTTATATCACTCTGCACAATAGCCGCATGATCAGATGAGGGATAGATTCCCAGCCAGCTACACTACACCCCACAGTGGTAAAAACATAATGCATTTGGGCACCCAAGTGTGGATAATGTTCTTTATTAATAGACCTAAGCCATTCTCCTCGCTCTGAGAGTAAATTATAGACCATCAGTAGCGATACCTTAACTCACACTAATGCCTTAGTATGGACATGCAGACATGGATCCATTTGCTTCCTGTCAAGGTAAGGTCCAGTTGCAGTGGCCCTCGGACACCGATCTAGGATCAGCTTACCTTCCCACACATTCTAAAATTAACCATGGGACCTTAAAACACAAAACTGACCTAGGATCAGCGTCTAGGGGCAACTTGATAATATACAGTATACTCTGTTAAGCTAGGGAAGGACACATCCAATTGGTTGTTTGTGTATGATTGGAGTTGAGGGTTGGGTCGGGCGCTTCTGCTTTTAGCCTGACAGCAGTGCTAATGCACGCTCTGAATTTTTCATCATTTTTTACAATCGACAGCAAAACCCTTCCCCTTCCTTCCCCTTTTACAGCCCTTGCTTCCAACGTGTGACCTTAAAACCCTTCCCCATTGTAAACCCCCTTCACAAGGGTCACACATGAATCATTCAGCTCTCAATGCGAGAACAGAGACCAGGAGAGAGAAAATGTACTCCAATATGCTCTTTACACTATCACTGATAGCCTAGGGGTTATTGAACAATATAAAGATCATTGGACTATGTTATAGGATGGCGAGACGGATGGATTTGGGGAAATGTTGCTGAGAATACAGTCTATAACACAGCAGTACTGTAGGTGGGTTAGGACCACAAAAGGTGTGTGTGTGTAACATGTACAGCAGAGAGGAAAATGGGGCAGATGTAGATACAAGTGTGTGTATGTAGCATGATGTAATGTATAGCTATAGAGTGAGAGAGGCTTTAAAGGCTTAGATAGAGGAATGTATAGTGAAGGAGGCTCCCGAGTGGCTCAGCGGTCTAAGACACTGCATCTCAGTGCTAGAGACAACCTGGTTTGAATCCAGGCTGTATCACAACCGGCAGGGATTGGGAGTCCCATAGGGCGGCGCACAATTGGCCCAGCGTTGTCTGAGTTTGGCCGGTGTAGGCCGTCATTGTAAATAAGAATTTGTTCTTAATTGACTTTCCTAGTTAAATAAAGGTTACATTTAAATATATATATATATATAGCAGAGAGGTGTAGATTGACCTGTCACCCAGCTCCCCCAGACACTGGTGCACTTTGCACAGGAAAAGGAAAACACTAACTTCAAGCACTCTTAACAGTTACTGATATTCCCTAAACACTCCTCCCTCCCTCCCTCCCTGGCCTTATACTCTCTCTCTCCATTTGAGATTGTGTTTGCTAAATGAAGGAGCTCTGTAAACATACAGAACAGTACATATACAGTGAACTCCAAAAGTATTGGGACAGTGACACATTTTAAGTTATTTTGGCCCTGTACTCCAGCACTTTGGATTTTAAATTGTCAGGTATTGGGACAAAATCACTTAAATGTCTATTAAAGTACACTCTTAGAAAAAAAGGGTTCTTCGGCTGTCCCCATAGGAGAACCCTTTGAAGAAAACTTTTTGGTTCCAGGCAGAACTATTTTTGGTTCCATGTAGAACCCTCTGTGTAAACGGTTCTACATGGAACTCAAAAAGGTTCTGCCTGGAACCAAAAAGATTCTAACTTGAACCAAAAAGGGTTCTTCAAAGGGTTCTCCAATGGCGACAGCCGAAGGTTCTAGATAGCGCCTTTATTTCTAAGAGTGTAGTAAAAAGTATTTGGTCCCATATTCCTAGCACTCAATGACGACATCAAGCTTGTGACTCCACCAGTTTGTTGGATGCATTTACTGTTTGTTCTGGTTGTTTCAGATTATGTTGTGCCCAATAGAAATGACACATCTACATTAATGTGGATGTTTCCATGATTACGGATAGTCCTGAATTAATCGTGAATAATGATGAGTGAGAAAGTTACAAATATCAACCCCCCCAAAAAAATGCTAATCTCCCCTGTTATTGTAATGGTGAGACGTTAGCATGTCTTAGGGGTGTGATATTTGTGCGTCTGTAACTTTCTCACTCATCAGCTCACTGTACTACATAGTATTATAGCCTACTCTTTGTAAACCACTGCCAATGAACAAATGAATGCACCAATTCCTAGATGGAGTGAGTACGTTATGTTCCTAACACAAATGAATAACATGAGTGGAGTCTAAATATACCTCCCTTCAAAACCAATGTAATAGGAAACTGTGTAGCAAGCTGATTAGCATTAAGCTGTCAGCAGCTCTTTATTGCCAAGGCTGGTCCTTCTGGGTCATATCCTGCTGTTAACCAATAGCTATTAGATTATACCAGGCCATCTGAAGGACTCAAATTACCTAATGTTTTAGAAACAACAAAATGACAGAAGATGTAGAGCAGAAGACAGACTATGTCATTGTAGGCTAATGTCAGAATTAGAGTATGGTGGTTTAAGTTCAGGCTTCAATTTGGCTCTGGACACCAAACCTGAAAACCATAGAGATTTTTCTAGAGACCTCTCTGATCATAAATCCTTACACCAGTAGGCCTATAGGATTACAGTGATTCAGAACAAGATGCTTCACATGAAGACAATAACAGAGACAGTTATATTCATATATATGGTTCGTATCCATGTCATACAGCTCTCTGAGAGCACCAACAAGTGAGGCTTTAGTAAACTGGCTATTATGTATGGCAATTTATCATTTGAACCTTTTGTAATCAGTGACTCATTCTGTATCACGACCACCACCAAAAGTTTAGCACGCAACTCTTCCCTTTGCTTTTCATGAGCATCCTTTCATCAAACCTGCTGCTAGCAGTTAGGGATGAAATGTTTGCAGACCCAGTAGTGCATAGAAACCATGACTCCTTGTTAGGTACTCAAGTTGATAATTACTATCATGATAAAAGCAAAGTATGCTATGATGAATAATTTATGACAGTCTCTCTGTTACCATTTCATCCAGTAAAGCTCACAGAGGGAACTCTGTGCTCGTGGTAAACTGTTTCCATGGTAAACTGTTTCCAGTATGCATGTCCGTGCTAAAGTAGCTTTCCTTCTGAACTGAACCTGGTCTAAATGAGCGATGTGAAACAGAGTAGTACAGCTCACAACACATCAACAAAAACCTAAAGAAGTGGATGTTTGATACTGCCAATTTAGCAGGTACCAGCCTTGCATAATGTACTGTCATATGTCCCAAGTATCACTCTGCACTCTGCGCCCCAAAGCCAACTCAGTCCCAATAAACCAATCAAAGCTCAGCTTCAGTTTAAGAAGTGACAGTTAATTCACTCAGGGAAGATGATGAGGCAATTCTAGCTACAATCAGCTTTTCTCTGCTACACCAACTGGACTAGACCACCGTAGTAAAGGTAGGAAATCTACCTATTCTCAAAGTGGTAAAGAAAACCTCTTATTACAGTGATGTGAGATAACTGTCAAAAAATAGTCAAATCTAGATAGATCATTCTGCGATCAGTGTAGCCCTTTCCCCAGCAGCAGCAGTATGCCTGAGAAACGTAGTGATCGATAGGGAGTTGATTGAGATTAAATTAGGTATTGAGCTGACTCTGATGGAAACCTAGACCAGATGAAGACTTTCTCTAAGGATCAGTGGCCATGGCCAAGGGAGAGAGAGAAGGGAGAGGAGGAGAGGGGGAGAGGGTGGAGAGGATGAGAAGGGGGACAGAGAGAGAACTGGGGGTAGTGTCGCAAATGGGGGATGTGTGAAACTTACTCTTCATACTGAAGTATCCCCAGTTGCGCCAGTGAATAGATAGCTTTTCAGCAAGCAGTCTGATGTCCTTTACAGTATAACAGAAAACAGAGCAAGACAGGGGAAGAAATAGAGGGGGAGATGGGGTACTCCAGAAAATACTGAGCTGATTGACATCTAAATACACATGGTTTAAACTGACCTGAGATGTCTTAAAATGGCCTCATTGTGTGGCATTATTGTTGCCATGCATAAGACATATACAGAGTGGACAGGACAAGTCACAGGCATGCAGTCATTATTGGCTGCCTACCCCATGTCCAAACCAATCTATTAACACTTCAGAATGTATGCCAGGTCCTCTCTCTCTCTCTCTCTCTCTCACTCACACACACACACACTGACCTTCAGTTACTGTAAATGCATTGTCAGCTGCCTACAGACACACCCATCTGTATTATAGCTTACAAACCAGTGAATTAATACTGCCATAGGGTTCCATAAGGCAAAGATAACACTGTTTGCTGAAAACTATCAGTAATTAAAAAGCAATCCAGCCCCCTGTCAGTGCAAATTAATATCAGCTGGTTCAATCCCAACTGATGGCATACAAAAAGGTGTCACACAAGACACATCTCATGATGGGTAAAAGCAAAGAGCTGTCTCAAGACCTTCGCAACCTAATTGTTGCAAAACATAATGATGGCATTGGTTATAGGCGCATTTCTAAGCTTCTGAATGTTCCAGTTAGCAGTTAGTTGGGGCCATAATACGGAAGTGGAAAGACAATCATTTCACCATAAATTTGCCTCGACCAGGTGCTCCTCGCAAGATTTCTGACAGAGGAGTGAAAAGAATAATCAGAAGAGTTGTCCAAGAGCCAAGGATCACTTGTGGAGAGCTTCAAAAAGACCTGCAATTAGCAGGTACTGTTGTCTCAAAGAAAACAGTAAGTAATGCACTCCACTGCCATGGCCTGTATGCACGCTCACCACGCAAGACTCCATTGCTGAAAAAAAAGCATGTTGAAGCTCATTTAAAGTTTGCTGCACAACATTTGGAAAAGCCAGTGAAATACTGGGAGAATATAGTGTGGTCAGATGAGAGCAAAATTGAACTGTTTGGATGTCATAATACACACCATGTTTGGAGGAGAAATGGCACTGCACATCACCCTAAAAACACCATACCAACAGTGAAGTTTGGAGGTGGGAACATCATGGTGTGGGGCTGCTTTTCAGCAAATGGTACTGGCAAACTTCACATAATTGAAGGAAGGATGAATGGGCAAATTTACAGAGACATTCTTGACAAAAATCTGCTTCCATCTACCAGGATGATGAAGATGAAAGGAGGGTGGACATTTCAGCAAGACGATGATCCCAAACACACAGCCAAGGAAACTCTCAATTGGTTTCAAAGAAAGAAAATAAAGCTGCTAGAATGGCCCAGCCAATCACCTGACTTAAATCCCATTGAAAATCTATGGAAAGAACTGAAAATCAAGATTCATAGAAGAGGCCCACGGAACCTTCAAGATTTGAAGACTGTTTGTGTGGAAGAATGGGCCAAAATCACACCAGAGCAATGCATGCGACTAGTTTCTCCATACAGGAGGCGTCTTGAAGCTGTCATTACCAACAAAAGCTTTTGTACAAAGTATTAAATAAATATCAGTAAGTGTGTTCAATACCTTTTCCCTGTGTCATTTCACATAACTTAATTTCTGAACTTATTTGTTTTGGTTTCTTTGTATGTATGTATGGAATTTTTTTATTTAACCTTTATTTTACTGGGCAAGTCAGTTAAGAACAAATTCTTATTTACAATGATGGCCTTAGAACAGTGGGTTAACTGCCTTGTTCAGGGGCAGAACGACAGATTTATACCAGATTTATCCGGCAACCTTTCAGTTACGGGCCCAACACTCTAACCACTAGGCTACCTTCCACCCCTAGGCTACTGGATTACTTGGGTTGTTACCAACATCTGGTGAAAATGTCATGTCAATAGCACCTTTGGAAATATATTTACTGAGAAAAATGGTGACGTGTTCAATACTTATTTCACCCGCTGTACAAACATTCCAAGTAAGTATTCAAAAAAAAAAAACTTGAAAAGACAAGTCATTTTTATGTATTTGGAAATACACTTGGATAGTATTTGAAAAATGCAAATACACTGACTCAAATACACTCCCATGTGTTTACCCAGGTATTTGAAAATAGTATTTGAAATAAGTATTTGGTCGACTATTTGGTTTATACAAATAACCATTGAAATACTCAAATAAAAGTACTTGTTTTGGACTGTGTATTTGAAAATACTCAAATACACAGATCTCTTTTATTTTTATACCAGATACTCATATACAAATGTATTTGAGCCCAGGTCTGACAGAGAAATATGTATTATGATTACATGTAGTGTAAAGGTGAGAAGGCTTGCTTTGATTAGACCAGTAATATAGCATTATGGTTAAATCAAGTCCCGTCAGGCTTGATGATGTCCTTGATTGTTTTGTTTTGATATCAAACTCTAGTGAATTTGCAAATACTGACTGATTTACTGTGAAGCCCATGCTCACTGAGAACAATCACAGAAAAAGATATGGGAAAAAGAGAGACAGACACCAATTCTGAACAGAGAACAAAGGATATGGAGAGGATTGAGAGAGAAAGGGAGAGAGAGGAGGGAGAGGGAGAGAATGAGAGAGGAGAGGAGAACAGAGGACAGGGAGAAGAGTGAGAGAGATAGAGGGGAAGATGAGAGTAAGAAAGAGGAGAGGAGAGAGGGTGGGTGTGCCACTTATCACTTAGCAAGTCTGCCAGACAGATAGTACCACTATAGTACACCATTCCCTAAGTACTGTATAGCTTACACAATGTTCCACAGACCTACTTTTTGAATAGTTGGATAACACTTCCCCCCATAGGTGTTTAAGTGAATTGCAGAATTCAGTATATCTTTACAAGTATGTTTAAAGAGGCATTTAAAAGCTGTTTGACACATACTTATCAACCATAGTTTACACACATCCACACACGCAAAGTAGCCTACCACAGAAAACATATTATATTTCATTGCACCAAAATGCGCATCAGTAGCACACCTTGGAAATCCCATACCTGCGCGTCAGACTCAGACTTGCGCATAGCATCAAGTTACTACGCTACTCCCTGCTCGGACAACAAAGCCCTCTCCGTCCCCTCCCAGTTCTCTGCTGAGGCCTCTGTATCTCTGACAGACGCAGACCCACTGTGGGGTGTCTGATTGGTGCCAACTTCTGGGGATGAGACGGGGGGCAATGCCCAAACCTCGCTTACCTCACCCATCAATAGGAAGCAGTAGTGGTTATAACGTGTATGTCGCCCTGGGCGAACCCCCTCCCCGCCAACAAAAACATTTTTTTGTGTGGGTGCCCCGTGCCGCCCATGTCGCCTATACCTAAATCCGTCACTGCTTGAAAGGGATGTAGCCTCCTCGCCTGGGGGGCAGAATGAAGTTGGATTTGGAGGCTAACTAATAAATGCATGTTTACGAATACATTTCCAGGAAGCACTGAACTTATAGCACATGGGCCAATGTTTATGGTTAACTTAGGGTGTTATTTAATAGGGTGTTTTAAGTGGTTGATACCTCTTGTAGCTGCTCCAGCTCCTGTCGGAGCGCCTCTTGCTCGGCCTCTAGATCCGAATATTGCTGCTTCAGGGTCTGGTTCTCCTCCAGAACCACCAGACCGCACTCCGCAGCCCGAATCTTCTCCCGGTTCGCCTCCGCCAGCTCACGGGTCAAACGCTCCACCTCCGCCCGGCACTGCTCCACCGTTTCCCCGCATCCTCCTCCAGCAGCCATCGCCCTCCCTCTCTTCCCCTTCTATCCTCTCCTCCTCTTCTCCTTGCCCCTGCGTAGGATGGGCAGAGAAGCGGAGGAAGAAAACAGATGTAGCCTATCGGACAACAATCCCCACACTTCCGTTGGAAGGAATCAGCCGAGTTTAAAAACGCATGAAAAGGGCGTTAACATCCCCGGAGCGAAATGATTGTGAAAGAGAGATGAATCCATCCATAGCTGATGTGTTAATTAAACAGTTTTCCTTCTAGGCGTAGGGTCCAGCATCATCCCTTTCTTCTTCTTTTTTTGCTTATTCATTGGGATGCGGACGCCATCTCTTTCTATTGCCATGAAGCGGCGGCAAGGTACACACAACTCTCGCCCATCCTTCTGCTGTGACGTCGACCGTTCACCGGCACATCTCTCCCTCTGCGGTACCATACGAATACTGCCTGTCACGATGGGTTGGTCCACAGACAAGGAGGACCATGTTTATGTTGATGATGACATCTGTTGCTTTTACACCCTTTTTTCATCGTTGGTGATCACGGATTATTAATAAACGAATCTGGCAAGAAAGCTATTGGCCTAATAATTTGTTATACCATCCCCTACACCAGGGGTTCCCTTTTCAACCAAGGACCACTGATAAATGTGCGGCAGGTAGCCTAGCGGTTAGAGCGTTGGGCCAGTAACCGAAAGGTCGCTGTTTCGAAAACCGAGCCGACAACTTGAAAACTTGTCGATGTGTCCTTGAGCAAGGCACTTAACCCTAATTTGCTCCAGAGGCTGACCCTGTAGGTAGGCCGTCATTGTAAATAAGAATTTGTTCTTAACTGACTTGCCTAGTTAAATAAAGGTAAACAAATATATATGATTCCTATAGGGACCCCTGGTATATTTTAGCCTAGATCCTGACGTGTCAACTGCATTGCCTCTATGATGTTTATTTATAAATTGCTTCAGATAGGCCACTAATACAAATTATAGTGAGAAAGATGGCAGGAAACAATATCATGTTCGAGCCAGAAGAGGACGCAAAAGTGGAGCGAGCCTGTAGCCTACAGCACCATCACGTGTTCAAACCAGTAGGTGTCACCGCTGTGACACCCTTATTGAACCACAAGAAGACATACATGCCAAGCTCATCAAAATACATGTATTTTCAAATATGAGTTTGAATTATCTATCTTTGTAATTAATGTTGATCAGTTTTCAGTAGCCTACTTAGGTCCTTTAGCTACTTTTATTGTTTCCTGATATACACTTGAAAATGAAGGGCTCCCGAGTGGCGCTGTGGTGTTGCATCTCAGTGCAAAAGGTGTCACTACAGTCCCTGGTTTGTATCCAGGCTGTATCACATCTGGCTGTGATTGGGAGTTCCATAAGGAGGCGCACAATTGGCCCAGAGTCATCCGTGTTTGGCCGGGGTAGGCCGTCATTGTAAATAAGAATTTGTTCTTAACTGCCTAGTTAAATAAAGGTTACATATAGCAACAAGTACATCTTATTTATATACAGTGTACCACTCACTTCAGTTATACAGAAGTGTGAAATAAAAATGAAATGTTGCTCCATTTGTAATGCATGACTTTGATCTTTTGACATTGGTTAAAGCTCAGCACACCAAATTGCGTAACAGATTCCAAATTGCGTAACAGAAAATTCTATAACACCCACAAAAATCTGCCAGCCTTTGGCCAAACTGGTGTGTGTGTTCTAACGTTAGCCTGGGGACAGTGACACATCTGAGCTCTTCTGATAAGACTGTTTTAACACAGGGTTCACCCAAATGCTAAGGGCCTGTAAAGACAGATAAGAGGCAGGAGTCAAAAGTTCAACAGATGGAAGCAGTGTTGTTGAGTCAAGGCAAGAGTGTCGTCGTAAATAGGCTACAGCTACACTATTGTGATCAGGTGAAGGATGGAACAAACCACCTCGCTGAAATATTTAGTTCAGGGTTTCTCAACACAGGACAGGGCTGCACATGTTTACTCCATTCATTGACTCTGACACACCTGATTAAATTAATCAACTAATCATCAAGCCATTGGCCAGTTCTTTCCCAAGGACTGGAGTTGAGAGACATTTACATGATCATGTGCTCAGTTGGGATGACATTTCCAGAGCTTTGCAGTTAAAAACACACTTCTCAGAGATCTAATTTAAGAGATCTATTGAGAGCTACTATTTCTGTCTGCAACACTGAAACATTGAACCCTCTTACACGTTATTGCTTTTCATATAGCCTACTGACACTCTTTGGATGAATAAAATAACATGAAAATTATTCACTGGAGGAAAACATCTCTAATACATGATTTATGTTTTATTTTTATAATTACTGTACACCTGGTTGAGTGTGTGTGTGTGTGTGTCCATCTCAGATGATGACTTTACACCTGGTTGAGTGTGTGTGTGTGTGTGTGTGTATGTGTGTGTGTGTCCATCTCAGATGATGACTGTACACCTGCCCTCAGATTCCCCACAGGTGAATTAAGATAAGGTAGTACCATAGATATTAGAGTGCAATAAAACAATTGAGTAATACTCTGAAATCTCTACATAGTATCCCTTTTATAGACCCCATATCATCTGAAATAACCCTCTCTCTCTCTCTCTCTCTCGTTCTTTCTCTCTCTCTCTCTCTCTCTCTCTCTCTCTCTCTCTCTCTCTCTCTCTCTCTCTCTCTCTCTCTCTCTCTCTCTCTCTCTCTCTCTCTCTCTCTCATTCTCTCAAACCCTGGCACTGTATTTGTAGGCTACTAGTCATTTATTGAGTTTCTACTATATATACCGTAATGATTCTTTGGCAATCGTCACCCATAAATGTTTATTGTTTAAAGACTCCAGGACATTGTTCTATTAATCATATCACATAAACTACTTTACTCTTTGAGAGGACTTCTCAGATTCAAGGAACTACATGGTTGACTCTAAACACACCGCCTGCCCTCCTCTCTGGAAGTGATGTAACACTCTGATGATGATGACTGAGTCAGAGTGTTTCTCAGAATCCCAGAGAACCAAGGATCAGTCTGCGACCCAGGATAAGCCTGCCCATCCTACGCAGGGTCCTGGAGAGCTACTGGGTGTTTCAATCCAGCCCTACAATAACATGTATTGTTTCAGCTAATCATGCTCGGACTGAAGACCTTCATTAATGATATTTTGTATGAAATGAATCATGAGTACAATTGTTTTATGTACAGAAAATACATATGTACAGGGACAGACATACTTGACATACAAGACATCCTGTGTGTGGTTTTTGTGCATCTGTCAGCTGAGTGTGTGTCCAGGTATGGTGTGTGTCATTGGGGTCAACCAGGGCCGGGCTGGCAGGGGAAGCAGGTAGGGCTCAGAGTAGGGTACAAGGGCTGGATGGAGCTTGTGCAGGAAGTGCTGGTAAACACCAATGGGATGGTAGGATGGCCTGGAGAGGAAGAGCCTGTTCCGTAGTGGGTGTGGCCTGGTTTGGAGGGATCCAATCCGGGGAGAAAGTGGCACCATCCTCTCAGGCTGTTGGTCGGTGTCTGAGAGTTTGTCCAATCCAGTCTTCCTCCACTTGGCCCGGCGGTTCTGGAACCATATCTGGGTCAGGAAAACAACGCACAGTAGACATGTTAGAGGACCATCAGGAAACCAACACACACACACACACACACACACACACACACACACACACACACACACACACACACACACACACACACACACACACACACACACACACACACACACACACACACACACACACACACACACACACACACACTGTAGTGTACCTACCTGTACTCGTGCCTCTGACAGCTGTGTTTGGGAGGCCAGTAGTTCTCTGGTATATATGTCAGGGTATTGGCTCTCTTGGAAGGCCCTCTCTAGCACCTCTAGCTGGGAAGAGGTGAATGTGGTTCGTACCCGCCGACTGCTGCTAAGTGACACTCCTCCAAACAAAACACACACACACACACACACACACACACAAATACACACACACACAAACACAATTTATTGCTTTCTAAATGGAAAGCAGATATTTAGCAAAGCCGTTTAGCTAAATATGGCACTTTAAGTATATTTACAGGTATCTATTCAAATACAACCTTGACAGGAAATAATAAAATGTTATGACAGGAAATAAGTTATTATTTGTTCACTAAATGTACAGGGGGCAACACAATGTACTAAATGTACAGGGGGTAACACAATGTACTAAATGTACAGGGGGTAACACATTTGCAGAAATGTTTTTGTCCTTAAGAAAAGGTTAAAACAACCCACAGCTGCACAGTAATTGTCACGGATCCCCCTGGTACTTCTGCTCAGGCTGTTCACCAGCTCCAGAGGTCTACGTCACCGGCCTTCTATGTGTCATTGAACTGGATCATTACCACCAACCCCGGACTGTCTTAACTCCTTACGCACACCTGGTTCCCATTCCCCCTGATTAGTATGTGTATACAGTATTTGTGCCCTCTGTTCCCCATTGTTCTTGTTGATTATTGTTCCATGTCCGTTGGTCTTGTGAGTACCTGTGCTCTGTTGTATCGGCTTTTGTGCCTCGTGTTATTGTGCACTTGATATTTCGGGTCTCGTCCCGTGTAATATTTAGAGGTTTACACCTTGCTCTTTTGTTTGGGTACATCCCTGTGTTTTATATATATATGTGTTTGTTTTGGGCTTCGTCCCTGTCGTTTTTCAAGACGTATGTTATTTTGGGTGGAGTAATAAAAACCCCTCTTACGTGCCTGTCTCCTATCAGTATACAACGTGACAGTAATTCCCATTACCATGTCTCAACTGTATTTTTGATCATAATTGTTTGTTTATTGTCTGTTTCTTTTTTCCTCCAGAATGGAATTTGAAGTAATCAAATTCCCTAAGCAGCTTTTAAAAAAGATGGAGCGTTGAGCGTTTATGAATCACTAACAAGATGTTTTTGAAAATCAACATCAAAGCACCACCATGAAAAGGGTAGACAAAGCACAAAACCATGAAACAACCTCTGCCTTGGCTCTGCAGTACCTGGGCTTTAATACACCTGAGAGGATAGAAACACTAAGCCAGAACAAATTTCAACCTCCTTCAAATAAAATATAAAGCACTCTTTCCTCATTCAATACTGTTACAATAACACTTACTCACTCTGTTTCCACCCTCGGAGCTAAAATGTACAGTTTAGAAGGCTGTAGTACAAGAAACACAATCTACTCTATTGACTATATAATATATAATGTCCTTATCTATTGACCTTGCTTCATTGAAATTTTCCTCTTGTATTTAGGAAATTCAAGTTTTCTACTGCTACTAATGGGGTCATTTAGCAGATATGTTGATCAAAAACACAGCATACAGATAATCAAATCCACAGCATGCTCCAACAAACTGAGCCGTTGGATATACTGATTAAACACACCTGGGCATCTGTTGACTTTAGGCTCTTGCTCAACGCTGGTCTTCACACACAAAGACCCCGTCTCTCCCGCCATGCTCCCTCTCTCCTCCTCTCCTCCACTCCCCCTTTCCTCCCCATCCAGACACGGTGCTCTCCTCAGGATCCGCTCAATGGAGTGAGACAACACCTTCAGGGGGACCCACTCTGGAGTCTGTCTCTGTGGGCCTCCATTGTGCACTGACATATCCTGCACCACCGGCATATCTGGTTCCCCTCCACTGAATTCCAGAAGTCTACTCCGTAGAGGGTGACCCAGCCTGCTAATCAGAGCTCAGTAGACGGGTACAACTGTCTCCTTGCTACACCTCCTGGTCCCTTCTCTGGTAGTCTTTAGTCTAGGATTCTGACTTGCTTCTCTCTCTCTCTCTCTCTCTCTCTCTCTCTCTCTCTCTCTCTCTCTCTCTCTCTCTCTCTCTCTCTCTCTCTCTCTCTCTCTCTCTCTCTCTCTCTCTCTCTCTCTCTCTATCGCTCTCTTGCTCTATCGCTCTCTTGCTCTCGGTCTCTCTTTTCCTCCCTTTGTATCTGTATACCTCCTTCTGTCTGGCTGTCTGTCTCTCTGTGTCTCTTTCTGTCCAGCCTGTTCTCTCGCCATAGGTCGATTTCTTTCTGTCTATCTTCCTTCCTAATCTCTCTACATCTCTGTCATTTAACTCCTATCAGGTGTCATAACTGTGTCCCCAGGTAAAGACAGATAGCAGCTGTAGGCCAATACAGTGGGATGGATCATTAGGATCAATAGAAGGAGGAGTAGGCCATAAACTCAGTCGAGAAACTTTGAAGATTATAAATTGATCATTTAACACTCAAGACTGTGGCTAAGCTATGAAGGGTAGCATTCTGTTTCTGTTCTGGCCAAATTCTTTGTTTCTTGACACGCCACAAAGTTGGTTACAGCAGAAAGAGATTTAGCAACCAGAGTAGGCCAGCTAAACCTCTTTGCCAAACTCATAAACATCCCTAAAATGATATTCAATTTTCTGAGGTGTCCTTGCGCTTGATTACAAAATGAGTCCAAATTAATGATACCTCATATTGAGGCTTTGGCTACTAGAAAAGCACAGAAAATATAAATGTGTTCATTGATCATATTAGCATTTTGGCTCATGTGTTTACGATACGCAATTAGCTGACTTGATAACACTATCTATCTACAGAATAGTGGGTGGCCTTTTGGTGAACTCTGGCTGCGTAGCAATAGTCTATATTGGCTTCCTCTCCTCCTCTCCTCGTCTCCTCTCATTCCTCTGCACCCATATATATGGAAGATCTGTTCTGGGGGCAAACACCTGATAGGTAAACATTGTTATGCTGCTTTTGTCTATTCTGGCTTCTTCAATGCATAAAAAGAACTGGAGAAGGGGAGACCAAGGAGAATGAGGGGAGGAAATCCCATTATACTATTGAGAAGCACCCTTTATCCAGTGATGGGCTCTGTAAGTTATGACCTGACTTAGGTGGGGTTTTATAGCACCTCCATGTGGTCATTAGGAAGAAGGCCACTGTTTATCGAGCATTTCTGAATTCAACTCTGTTTCAACTCTGTTTATGTGTTTGTATGTGTGTGTGTGTATGTGTGTGTGTGGGGGGGAGATGGATGTGTGTAAAGTAGGAGATGGATGTTCCTGCTCCATCCAAAGCTATACATCTAAAATTCTGGGTGGATATTTTGGAGAGAGAGATGGCCCTGAATAACAATGGTGTTCTTACAAACAATTACTGTACCTCTAGATGGCAGCCTTACACACCAATCCACCATAGCTCCCTCCAACTCTCAGAGGCAGTGTCCACTGTGCTAAAACATAGAAGAGAGAGAGAGAGAGAAAGAGTAGAGAGAGAGAGAGAGAGAGAGAGAGAAAATGTAATTTATCACTTGGTCTAGTCGGGACAGGAGGGAACATCTTTAGTAGAAGCTTCTCATCTGTGTTCTCCTCTCTCTCTCTCTCTCTCTCTCTCTCTCTCTCTCCCTCTCTCTCTCTCTCTCTCTCTCTCCCTCTCTCCCTCTCTCTCTCTCTCTCTCTCTCTCTCTCTCTCTCTCTCTCTCTCTCTCTCTCTCTCTCTCTCCCTCCCTCTCTCTCTCTCTCTCCCTCATCTGCTCTCCTCTCTCCTCTCCCTGCTCCTCTGTGCTGTATCTTGTCTGTATACTGATACTGCACCTGTTAGTTAATACTACATTATGTATGACCCCTCCTGACACCTGCCACATTATCCCTTTGTCCTCACTGTTATATCATCATCCAGTTTTATCTGACCAGGCAAACTAATAAATGCAGAAATGAGCAGATGTCCTATCACCAGGCCCCCAGATTGACAAATAGATTGCATTGGCCTGGCGAGGCTGTACAGGCTTCTCAAGGGAGTTCTCTCTTTCTCAACCCTTCTGTCCTTCGTCTATGGAGAGATAGATAGCACAATGAACGAGGGACTGTCTCTCATCTCTTAGTCTCTCTCTCCTTCCCCTCCATGTAGTAGATATATTAATTGTAAATAGTGCGTAGTAGTAGGATGATAATGGGTGAGGTCAGAGAGAGAGAGAGAGAGAGAGAGAAAGAGAAAGAGGTTTGAGGAGTAATGATGTGATCCTGTCTTACAGGGGGAGAGCGATAGAGAGCAACCTGGTCTTAGAGCAAAACGTATTATATTTTAGTAAAATCCATGGCACTCCATTTAGTATGATGTGTTACTTTACGTTAGGTAAAGTTACATTGGCCTACAAATGTAATGGCAGTCACACAATATATTACGAATTTTAGGACTTCTTGTTTCCTTTGACCTGTATGATATATTGCGTTCGCCTGATTCATCATGATATGCTACGTTCGACTGCTTTAGTATGATAAGCTAAATTATTATTATAAATGATTAGGTTAGGGGTTAAGGTTAGGGTTAGGAGAAGTGTTAGCTAACAGGCTAACAGGTAACCATACAAAATGTAACACATCATACTAAAGTAGTCAAACTAAAGCAGTCAAACATATCATACTAAACGGGTAAAATAATGTAACCTGACTAGAGGTAACATATCATAAATGGAGTGGTACAGAGTTTTGTAAAATATAATACGTTTTGCTCTGAGACCAGGCTGGAGAGCGAGAGCAGGGTAATGCACTCGTATTATGGCCCGCTCTGCGCCAGAGAGTGTTTTCTATGATGGTGCTAAAACCCCTGTGTGTGTGTCCCCGTGTGTGTTCTCACATATAGAAGGCATTTGGGCAGAGAAATCTTCAATTCTGCAAGAATTACGAGACAGTGTTGGGGAATAGTGAACTTTTTGTAACTACATTTTGCAGTAGCTTGGTGGTAGTTGCATTAAATTCTAATCTTGGTAGTGTTTTCAGTACGTTTTTTTTACCATGTAGCTGGGTAACTAACTACTGGAACTACACACTACTTTTTTGGCAAAAATAAAATAAAATATGGATGAAGTTGGCAAGAATTCAAAGAAACTTTAGTTAAGTAAACAATATCTTTCTTAAGGGTAGCTTTAGTGTACTCTGCAGGTTAGTGTGTGTGTGTGTGTGTGTGTTTTTAATGACATGGCCTCCATTGAATCATTGATGGCTAATTAATTAGTTTGCTCCCCGTTCTGTGTGCAAGAGTTTGTGTGTATGTGTGTGTGTGTGTGTGTGTATGTGTGCGTGTGTGTGTGTGTGTGTGTGTGTGTGTGTGTATATATATATATGTGTGTGTGTGTGTGTGTGTGTGTATCGTTTAATTATACTTGTGGGTACAGTAAGCTGACAAACTAGGGGCATTTTGTTAATCCCCACAAGGTCAAATACTATTTCAAGAGGGTTTAGGGTTAAGGTTACAATGAGTGTTAGGATTAGAATTAGGTTTTGGGTTAGGAGCTAGGGTTAGTTTTAGGGTTAGGGTTAGGAGCTAGGGTTAGGTTTAGGTTTAGAGTTAAGGTTAGGGTTAGGATAAGGGTTAGGATTAGGTTTAGTGTGCGTGTGCGTGTGTGTGTTTATTCCCTCAGCACAGCGCTCATTCTGAACAGAGCCACTGAAGTGAAGAGAAGCACTGGCTTCACTACAGGGAGAAGAATGTGTGTGTGTGTGTATGTGTGTGTGTATGTGTGTGTGGGATACAGTATACAGTACATACATCAGCATAGTGAAGGTTCATTGTAAACTATACAGTATAGCTTAAGGATCAGCAATATCAGACGTTGACATGGTACTCAGACCTGTTAGTGACTTTGTGGAATATAGTCAAGACAAAGCTAGCATGAGCACTGAGCAACCCCATCTGCCTGTAAACCGGAAAATATTGACATTTTTTGAGGAACAGAATCAGATCCGGGAACGAAAGGGATCTGTATTGTTCCGGAACAGAACCATTATTTTAAAAGCATGGAAACTGGGTAATAACGTTTTGCGTTCTGGGCATTTTTTTCCATTCTGAAAAAAAATATATATAAACGCAACAAATAAAGTGTTGGTCCCATGTTTCATGAGCTAAACAAAAAAATCCCAAAGATTTTCCATACGCACAAAAAGCTTATTTCTCTAAAATGTTGTGCACACATTTGTTTACATCCCTGTTAATGAGCATTTCTCCTTTTCCAAGATAATTCATCCACCTGACAGGTGTGGCATATCAAGAAGCTGATTAAACAACATGATCATTACACAGGTGAACCTTGTGATGGGGACAATAGAAGGCCACTTTAAAATGTGCAGTTTTGTCAATCAACACAATGCCATAGGTGTCTCAAGTTTTGAGGGAGTGTGCAATTGGTATACTGACTGTAGGAATGTCCAGCGCTGAGAAAAAAATTCTAATTTCCAGAGATGTTCACAAGTCTTTGAGGTTGAGTCCAAATCAAGTCTCAAGTCTTTTAGGGCCAAGTCTAAGTCAAGTCTCAAGTCTTTTGGGGCCCAAGTCTAAGTCAAGTCTCAAGTCTTTTAGGGCCAAGTCTAAGTCAAGTCTCAAGTCCCATTTGGCAATTGCTTTCTGCCTGCTGTGGGTTAGGTCTATAAACCTTGTAAATTATTTGAAGTAAATTATTTCCTACATTCCTTTTTGGAAATTTTCATAAATTTAAAGTTAGTTGCCAAACACTGTCATAATTATATAATTTACAGCATATTTAAATATGACATGATTTCACATACTCTTGCTTGTCTTAACAAGCTTAACTTAAGATAAACAATAGTTTAAAGAGAGGGAAATAGAAAAGGAGAGAAAGAACTAAGGAGGGAGAACTAAGGATGTGAGGAGAATCCTTCTGAGATCAAGAGGAGGGGAGATAGAGAAATAGAGAGAAAGAGAGAGAGAGAGAGAGAGATAGAGAGTGTGTGAGAGAGAGAGAGAGAGAGAGAGAGAGAGAGATAGAGAGTGTGTGAGAGAGAGAGAGAGATAGAGAGTGTGTGAGAGAGAGAGAGAGAGAGAGAAGAAAGAAGGAGAAAACAGAGCGAGAGAGAGAGAGAGAGAGATAGAGGTAAGAGACAAAGGATAAAGAGGGAGGAGAAACCGAGAGAGTGAGAGAGAAAGGAGCTGTGTTCCTTCTAGCATTGGTCTCGATTGAAAACAAGTCAGTGAGCGATAAGGGAAGTGAACAACAGGGGGGAGACCGAACAGCAACATTACACCAGGCAACACAATTTGATGGTATTTTCAGAGTTACTCACAGCACTACGGAGAGAATTGTGTGTGCGTGTGTGTTTGCGTGTGAGTGCGTGCGTGAATAGAAGCACTAAGCTCTGGTTTCACTACAGGGAGAAGAACGTCAGTATGTGTGTATGTGTGTGTGTGTTTTTGTATGTTTGCTCTGAGGCTGTCACAAAAAATACGATTTGCTTTGATGTTGAACAGACTATATTGACGATATCGTTCTTCTGTTCTCAATGGAGAGAACATTTCATAGCATACATAAGAAACAAAGAATGCACATATTTCCATCACTAAATGCTGCTTCTCTTCCTATATGAAGAAACCTATGAGAAATCTGAACAGGGTCCACAAACAGATCTCAACGCCACAATGACAAAACGCCTCCAACTACAATCAATGGCTGTTCTCTCTCAATGGTTCCTATGCATCATTTCTTACATATTGCAGAACATGTAAAGGCAACACCACCTGCAGCCATACCAACACTTTGCAGTGTCATAACATTTATGCAATACGTTTTTTCCCTTGCAGTTTATTCTCCCGTGAAATGATTTGATTGACTGTGTTCACATAGTGTGACACTCACTAATCGATGTCCCCTGCCCCAATGTGCAGTAGTATGGTGGCAGTGTTGTAGAATGTTATATACATTAGTAAACCCCAAGGCCTGAATCTCAAGAAGCTGTTCTCAGGTTTATGCTGTATTGAATATGTCAACTGTAATATAGAATATCATAGTTTATTTTGTCCTCCAAGGAGGACATTTAAAAGACCAGCATAAGGGCGGGTTATTGTGGTATTTTCCTCTCATAAAGGCTAATATAAGGGCCAGAAAGTTCTACCTCAGCTGTCTAGCACAGAGTCAAAGAGTCAGTCTGACAGGTGGAGAGAGAGAGAGAGAGAGAGAGAGAGAGAGAGAGAGAGAGAGAGAGAGAGAGAGAGAGAGAGAGAGAGAGAGAGAGAGAGAGAATGAGAAAGAGAGAAAGAGACAGCAGGGGAAATCAGGTCTCCAGATCTTCTGTTTCAGAGAAGAAAGGAAAAGGGGGAAAATGAGAGGTTGAAGAGGAAAAGAGAGTACTTTCCACCAGTTAGGAGAAGAGACGTGTCAGCTTCTATTAGAGCTTCAGTCAGATGACACCCTGGTCTCAGACCACTGCTGCTTGGAGCTTTATTACACCTGGGTTACTTCCCTACCTATTTCCTATTTCCTGGTCAAAAGTAGTGCTCTATGTAGGGAAAAGGGTGCCATTTGGGATGTACATAGATCAGTCACTACCTGAGATCAGTCACTGCTGAAAAACTCCAGTTATCCACAGATCTAGGATCAGCATACCCTTTCCACATCCCAACCTTGCAATGAGTAGGTAATAAAAAAATGTACCTAAGATCAAATTCACTGACCATCCCTTTCCAGATGCTGAAAGCTGAACTCTGATTCGGAAGGGTTGGGTTAAATGTGGAAGACGCATTTCAGTTGAATGCATTCAGTTGTGCAACTGGCTAGTGTCCTCTTTTCCTTCCCTTTCATAGCCACATTTTCAGATCTGTAGTCCACTCAGACCCCATCTCTTTTGTTCTCCTCCTCTCTCGTCCAATAATAAGTCTCATGTTCTCATTTTATCTCCTTGTCTTGTCCATGTGCTGCTCTGGGAGGGAGAGCCCAGTGTTCTCCATTAGAATTCCTGTCAGCTGCCTGTAAGGCTGTACAGTCGTACTCTGGCTGTGGAGCTGAAACAGGGCTGAGACTGGTAGTAATGACAGGTATTAACCTCTACTGACAGGTTCAGACAGGTAACTCTGACGAAGGCATGCAGCACAGCTGTCAAAAGCTGTTGGTTTATTAAACGTATTGCATCTGAGCCATGAAAGTGCACAGCTTTTCTTTTCTAAGACAGGTAATACCCACTACTGACAGGTTATAACCACTACTGAAAGGTTATAACCACTATACTGTTGTTCTAATTTTCTCTCTCTGGGCTTTCCTCTAATCCTGAGGTGTATGAGGATTTGAACAGAATCAGGTCTGTGGAAATGTGTGTTGTTTCCTGTTTCAACCAGATTTCAGCGTGGTACACCGCAGTGTAGAAACACAGACCCCCATGCAGATTGATAATGTAATGTCTCTGTAACCTTGGCTGCCATGCAGAGTGATAATGTCTCTGTAACCTTGGCTGCCATGCAGAGTGATAATGTCTCTGTAACCTTGGCTGCCATGCAGTGATAATGTCTCTGTAACCTTGTCTGCCATGCAGAGTGATAATGTCTCTGTAACCTTGTCTGCCATGCAGAGTGATAATGTCTCTGTAACCTTGGCTGCCAAGCAGAGTGATAATGTCTCTGTAACCTTGGTTGCCATGCAGAGTGATAATGTCTCTGTAAGCTTAACTGCCATGCAGAGTGATAATGGCTCTGTAACCTTGGCTGCCAGAGTGATAATGTCTCTGTAACCTTGCCTGCCATGCAGAGTGATAATGTCTCTGTAACCTTGGCTGCCATGCAGAGTGATAATGTCTTTGTAACCTTGGCTGCCAGAGTGATAATGTCTCTGTAACCTTGGCTGCCAAAGTGATAATGTCTCTGTAATCTTGGCTGCCATGCAGAGTGATAATGTCTCTGTAACCTTGGCTGCCATGCAGAGTGATAATGTCTCTGTAACCTTGGCTGCCAGAGTGATAATGTCTCTGTAACCTTGGCTGCCAAAGTGATAATGTCTCTGTAACCTTGGCTGCCATGCAGAGTGATAATGTCTCTGTAACCTTGGCTGCCATGCTCATGTTTTAAATCATTACTTTCTCCCATTGCCAAGATGGAGTGTGTCATTTTTTCCACAAGCCAGAGAGAGACATTCTGATGGCCTTACTAATAAATAAAAAATGGATCACGACACTACTGAAGATATTTCACTCTTAAACTAAGTATTGCGTGAGAGCAGGTGAGAGCAGGTGAGCCTTTACCATGAAGTAGAGTAGAGCAATAGAACAGTCCAGACAGGAGACGTGTACTCATTCATACCAGAACTGTGCACAGACACACATGCTGTCGTCATGGCCATTAGCACTTGGAACCAGCACCGGCTGAGAAAAATTGATGGGACTTTATGTACACATTCCAAATGGAACCCTATTTCACCTTTATTTAACCAGGTAGGTCAGTTGAGAACAAGTTCTCATTTCCCATAGGGCTGTGGTCAAAAGGAGTGCGCAATGTAGAGAATAGGGTGCCATTTCAGAAGGAGCTATCTTTCTCCCCAGCCCAATGGCCGCCCTCTGAAGGGATCTCAATAGTCCCGGTAAAAGGACTAGGTTGAGTCGGGTGCTAAGTGACAGGGGCGATTAATAGTTTAGTTGCCATCTAGACCTCATGCTCAGTGGACTATTCACCTCACTGGTGCAGGCACGGAACTAAGGGGAGGGGATGGAGGGAGGGGATGGAGGGAGGGGATGGAGGGAGGGGTGAGCCAGCTAGAAGGAGAGGAGAATGACAAAGGGGAAAGGAAAGGACAGGGACAGGAGAGGAGAGGGATGTGAGGGAAAATGGAGAGTGGAAGAAGTGAGTTGAGAGGAGAGAGAAAAGAGGGAGAGGCGAGAGCAGGCCAAATCAGCCATGTCTGGCCCTCTCAATGGGAGACTGAGGAGAAAAGGCCCTTTAAAACCCCCAAACTTCATTTCCTGCTCTTTTGGAAGTGTCAAGTTCACCGCCGACACAGGAGCGAGGATGGCAGGTACTCTGAAAGGAAAAAGAGAAAATATAAGTGTCTGTGTATGTGCGTGTTTGTGTGTGTGTGTGTGTGTGTGCGTGTGTGTGTTTGTGTGTGTGTAAGTGTGTAAGTGTGTATGAAAGTCTTCATTCTAGGCTTCACACCAAGACTGCTTGAGGGTGTTAGCAGAGCAAATCTAATATTCGGTTTAGTGCTATCATCAGTTATTAAATAAATGTTCATAAAATATCCTACATTTGGAATAAAAAACATGTTATGTGTAGCCTATATATATATCGCTTCAACACAGATGGTTATTAATGGCTAGACTAGACTGTAGAGTCTGTCATTGAGGGTGATTCTGTCTGGCTGTTACCCAATGGTTTGGAGGCGGAACGCGACAGTTTATGTTATCAAAGTTTGTGGAGATTCCATATGACCCGTATGTTGGGAAAATTTCGACCTATGGTTCCAGATGTTTGACACTCAGACTTTGGATTACCTGGCTAAATGAGGTAAGAAAGTAATTCTGGTGATATATTTTGTGTGTTTTGTATAAACTATACACTGAGTGTACAAAACATTAAGAACACCTTCCTAATATTGAGTTGTGTTCGACAAGGATGCCCATGTTGACTCCAATGCTTCCCACAGTTGTGTCAAGTTGCCTGGATGTCCTTTGGGTGGTGGACCCTTCTTGATACACACGGGGAAACCCAGCAGCGTTGCAGTTCTTGACACAAACCACTGCATCTGGCACCTTTTACCATACCCCGTTCAAAGGCACAATCTTTTGTCTTGCCCATTCACCCTCTGAATAACACAAACCATGTCTCAACTGTCTCAAGGATAAAAAATCCTTATTTAACCTGTCTCTTCCCCTTCATCTACACTGACTGAAGTGGATTTAACAAGTGACATTAATAAGGGATCATAGCTTTCACTTGGATTTACCTGGTCTATGTCATGAAAATGTTTTGTACACTCAGTGTAAATTGACACATCAAGTCCAAAATGAGATGTTTCCAAATGATTGAACATCCTGTAATATCAGAAGAGTACAAAAACAATTAATAAATGCCTATCCTACTACATTGATCCATTGGTTTAGAAGCCTTTGACTTGGTTTTCAATTGGTCTTTTCTCAATTTTGCCCATAAGTGTAGTAGAAAATGTTTTTGGCATGGTAGAAAAAAATCTTACCAGTGATTCCAACAAGATAATGTAGAACAGAGGCCGGGGAAAATGAAAGCAATACTAGTAGGCAATTTCATCAATTTTCAAACAGCAGGGTGAATATATCGTCTGGGGGAATTGGAGCAGAACTTCTCTGACTAAAAAAGGCACTTTCGTAGTTGGGCCTTTTTCACTCAAAGACATGAGCAAGAAACAGGCTCATCTGTCCTGAACACAAAACGCACTGTAGCCTACTGAGGTTGTGTGTGTGCGTACGTTCATGAGTGCTTGTGTGGAAATAGTATTTCTATAGTGGGTAAATAATAACCATAGATTAGACAGTAAATAGCATTTCTAAAGCAATTTATGAGCCTTTAGAATTTCTTATTAATGACAGTTCTAAAGTGTTACCAAACCCCAAACCCTGACAAGACAAGACATTAATACCAAGGCTAGAGGCTTTGACGCGACTGGACGACATATTGGTAATCCTCAACTAAAAATGTTAAATTCAGGTAACACTTTAGATGAAAACTAAAACAAGTTACTTATAAAATACTTTGTTGAAACAACTAGATTATTTGTTTTACAGTGCATGGGATGTGCAGTAATGGAATGTGCATTGTGTGTATGGGTGTGCGTGCCGTGATGCTCGCCCCAGGTGTCAGTTGACACTTATTTGTATAATCTCCCACTTTCTAATGGCAGTGTGACAACTTGTACTATGTGGTGTGTGTGTGTGTCTGTGTGTGCATGCATGCAGAGCCGGGCGGCCCTATACGCTCACTACGCAAGATGCGGGGGGGGGGGGGGGGGGCTTTCAAATGACGCAAGGCTCTGCCAGCATACAGATGCTATGCTTAAGTTTGTCAGTAGAGGAGATGCTGGATCATCAGCCAGTACAAGCACAGACTCAGTTGATCCACATCCAGCCTCAGCCAGTACTAACACAGATCCAGTACAGCCGGCTTCAGCAAACACTAACACAGACCCAGTAATGGCAGCTTCAGCAAGTACTAACACAGACCCAGTACAGCTGGCTTCAGCAAATACTAACACAGACCCAATACAGCCGTCATCAGCAAGTACTAACACAGACCCAGGTGAAGTACAGGCAGCCACAGCCAGTACTAGCACAATCAGAGGTGTACAGCATCAGATACAAGCAGCTCAGACCCTAATAGAACAGTTGCTGTAGAAGCGGTTTCCATTCAGGCTTATTACAGAGACAGCTGTCAAATGGGGAAAAGATTACCAGGAGCTGGCATTCATACGCAATCAAAAACAACGCTGTGTATTGTTTTTGTTGTAAGCTCTTTTCTACAAAATACAAATATCAACACCATTCTGAAACACCATGAGGGTCGTCCTGAACACACAAACAATATGATTAAGTGGAGAGAACTTGATCTGTGCCTAAGTCGGGGACAGACTCTTGAACAGATACAAATGACAAGAAAGAGATGGCGGGATGTCCTTACACGTTTAATAAGTATCACCCAGTCTCTGGTTGAAAGAAACCTAGCATTCAGGGGTTCATCAGACAAACCCTTCCAACCAGATAATGGAAACTTCCTAAAAGAGGTTGAATAACTGGCAAAATTAGACCCCATTATGGAAAATCATCTCAGCAAAATTAAAGATGGAGACCCACATGCTCATTACCTTGGGAAGCGCACACAGAATGAGCAGATTGTGAGTGACAAGATTCTGGAAGCAATAGTGACTCAAGTAAGAGACTCAAAGTACTTCTCCATTATCTTGGACTGTACACCTGACATTTGTCACCAGGAGCAAATGTCCATTATTCTGAGAAGCGTGGCTTTAAAGGGAAAGCCAGAGATCAAGGAGCACTTCCTCGGCTTTGTGAATGTTGAGGTTTCAACAGGCTTGAATCTGTCCACTGTCATCTTAGATAAGCTGAACGAGCTGAAGATTCCATTTGAAGATTGCAGAGGGCAAGCTTATGATAATGGGGCCAACATGAAGGGCAAGCACCAAGGAGTACCAGACTGCTCAAAAAACATCCCAGATCCGTGTTCGTCCCATGTGGAGAACATACTCTAAACCTTGTCATTGCAGATGCTGCCAAATCTTCAAAATATTCAGTTGGGTTTTTTGGGCATGTGCAAAAGCTCTTCACTTACTTTTCAGCTGGCACACAAAGATTAAGTGTTTTGAAGAAACACGTGAACATAACCGTGAAGTCATGGAGTGACACAAGATGGGAGAGTAGGCTCCAAAGTGTTCATGCAATCCGGTATCAGGCTTCTGAGGTTCGAGAGGCATTACTGGAAGCCAGACAGATGATCAACGATCCGGTGGCAAAAAGTGGAGGCACAAGCACTTGCAGAGGAAGTTGGGTCCTACCGCTTCTTGATTTGCTGTGTCATATGGTGTGATTCTCTGAGGCCACCGGTGCCCAGTCCGGGGCCGGTCGTCTGCTCCACTCCCATGCCGGAGCAGTCCGCTCCACCGGTGCCCAGTCGGGGTCCGGACGTCTGCCCAGCTCCAGAGCCGGAACCACCTGTCACACCGGTGCCCAGTCCGGGTTCGGCCGTCTGCTCCAATCCCATGCCAGAGCAGTCCACTCCACCGGTGCCCAGTCCGGGTTCGGCCGTCTGCTCCATTCCCATGCTGGAGCAGTCCGCTCCACCGGTGCCCAGTCCGGGGCCGGTCGTCTGCTAAAAATCCCATGCAAGAGCAGTCCACTCCACCGGTGCCCAGTCGGGGTCCGGACGTCTGCCCAGCTCCAGAGCCGGAACCACCTGTCACACCGGTGCCCAGTCCGGGTTCGGCCGTCTGCTCCACTCCCATGCTGGAGCAGTCCGCTCCACCGGTGCCCAGTCCGGGGCCGGTCGTCTGCTCCAATCCCATGCCAGAGCAGTCCACTCCACCGGTGCCCAGTCGGGGTCCGGACGTCTGCCCAGCTCCAGAGCCGGAACCACCTGCCACACCGGTGCACAGTCCGGGTCTGGGCGTCTGCCTCGCCCCATGGCCGGAGCGGTTCGCCAGACCTGGTCCCATTCCAGGACAGGTCATCAGACTTGCGTCAGGGAGGAAAGTGTCCACTTCACCGGGGCCAGAACCACCACCGAGGTGAAGTGTCCCTCCCCAACCCTCCCATGTCATTTATTTTCATGATTAGTCGGGGTCCGGACGTCTGCCCAGCTCCAGAGCCGGAACCACCTGTCACACCGGTGCCCAGTCCGGGTTCGGCCGTCTGCTCCAATCCCATGCCAGAGCAGTCCACTCCACCGGTGCCCAGTCCGGGTTCGGCCGTCTGCTCCACTCCCATGCTGGAGCAGTCCGCTCCACCGGTGCCCAGTCCGGGGCCGGTCGTCTGCTAAAAATCCCATGCAAGAGCAGTCCACTCCACCGGTGCCCAGTCGGGGTCCGGACGTCTGCCCAGCTCCAGAGCCGGAACCACCTGTCACACCGGTGCCCAGTCCGGGTTCGGCCGTCTGCTCCACTCCCATGCTGGAGCAGTCCGCTCCACCGGTGCCCAGTCCGGGGCCGGTCGTCTGCTCCAATCCCATGCCAGAGCAGTCCACTCCACCGGTGCCCAGTCGGGGTCCGGACGTCTGCCCAGCTCCAGAGCCGGAACCACCTGCCACACCGGTGCACAGTCCGGGTCTGGGCGTCTGCTTCGCCCCATGGCCGGAGCGGTTCGCCAGACCTGGTCCCATTCCAGGACAGGTCATCAGACTTGCGTCAGGGAGGAAAGTGTCCACTTCACCGGGGCCAGAACCACCACCGAGGTGAAGTGTCCCTCCCCAACCCTCCCATGTCATTTATTTTCATGATTATTATTTTTTTTATATGTATTTATCGCGGTCAGGAGTTCGCGCCTTAGAGGGGGGGTACTGTCAGGCTCTGGCCATAGGGAGCTCTTTGGCTCCTCTAGATAGCCAGGGTCAGAGCCTGACAGATCTAGTAGCCCTAGATCTATGTTTTCCTTTTTGTGCTGAATCCCCAATTAGAGACAGCTGCGAGCCGTTGTCTCTGATTGGGGATTCTATTTAAGTTGCCTTATCCCACACCTGCTGTGTGGGTCATTTTTAGATATAACTACAGTGTTACGGTCAAAGTAAGTGTGTGCTCGTTTTGTTTTGATCGTGTTTTGTTTGTGTAGTTTCGACAGTGTTGTGTTTCACTTCTAGTTCTATATAATTAAACATGTCGAACTACGTCAATTGTGCCGCACCTTGGTCTCTGTATACACCCGACCGTGACAAATATTGTGAGGACTGGACTAATTACCAGGAAGCAGAGCGAAAGCTCAGTGTTATATTTTATTATTTTCTACATTTTATATTTTCTACAATTTCTTATTTATGTTCATTGTAATATTCACTTATCTTAAGATTCTATAGAAAATATTCTATTCAATAAATATTGTTTGTTTATACCTCTTTCTGTTCTGTATAGGTCTACTTATTCTTAGACCGACAGATGGAGCAAACTGTTTTAAAGGAGGGAGGATTGTAGTGGGAGCACTGGGGTGTCAGGTGTGACTGTGTGGCAATGGCAAATGGTTTACATGGCTCACGGGTCAGGTAGGAGGGCCCCTTAGCAGAATTTTGCTTAGGGCCCCAGGGAGGTCAGGACCTGCTCTCCATGCAAGTGTGCAGAGTGTGAAAGCCTGGGAACATATGCTTGGCAAATCACAGCCTCTCATCTAAGCCAAAAAACATACACGACTCTTCTGTTCATTGCTAATTGGCCTCAATTCAACGACACTCAAAATATAGCCAGAGGTCGACAATTTGGCATCACAAGTAAAATCACCTTTATCACCATGGTCATAATTGGTTTCCTCGTCGACTGACACACTCTGGGCAAAGTGGTCTCTGTATACTGAATAACCAGTGGCTCAATGTGGGGTTCTGATTTTAGCACAAGGGTGATTTAATAATGACATGACATTCTCCAACTCCCACTCCCCTAAAACGGTTTAATCTCCCTTCCCTGGGCTCTCATTCTCTCTCACACATGCACACACACACACACACACACACACACACACACACACACACACACACACACACACACACACACACACACACACACACACACACACATACACACACACACACACACACACACACACACACACACACACTGAACTCTCCATGTAGGCCCAGTAGTAAGAAATAGAGGCCATTGGGATTGAGAGATGGGGAACAAACCACTCGGCTTTGGTCATAGTAGCAGGGCCACTTTGTGTGAGGATGGATACACCCGGGTGTTGGCTGGGTCGTGTATATACAGTGGGGCAAAAAAGTATTTAGTCAGCCACCAATTGTGTAAGTTCTCCCACTTAGAAAGATGATGAAAATTACAGGCCTCTCTCATCTTTTTAAGTGGGAGAACTTGCACAATTGGTGGCTGACTAAATACTTTTTTGCCCCACTGTAGGTAGGTTATTGACATTTCATCAGAATCAGGAAGAACTGCTCTCACTTTGGTGAAAAGTGATCCCAGAGGAAGGGTTTTCCACACAATGAGAGTGAGTCATTTCCAGTCTATCACGCATGCGTGTGCATGAGTGTGTGTACGCATGAGTGTGTGTCTCTGCTCTCTGTGTGGTGCATCTATTACCCAGGCTAGGGTGGGCTAAATGTGGTGGGCTAACACTCTCTCTCTCTCTTTCTCTCTCTTTCTCTTTCCCTTTCTCTCTGTCTCTGTCTCTCTCTCTCTCTCTCTCTCTCTCTCTCTCTCTCTCACTCTATCTCCCTTTGAGGGGGATCTCTTGGATTACTGTTGGACAAAGTGTTTGGCTGCCATCCCTCTGGAAAACCATTGTGTTGTTGTTGTTGTTCCTTTGATGTACTGAATCCATATGTTTTACTGTCTCGTAAAACATTAGGACGTTTAAGACATCTAATATGTCTCTCTCTCTCTCTTTCTCTCTCTCTCTCGCTCTCTCTCTCTCTCTCTCTCTCTCTATCTCTCTCTCTCTCTCTCTCTCTCTCTCTCTCTCTCTCTCTCTCTCTCTCTCTCTCTCTATCTCCCTCTCTCTCTCTCTCTCTATCTCTCTCTCTCTCTCTCTCTCTCTCTCTTTCTCACACTCTCTCTTTCTCTCTTGGATGTTTCAGTCTCTCTCATTCTTTTACTCTTTTAGGAAAAACGAGGCAACGTAGGGATGCGATTCAGTTTCCAAGACAACCAAGATAGCGCATAGCTAAATCCCCCATCACACCAAAAACATACATTCTCCACCATTTACTATATGTTATTTTCCTCTGCTTCTCTGCAATGTCTCTTCATTTTATCTCCTTGGTTAAACCGAAGGGATGGTTGCAAGACTTTTACATATTAAATATACAGTACCAGTCAAAAGTTTGGACACACCTACTCATTCAAGGGTTTTTCTTCATTTTTACAATTTTCTACATTGTAGAATAATAGTGAAGGCATCAAAACTATGAAATAACACATGTGGAATCATGTAGTAAGCAAAAAATTGTTAAACAAATCAAAATATACAGTGGGGAGAACAAGTATTTGATACACTGCCGATTTTGCAGGTTTTCCCACTTACAAAGCATGTAGAAGTCTGTAATTTTTATCATAGGTACTCTTCAACTGTGAGTGACGGAATCTAAAACAAATATCCAGAAATTCACATTGTATGATTTTTAAGTAATTAATTTGCATTTTATTGCATGACATAAGTATTTGATACATCAGAAAAGCAGAACTTAATATTTGGTACAGAAACCTTTGTTTGCAATTACAGAGATCATACGTTTCCTGTAGTTCTTGACCAGGTTTGCACACACTGCAGCAGGGATTTTGGCCCACTCCTCCATACAGACCTTCTCCAGATCCTTCAGGTTTCGGGGCTGTACCATATATTAACTTCTGCTTTTCTGATGTATCAAATACTTATGTCATGCAATAAAATGCAAATTAATTACTTAAAAATCATACAATGTGATTTTTTGGGATTTTTGTTTTAGATTCCGTCACTCACAGTTGAAGAGTACCTATGATAAAAATTACAGACTTCTACATGCTTTGTAAGTGGGAAAACCTGCAAAATCGGCAGTGTATCAAATACTTGTTCTCCCCACTGTAGCCACCCTTTGCCTTGATGACAGCTTTGCACACTCTTGGCATTCTCTCAACCAGCTTCATGAGGTAGTCACCTGGAATGCATTTCAATTAACAGGTGTGCCTTGTTAAAAGTTAATTTGTGGAATTTATTTCCTTCTTAATGCGTTTGAGCCAATCAGTTGTGTTGTACAAGGTAGGGTTGGTATACAGAAGATAGCCCTATTTGGTAAAAGACCATATTATGGCAAGAACAGCTCAAATAAACAAAGAGAAACGACAGTCCATCATTACTTTAAGACATGAAGGTCAGTTAATCCGGAATATTACAAGAACTTTTAAAGTTTTGTCAAGTACAGTCGCAAAAACATCAAGTGCTATGATGAAACTGGCTCTCATGTGGACCGCCACAGGAAAGGAAGACCCAGAGTTACTTCTACTGCAGAGGATAAGTTAATTAGAGTTACCTGCACCTCAGATTGCAGCCAAAATAAATCTTCACAGACACATCTCAACATCAACTGTTCAAAGGAGACTGTGTGAAAGGCTTTTGTAAAAAGTATTAAATAAATATCAGTAAGTGTGTTCAATACTTTTTCCCTGTGTCATTTCACATTATTACACAACTTAATTTCTGAACTTATTTGTTAAATGTCAATAGCACCTTTGGAAATATATTTACTGAGAAAAATGGTGACGTGTTCAATACTTATTTCACCCGCTGTAACTGTATATTTACCTGTACAGCTAATTTAACCAGGCAAAATATTCACTTACCTGTTCATTTGGCCAGTCTGTCTATTAAGTAAACTATTATTACCCTCGCTCATATCATATGCATTTTTAGCTACTGAAGTATTTCTCTGACATCGACCGTATAGTATAGTTAACCATCCAACATCCACCAAAGTATAGTGTACATATTCAGCCAACCACCCATACTATGCAATGTCTTTTATAGCTTTTTTTGCACTCCAGATATCTTGTATTTCTATACTTTTTCATACTGCCGCTCTATGTATCATGTATCGTGTATCTGTCTTTTGTGTACCTTCGTTGTGGCATTTTGCACCTGCCCTGTGTTTTGTTGTAGCTGCTTGACAAAGAAATGTTCCCCTCGGGGATCAATAAAGCATCTATCTATCTATCTATCTATCTATCTATCTATCTATCTATCTATCTATCTATCTATCTATCTATCTATCTATCTATCTATCTATCTATCTATCTATCTATCTATCTATCTATCTATCTATCTATCTATCTATCTATCTATCTATCTATCTATCTATCTATCTATCTATCTATCTATCTATCTATCTATCTATCTATCTTAAGATCATCCACACAGACAATTAAACAGATAAAGGCCAAATGCCAGACAGTCCTGTTGTTTTGACTGCTTGCGTCATAGAGGTCATAATTCCCCAGTGTAGCTCTGTCTGTATGTTCCTGTCCAAGGCAAAGTCATGAGGTAGATTGCATGGTGCACTGTGTTGGGATGTGTGTATTACATGGTACCACAGGATGAGGAGGGGTAAATTGCAGGGCAGATCCTTCACATGGGAGGACAGAGAGGAGTAAATTACTGTGTGTGGTCTGTAGTCTGTCACAGCCTGCCTGTTGCGCTGATCAGTGATGATGTTGGTGCACCCTGAGTCTGCTGTATGTTGCTATGCAGATCCCTTAGACAGGTGGACAGTTGGACACACCTACCAGCTCAGCAGGAAAACCCCATATTAACGAACACATGAACATGCATGTACAAACCCACCCACTATAGGAGAACCCTGTATCAAGCAGAAACCCAAACAGACAAAATTCTCCCACATCATCCACACACACACACTCTGTACACAATAGGAAGTGACTGACACTTGGAAGAGAACATCAAAGTGAGAACTGCGTTTGTTCCTGTTGTCAGTAGTATACAAACAGCCTTCTCAAATCAAGACAAATTAAAAGAGGAACCCTCAAAGAGCCTTCAGTTGTCTGGTGTAGAGTGTGTGTATGTGTATGTATGTGTGTGTGTGTGTGTGTGTGTGTGTGTGTGTGTGTGTGTGCTATGCTCCTTCAGATGGGAGTAGATCGGCTAATGACTTAAAGTAAGTGCATGGAGATGGTGAATACAGTACTGTACTGTACGTACGCATTGTAATTCTACTGTATATACAGTAGCCTATAGTGTACATACACTGAGTGAAAGGTCCATACATGCTTCAGCTCCCTGGTGTATCTAACCTCCAACACAGTAGCTCTGTATCACCATTCAGAGGATTTATGTTGGGAGCAGAGGCAGTTCCAACTCTCTCAATCCCCTTGGCCCTTATTTAATATAAAGCTGTGTGTGTATGTGTGAAAGCAGAGATATTATACAGCTCTAGACAGAGATGGTCATCCCACACACCTCATTGTCAGATAGCTATTACAAGCTACATATAAATCCTACAACAGTCCTCCCTGCAGCATGATGTCCATAGCCATAGTCCCTGCATCATTATATTCATAACCTGTTCTCTGTGTTGAATGGGGATGGCCATTATTTCATGTAATTTTTTGGCGCATCGTTGGTTGAGCGCCTTCTTCTCCTCTACAGGGTTGTTTTTATCACTGACATACATCCTCAGGATACCAATGCTGTGACATTAACGTGATTATTGTAATGCAGTTTACGTAGGATAGGAGTGTGTGTGTGAGAGAGAGAGAGAGAGAGAGAGAGAGAGAGAGCGAGAGAGAGAGAGAGAGAGAGCGTGCGCGAGAGAGAGAGAGAGCGAGAGAGCGAGAGAGCGAGAGAGCGAGAGAGCGAGAGAGCGAGAGAGCGAGAGAGCGAGAGAGCGAGAGAGCGAGAGAGAGAGAGAGAGAGAGCGCGCGCGTGTGAGAGAGAGAGAGAGAGAGAGAGAGAGAGAGAGAGAGAGAGAGAGAGAGAGAGAGAGAGAGAGAGAGAGAGAGAGAGAGAGAGAGAGAGAGAGAGAGAGAGAGAGAGAGAGAGAGAGGAAAGTGTGCTGCTGAGGAGCATGACAGTATTGGATTCCTCATTGAACCCTGTGCTGCATGTCTGATCTAAGAGCTGCAGGCTGTGTGTGTGTGTGTGTGTGTGTGTGTGTGTGTGTGTGTGTGTGTGCGTGTCAAGAGTGCTAGTACTGCTACACACACACAGACAAACACACACACACACACACTAATTAAATGTGTGAGCATTGAGTGGTGGTCCAGCCTGAGCAGCATGCTAATATAACACTGTGTCTGGGACTGGAATACACTCAGGCTTTCAGGCTTGGATTCTAATACATTAAATCATACAGACCTCAGTGTTGACAGTACCTGATGTACAGGTCTCTCTTGAAAAATTGATTTTATCTCAATGAGAATAACCGGAAATAATTAATGGTTAAATAATAAACAAATTATAATATAGAATATACTTTATAACACATACTGTGCATACGAGCATGATGGGGCTATGGTAAAATCTCAGTTAGTTGGTGAAAAACGCATAATTTGACAGTATTTAATCTGTGATAAGTGTAACATGATAAAGAGGAACCATTATACTGTGTGCTGTAATTAAATGTTCGCTGTGGTGAATGTTAACGTGATGTACAGTAGACTGCTACGTCGTGTGGGAGGGTTGACTTTACACTCCCTCTTTTAAAGTAAATACCTTAATTCATATATTTGAGTTTAAACCACTGTTTAAGCCCCTTGTGTTCGTAAATAATCAGTATGTGCATTTCGTAACCTTTTCAATGTTAAGAGCTTTGTAAACAAGCATGAATCTCTGTTTAGAGGATTCCGAGAAAATGTCACACAACTGAGGAATATTCATGATCTATCTGACTGTAAACATCTGTTGGCACTAAGAGGTCCCTTACCTGAGGCCCTGATGCAGTGTGTGTGTGTGAGAGGTCCCTTACCTGAGGCCCTGATGCAGTGTGTGTGTGAGAGAGAGAGAGAGAGAGAGAGAGAGAGAGAGAGAGAGAGAGAGAGAGAGAGAGAGACAGAGTAAGAGAGAGAGAGGGATGGAAGTACAAAGAGAGAAAGAGAGAGGGAAAGCAAATCCTACCTTGGTCTGAAGGTGAGGGAGTTGGCCTCTGCATACCAAATCACTCCTGCGACCGCCTGTCGCTCTCCATCCATGATTGCATCCGTCACTCCTGGCTTCCATCAATGGAGAGAGACAGAGAGAGGGGGAGAGAGAGGGAGGGGGATAGAGAGAGGAAGAGGAAGAGAGAGAGGGATAGAGAGGAGGAGTGATGGTCAGGAAAATGACCCCCCCATCATCACACCACCTGCTTGACAAGACACTAGAGCTGACTAACCTCACAACACAGGCAGACACACACCCACAACCACATAGGTTAAAGGTGTAGGCACACATGTCTGGTCACCCACAACCACATAGGTTAAAGGTGTAGGCACACATGTCTGGTCACCCACAACCACATAGGTTAAAGGTAGTAGTACTGAGTTTAACCCAAACATGACTAACCGTCTCTCATAACTGGGATTCATGATAGAAAGAGAGGTGGCATAGCACGAGACGAGACAGGTGGACGGAGATCGGCTACAGCCCATTCATCCAGAGGAATACACCCACACAGTCTCACTCGTGCGCATGCGAATACGCACGCACGCACGCACACACATGCGCACCCCACGCATGCACACATACTCCCACGCTACTATCCTCGCCACAGAAGGCATCGATCAGGGAAGTCAAAGTTCAGGGCTGTTGTGGGGTCGTTCACAAAGGGGACTGGCCAGACTAGCCAATTAAAATAGACAGCCTTCAAATTGGACCTATCCTTACTCACACATGGGACACACCTGCTCCACAGTGACAGGATGGATGGATGGGGACAGATGGGGAAGCATTTTATATTCTCTGTATTGTAGTCCATTTCTGAATAGCTCCAAAACACACCTGTTTTGTATTTACCAAAGCAACTATAGTGCAATGTTTTCTCTCTCTCTCTCAACCAGAAAGCAATTTTTCCACAAATGTATTTCTTTCAGTCTCAATTGTTGGGGTTGGACTCGTGTGTAAACTAATTGGTTGCGAGGCACATTGCCACAAGTCTAAGGCTTTTTAACTAATCCCACTCCTTTGAAGTGTTTTTATTACCCTTTATTGATGCATCAGGTTTTGGACCGCTGATCGTACTAAGTAAAAAGACGAAACCCATCTGTAAAGCTTAGGGGTAATAAAACACGTTGAAAGTTAATGCTTTGATACAGCTACAAAGCTGGTGTGTGTGTGCGTGTGTGTGTGTGTGTACGTGAACTGAGCTTGGGTAAACGACAGAGAACAGCCGCAGGGATACAGAGGACTTTCAACATGACGTAAAAACACACATCTGGGACCGTGTTTGTGTGTGCATGTAGCTGTGTTTGAAGCCATCGTCTTTTTATCTTTGAATTCTCAACAGAGAGCCTCGACAACACTCAGTTCTAAGACCTGTGTAACGTTGTCATAAAACATGTCATAAGAGTGGTTATAAACAGTCATATTAATCAGACACATTTCATACGTACAATAGATGTAATCATCCTTGCATTATGACAGTACCATTTGGTTGGCAGATAGATTCTCCATATTCCTCTCAATGTTAGTAAGTCTCCAGAAAACCCCTTTGATCTTCCAGCCAGGCTTTTTTTTAGCAGGATCTAATGAACTATCTCAGCTTTGGGTCTGTGTAGCACTCAGTTAGATAACAGCCAGGGTATTAAGGGTAATATTCTATAATTAGTCATTAGTCTCTTGAATGTGTCATTACTGTGTTTTTCACTCCATGCTTCGCTGAGATCATCTGTCAAATGTAACACGGTGGTTGATGAGATTAGTGCAGGGATTTGATTTGCGGCCAGTTAGCCCTAGAGGTATACACACACACACACACACACACACACACACACACACACACACACACACACACACACACACACACACACACACACACACACACACACACACACACACACACACACACACACACACACACACACACACACACACACACACACACACACACACACATTTTCTGTCTGTATTTAATCACTTGTTTCATGCTCTCCTAAGATAGCAGATAGATACTGCAACCTGCCACACACCACTCAGACCCAGTGTTTAAAGAACCGCCTTTAACATTAGTCTCTCCCACACACAGTTCTGTATGGTTACCATCTGGGTTTGCTAGTGCCATTGAATAGAACATACAGCTACAGTCTTTCTGTCTTTCAGTCTCTCTCGCTTTCTCTCTCTCCCTCTCTGTCTCTCGCTTTTCTCTCTCTCTCCGCTCCTTGACACAGACGTCCAGCAGCATCGCTGTCAGTCCTCTGTCCCCTCACCCTGAATAACAGCCACTTATTGGGGAATTAGTTTCAGTTCAGAGGATCGTTGAGTTTCTCCAAATTAACTTAGTGAGGCTAAGGCCCCCAGCACACACAGACACGATGAGACATCAACTGCAGAAATACTTTAAATTGCTTGAGTAACCTCAGATAACACCCACATTCTATTTGCTTAAGCAAGACATATATCCCAAGATATTGTAGTTATGATAATATTGCTGGTATTCATGTAATGTTAATTACCATATTTATTAACGTATGATTAGGCTACTAAAGTTAGGTGATACCCCATAATGAAGTGTGTATCCTCATATAATTATGTGTGTGTACTTCTAATTTTTCTCTGTGAGGTCTGACTAGTTACATTCAGGTCAATGGTTTAATTTACAATTCCTTCTGAGCACAGCAAAACTTTGTGTTGCTGGAGCAGATTCACTATACCGATTCCCTTCTATGTTCCCCGACAACAATACCTCACACTGCTGATAATGTAGATTAAATATTTGGGGTCGAAACATCAAAGCAGCAGTAAAACATTGCTGTAGATACATGCAGCAATGCATCACTTTCTGGCTCTTGGGGTGGGAATGCAATTTGAATTATTCTCTCTTACCTCGGCAGACACAGAAAACTGGAATTACTTAATTTCAGTCCTAAAGTAATTTCCTGGACCACTCAGGCACATATGACAAATATTAATGAGAGGAGACCTGATCAGCCAATCTCCCAGCTTATCAGCAATATTGTATGAGAGCTAATAAAATACAGAGGATATCATATCAAAGCTCACAGAAACACACACATAGTATATATCCTGATGGACAGTTTTGCGACCATTCCATTGGTTCCATTGCACCAAGCAAGCTCAATCAATCCCAAATAAAGTCTTATTTCAAGTACAATTTGAGCCCAGGTCTGTTGACTAGTATGTGTAGTCTGTACAGCAGCAGGCTATCGAAGGCTAAGAACACGGATGGTTTTAGCTCCTAGTGACAGTAACAGTGAACCACAGCACAGGTAGACCAATGCTACTGTTGTCAGGCCAGCTGAGACTCAACACACCACCACTATGGGGCTCACACACCCTCCTATAATGAACTACTGGTGATGAGAAATCCACAGCTTCACTGTGGAGAGGAGAGTAGATCAGGTTGTTAGAGAGACACTAAGAACACACATACAGACGAGCCTACAGCTGAAGAAGAACTGTACATGCAATGTACCGTAGTTGGACTCTGAAATATGCTTTACATACAGTTTGTTTCTGAGATTCACCGCCAAACACAGTGATAAAAGCATCTCAGAGTAGGATTGCTGATCTATTGCCATTTAGATCTTAATGAATAATATTTCATAGACAGGGGACCACTGAGAGAACATGTTCAATTAAATTCAGATGCTTGTCAGGACGTTTGGGATCGTTAGAGGAATTTGAATGTTTGACTCCTCACTTTGAAAAATATTTACCTTGTATTTCATATTTCCATATTTACAAGGCATCTGAATATGGCTTTGGTAAAAAATTTCCCAAACATTACACTTGAAACAACCTACAGGCTAGTGTAAGGCACAATGTCTATCATTTAAGAAAACAAAAAGTGTGCAGAACATTGTGAAATTGTGCATGACTAATACAATTTACCCTGATAGCTGGTTAATGCGAAGGTAAAAGCCACAGTACAAAGTGTGTGAAGTGACATCAATAGCAGAAAGCTTCTCTTTTCTTCTCAGGGTCTTATTTTCCAGCTCATTTGGCCCTCAACATTGATCTTTCCTCAGTCTATTAATCCAGAGAAACGCTTTAGGTCTGACACACAAAGACGCTTGCTGAGCTCCTCAGACAGGACGGGATTCCCTCGCAAATCATTTCTTAAATCACTTCACTGCTTGAGTGCAGTCACGCACGCTGTTTTTCACACACATGCATCCATGTGTGTCAACTACATATTCATTGTTTTGAGTGACAGCCTCAAAACAAGCCAGCTGATGACGTCTGCTACCCAAAAAACCTCCTGGTGAAAGTTAAAGGTTTGTGCCCAATGCAAATGCCCAATTCATAAAATGTTAGAGCTCTGGACACAGTCAGAGAGGCAGTTAAGGTGGGGAAACCAGCAGCTAGCCCACCTAATCAGTCATTCTTTCCCACAATCTTCCAGAGGAGACCACAGCACGCTGCCAGGCCAGAGAGAGAGCGAGAGAGAGAGAGGGAGAGAGGAGGAAACACATATTCTGTTTGAAGACAGGCTGTGTGCTCTTTACATGGAACACTCCTGAGACAGAACAGGAGAAAAAAGTGACGGGTGAAGGAGCAAGAGAGGGGAGGGAGAACAAGAGGGAGGGAAAGAGAGAAATATGTGTTTTCAGTTTTTTGAAAGGGTGAGGGCGGAGTGGTGTTGGAGAGTTGTAGAGAAGAAACATGTCTTCAATACTGAACACAGAGGAGAGGTCTGCAGAAGCACTGATTTACAATAAGAGATAACAGAACTCTTCTTTCTTCCATCCTGTCCTAAACAGTGAACCAAACCAAGGTCCGAGGAGGGGTTACAGCTTGGTTACAGCCAGAGATGGACCACATATCATGGGCTGCTGTGATGTAATCTTCCCTGGGCCATGCAGATAGCCAGGAGCATTATGATGTATAATTCAGCTGAGGGGAGAGGAGCACCAGGAACTCCAGGCCCCAGGCCCATTCTGGGTCTGTTCCTTCACCAGGATAAGAACTGAACCCTGGGGTGATCTTTGGAAGAGGTGCCCTTAGATCCAGCAGGCCTTCATGGTCCATTATCCCAAAGACAGGTTGGCTGGGGGTGGATAGTGCTCTCTATCGAATGCCCTCTAATCTGTCCACACACACACACACACACACACACACACACACACACACACACACACACACACACACACACACACACACACACACACACACACACACACACACACACACATACACACATGGGCAGACACATAGACAAATCCCTTTTTAGTATTCCATGGATGGGTGGAGATTGATATTGGTAAGCAATGTCCACAGTCTCCTGAGGTATCCTGTATGTCTATGCAAGCATGCAAGCATGCATAGACACACGCACCTTATCTCCCACTGTCCTCGGGGGGTTAGTAGACCTGCATTCCGATGGAGCAGCGAGAGGCCCTGATTGACACACACACACACACACACA
Organism: Thymallus thymallus; assembly: GCA_023634145.1. NCBI lineage: Eukaryota > Metazoa > Chordata > Actinopteri > Salmoniformes > Salmonidae > Thymallus > Thymallus thymallus. The sequence goes on along the minus strand of CM042421.1, from coordinate 14,334,149 downwards.
CACACACACACACACACACACACACACACACACACACACACACACACACACACACACACACACACACACACACTCACACACACACACACACACACACACACACACACACACACACACACACACACACACACACACACAGACACAGACACAGACACAGACACACACACACACACACACACACACACACACAGGATACTGCAGACACAGTCGTCATTGATTGCTTACCAACATCAATCTCCACCCAGCTATGGAATACTAAAAAGGGATATGTTTATGTGTCTGTCCATGCATGCATATGTGCGTGTGTTTGTGCGTGTGTGTGTGTGTTTACTAGGGACTGAAGATAACTGGGCAGTGGAGATGACAAGGCTGATTAAGATGCGTAATCATTTAATTACCATGTTTGTCTCCCAGGGCAACGGCTTGATGTCTTTATAGACGTCTAATCTCTAGAGATGAATAAAACATGACATCTTAGAAGGTGTGAATCTGCTGTAATGTTAGTAATGGGTGAAAACGAGTATAGCTGTGGGCTGTACTGTCCCGGGTGGCAGATGAAGAGACACCACAGGAAACACTCTTCAAGACCCCTGGGTGAGAACAGAATATGGTGAAGCTAACCTGACATTCCTAATTTGTTGTGAAAGCAATGATATTTCTCAAAGTTTAGAGGCAACTTCCACCTGAGATTAAGACCAGCCCACACAGTGTTCTCCAGTCAAAGGCCTTGTGTTGCTGCTAATTTGCGTGAACTCCTGCCTTGATTTCCCTTTAACCTCTCCTCTCCTCTCCTCTCCTCTCCTCTCCTCTCCTCTCCTCTCCTCTCCTCTCCTCTCCTCTCCTCTCCTCTCCTCTCCTCTCCTCTCCTCTCCTCTCCTCTCCTCTCCTCTCCTCTCCTCTCCCCATTGTTGATTCCACCACCCCCCCAACACACCACACCCTGCTACTGCTCTGCCCTGAGCCACTACTCCCTAATCAATACAGGGGTATAGAGCATCTGGCCCTAACATGACTAATATCAGACCGAGCAGGCTGAACAGCTGCAGAGGAAAGCAGAGAATGAGAGAGAGAAACATTACTAATCATTCTCACTGTAATTGGCTTTTCCTAATGGTCTGGTAGTGGAAATATTTACAGCAGCCAAACACACTGCTGCAGTTTAAATCAGCACTGATCACACATCAGCATGGACGTGTTTGTGTGGTTTGTATGGTGCTGAAGAAGAAAACAAGTGTTGTTCTTAGCACCCAAGGAAACCAGTGTGTGTGCGTATGTGCAAGTGTGCTAGTGTGTGTGTGTGTGTGTGTGTGTGTGTGTGTTTGTATGTTTGTACTGTATGACAGCCCATGTCAAATAGATCTGTCCTTCACCAGACTGTCAGCCTTTTGTTTGTGTTAAACACATAAATAACCCCACTCTTATCTTTGCATGACAAGATGATGGATCTTCTGTAAGCCAAACCGTATCGTTTCCACATCGAGGGGTGTGTGTGTGTGTGTTTCGGTAGAGACTTTACGGTTACAGTAGTCAAGTCAGGTCATGTAGACACGACAGACAGTGCCTCAATAAGTGTCTAGACACCAAATATCACAAAGGAACCTCTTTCTACCTAACTCCAGTCTGACCCATTCCCTACAGTGGGGGTGTTGCGTGTGTTTTGGGATGCCAGTTGTTTTGGGATTAGGATACTTTAGTTTTGAGTATGTCGTCATGAATTTCAGGACAAATCTCAAATGACACCCTATATATAGCGCACTACTTTTGGCAGCCAATTAGGCTCAGTCAAAAGCAGTGTACTACATTTGGGCGACACTGGGTGACATTTGAGACGGAGTCAGAGACTCACCTGGAGGTGATCTGTACAGGTAAGCAGTACTTCGGTGCTCAACACAAGCCATATCCCCTCTCCTGTTTCATCTCCCCATAGAGAGATCCTACTGTCAACACATAACACTGCCTGTCAGTGTCATCACCTCTTAAGCACAATGCAACAATACATGTCGCTTCCCATAGCGTAGGACAACCAGCTTTTGACTGCCAAGGGGTTGTGCAGGACTGAGACTACTGATCTGCTTTTACAGACTGGTTATTGTTTTCATGTAGAGCTGAGAGACTTTAACCCATATTACCAGGGAACAAACACAAGCACTCAAGGAGGATAGAAGCAACTTCACTGAAGAAGCAGCAACAATAGTGCTGGATTTAGTGTACTGCGACTGTGAGGAATCTATTGTAGCAAATTCAGGGGGTAGCCCCAACCGTGATTCAAACCTGCATACCAGATTATTAAGGTAGAATTTAATTAAATTGTATTTGTCACATGCGCCGAATACAACTGGTGTAGAATTGACCTTTGAAATGCCTGCTTATGAGCCCTTCTGAACAATGCTGAGTAAAATAAAGAATAATAATAACACAAGAGGAATGCATTAAATACACAACAATAAACCAGGGAGTACCAGTACCAGATCAATGTGGAGCTATATACAGAAAGTACCAGTACCAGATCAATGTGCAGAGGTATTTGAGGTAGATACTGTATGTACATGAAGGCAGGGTAAAGTGTCTAGACATCAGGATAGATAAGATTATGTATGATAGTAGTGTATTATGGTGTATTAGTAGTGTATAGTGTATTATGGTGTATTAGTAGTGTATTATGTATGATAGTCTACTCTCTTGGTAGATAAAAGGGACTACAGCTTACCATGAGGTATTATATATCAGGTGAGCAAAAGCTTGAGATTTTCTTCACACTTGAAGCAGCACACCAGTTGTTAGTTTGGTAGCCCATGGAACACATGAATAGGTTCCAGTATGAAAAGTGTAACAGCTGAGTCGGAGTTGAAGTCGTAAGTCAAAATCGAGGTTTCTGGAAGTGCTCCGCGGTCATATGTGATAATAGTAGGAACTTTCTGTGCATATAAAGTAAAGATAAACATGATAAAAGTCACTACATAGCAAAGTTCCATGCTATTGACATCAAGTTCCTTAGCTTGACTTGCTAGCTTCACTCTACTATACCATTGGCATCAAGTTCATTCCTAAGCTAGCTAGCTTCACTCAATGACATTATAGATGTGACAATAGTTAAGTATATTCCTAACGAAATATGACACCAATATATTCCTAAACCAATATGACACCAATATGACACTAATCTCCTCGCCTCTCGTCATGAGCCATCCATCCGTTATCAAGAACCACATTCTGAGTTTTTTAAAAGGGCCATTAGCAATTGAGTTTTAAGAGTATTTCCTGCGGTTACCTAGTTCAAATTCTAGACATTGGATTAAAACCAGACTGTAGCGTCCATAAAGTGCACATTTCTGTCTATTAAGAAACAATGATGTGATACATTTTTGTAGCATTTCTGACAATGGCTGTTTGAGATCCTAAGCATCCTGCCTACACATAGTTTGAAGTACAATGCCAACATAGCTACTGTAGTAGGTCAAAGCTGTGAGATGGAAAACCTTGGTAGAGTATGGGTGAAATAGGAATTGTGGTGCTCATGTGAATTTCCTTACTTTTTCGGCTTCAAACCAAGGCCTCTTCTCATTTAAAACCTATTTATTTTGTTTTTAATTTCCATGGTTTTTACGCTGGAAGGTGATTAAGCTACATTATTATACAACATTATATACAGCATATCACAGCAATAAAGGTTTAGTAAAAGTACACAATAATGACAAATGGCAACAGAATCAATATAGTTGTTAGTATTTATATAATAATAACAGCTGATTTTCCAAAGGGAAGCAAAATAACAGAAACCGATTTAAGCCAATATGGAGTAAACTTGAAATATTTGAATTTCCAGTCTTTTTCGGCTTCAGACCAATGCCTATTCTCACTTAAAACATATTTTTTGTTTTTAATATATTTGTATTTAGATTCACTCCATATCATCAACTGACTATAGTCCCCATGCTTATTAGCCTGCTCAGCCCTGGCCTGTTTCATCAGCAGTGTTATATAATAATGGTTCCTACAGGAAATATCCTGTCACCACAAATACAAATTAAATTGAGGGAAGATTAATGGAGTTGCGCTCCCATTATGACCCCTTATGTAAATGGAGGAATTACATAGACTCATTCTGCAGTGGTACTGAGTGATACAAACGCCCTACACACGCTCCCTATTCTCTCCTCTTGTTAAGAGCTAATTTCCCCCTTTAACTAAAGCCTCTCTACACACATGGCTAATCATAGCTCTCTGTCTTTTGTTATCATGCATGAGATTCAAAGTGAAATTGGAGGGCAATTAACTGTCCGCGCTGGTCAAAGACATGGTCTTCTGCTCCAGGGGCATTCAGTAGGATTGTACTGAGGGGAAACGTTATTGGAGTCAGCTTTGTGATTCTTATTTATTTGACCTTTTCCTTTGATATCTTGTATGTAAATGTACACTATACATACAAAAGTATGTGGACACCCCTTCAAATAAGTGGATTTGGCTATTTCAGCCAAACCCGCTGCTGACAGGTGTATAAAATCAAGCACACAGCCATGCAATCTCCATAGACAAACATTGCAGTAGAATGCCCTTACCTAAGAGCCCAGTGACTTTCAACTTGGCACCGTCATAGGATGTCAACAAGTCAGTTTATCAAATTTCTGCTAGAGCAGATCAACTGTAAGTGCTGTTATTGTGAAGTGGAAACGTCTAGGAGCAACAACGGCTCAGCCGCGAAGTGTTAGGCTACACAAGCTCACAGAATGGGAGTGCCGAGTGCTGAAGCGCGTAGCAAATAAAAATAGTCTGTCCTCGGTTGCAACACTCACTACCGAGTTCTAAACTGCCTCTGGAAGCAACGTCAGCACAAGAAACTGTTCGTTGGGAGCTTCATGAAATGGGTTTCCATGGCCCAGCAGCTGCACACAAGCCTAAGATCACCATGTGTAATGCTATTTCAGCATGACAATGCCCCCCTGCACAAAGCGAGGTCCATACTCAAATGGTTTTTCGAGATCAGTGTGGAAGAATTTGACTGGCCGGCATAGAGCCCTGACCTCAATCCCATCGAACACCTTTGGGAAGAATTGGAACACCGGCTGCGAGCCAGGCCTAATCACCCAACATCAGTGCCCGACCTCACTAATGCTCTTGTAGCTGAATGGAAGCAAGTCTCTGCAGCAATTTAGTGGAAAGCCTTCCCATAAGAGGGGAGGCTGATATAGCAGCAAAGGGGGACCAACTCCATATTAAAGTCCATGATTTTGGAATGAGATGTGCGACGAGCAGGTGTCCACATACTTTTGCTCTTGTAGTGTTTGTATTTGGTGAGTTATTACTCTTGACAGGTTGTAGTTCGATGGAATGACTCATAAAGAGGAGGCAGGTTCTAGCCTGTGTCATAGTGTGGCGGCTCCATTTTCCCATGGTTTGCATGCCATGTACCCAGCTAGAGGGAGAACCTCTGGGATTAAAGCTGTTCCCCTGGGAAAGCTGTGTGTGTGTCTGTGTGTGTGCAGTGGTGGAAAAAGTACAAAATTCTCATACTTAATAAAGATACCTTAATAGAAAATGACTCAAGTGAAAGTCACTCAGTAAAATACTACTTGAGTAAAAGTCTGATATACTTAAGTATCAAAAGTAAAAGTAATAGTATAAATAATTTAAAAAATCCTTATATTAAGCAAACCAGACGGCATTTTTTTAAGTTTACGGATAGCCAGGGATATATAAGGATAGCCACACTCCAGCACTCAGACATAATCTACAAACATAGCATTTGTGTTTAGTGAGTCCGCCAGATCAGAGGCAGTAGGGATGTTCTCTTGATAAGTGTGCGAATTGGACCATTTTCTGTCCAAGTACTATTGGGTGTCAGGGAAAATGTATGGAGTAAAAAGTATTATATTTCATTTAGGAATGTAGTGAAGTAATAGTAAAAGTTGTCAAAAATATAAAATAGTGAAGTAAAGTACAGATACAAAAAGAAACTACTTAAGTAGTACTGTAAAGTATTTATTCAGTACTTTACGCCCCTGTGTGTCTGTGTGTGTGTATTTGCGCATGTGCCTCTTGCTTCTCTGCGCTTCTGGGACTCATAAGGTGTGTGTGACCTGAGGTGTTGGTGTGTGAGCAGGCCAGAAAGGAGCTGTCCTTTACACCCCACAGGGTAGGACCACCCTTTCATCTGCAATAGTCTGAAGCTTTTGCTATGAGCTGAAGTCTATCTGCGAGATGAAAGCTTGTTCATCAACACATCAATGCTTTCTGCATGTTCACAGTGCATGATGTAGTTCTCTACAGATGCTGAAAGACTGCCTGTCTTACACAGCAACACACAGAGAGAGATGGTTATATAACCACAGTCTAACTAGTTGTCCAGACATCCTTAAAGATGACCCTATCCTCCTCTCCCCTCCCTCTCCTTTCCCCACTCTGTCTCTTCTCTGTCTGTGGTCTAGATTGTAGTGTGTGTGTGTCTGTGTGTGTGTGTGTGTGTGTGTGTGTGTGTGTGTGTGTGTGTGTGTGTGTGTGTGTGTGTGTGTGTGTGTGTGTGTGTGTGTGTGTGTGTGTGTGTGTGTGTGTGTGTGTGTGTGTGTGTGTGCATGTGTGTCTGTAGACTCCAGACCACTGCTTTAAATACAGACTCCAGCTCCAGCACAACCAGGGCCTTAATAATCTCCTTTAATATTAGCTGACTGTCATTTACAGATGTGTAAAACACATTTCATTCAAGAAGAAAAAATATGATTTCTCCCCCCAGAGTATAATAACTGGGAAGCGATTAACTTTTTTTTCCAGCTAGAGGAAAGACATTAGGGAAGTTAAAACAGAAACCTAACCTAGTTTTCTGATTCTGCCATGTAATAAAAATCATGGTTTATGGTTTATTTTCACCATATTAATGTAACTCTCCACTATTTAGTCATAATCTGTAGTTTTGTACATTTTCAAAGTTTCTCTCTCTCAATTTCCATTCAATTCAGTTAAATTCAAGGGCTCTATTGACATGGGAAACATATGTTTACATTGCCAAAGCAAGTGGAATAGATAATAAACAAAAGTGAAATAAACAATACAAAATATACAGTAAACATTACTGTACATTTCAAATGTCATATTATGTCTATATACAGTGTTTTAATGATGTGCAAATAGTAAAAGTACAAAAAGGAAAATAAATACACATAAAACATAAATATGGGTTGTACAGTGGGGAGAACAAGTATTTGATACACTGCCGATTTTGCAGGTTTTCCCACTTACAAAGCATGTAGAAGTCTGTAATTTTTATCATAGCTACTCTTCAACTCTGAGTGACGGAATCTAAAACAAAAATCCAGAAAATCACATTGTATGAATTTTAAGTAATTAATTTGCATTTTATTGCATGACATAAGTATTTGATACATCAGAAAAGCAGAACTTAATATTTGGTACAGAAACCTTTGTTTGCAATTACAGAGATCATACGTTTCCTGTAGTTCTTGACCAGGATTTTGGCCCACTCCTCCATACAGATCCTTCAGGTTTCGGGGCTGTCGCTGGGCAATACGGACTTTCAGCTCCCTCCAAAGATTTTCTATTGGGTTCAGGTCTGGAGACTGGCTAGGCCACTCCAGGACCTTGAGATGCTTCTTACGGAGCCACTCCTTAGTTGCCCTGGCTGTGTGTTTCGGGTCGTTGTCATGCTGGAAGACCCAGCCACGACCCATCTTCAATGCTCTTACTGAGGGAAGGAGGTTGTTGGCCAAGATCTCGCGATACATGGCCCCATCCATCCTCCCCTCAATACGGTGCAGTCGTCCTGTCCCCTTTGCAGAAAAGCATCCCCAAAGAATGATGTTTCCACCTCCATGCTTCACGGTTGGGATGGTGTTCTTGGGGTTGTACTCATCCTTCTTCTTCCTCCAAACACGGCGAGAGGAGATTAGACCAAAAAGCTCTATTTTTGTCTCATCAGACCACATGACCTTCTCCCATTCCTCCTCTGGATCATCCAGATGGTCATTGGCAAACTTCAGACGGGCCTGGACATGAGCTGGCTTGAGCAGGGGGACCTTGCGTGCGCTGCAGGATTTTAATCCATGACGGCATAGTGTGTTATTAATGGTTTTCTTTGAGACTGTGGTCCCAGCTCTCTTCAGGTCATTGACCAGGTCCTGCCGTGTAGTTCTGGGCTGATCCCTCACCTTCCTCATGATCATTGATGCCCCACGAGGTGAGATCTTGCATGGTGCCCCAGACCGAGGGAGATTGACCGTCATCTTGAACTTCTTCCATTTTCTAATAATTGCGCCAACAGTTGTTGCCTTCTCACCAAGCTGCTTGCCTATTTACCTGTAGCCCATCCCAGCCTTGTTCAGGTCTACAATTTTATCCCTGATGTCCTTACACAGCTCTCTGGCCTTGGCCATTGTGGAGAGGTTGGAGTCTGTTTGATTGAGTGTGTGGACAGGTGTCTTTTATACAGGTAACGAGTTCAAACAGGTGCAGTTAATACAGGTAATGAGTGGAGAACAGAAGGGCTTCTTAAAGAAAAACTAACAGGTCTGTGAGAGCCGGAATTCTTACTGGTTGGTAGGTGATCAAATACTTATGTCATGCAATAAAATGCAAATTAATTATTTAAAAATCATACAATGTGATTTTCTGGATTTTTGTTTTAGATTACAGACCTCTACATGCTTTGTAAGTAGGAAAACCTGCAGTGTATCAAATACTTGTTCTCCCCACTGTATGTACATTGGTGTTTGTTCTTCACTGGTTGCCCATTTGTTGTGGCAACAGGTCACAAATCTTGCTGCTGTGATTTCACACTGTGGTATTTCACCCAGTAGATGTGAAATACCTGTATATAGTTCTCTCTCTCTCTCTCTCTCTCTCTCTCTCTCTCTCTCTCTCTCTCTCTCTCTCTCTCTCTCTCTCTCTCTCTCTCTCTCTCTCTCTCTCTCTCTCTCTCTCTCTCTCTCTCTCTCTCTCTGTCTCTCTGTCTCTCTATCTATCGCTCTCTCTCTCTCTCTCTCTCTCTGTCTCTCTGTCTCTCTGTCTATCTCTCGCTCTCTCTCTATTTCTCTCTCCCTTTCAACATCACCCTCATGCTACATTGCATAGCAAAGACAGCGCTTCCTTGCTTTCTGTGGATCAAAACTGTTCTCTCACATAGAAATCCTCTCTCTCATGCATTTCAAAGCTCAATATGCAAATCCCATGGAGATGGGGAAAGGGACAGAATCCTATTGCCCGTACGATTCCAATATATTTTAAATTCATGACACGCACCCCATTCACAACCATGACTTTAACATTCAGTGGACGTTTCCCTCCAGCATTTTAAGTGTCCTTTGATCTGCAGGATACAGCCAAGGCTTGATTAATTACACGTAGAGCTTCACAAACACACACACCATCGCACAAGCACACACGTCGACATGCCAGTATTGTCAGCATCTGGTTCCCATTCTTAAGCCCATGCTAATGTTAGACAATAGACGTTGCACTTGGAGAGAAGCCCAAGCCTGTGTGATGTGTTGAGATGTCATTGGCTACTGCCATTTAGGGCATTCGGTCAGCGAGCATTAGGTGTCATACGGGTTAGTACTTTCACGTCATTGCAGATGAAGGAGAGGAGACGAAGAGAAGAAGCCCCTTAAGAGTATTGTGATGCACCCTAGCTCACTTTGGGGGCCACAGAGTGAAATGACCCCAGTGTTGTCTTGTCTAACCCTGAAAGTATGAAGAAAGCAGTAATGGACAATTTCACCAGAGAAATTACCAACTTTCTGAGTATAGAGAGGTGACACACTCCTGCTGAGTGCTTTTAACCATAATCTGCTGTTTTTTAAGGATCTGAAGAGGAAACCAGCCTAGGCCTCCTTACTATTATTTACTTGGAACCAGTCAGTCCATCAAACACTTTCCTTTTGGAGATCCATCTGAGCCATCTGAGTTTCCTACAAAGCAACGCTGCATTGAGTCATAAATAACAAAGAAGTTTAGAGCCAAAGTTATACTTCAAGAGAGAAACTGTAGTAGTGGTGCCACCATAAACTACTGATGCGTTCCCACTCTGGCAAGACCAGGAGAACCAACGATGACAGCTCAATAATTAATGCTTCTAGTTGAGTTGTTTTTCTTCTTGTGCTGTTACAATTGACTTTGGACGGCTTCCAATGGGCCAAGGCAAGGCATTCATAATAACACAAAGAGTGAGTTTGGAAAATGTTCCAATGAGGTCAGTGCAGATGCTCAGTGGATGGACAAACCATCTGCTCTCTTCACACTACTCCTGACTGAGGAGGGAAGTGAGGGAGTCACAGAGTCTGCATCCCAAATGGCACACTATTGGCGTTATAATGCACTACTTTTGACCAGGGCCATTTGGAGCGCAGCAGTAGAGCTGCTATAGTACCACTACTAGCCAACCATCAATGACTGCTAGCTTTGTAAGTAGAAAGTAAAGAGAGTGGGAACAGTAAGCATGGTTATAACGGATTAGAGAGATACAGGAGGTGTAATTCACCTCTTAGAAGGGTCACTTTACCTGGTGGGCACTGTCAGTGAAGAGGGACATTTGTTTGCCAAAGCCTTTGACATCTAAGTATAATAAGAGTACAGTCAACTCCCAACTCTCAATGGTGCGCCGTTGCTTTGAAGGTGTACACCAAACTGGAGAATGCAGATATAGAGAGAGCTGTTTTAGGACCAGTGCAATGCACTTTTATGCACTTACAGATGCTATCACCATGCACTAAAGTCTCCTCTTATAAAGTGGTACATGTGCTGTACATTCCCCCTGCTCTCCAGATACTGTAGATCACCTCCATAAAATCATCAAATTGAGAGGTTACCCTTTTCACTGCAGCTTCTACTAGAGTCCCTCAGCTGTAAATAATTTATCTCATTGAAATACCAGTGTTCCATTTGTCCAAAGCTTGAGATGTTGTAAAACTCCTGTGAATACTTTTATGAATCAAAGAGCAAGACCTGTAAGGAAATATAACATGTAAATATACAACCTAGCCTTCTGATCTTAGTTGACTAGAGAGATTCTACCTCCCCAAACTGATCATTGTGGCTACTGTATGCTACTAAACACTTTGTAAATGTCCCCTGCTTGTTCAATAAGACATTGGTTAATATACATTTATGACACTGGATTTCTACACAGTATGATGGCAGGACTCCACTGAGGATACGCTTGTCCTGAAACACATTTTTAGGTTCTCTCATCTTGGACAGAAATTCAATAAGAAAATGATAAATCAGTGGATTTCAATCAATCGCCTCTGATTGGAATGGAGGCAGAGTTTACTGCAAAGGTGTTGTACCGCTGTCTAATGCCTGGGACATGCACAGACACACGTACACAAGAACACAAACACACACACACACACTCTAAGGATTCTGTGGGAGCGGGGTTCCTGACCCAGGGTACAGCAGAGATGAGTGCTACATTTGGGGACGCTAATCTGATCCTAGATCTGTTACTATCATCAGCCACGTCTTTTCCACCACCAGACGATCTATGGTTTAGAGGGAGACATGGTCACACTGTTTAACTCAACATCAGCTGTAGGCTACCATCTAGTAAAGACATATATATATACACACACACACACACACACACACACACACACACACACACACACACACACACACACACACACACACACACACACACACACACACACACACACACACACACACACACACACACACACACACACACACACATTATACAACATCATCATTAAAATACATGTCTACAGCATTATGTGAGGTCATCGTTCAAATAGTATCCACTGTATGTCATGAAGAGTGCACAGTCAACACTCTGTGTAACCTCTGTCTGTCACTCTGATTACAACTCTCTCCAGCTGATCACTCTCTCAGCTCTAGCACTCCGTCTCTCCGTGTTAATCTAATGGTGTCCCTGTGAACTGCCTGTCTGTCTGGGCTCTCCAGAGGGTGGTGCGGTCTGCCCAATGCAGGATTGTTGTAAATTGTTAGATATTACTGCACACATTTTGCTACACCTGCAATAACATCTGCTGAGTATGTGTATGCAACCAATTAAATTGTATTTGATTTGAACTAACTAATGTAGCCGGGTAGAGCCTGGCTGCGGCTGAAATTAAATTGATTAATATTCACGATATACACTCTTAGAGAAAAAGCTTCTATCTAGAACCTAAAAGGGTTATTTGGCTGTCCCTAAAAGAGAAACCTTTGAATAACCCTTTTTGGTTCCCTTTCAACATAGGGTTCTACATGAAAACCAAAAGTGTTCTACCTGGAACCAAAAAGGGTTCTCCTATGGGGACAGCTGAAGAAACCTTTTTGAACCCTTTTTTCAAAGAGTGTAGTCCTATGGAACCTGGTCAGGGGTAGCATTCTATATCATGAATAGGGTGCCATTTGGGAAACAGCCCCTGTCTGAGTGAACTCCTTAATGTAGCCTTGAACCGGCTCGGTCTGTGTGAACTCACTGTGTCTCTGTGAAGACCCTATTATCAATTATGCCTTTTACTACTAAGAGGACTATTAGGAGCCAGATGAAATGCATGGCGAGGTAAATAATCTATACTACACTAAAGTTCACATACATAAGCTGTAGTTAGATAGTCTGGCAGCCAGACCTGTTTCTCTCTTCTTTCTCTCTCTCTCTCTGTGTGTGTGTGTGTGTGTGTGTGTGTGTGTGTGTGTGTGTGTGTGTGTGTGTGTGTGTGTGTGTGTGTGTCTGTGTGTGTGTGTGTGTGTGCATAAAAATCAAATCAAATAGTATTTGTCACATGCTTTGTAAACAACAGCTGTAGACTAACAGTGAAATGCTTTCGGGCCCTTCCCAACATTGCAGAGAGAAAAATAGAAAAATAATAGAAAGATAATAACACAAGGAACAAATAAACAATGATTAACGATAGCTTTTCTGTATACATGGGTTACCAGTACCGATGTGTCGATGTGCAGGGGTAACCGAGGTAGATATGTACATATAGGTAGGTATAAAGTGACTAGGCAACAGGATAGGGTTGCAGGTAGCCTAGCGGTTTGAGCGTTGGGCAAGTAACCGAAAGGTCGCTGGTGTGAATACCCGAGCCGACAAGGTGAAAACTGATGTGCCCTTGAGCAAGGCCCTTAACCCTAATTTGCTCCAGGGCGCCGTACTACTGTGACTGACCCTGTAGAACAACTTAGGCTGTCATTGTAAATAAGAATTTGTTCTTAACTGACTTGCCTAGTTAAATAAAGGTTAAATAAAAGATGATAAGCAGCAGGGTATGTGAGTTAGTGCAGGGTATGTGAGTTAAGCGGGGTCAATGCAGATATCCTGGCTAGCTATTTGGTAAACTATTTAGACGTTTTATGGCTTATGGGTAGAAGCTGTTCAGGGTCCTGTTGGTTCCAGACTTGGTGCTTCGGTACCGCTTGCCGTGCGGAAGCAGAGAGAAAAGGTTATGACCATTTTTAGGGCCTTCCTCTCACACCGCCTGGTATAGAAGTCCTGGATGGCAAGGATTCCGGTGATGTGTGCACTACCCTCTGTAGCGACTTGTGGTCGGATGCCAAGCTGTTGCCATACCAAGTGATGATGCAGCAAGTCAAGATACTCTCAATGGTGCAGCTGGAACGTGAGGATCTGAGGGCCCATGCCAAATCTTTTCAGCCTTCTGCGGGGGAAGAGGCGTTGTCGTGCCTTCTTCACGACTCTGTTGGTGTGTGGACCATGTTAATTCCTTAGTGATGTGAAGGAACAGCTCTACTACAGCCCTGTCAATGAGGGTTCCCCTTGGTGAGGGTCAGCGTGGCGGATGTGCTGTTGCTTCCCCTTACCACCTTGGGGCGGCACGTCAGGAAGTCCAGGATCCACTTGCAGAAGTAGGTGTTCAGTCCCAGGGTTCTGAACTTAGTGATGAGCTTGGAGGGCACTATGGTGTTGAACGCTGATCTGTAGTCAATGAACAACACTCTCACATAGGTGTTCCTCTTATCCAGGTGGGAAAGGGCATTGTGGAGAACAATAGAGATTGCGTAATCTGTGGATCTATTGGGGCGGTATGCAAATTGGAGTGGGCCCAGGGGTCTGGGATGATGGTGTTGATGTGAGCCATGACCAGCCAATCAAAGCATTTCATGGGTACAGATGTGAGTGCTATGTGGCAGTAGTCATTTAGGCAGGTTACCTTGGAATTCTTGGGCACAGGGACTATGTGGTCTGCTTGAAATATAGGTATTACAGTCAGGGTCAGGAGAGGTTGAAAATGCCATTGAAGACACTTGTCAGCGTCCTGGTAATCAATCTGGTCAAATTGCCAGAATTTTTACCTGTTTTACATTGGCTACGGAGAGAGAGAGATCACACAGTCCTCTGGAACAGCTGGTGCTCTCATGCATGATTCAGTGTTTCTTGCCTCGAATCGTGCATAGAAGGCAGTAAGCTTGTCTGGTAGGCTCGCGTCACTGGACAGCTTGTGGCTGTGTTTCCCTTTATAATCTGTGATAGTTTGCAAGCCCTGCCACATCCAACAAGCATCAGAGCTGGCGTAGTAGGATTCAATCTTAATCCTGTATTGATGCTTGTCTGTTTGATGGCTCGTCAGAGTTCCTAGCGGGATTTCTTATAAGTGTCCAGATTAGTGTCCCGCTCCTTGAAAGCGGCAGCTCATCAGTGTAAATGTTGCCTGTAATCCATGGCTTTTGGTTGGGATATGTGTGTATGGTCACTGTGGGGATGACGCCATCGATGCACTTGCAGTATTAGATAGATAGATAGATAGATAGATAGATAGATAGATAGATAGATAGATAGATAGATAGATAGATAGATAGATAGATAGATAGATAGATAGATAGATAGATAGATAGATAGATAGATAGATAGATAGATAGATAGATAGATAGATAGATAGATAGATAGATAGATAGATAGATAGATAGATAGATAGATAGATAGATAGATAGATAGATAGATAGATAGATAGATAGATAGATAGATAGATAGATAGATAGATAGATAGATAGATAGATAGATAGATAGATAGATAGATAGATAGATAGATAGATAGATAGATAGATAGATAGATAGATAGATAGATAGATAGATAGATAGATAGATAGGTACTTTATTGATCCCCCGGGGGGGAAATTTCATTGTCAAGCAGCTACAACAAAAACCCAGGGCAGGTGCAAAATGCCACAACGAAAGTACACAAAAGACAGATACACAGTACATGATACATAGAGCGGCAGTATGAAAAAGTATAGAAATACAAGATATCTGGAGTGCAAAAAAAAGCTATAAAAGGACATTGCATAGTATTGGTTGTTGGCTGAATATGTACACTATACATTGGTGGATGTTGGATGTTTAACTATACTATACAGGTCGATGGCAGAGAAATACTTCAGTAGCTAAAAATGCGTATGATATGAGCGAGGGTAATAATAGTTTACTTAATAGACAGACTGGGTAAATGAACAGGTAAGTGAAAATTTTGCATGGTTAAATTAGCTGTACAGTTAGGTATACAGTTATATTTACAGATAAGTGAATACTTGCATGTTTACACAAACTGTACAGGTAAATGACAGGAAGAGATACTTTAATAGCTAAATGTGTGTATGATATCATTTGGGGTAATAATAGTAATTCCCTTAAAATACAGTCCTTAGTGCGCAGGGTTTAATTACAGACAACTGCACTTATTGCACATTCAATATACTAAAAGCAATGAGAAAAGGTGCAACTGGCAGGATACTAATATGCATTCCTGAGTGAATGCCTACGTCCAATAATTACTTACAATATTGCATGTGATATAATATAACAACTGTACATGAGTATGTATATACAGACCTGTATGAATAAATAGGTCCTGAGTGGATGAGTGCTGACGGACCAGAGTTACTCACGGATGGATGCATAATTGTTAAACTAGGTCCTAGCACCCCAACAGTTCCAGATCTATGTTGCCGACGGCACGGCACTCCGGTGAGGCATTATATAGTCTCATAGCCGCCGGCAGGAAGGACCTCCTGTAGCGCTCTCTGGCACACCGTGGTGGGATCAGTCTGTGACTGAAAGTGCTCCTCTGCGTCATAACCATAGCGTGCAGAGGGTGAGTGACGTTGTCCATGATGGCCAGCAGTTTGGCCAGGATCCGTCTCTCCGCCACCTCCTCTAGAGTGTCAAGGCTCATCCCCAGGACAGAGCTAGCCTTCCTGATCAGCTTATTTACCCGAGAAGCATCACCGGCTTTGATATTTGCTCCCCAGCACACCACTGCAAAAAAGATGGCACTGGCCACCACAGACTGGTAGAAGGTATGCAGTAGTTTACTGCACACGTTGAAGGACCTGAGCCTCCTCAGAAAGTAGAGTCGGCTCTGGCCCTTTTTGTACAGGGCCCCGGTGTTACCAGCCCATTCCAGTCTGTTGTCCATATGGACACCCAGGAACTTGTATGACTCAACCATTTCCACATCCATCCCCTTTATAGGGACTGCAGTCAGTTGTGCCTTGGTTCTCCTGAAGTCCACCACCATCTCCTTAGTTTTGCTGATGTTGAGCTGAAGGTGGTTCTGCTCACACCACAACACAAAGTCACTGATTGTGCTCCTGTACTCCTCCTCCTGCCCACCCCTGATGCACCCTACAATAGCAGAGTCATCCGAGAACTTCTGTAGGTGGCATGTCTCAGAGTTATATCTGAAGTCTGAGGTGTAGAGGGTGAACAGGAAGGGGGACAGGACCGTACCCTGGGGGGCCCCTGTGTTGCTAATGAAGGCGGTGACTGATGTGGCAAATTCCTCAATGTTATAGGATGAATCCATGAACATATTCCAGTCTGTGCTAGTGAAATAGTCCTGTAGTTTAGCATTCGCTTCATTGGACCACTAACATATTGAGCGTGTCACTGTTACTTCCTGTTTGAGTTTTTGCTTGTAAGTAGGAATCAGGAGGATAGAGTTATGATCAGATTTGCCAAAGGGAAGGCATGTGTGTGTGTGTGTGTGTGTGTGGGTTTGTGTGTGTGTGTGTGTGAGAGAGAGAAGCTGCAGACTCTAATGATAGGTTGTGTTATCAGTCAGAGCAGTACCCAATAACCAATAAGCTCCTCACCTGTGAAGCATGACTAATTACAATGTGGCAGCATCCCTCAGCTTTCCTCCTGTGTGTGTGTGTGTGTGTGTGTGTGTGTGTGTGTGTGTGTGTGTGTGTGTGTGTGTGTGTGTGTGTGTGTGTGTGTGCAAAGAGAGAGAGAGAGAGAGAGAGAGAGAGAGAGAGAGAGAGAGAGAGAGAGAGAGAGAGAGAGAGAGAGAGAGAGAGAGAGAGAGAGAGAGAGAGAGAGAGAGAGAGGGAGAGAGATTGCTGTATGGCCTAATTGGTGCGCTAGCTCTACTTAATCATGAATGAAACATTGATACTGCAGTGCAGAGATCTTAATCAGCCCTCGTGGCCCCACACACTTCCTACATCTCTCTCTCACCCCCTCTCTCTCCCTCCATCTCTCTCTCTATCCCACAATCTCACTCTCTATCTTCTCCCCCTCCCCTTCTCTCAAGCCCCAAACTCCTCCCATCCTCTAATATCAGCCTTGAAGAGCCCCACCTATACATTAGCCTCCCAGTGAGTGTCACTACAGGTTAGCAGCATGCCTGGGCATCACAGCATTGCAGACAAGGCATGCTAACCAAGCAGCAGTGTGTACATGTTAGTCATTGTGTGGGTGTGTGGGTTGGTGCTCAGTGAAGATTTGAACTTTGTTAATCATGGAGGATCTGGTTGGTTACCCTCAGGCTCAATGCGCAAGACATGTTTAACCACAGTGGGTGGAAAAACAGAAGTTCAATTCAAAAAGTTTCTTTAATATTGAATTACTGTACGTTTAATTGTGAGGCTGTTCCCTACGCATTAACCTGCTACATAGCTCTATATACTGTAGCTCTGGCCTCTTCAGATGACTGTGAGAGTGTAGCAATGACTGGACACAGGCCAGGACCCATCTCTCTTGTCACGGAGTGGGGTGTAGAGGGAACAAGACGCTGCAGAGTTGCACTGGAACATAGTTTATTCACTGAAACTAATATCGATACAGCCAAAACAAGAACGTGTACTTACTAAGACTAGACACTTCTGGTACATCCAGTGACATCGAATGAATAATGACCCACACAAAGGTGTGGGTCCTCACAGCTTAAATAGAATCCCCAATTAGAGACAACGCATTGCAGCTGCCTCTAATTGGGGATCCAAACACTAGATCTGTCAGGCTCTGACCATGGCTAAATAGAGGAACCAAAGGCCTCCCTATGGCCAGAGCCTGACATCTCTACGTCTCTCTCATCCAGCAGCTCTCCAGGCCCAGTAAACCATCCCTCGCTTTCTTTCTCTCTCCTTTTTAATGGTGAGCACTTCATTCATCCCTCTTTCTCTTTCAGAGAGGCATCAGTCAAGTTCTGGAGAGAATTACCATTTGCGATCACTTGTGTGCATGAGCATGTTGGTAGCATGCAGGTAGCCTAGTGGTTAGGGTGTTGGGCTGGTAACTGAAAGGTTGCTGGATTGAATCTCAGAGCTGACAAGGTAAATAATCTGTTGTTCTGCCCCTGAACAAGGCAGTTAACCCACTATTCCCTGGTAGGCTGTCATTGTAAATAAGAATAATTTGTTCTTAACTGACTTTCCTAGTTCAATAAAGGTTAAATAAAGTGTGAGATGAGCATGGACAACTCACAGTCTGAGAATTGACTGTGGTCACTCTGCTCTCCAGAGCCAGGTCAGTGAGTTAATCTTTAGAGCTTCATCTGTCAGTTGAGGAGAGGAGAGGAGGAGAATAAATGAAAATAAAAGAAAACACATTGTCCTTCTTTGAGGGACTGAAGGGGATGTGAAAGTCACAGTCTCCCTAGACAACAGAAGAGGAGAGAGAGCAGTCACATATAGCAGTATTTAACAGTCCTCACACACCATCTACTATACAGCATTAAGGCTGGAGGGTAGAGAGAAACCCTAGGGGGATGCCTGTCTCTTATTTTACCTGTTTGACTGAGGTTACACATTAGTATTGTGCAGTGGAGCAGGCTGCTTGGTTTAAGTAAGGGAAAGCCCTCTGAGTTAGTCCTTGAGGCAGTGTATGGAGGACATCTCAGCTCCTTCATAATCTCATGCCTCGGATACAGTTTGAGGACTATGGAGTTGGCTTAGTTCAAAGGCATCAATAGGGTATGACTAGGTTCCAGATGTCTGTGTGTGCATTTGTGCATGTGTATGAGCACATGTTCGTGTTTGTGCATTTCAGCTTTTATGTTGTCATGCCTACCTGTGTTTGTTTCTAGACGTGAAATGCCGCCATTTTGCAAGCTCTGACCCAAGTTGCTATTTTGTGATTATTTTGTCGGCAGTTACTTACCCCAATTCCGGCTTCAACTTCGACTCATCTGCCCTGGGATCTCTCTCTGAATTACAAAGGTGGGGGAAGGGTTCTACAATCAACGCCAACTGGTGTGCTAACTCCAGCGTGGTGGAAGTGTCGACCCACTGTTCACCCGTCTTGAAATACCTATTTTCCATTTTAGTCATTTAGCAGACGCTCTTATCCAGAGCGACTTACAGTTGATACTTTTTTCGTACCTGATGGTCAAATGCCGACTGTTCTACCTCCCGAGGGAGTTTCAGTTGTTGTCGTGATGCACAACGTCCATCAACACGTCTCCAACGCCACTAGGGGCGATAAAGTCCTAGACCACTGTTATTCTACCCACAAGCAAGCATGCAAGGCACTCCCTCGTCTGCCATTCGGCAAATAAGATCATGACTCTGTACTACTGCTTCCTCCTGCTTTCTGCTTCCTGATTATACTACTGGACTGCTTTGCTAGTGGTGATTGGAATATGCTTAGAGACTCTGCCGATAACATTGACGAGCTGATCACCTCTGTCACCTGCTTCATTAGAAAATGCATCGGCGAGGCCTCCCGAGTGGCAAAGCGGTCTAAGGCACTGCATCACCCGGGTTCATTCCCGGGCAGTGCGCACAATTGCGTCGTCCGGGTTAGGGGTTAGAGTTTGGCCGGGGGGGCTTTACTTGGCATGTCGCGCTCTAGCGACTCCTTGTAGTGGGCCGGGTGCCTGCATGCTGACTTAGGTCGTCAGTTGAACGGTGTTTCCTCCCACACATTGGTTCAGCTGGCTTCCGGGTTAAGACTGATAAATAGTTAACAAAATAGCTACACAGACTATCTGAGTTACCTTGTATCTTTATTGACCTTTTATTTATTTTGTTTGTCTCTATGCACACTCCATCATCTGCTCACACACACATAATATTCACATACATTTATAGTGACTCTACACACCCGCACACCCACTCACATACAAGCTGCTGCTACTCTGTTTATCTTATATCCTGTTGCCTAGTAACCTTACATGTATACAGTCGTGGCCAAAAGTTTTGAGAATGACACAAGTATTGGTCTCCACAAAGTTTGCTGCCTCAGTGTTGATGATGGCAATTTGCATATACTCCAGAATGTCATGAAGAGTGATCAGATTAATTGCAATTAATTGCAAAGTCCCTCTTTACCATGAAAATGAACTTAATCTCCCCCAAAAAATTCCACTGCATTTCAGCCCTGCCACAAAAGGACCAGCTGCCATCATGTCCGTGATTGTCTCATTAACACAGGTGAGAGTGTTGATGAGGACAAGGCTGGAGATCACTCTGTCATGCTGATTGAGTCAGAATAACAGACTGGAAGCTTTAAAAGGAGGGTGGTGCTTGAAATCATTGTTCTTACTCTGTCAACCATGGTTACCTGCAAGGAAACATGTGCCATCATCATTGCTTTGCACAAAAAGGGCTTCACAGGCAAGGATATTGCTGCTAGTAAGATTGCACCTAAATCAACCATTTATCGGATCATCAAGAACTTCAAGGAGAGAGGTTCTATTGTTTTGAAGAAGGCGTCAGGGTGCCCCCTAAAGTTGATTCAGCTGCGGGATCGGGGCACCACCAGTGCAGAGCTTGATCAGGAATGGCAGCAGGCGGGTGTGAGTGCATCTGCACGCACAGTGAGGCGAAGACTTTTGGAGGATGGCCTGGTGTCAAGAAGGGCAGCAAAGAAGCCACTTCTCTCCAGGAAAAACATCAGGACTGGGGTAGAGTCATTTTCTCTGATGAATCCCCTTTCCGATTGTTTGGCCCATCCGGAAAACACCTTGTCCGGAGGAGACAAGGTGAGCGCTACCATCAGTCCTGTGTCATGCCAACAGTAAATCATCCTCAGACCATTCATGTGTGGGATTGCTTCTCAGCCAAGGGAGTGGGCTCACTCACAATTTTGCCTAAGAACACAGCCATGAATAAAGAATGGTAGCAACACATCCTCCGAGAGCAACTTCTCCCAACCATCCAAGAACAGTTTGGTGACGGCCAATGCATTTTCCAGCATGATGGAGCACCTTGCCATAAGGCAAAAGTGATAACTAAGTGGCTCGGGGAACAAAACATAGACATTTTGGGTCCATGGCCAGGAAACTCCCCAGACCTTAATCCCATTGAGAACTTGTGGTCGATCCTCAAGAGGCGGGTGGACAAACAAAATCCCACAACTTCTGACAAACTCCAAGCATTGATTATGCAAGAATGGCCTGCCATCAGTCAGGATGTGGCCCAGAAGTTAATTGACAGCAAGCCAGGGCGGATTGCAGAGGTCTTGAAAAAGAAGGGTCAACACTGCAAATATTGACTCTTTGCATAAACTGAATGTCATTGTCAATGAAAGCCTTTGACACTTATGGAATACTTGTAATTATACTTCAGTGTACCGTAGTAACTACTGACATAAATATCTAAGAACACTGAAGCAGCCAACTTTGTGGAGACCAATATTTGTGTCATTCTCAAAACTTTTGGCCACGACTATACATATCTTCCTCCATCTCTCCAGTATCCCTACACATTGTAAATATGGTATTGGAACTGACATATAGTATGCTTACTTACTTAATTATTGTGTTCTTCGTATTTCTTCTTATTTCTCATGTGTTATTGATTATCGCATTGCATGCGACATAAACATAATTGAAACTTGAGCAAAGTGAAGAGCAAGAGAGAAAGAAACATGTTCACAAAAACAACAACTACTGAACAGAACATGTGTCTTTTCGAACCTGTATGACCAAGATCTTTCAGTTCACTAACTGACTTCTCCATTCTCCTTGAAGCGGCCTGAGCTGAACCGAGCTGAATGGAGGTCACCTCCAACTCACAAATTCACTCACAGACCAATTACATTTCTACTGAATTGCCTACAACATAACACAGAAATAATCTCTTCCCCAGAAAGCCTTTTTCCCAATGGAAGGACATTTCAGAGATCTGTGACGTACCTACACACAAAGCTTCTTTGTTATCGCATCTCCTCCCCCATCTATTTATCAATCCCTTTCTATCTCTCTCTTTCCTCCCTCTCCCCCTAACCAAGGAAAAACTATAAATACCCCACGCTTGTTGCCAGAGGCTTCAGTAGTGGGGTCAGAGGGGTAGACATAGACTGCAACCTGCAACCAGTGTATTTTACAAAGACTTAGTTAATTGCACATTACTTACTACGTAAACGCACGTTCGACAAGGAGCACTTATAAGTGAAACCAGTCATTTGACCATAGGGTAACCAGTAAAGACCATGGACCACTTTCATCAT
This sequence comes from Thymallus thymallus, assembly GCA_023634145.1. Lineage (NCBI taxonomy): Eukaryota > Metazoa > Chordata > Actinopteri > Salmoniformes > Salmonidae > Thymallus > Thymallus thymallus. The sequence continues at coordinate 14,311,480 of CM042421.1, read as the reverse complement.
AACCTCTTTCTACCCGTGGTAAGTCTCAGAGGGGTTGTGTGGTGTTAGGTACTCTTTCCATCCTGCTTTGGATTCCTGTCTTGTCTGTCAAAGTGGTGATTGGCGGCAAACAGACCACAAAGACACGTCCTTTACAACCACCCCTACCAACACTGTCATGCTCAGTGTACGTAATCAGACCATGGATCATAACACCACTGTACCTAGACACAGATCTAAGGTGGGGTTGGTGTTTTACTCCCATTGGTCATAATATGGTCATTTATGAGACACTTGTATCTTACAAATAGTACATTCAATATCCAGATGTGGTCTATGCAAGAATCTAACCCACAACGTATTTTACAACCTCCTGAGAACTGCTTCGGAACCTGTTATAGCGAACTAATAATCACAGGTTTATTTTGAATGGTATACAACCCTTGTATCTTTTAACAACCAAACTGAAGCAATTATGGAGAGCTCAGTATTAGGCTGCTTTGTAGAGGCAGTTTTAGACAGGAATAAAACAGGTTTGAAATATAAACAGCACGCCAACAACCATTAGCCATAGCCTCTAATTTAAAACCTATCCCTTGTGTGGCGGGCCTTAGGATTTCACACAACTCATTTTGGCACCTCCAATCTATAACTCCAACCCTGATTGCTTTTTCATAGTAAATCCATTATGATCATTAAAACCCCCAGGCAGTTTCTGAGTACATAGGCTAGTGTCCTCCAACCTCTTTCTACAGAGGTTTCTGCTGGTATCTACTGAGTTTTCTATTGCTGTCTCCCTGCTTCAGTTAGGCTAACCTGTTGGTGTCTTCTTAACCATTTCTCAATGGAATACCAGTCAGGTACTTAGACTACCCTACAGTAGATTATGAGTTGTTTGGAATACCAGTCAGGTACTTAGACTACCCTACAGTAGATTATGAGTTGTTTGGAATACCAGTCAGGTACTTAGACTACCCTACAGTAGATTATGAGTTGTTTGGAATACCAGTCAGGTACTTAGACTACCCTACAGTAGATTATGAGTTGTTTGGAATACCAGTCAGGTACTTAGACTACCCTACAGTAGATTATGAGTTGTTTGGAATACCAGTCAGGTACTTAGACTACCCTACAGTAGATTATGAGCTGTTTGGAATACCAGTCAGGTACTTAGACTACCCTACAGTAGATTATGAGTTGTTTGGAATACCAGTCAGGTACTTAGACTACCCTACAGTAGATTATGAGTTGTTTCTATTATTAGTCATGTATTTTCCTGCCACTGTTACCTCTACCTGTTGGGGAGTCCTGAGGTCATGGCCGATAAGGGAGGATTATCAGCTTGTGTAGTTAAAGCTATAGCTGCTGTAGAGCAATAAGACACTCAATAAGCAGTTTGGGTCCGCGATGCATATCTATGTTGAAACTATTGGATCGATATGATAAAACTTGAATGGATGGTCGTATATTGGCGAGTCTGACTGAGCTTTTGGCCCAGGAATTTGTTTTTGGACTGAGTTCCAAAAAACTGAGAAATATTTATTGGGATATAAACACAAAACTAGGACAACCATTGATCTGAAACGTATTGCATTCCATGTACTGAGTCAAAGTAAAATCAAAAACTTGAATTATACATTGCATGGTTTGACCTTGATATGCAAATGTACCTTGATTTTTAACAAGTCACCTGGTGTTGGTGTACCTGGAATATCTTCAGGAAGAGGAGGATAGAAGCAGCAGTGGGTGTAAATTGTAAATTCCCAATCGATCCCCTGGCTCCTACCCCTGGGCACGTCTTGGTTCTGCAAGAGTCAGACACTGAATATAAAAACAATATGATAATACTAATTATATTTTCACCCTGCTGTTTACGTATATTCAATTCCTTAAGATCTACATAAGATCTACACAGCTGCCTAGGGAGTAGGGGTCTATTCCAAATGGAATAGCGGTCTACGGGCCCTGGGGGTCAACAAATATAAGGTGTTTGCTCACAAACATACATATCCACTTTGCAAATCATTTACAGTACAGGATAGGTCAATAATATTGGCTGGAACACAACTGACTGAGTCAATCCACGTTCAAGTTACTTCTCTAAACAAAACAAACAAACACAAAAACAATGCCCTCTTGTTTGATATTCTGCCATGGTTACGCACACAGATGGCAAATCACTTGTTACCATGAGAATGGAGACCCTGATGCACACACTCACATTCAAATGATGCGAATATTCATTCTACCAGTTTAGACACCTAATTAGGGTGCTTTGGACTAGCAAAACAACTCAATCAATTGATTAAGGAGACACACACACACACACACACACAGCTGCTGTGTAGTTGTAGTGCAGTCGAAGGCTTGACAAATAGTACAGCCAAGAGCCATTTATTATGTGACAGTGCGAGGGTTGAGCAAAATGAAAATAACAATTTAATAACACACTGAAACAATGAATGAGACGCAGCTCAGGACAATAATCCACCCGCACCACTGAGGGAGGGAACATACAGTATATAGGGAGCGCTAACAAGCAAGTGGAAACCGGTGTGTGTGCGTGTGGAATCAGGGGATGGGCATCAGGTGTGGGCGCGTGTGGAATCAGGGGATGGGCATCAGGTGTGGGGGCGCGTGAACGCGGCTGCCATCATACTCGTGCCGGTGAGCCGAAGCACCGTGGAGGTAGAAGGCACAGGCGTTATATACGTATTTACATAGATATATACAGCTCAGGTATTGCCAAATAATAATACTACTACTGCTACTATTACTGCTGCTACTACTACTACTACTACTACTACTACTAATACTACTACTACTACTACTACTAATACTACTACTAATACTACTACTACTACTACTACTACTGCTACTATTACTGCTGCTACTACTACTACTACTACTACTACTACTACTACTACTACTACTACTTATCATAATCATTATAATAATTTATTACATTTTAATCTAATCTTTTCATAGAATCTCAAGACAAAAAACAAAGAAGCAACATATCATGACACGATGCCAAGTCTTTGAAAGCTGCATCCTCTGAAGATGGAGAGGGTCAGTTCATGGCTTGAGCAAAGGGAGCTGGTCACAGGATGGTCAATGATGGTGATGGAGTCTGCTGATGATCCTGTAGAGGCCAAGTCAGGGAACCAGCCTGGCTCTATGGCTACAGGATTTCTCCTCTTCCACACTGTGTAGCACCCACTAGGTTGATGCCTCAGCAGCTCTGAGCCCGAGAGCTCACCACACAGAGCTCAGAGTAGTAGCCAGTCGTTGTCACTACGAGCCCTCTGCCTCAGCACTGCTGTATTCCTCTGTCTCCCATTGCTCTCACGCTTCAGGCGACCCCTCAAATTATGTTCTCAAAACATCAGGAATTAGCAGCCAGGTGAAACAAAAAAGATGGCACTGTATCCAGATACATTTTCTCAAATAAAAGCTAGTTAGCCAAGCCAAAAGGTGTTAACCTGTCATCTGTGGCTCAAAAACGCCAGATATATGCAAGAAAAACTCAATGTTATCAAAACAAAAGAGCTGATTAAAAAACAACAATTAAAACCACCTAAAAATAACTAAATACTGTACGGTCAAATTTACAGGAGCTTAGGCTGCTACTAGGGCGACGTGGCAACTATAGAAAAGGAAAGATCCTAATGCTTCAGCATTATCCACACTTCCTATCTTTTCCATTTCCTCTGGGAATAATAACTACACAACAGGAGAGACCCCTCAAGTGAAAAAGGAAAAGCTCAAGTTATTCAATCAAGGAGGATTGTTCTGTCGCGAGGGCAATTCAGATTGAAAGCTACGTATATCCTGTATGTGGAGAGGCTCCTTACAGTAAGATTTGTTTATAATGGACAGAGGAATACTAAGCAGTGGAGTGCCAGCAGCGTTGTTAAGGACTGTCGTTAGGGAAATAAAGCCGCCTTAGCCTCGTAGAGACTCGCAGGCATTCCAGAAGAGCTTGACTCCCTGACAAGCTGTTTCAAAAGGCCTGCGTGAGACGCATAGTGCCAGGAATTCCAAAATAGTCAATGGACAGTGGGAGAGAGAGAGAGAGAGAGAGGTCCAGTTGTCAGTTTGATGCAGGTTGCATCTCTTTCTCAGGTCCATGACTGGACAGAAAGGTCAGTGAAGACAAACACACACGTACACACACACACTTCCCACGCCACGCACATACACACTGCTGCAGAAGACCAGCCTGTGTATTCTCTCCTTAGACACAAGATCACAGCATTCGCTTGTGTTTCCGTTGAATGAAAACGAGATCCAGACCCAGAATATGACTGCAGGACTGCAGGGTGACCTAAAAAGAGAGGGACAGTGAGAGAGAGAGAGAGAGAGAGAGAGAGAGAGAGAGAGAGAGAGAGAGAATGCCCTTGCCCTCCATATATAAATAGCAGTCTGAAGGAGGCTGCCTGCTTGTCTGTTGATATAAATTAAATCAGCAACGTCCTTATCCCCTGTTCCCAGCCCAAACCCTCTGTACACACATAGTCAGAGACGCCCGGCCTGCTGCGAAGCACTGCACCACACTTAATGCAATCAAAACTTTGTGTCCACTCATAGTTTCTATCCCTCCCCATGCATTTTAAGTGGGGTTGTCTGTCACTGGGTGGCCGCTGTCGTCAACACTCCAATACGGCTCAAGCAGGTGTACAGTTTCCTGCCAACATGTGGTTCTGCCAAGTACTGAGGTGCATTATGGCTCTACCTGTCTGTCACCGCAGCCACTTTCCTTTTAATTACACATGTCAGAAGCAGGACCTGCTAGCTCTTACAGAGGTCACATGTCCCCTCTATGATCACATGCTTTTATTTGTTTTCTCTTCCAGACCAAGTCAGGGGTATTTTCAGTTCAATTTTCCTGTCCATTTAGGAAGCTCTGCGGACCATATTTATATTTCATCAGGCAATAACGAGAATGTGCAGTTATTAGAAAACTCAATTAGTTGTGAGGGCCGGGGGGTAAATGGATGTGTCTGCAGGATGCCTGTCTCTGGAGGACAGACGGGGTCTGCGTCCGTTGGGCTCTGGTCAAAAGTAGTGCACTATATAGGGAATAGGGTACCATTTGGGACGCAAACTAGCAATTAAAAAGAGGGGACGATATATAGCCACTGAATATCACCACTTACTGTAGGAACAGCACATCAGCTAATGCTTTTGCTAGTTTAATAAAGATAAAGACAGAGCAAAAGTGTTCACCATCCATTGCATTGAAAAGGATTACAAAGACAGAGTGAGAGAGAGAAATTAAGATAGAGAGAGAGCGAGAGAGAGAGAGAGAGAGAGAGTGAGCGAGAGAGAGAGAGAGACATAGAGAGAGAGAAAAGAAACGAGAGGGGGAGAGAGACAGGGTAAGGCAGAGCCTTTTGAACTCTTCACCTCAGATCGAGGATGTTTATCTGTCTCTAGCAGCAGAGGTGATATTAGCATTTCTGAACCATCTTGAAAGCTGCTCCCACTGCTCTGGTGCTGCTCCGCGGGAACTGCCAAAGGTGTGTGGGTGCCAGCAAAGTGAGCACGTGTGCCCGCGTGCGGGCAGGGGGCCGGGCGGGGGAGTGTGACATGACCCCAGGGGACAGTTTGTAGAGAGCGAGCGAGAGAGCGAGAGAGCGAGAGAGAAAGAGAGAGCGAGAGAGAAAGAGAGAGCGAGACAGAGTGAAAGGGAGAAAAAGCAAGAGAAACAGCAGAGAGCCAGGCATGATACGGCTCTCTCTCTCTACACACTCCAAGGCCCTCTGTTCTCCACCAGGAGAAACAATGTACTGTCCACTGAACTCTTTCACTGTGCTGTGTATCTGATCTTTACTGCTCTACTCCTGACCTGATCTCGACCTTGACCATGTGCCTTAGCAAAGTGACTGATAACGCTCTTAATTTGACATGTAACATTTGTTCACCATGCTGTGTGTATTGCCTCTAACCTTACTCATACAGTAGATGGTCAAGGTGAGAGCAGGGTTGTTTTCTCCATTGCTGGGCCTGGCGCTGTTATTCTCCTCTAATCCAATCAATGCATTGACATTTCCGATATGCCCCGGCCCACTGGAGTCTAAACCAATCAGGATGCTCTGGTCACCAACTGTGAGGGCGCTTCAGACGGAGAGTGTGGATTTGTTTTTCTCCCTTTGAAAACTAAAAGCTGAACATTCAGAGTACTTTCTCTCTCTGGTAGCTTCATAGAATTAGCCCTGTGAAACATTGTTTGTTTTGATATAACTATTAGCCTGAAGTTGTAATACACACTGGGACATGGGAGGACAGACTAATGTTGTTTGTGAGAACATAATGGATAGTGGCCCAGATTCTTTTGTGTCCAGTAGTTGTTGTTCTTCTGTGTCGAGAGAGAGAGAGAGTCTCCTGTGGAACACTGCAGCACTGGAAACTAGAACAGTAGCTCAGATTGAGCCGTTGTGTGTCACCCGATGCAGTAACGTCTACCAGCTCTGCGAGCCAGTCCCAGTCCCAGTTCCAGTCCCAGTTCCAGAATGACCTGAGCATTGCAGCAGTCAGGTTCTGCTGCAACTCTCAAAAGATGCTAGTGTGTGTATGAGTGTGTGTTTATGTATGTATGTGTGTATACGTGTGTGCCCGTGCGTGTGTGTGACTGTGTGCATGCGTGCATGTGTGAGTCTACACACGTTAATGATGCTGCAGCATGTGAAAGCAGCAGCCTGGTATGGTGCCACACAGCTAGCTGAAGGATCGTGGTGGTAAGACAAATCGTGAATTGCTACTGTACTGTATATAGTCTGAGATATCCTCATTGCAGAAACTGGTTCCCTCTATACAAAGAAGACCTACAGTAGCAGTCCCCAAGCTGAGGCTGTTTCGCACCAACACTATGGAAGGGACCTGTCACTGAGATTAAAAGGGAAAGCTTCAGTGCCGTCTAGTTTTCTGGGTCAGAGTGAAAACATGACAATATATTTCTTGTTCTATACCCTCAAGACAAATGGGAGATAGTGTATGTATAGAGTAAGCCGGGATATCTGTGTGTGTGTGTGTGTGTGTGTGTGTGTGTGTGTGTGTGTGTGTGTGTGTGTGTGTGTGTGTGTGTGTGTGTGTGTGTGTGTGTGTGTGTGTGTGTGTGTGTGTGTGTGTGTGTGTGTGTGTGTGTGTGTAGTGTGTGTATCACACATTCAAATAATAGCATCGATCTCCAAACACATAACACTACAGGCCCAATCTGGATCTCTCTCTCGTTAGTAACGCGAACAATCATAACCCAATGATAAGCCACATAGAAACCATGGGAACAAGGCATATTTCAACCCAATTAAGCAGCAGCAAATACAATTAACACGCAATCAGGCTGTAACAGAGAGAGAGCTTGGGTTTATTACTGAGCTAATATGTGGAGAGATGGATACGATGATGCAACCAACCATACAACCACTCTTCTCTGAGAACTACAGATTTCCCTGGCTGACACCCACACCGTTCTTGAAGTAAAGATACTGTAGAAATAAAAACAGGATTTTTTTTATTAGATGTTTGAGACATTATAGTACCCACAACAAAATGTATGGTTGCCACAGCCCTAACAAAAAGCCCCATCCCTTCCTCATATTGTTCAACACTGTGTTGTTAATCTGTGTTGTTAATCTGTGGATTATAAATGTCACACTTTGTAGCTTCTCTCTGACTATTGCCATTCCTATGAAGTCTGCTTCTCTCATTCATACCACAATATCAGCCTGTCTGTCTGCTGGAGCCAGGGGAGAATGACTGCCCCTTCTCATTGAAGCTCTGAAGTTCAAGGCCAACTGTGGTACTGCAGGCTGTTGTATCCAGAAAGCAGGATCACCCATTATAGTCAATTGGAAAACGGCAATGTTCCTGGTCAATATTTATTTGTGAAAAATAAAGATATTAAAGACAATCATGGATTACTTGTTTTTAAATCGCACGGAGAAGAAGTTCTAAGGATAATTTAGTTGCCACCGGCAGCCTGAAGTATCTCGGTCGGTCTTCAACTTGAAATACTCAATGAGAGGATGCAGTTGTTCTCCCCTGGTCGCAGCCTGCAATGTCACTTCCTGGAGTGTTATGTCTTGAGAATCCCATGAGACACCATTTTAGCAAGCTAAAACCGACTTCCTGATCTTCAAATGCGCCAATGAGACTTTACATAGGAATGAATGGTGTGATGTCATCGATGGCTTTGTCCATTTATATGTACTGCATATGGCTGAGGCCCATATGACCTCATAGAGCGTTAGTGGCTCCATGCAGTAACAGCCAAACCCATAATTGTACAGGGATGTTTAAAATGCTAAACCCCAAAAACATCTTAACTGGCAATATTCAAATGATTCCACATACTGTAACCTTCTCATAGTGGTCTGTGGTTTGTTTGTTTAAAGGTATGAGTACAGCCACACAACCTTGGCTAAAAGATTCAGTATGATGGTGAAAAAAAATATCACATGAGCTGCTACTGCATCTTGTCTATTGTGTTTAAACGTTGTGGAGAGCGAGAGAGTGAGAGAGAGAGAGCGAGAGTGAACGAGAGAAAGAGAGAGAGAGCTAGAGAGAGTGAGAGTGAGAGAGAGAGAGAGAGAGAGAAAGAGAGAGAGAGCTAGAGAGAGTGAGAGTGAGAGAGAGAGAGAGAGAGAGAGAGAGAGCTGTCAGAGGTTAGGTAGTGTAGGGGAGTTAAACTGTTGCTGTGCTGCTACAGGGCCTGTTGTCTGGGTTTGTTTCCTACGCTGTGTGGGTACACACACACATGCACGCACACATCTGTGGAGAGCAGATCGGTCATCATGTGCTCACCCTCCTCTGCACTACTATTACTGTAGTGTGAGGTTCTGGTCATTCTGGTCAGGAACAAGAGGGTATGGTTTAACCTCAGACATACTGACACACACATTGTATGTATTTTATTTTTTATGATTTTTTTTATCCAATAGTCATGTACCTATCCTCTCTCATGAATGATGCTGACCTAGCTAAACTGAGGACAGTCAGGAAAAACAACCGGAGAACATAGAAATGGAGCAACAGGCATCAGGTGGGAGTAGACTACCAAAAGCATTGTGGAATTAGCTAGCTGGTGCTGAAGCTATTTTAATGTGTAAATGCAGCGTAGCCGTACTGTATTAAAGGTCTTCAAGTCCTAAGGCCTAAGGGTCAAAACATTGTCTTTAAAGCACATGGGTGTAAAGATCGCAATGTGTTACTAGTTCCTTATCTTTTACAGGTTCTAGAAATGTAATTACTTGAATAGAGTCTGGCATATGAAATAATCACCCTCAGGAGACTGGCCTTTCTCCAGTCCCCCCTCCAGATGTAGATATGGTAGATCTAGACATGTACTGGTGTAATTGTTCCTCTCTAATTAAATCAAATTAACACAGCATGAACTGTAGCCATGCATGCTAAACACTGTTTTATCCACCCTCACTGCAATGGATAATCCCTACAGTGCATTCGGAAAGTATTCAGACCCCTTGACCATTTTGTTACCTTACAGCCTTATTCTAAAATGTATTAAATACATTTTTCCCTCGCCAATCTACACACAATACCCCATAGTGACAAAGAGAAGACAGGTTTTTAGAAATTTTAGCAAATGTATTAAATGACCCTTTGCTATGAGACTTGAAATTGAGCTTAGGTGCATCCTGTTTCCATTGATCAGTACCAAAAAATGTCTGCAGCATTGAAGGTCCCCAAGAACACAGTGGCCTCCATCATTCTTAAATGGAAGAAGTTAGGAACCACCAAGACTCTTCCTAGAGCTGGCTGCCCGGCCAAACTGAGCAATCGGGGGAGAAGAGCCTTGGTCAGGGAGGTGACCAAGAACCCAATTGCCACTCTTACAGAGCTCCAGAGCTCCTCTGTGGAGATGGGAGAACCAGATGGAAGCCACTCCTAAGTAAAAGGCACATGACAGCCCGCTTGGAGTTTGCCAAAAGTCACCTAAAGGACTCAGACCATGAGAAAGAAGATTCTCTGGTCTGATAAAACCAAGATTGAACTCTTTGGCCTGAATGTCTGGAGGAAACCTTGCACCATCCCTACGGTGAAGCATGGTGGTTGCAGCATCATGCTGTGGGGATGTTTTTCAGCAGGCAGGGACTGGGAGACTAGTCAGGATCGAGGGAAAGATGAATGGAGCAAAGTATAGAGAGATCCTTGATGAAAACCTGCTCCAGAGTGCTCAGGACCTCATATTGGGGCGAAGGTTCACCTTCCAATAGAACAAGTTGGGGCGGCAGGTAGCCTAGTGGTTAGAGTGTTGGGCCTGTAACTGAAAGGTTACTAGATCGAATCCCCGAGCTGACAAGGTAAAAATCTGTCGTTCTGCCCCTGAACAAGGCAGTTAACCCACTGTTCCTAGGCCGTCATTGTAAATAAGAATTTGTTCTTAACTGACTTGCCTAGTAAAATAAAGGTTAAATAAAAAATAAACACTAAGCAACTAGCCAACACAAGACAGGAGTGGCTTCAGGACAAGTTTCTGAATGTCCTTGAGTGGCCCAGCCAGAGCCCGGTCTTGAACCCGATTGAACATCTCTGGACAGACCTGAAAATAGCTGTGCAGCAATGCTCCCCATCCAACTTGACAGAGCTTAAGAGGATCTGCAGAGAAGAATGGGAGAAACTCCCCAAATACAGGTGTGCCAAGCTTGTAGTGTCTTACACAAGAAGACTTGAGGCTGTAATCGCTGCCAAAGGTGCTTCAAGTACTGAGTGAAGGGTCTGAATATTTCATGCAAATATTTCTAAAAAACAGTTTTTGCTTTGTCATTATGGGGTATTGTGTGTAGATTCATGAGGGAAATCCATTTTAGAATAAGGATGTAACGTAACAAAATGTGGAAATAGTCAAGGGGTCAGAATACTTTCACAATGCACTGTATATGCTACAGGTACTAAGACGTAGGGTACAGCTATATTATAGTCCACTTTATATGACGGACAGACATACTTTAAGTGGTTATCAAACCTCTCCTCTGGGACTCCCAGATGTTTCACAATTTTCCTGTGTCCCTGAACTAGCTCACCTGATTCACCTAGTGAAGGGCTTGATAATTAGTTGACAAGTTGAATCAGGTACGCTACCTCTGGAATAGATCAAATACATGGAATAGCTGGGGGTCCTCGAGGAGAGGTTTGAAAACCAGGAATGAGGATCAATTACTTCTAGGCGGACAGACAGGACAGACAGGACAAGACAGGACAGGACAGGCAGGCAGGCAGGCAGGCAGGCAGGCAGGCAGGCAGGCAGGCAGGCAGGCAGGCAGGCAGGCAGGCAGGCAGGCAGGCAGGCAGGCAGGCAGGCAGGCAGGCAGGCAGGCAGGCAGGCACAGACAGACTTTCAATTATTTCCACAGCCCATCTTACAGCATGAAGGATGAAGATAACATCACTCAGACAAGAAGAGACTGACCTGATGCCCCTCTCAGTCTGTACCAGTTTAGATTCCCCAACGTTGTCTGGACGTCTAACAGAGATCCACATTTAATTCAGCCTTTGTCTGTCTAAACTCTAAGTGAGGCCTGGGAATTTATGCATCAGGGATTTGGACGGTTTGCGGCGATCGATAAATCTCTAATGGTGGCACTTCGTGATTAATCATCAGGCCCATTATCGCCACCCAGAAATCCCAAGCTAACCATTCCAGAAGTGAAACGAAACTCTTGGTGTGTGTGTGAGATCGATCAATTGCCACAAAGCTTTTAAAAAGAGATGCATAGAGAGATGGTCCATGATTGGCCTTTGTGATGTGATGCTTTTCTTATTTGGGACAGGAGCCAACTGCAATCGTCTCAGTAGGGATTGAAGACTTGTTGGCTTGTTGAAGGTCAGATGATAAGAGATTGATTGAAAAGTGCTAAATGCCGCTCTCTTAAGAAAGTCAAGACACACCATTCAAGTCATCCTTAATGTTATGTTTGCTTTGCCAGCCACAGGTCAATCCTACTCTTTGTCATTTTGACAACACATAATTGTATGTCTGTGTGTGCGTGTGAGCGTGCTTGTGTCTGCCATGCTCATTTCGGTTACAAAATGGATCGTCAAATAAAAAACTCCCTGTCATCCTAGAGTTGGAACAGCGTGAGATGATAATGTTATTCTGTTATTGATCACAGCAGAGATCTATTAGGCTCTACCTCTAAGAGAAACAAAGTAAGGTGGAGAATATGCATGCATCCCAAATGGCACCCTACTCCCTATATAGTGCTGGGCACTGGTGAAAAGTAGTGGACTATGTAGGGAATAGGGTGCCATTTGGGATACAGCCTGTGTCTGATACGGTGCAATGCAGCACAGAGCATTTTTATCGAGCTAGACAACTGATTAAGTATCCTATTTGGAAGGCCACAGACAAAACTCTTTACCCCTGGTAGTTATCATCTAAGGTGGTGTACATCAGGAGTAAATGGGCCTGAATAAAAACACTTGATCTCTAGGGCTGTAATAGAAGTCTGATTGTTTTTTTGAGGAATCTGGCGTCTATCGTTTGTGCTTTGGTTTGCCCAATTAAGTTATCCAATATGTCTGGGGATAGGGACCTGAACTTTTAAAAGCTTCCGTGGCCTTGAAGAGAACATTACAGCAACATTATTTTAGAAAAAGACTATTAGGGGAAATCAGTTAGTAAAGCAGAGATTCACTTTGCTCTAATTTCCTAAAACAATTTCCTCACACACTCCCTTTTTGTCGTAAGAAGCCTTGCCTAGCAGTTGACTTTGAGCATTCCTAAGCTGTTGAAATAAACCATTCTGGTTCCATTTCTTACGACATCTTCTTTTTTCATAAGACTTTCATTAACTCTTGTGTTGGAGCTGGACTGGACTCTGGTCTTGGAGTCGGCCCGGCCCTCGGTCCTAGTCCAGAACCCGGCCTGGGTACAGGCGCCTCTGGCCTCAGAGCGGAACTCCTCACCGGACACGAGCTGGTCATTGGTGCAGTCGGCCTGGTGCATGGAGCCGGCACCGGAGTTTGGGGTGGCGCAGCCCTGACTGAGGACAGACAGCCTCCTCCCTCTCCCGTTATTGAAAAAGAGGAGCCAGCCGCTCCTTTACGAGTGCCAATCTGCGCTCGAAGTTCTCCTCCTCCATCCTCTGAAGGAACAGGTCTGGCTGCGTCTCGTGGGAAGAGCCATCCAGGCTGGGCTCTCCTCTTCCTCCCGATAAAGACACGGCTCGTTTCGTCTTCCCTCAGATGAAGGATACAGGGGCTCCTCGACTCCTCCTCATGTATAGCCATACCGGAACTCGTCCTCATCCTCCGATACTACCTCTTCTTCGAACCCCCACGAGGAGAGAGGCAGGGGTTCTTCTTCCAGCCTTCCTGACCAGCCCCACAACCCCTCTCCTACCATGGTCTGGGGTTGAATCGGGGCTGGTTGATGGCCTAGCTTCTATGATCGCCGCCTTTTCGGTGGCGTCGCTGCCCGGACTCCTCTTCGGGGAGTGGAAAGATGGATCGGAGGTGCTCCTCGTCGAGATCCAACTTCCCTTGAAGGCAGTGTTCCTCCCCTCTCCGTACTTGAATGTTCCCAGAGTGGTGGATTCTCCTGTCATGTGGCGAGTAGAAGGAACAGGGCGCAGAGAGAGAGGAGCGAGCTGACATCTTTTATTCAGTCAAAATGAACGGTGCAAAACAAAAGGACAGCGACATGAACAGGTATGCTCCAAGAGAACACACACAATAATCCACACTGAGGGTGGACACACCTGGAACATAAATGGAATCCCCAATTAGAGACAACTCAAGGCAGCTGCCTCTAATTGGGGATTAACAATAATCAACATAGAGTTTGCTGGAACTCTCATGTCAGGTCCTGACTGTGACCTCTCGACTCCCATAGAGGAGTCAAGAGGCCTGTCCTCAGTCAGGGCCTGACAATGGGAAGCGACATGTATTGTTGCATTGTGCTTAAGAGGTGATGACACTGACAGGCAGTGTTATGTGTTGACAGTAGGATCTCTCTATGGGGAGATGAAACAGGAGAGGGGATATGGCTTGTGTTGAGCACCGAAGCACTGCTTACCTGTACAGATCACCTCCAGGTGAGTCTCTGACTCCGTCTCAAATGTCACCCAGTGTCGCCCAAATGTAGTACACTGCTTTTGACTGAGCCTAATTGGCTGCCAAAAGTAGTGCGCTATATATAGGGTGTCATTTGAGATTTGTACTGAAATTCATGACGACATACTCAAAACTAAAGTATCCTAATCCCAAAACAACTGGCATCCCAAAACACACGCAACACCCCCACTGTAGGGAATGGGTCAGACTGGAGTTAGGTAGAAAGAGGTTCCTTTGTGATATTTGGTGTCTAGACACTTATAGAGGCACTGTCTGTCGTGTCTACATGACCTGACTTGACTACTGTAACCGTAAAGTCTCTACCGAAACACACACACACACACACCCCTCGATGTGGAAACGATACGGTTTGGCTTACAGAAGATCCATCATCTTGTCATGCAAAGATAAGAGTGGGGTTATTTATGTGTTTAACACAAACAAAAGGCTGACAGTCTGGTGAAGGACAGATCTATTTGACATGGGCTGTCATACAGTACAAACATACAAACACACACACACACACACACACACACACACACACACACACACACACACACACACACACACACACACTAGCACACTTGCACATACGCACACACACTGGTTTACTTGGGTACTAAGAACAACACTTGTTTTCTTCTTCAGCACCATACAAACCACACAAACACGTCCATGCTGATGTGTGATCAGTGCTGATTTAAACTGCAGCAGTGTGTTTGGCTGCTGTAAATATTTCCACTACCAGACCATTAGGAAAAGCCAATTACAGTGAGAATGATTAGTAATGTTTCTCTCTCTCTCATTCTCTGCTTTCCTCTGCAGCTGTTCAGCCTGCTCAGTCTGATATTAGTCATGTTAGAGCCAGATGCTCTATACCCCTGTATTGATTAGGGAGTAGTGGCTCAGGGCAGAGCAGTAGCATTGTGTGTGTGTTGGGGGGGGGGGGGGTGTCCGTGCGTGTGCGTGTCCGTGCGTGTGTGTGTATAGGAGTTGCCAAAGAATTCACTAAGGAATTCTCAATCCGTTGGGAACAGGTTAAAGAGTCTTTTAAGTGTTCCAACATTCCAAACCCATATTCCCTCTAGGGCTGTCATTCCCTCACTCTTCTCTGGGAATGTTTTCCTCATCAGCCTAGATTAGTATTCAAGCACACTACTCTTCTAGGTTTGAACAACAATAAACTGGAACACCATGGTTATCATCAATGGGTGTGTACGTAAATTCAATGTGGAGTGCTGGAGTGCTTTATTGTCAGAGTCCGCTCAGAGAGCGCTCTGGTTGTTCGTAAATTCAGAGCGTTGTCAATATTAAGAGAAGTGCCTCATTGGGTGATCAGGACAAATTACACCCCACTTTCACAACACCACCATGCAAACCAAAGCCACTATTTCTAAAGGGGTTTTCAGTGATATCTATAACTACTCAACAAGTCATCACAATTATTATATCTTGCCATGCATCAAGCCTTCAGCATTACACACAGTATACTACATACTCTTAAGAAAGAGTAGGTTGATAAGTTTGATAGTTATGATACCAATAATAATAGTAAAAAAAGTAAATAATAATAATACTAATACCACCCCCATTTCAGGATGCAGAAGACATCCCCTCCAGAAAGTCACAGCATGTCACATCAGCGTCCAGCTCTGCAGAAGTTTGATGTATGAATTGTGTATGTAGTGTAAAAAGTGTCAAGAATAGAAAACAAGAAAAAGTATGAGCAATAACAATAGTGTGCTTTGTTTGTGCAAGCACAGAAATAATAATAACTTTTCATATGTTATAACAGAAAATAGGACTAATATAATATACTGAATAGTCAGCATCTTACCATCAAAACAAACACCCCACAGTTGTTTGAGAAACCTTGCTTTGGAAGGCCCTGTGGTGTGAACAAGGTACAATTTTCAATAAAAGAATGACAGTTCATTGGAATAACCTGGCCTATGGAGGCCTTATATGAACTGTGGATCAACCTCCATCAAAATGATGATGGGCTTTGACTCAGGATAAAGAGAAACTGTTCACTCACTGTTCACTGCTTCCAAAGGGGGATTTCAGTGTAACTAATGTATCAACAAAACAGCAATGTTCCAAGTGACATGGTCATGTTGACAAAGAGGGAGACAGGAAACTGTATGTGTCTGTTTGAGAACAAAATAAAAGAGCGAGAGAGAGACAGAGGAGAGAAAGAGACAGACAGACAGACCGACAGACAGACCGACAGACAGACCGACAGACAGACAGACCGACAGGCAGGCAGGCAGGCAGGCAGGCAGGCAGGCAGGCAGGCAGGCAGGCAGGCAGGCAGGCAGGCAGGCAGGCAGGCAGGCAGGCAGATAGATAGATAGATAGATAGATAGATAGATAGATAGATAGATAGATAGATAGATAGATAGATAGATAGATAGATAGATAGATAGATAGATAGATAGATAGATAGATAGATAGATAGATAGATAGATAGATAGATAGATAGATAGATAGATAGATAGATAGATAGATAGATAGATAGATAGATAGATAGATAGATAGATAGATAGATAGATAGATAGATAGATAGATAGATAGATAGATAGATAGATAGATAGATAGATAGATAGATAGATAGATAGATAGATATAACATGTAGGTCTATACTTAATTTGCTTGCATGATGTTGGAGACACCTGTGGAGATCACTAACAGAAAAATTCCAACCTGTCTCCAGCACGTCTTGTTGCTATGCACACGTCTTTCAAAATGTATTAAGAACCTGAAAATAACATAAATATGCGATATGATATGACATGGTAGAGAGCCCTGTGGCAATGTAATATAGTATTTCCATCACCCCGATTATGAAACCTATGATGACTGGTGTACTCAGTGAGGTATTTCACATCATCACTAAAGCCATCCATCTCAGCAGTGAGTTGTGTGGAACCTGCAGTGTTTCACTCAGATAGGGCTAAAGGATGGGTTGTTTCATACTGTGCTGCTCTGTCTATAAATACATCCTTCTTGAGAAGGAAGGAGCTCTCACTTTGCAGATGCTGCCTCTCCTCTTCATACAGCTCGATTACTTTTCACCATGGCCCATAGCTTTGTGGTCAAATTGAGTGCACTATATAGGGAATAGGGTGCCATTTGGGGCACAGCCCTTGTGTGGATGCCAAGATAGTCACAGAATCTGGAGCAAATACAGTTTAAAGAGGAACATAGAAAACCTAAACATTTACTGTAGTGTTTTTGTGGTCTGTAGTATACTGTAGTATTTCCTGTAGTATTCTACAGTATACTACAACCAGGGTTGTAGTGGAGGGTAAACGCACGTAACTCATATTTTTATTTCATTAATTATCGTTTACCTACTTATTACCGCGTTTCCAGCATTGCTCAGGCACGCAAAGTATGCTCGTTATGTTCGCCTGCTGTCAGGCTCTGGCCATAGAGAAGCCTATTGCTTCTCTATATAGCCATGGTCAGAGTCTGACAGATCCATTATTTCTGTTTCTGGTGGTGGTTTGTGTTGGATCCCTAATTAGAGGCAGCTGCAGTGCATTGTCTCTAATTAGGGATCCTACATATGTTTGTATGTTCCACACCTGGGTGTGGGTTATTATATCTCCAGTCACGTTCAAGTAAGTGTGTTCACGGTTATATTACGTTGTTTTGTTTATTTGTAAGAAGTTTGTGATTCAACGTTTTGTTATATCGTGCTTTGTTTTGTTAGTTCGTCATTTTTGGAATTTGTCCATATAAATAAAATGTCGAACTATTACTGCTCTGCGCCTTGGTCTCTCTATACACCCACTCGCGACACCTGCGCATGCTCGATTTGCCTTGCAAGCGTGCACTGATTCATGTAGAAATACCCAACCTCGGCTTAGAACCAGCGAGCGCTGGCAGCAACAATCGGTCTCACCCAGACAGAGATGACAGACATACACAACTTTTTTTAACGTCCATTAACTCCAGCGACTTCCTTGTCTTCAACTCCCCCGAAATAAAAACCCAGGCTCTTGGATAAGGAGGTATCAAATGGTAAATAAAATACTATAGTTTCTGATATTTTAGTTAGTTGGCTAGCCAACTACAGTAGTTAGCTAAATGCAGTAGCTCTGTTTAATAAGCTACTGTACTAGCTAGTTAGTTAGCTAGCTAGTAAACAGGCTAGCTACGTGTGAGAGACTGGAAATGAGCCATTTTTGTAAATCCCCAATATAAACCAATAAACTTGTCTATTTATTCAGTAAATATAATTATCATGCCAATAAATTATAATTTAAAAAATTGCTTCACAGAGTAAAGAAACAGTCGGGGAAGAGAAAGAGCTCAGTGGTGCTGAAACAGAGGAGAGGTTAGTTGTTTACTAGTGTTAATTAATTTTTTTGTTGATAATAAAAGGCCTAAATATTTTTATCTAATCCATTGAAGTGGGAAAATTAAGGAAGTGTAGTAAAAAAAATCTATAGCCTTCTTTCAAACCTTTCTTTATAGAGAGTTATATTGATTTATGATTTGTCGTTTCAAAACTATCTGGAAAAATTCATGGTTTACCCACCTTTTTTTTACCACTACATCACTGACTACAACATTTTATTCTATAGTAAGTACTACACATGATCAAGGGATACTACAGTGTGTAGTATAGTATTCTACAGTATAATACAGTTTACTACATAATTCTATAGTAAGCACTGTAGTATTCTGTAGTTAATTGTAGTATTTTTTTCACGTGGGAGAGTCGAATGCATCAGTCAAAACCAATTAATCTCAGACTGCTGGCTGTAACACTCTACAAGTGCTGCTCTAGGTGGAATTATGATGAACATACAGCAACTTGGTCATGAGGATTGCGTCTGTCATGTACACAAAGTCCAAACTGTTCCTGCCAACCCGCTTGTCATGTGTCTGTAGGGCCTAGTGAAGAGTGTTCTCAACCATTAAATAAAGATCGCTGCAGAAACTCATGCCTTCTGTCTTGTTTATGCTTCTGCTTTTCCAATCTGGAGATTTGGGATAAAAATGCTGAGTATTGAATTGTCTTTATTCATGCAGAATCCCATAGGAACACAGATAAAGTAAAATACTTAACCATTGATAAATCATGCCAGTAGAGCACTACAAGGGCTTTGTACACTCTAGGACCATGGGTTATGTACACTCTAGGACCATGGGTTATGTACACTCTAGGACCATGGGTTATGTACACTCTAGGACCATGGGTTATGTAAACTCTAGGACCATGGGTTATGTACACTCTAGGACCATGGGTTATGTACACTCTAGGACCATGGGTTATGTACACTCTAGGACCATGGGTTATGAACAATCTAGGACCATGGTTTATGTACACTCTAGGACCATTGGTTATGTACACTCTAGGACCATGGTCCAAGTATCCATCATCATTCACCAACGCTGGTCGTTCAGAGATAATCACCAATTATTTTCTTGATTAGATGAATCACGTGTTAGAGCAGGGTTGAAACAAAAACCTTCACACCTTGTAGCTCTCCAGGTTGGTGACCACTGCTCCGCTGTATCCTAGCACCAATAAACTGTTAAAGAGCAGTGCAGGAAGAGTTATGTGACTACTACATAGTTTGGCAGACCAATGGCAACAAAAGCATCATATAAAATGCCTTGGCACTAGAAGCACACGTGATGCTTCCACAGCTGTTGACCATATGAAAATATATTAACTTGTTACTGTGCGGCACGGCTATGAAATAACATTACGATGTGTGGATATTCATTAGATTTGACTTACCACGTGTGTGAGTGTGTGCATAAGCTCAGTCCCTGAACAGAATGAGAGAGGGTAATCAAATTAGACCTCTATTTAATCCTCTCGCCCCCTTCCCCCTCCCTCCTCTAACCCTATGAGGATAATTAGCGTTAGCCTGATAAACCTACAACCTGCTAGACGGAGGACAGAGAGGAGGAGAGGGATAGAGATAGGGGAGAGAAAAGGAGGAGCAAACAAGAGAAATGACAAATAAAAGAGACAGAGACGGAGAGAGAGAGAGAGAGAGACAGAGAGAGAGAGAGAGAGAGAGAGATAGGGACAGAGAGGGAGAGAGTGATCGAGAGAGGGACAAAGAGAGAGAGAGAGAGATAGAAATAGAGACAGATGGAGGGTTTTGGGGGGGTTCTGAAAAGGCTGAGGACAGTGAGTCTGCTACCTCAGGGACAAGGCTGCCAACTGTCACACCTGGTGGGGAGCTACTTGTTTACTTGCTTTTCATCTGCTTTTCTTTGTTTGTTTCTGTTTGTTTTCCCAGATCCAATTGTACAGTGCGGGAAAGGGGCAGAGGGCGGGGGCGCAGGAAGGGAAAGGGGCAGGTACGAGCAAGAGAACGAGAAAGGGAGAGAGAGATGGAGAGAGTTGGCTGCATGGGCTCAGGGATGGTATTATTCACCTGAAAGAGCGGGCACAAAGATCCAAACAGCCTCAGCCTCTGCATGACTTCAGCTCACCAGGAGGAGCCATCTCTCTGGCTGGCTGAAAGCAGATAAACACATCAATAAAGAAATAAAAACCATGCAACCAAAACCCCACAAAATACATTTTACTTGAACCTTTCTGAAAAATATTTGTTTTCTTTTTGATAGGGCACAGAATCCCTCTGTAGCTTGTTCTCACCCTTCTCTATGGGCAGTGGGTATTGATCGTTGGCATGGAATGCGGTGCAGAGTCGTCCAAAGGTGGCAAGGGGCCTTTACTCTGTA
Source organism: Thymallus thymallus (assembly GCA_023634145.1). NCBI lineage: Eukaryota > Metazoa > Chordata > Actinopteri > Salmoniformes > Salmonidae > Thymallus > Thymallus thymallus. The sequence continues at coordinate 14,290,696 of CM042421.1, read as the reverse complement.
TGGGCGAGAGGGCCTCTACTCTGTATGGGCGAGAGGGCCTCTACTCTGTATGGGCGAGAGGGCCTCTACTCTGTATGGGCGAGAGGGCCTCTACTCTGTATGGGCGAGAGGGCCTCTACTCTGTGTGGGCGAGAGGGCCTCTACTCTGTATGGGCGAGAGGGCCTCTACTCTGTATGGACGAGAGGGCCTCTACTCTGTGTGGGCGAGAGGGCCTCTACTCTGTGTGGGCGAGATGGCCTCTACTCTGTATGGGCGAGAGGGCCCCGGCCTCGCGCATTTCTATCCTTTCCTTGCTCTACTACTGATTCAGTCCCTTTGTGGCCCCTGAGTGCCTCGTTGACCTCCACTGTGTTCAATCAGCGGGTGTTGAGTTATCAGAGCTGTTTCGTTTGCTCTACTGGTTCACAGCCCTGACAGTCTGCGTCCCAAATCACACCCTATTCCCTTTATAGTGCACTAGGGCTCTGGTCAAAAGTAGTGCACTATATAGGGAATAGGGTGCCATTTAGGACGCACTGAGTCTGCAGTCTCAGATGGATGGAGGTGAAGCCTGCCAGCCGGGAACTTCCTGTTCATGCAGGTCCTCTCCCGCTGAGTTTAAATCCCAAGTAGAGCTCCCTGGCTCATAGGGGGGTCCTGTGGTTCGACATAAATAGTCATCCCAGAAAGGACACCCCGGGAATATCATCAGAACTTTAGCATTCACGTTATGAGATATACTGTATATTCCTAATCAAGGGTTATGGTCCTGAATGAGGTTTGGGAGATGGCTTAGTTCTACTTCTGTCCTTTATACAATACCAATGTACATTATGTTCTCTCTAGCAGGGCCAGATAGTGCCAACGTACAGATTATACTCTCTAGCCAGATTAGTGATGACCATCCAGGGTCCTACTGGACCCATGTGGAGAGGAGAGGGACACTGTGCTCCCCGCATGGAAGTGTGACAGACTGGGTTTGTGATTCGCTAAAGCCTCACACCAGCTTGATATACTGAGTCAGTATGGGCAGTCTGCTATACTGACTTGGCATCTGGCAGCTCTACTCTTCAGCTGTGATGCTAAAGGGAATGACAACATCCACACTGATAGCCGGGATGACATTATCTCTAATTGTTGTGCCTTTTGATTGAGCCATGTTTTTTGGGGGAGCTTTGAAATGGCAATGAAGCATTAAAGGGATACTTTGGGATGTTGTCGGCAGATACCCATAGCTAACATGCTAGCAGATACCCATTGACTTCCAGTCATTACAATAATGCTAGCATTGGATTGCAAAACTACCTCTAACTTCCTTCATAGACATACAGAGACATACAAAATATCCACAATTTCATCTGACTCTGGGAAGTAGATGAAGGACCTCATTGCCAAAATCGCAAAATATTACTCTCATAGTACAAAAGACAGGTCTTAATGAAGAGAAAAGGAAACGGAGGCTGGTTTAGACCGAAAGAGGGTGAGAGAGGGGGAGAGAGAGTAGAGAGACAACTAAGAGAGAGAGAGATAGATGTGTTACGTCATCACCTCAGGATGCAAAGGCAGAGACGAAGAAGAGTTCATATTCTGAATCTTGATTCTGTCCTGTAATTGGTCAGCATTAAAACACATGCAGAAGAGGTCCGAGATGGGATTGTGTCGAGGCACAGATCCGGGGAATGGTACCAAAACATTTCTGCAGCATTGAAGGTCCCCGATAACACAGTGGCCTCCATCATTCTTAAATGGAAGAAGTTTGGAACCACCAAGACTCGTCCTAGAGCTGGCCGCCCAGGGAAACTGAGCAATCGGGGGGAGAAGGGCCTTGGTCAGGGAGGTGACCAAGAACCCGAAACAAGAATCTCTGGTCTGATGAAACCAAGATTGATCTCTTTGGTCTGATTGCCAAGTGTCACGTTTGGAGGAAACCTGGCCCCATCCCTACGTGAAGCATGGTGGTGGCAGCATCATGCTGTGGGGAAATGTTTCAGCTGCAGGGATTGAGAGACTAGTCAGGATTGAGGGAAAGATGAATGGAACAATGTATAGAGAGATCCTTGAAGAAAACCTCAGACTGGGGAGAAGGTTCACCTTCCATCAGGACAACGACCCTAAGCACACAGCCAAGACAACGCAGGAGTGGCTTCGGGACAAGTCTCTGAATGTATTTGAGTGGCCCAGGCAGAGCCCGGACTTGAACCCGATCAAACATTTCTGGAGAGACCTGAAAATAGCTGTGCAGCAACGCTCCCCATCCAACCTGACAGAGCTTGAGAGGATCTGCAGAGAAGAATTGGAGAAACTCCCCAAATAAGGTGTGCCAAGTTTGTAGCGTCATACCCAACGCTACAAACTTATGTAAATGTAGTATTTCCGGGGGGGGGGGTCTTTTCACAAAATGTGAAAAAAGTCAAAGGGTCTTAATACTTTCCGAAGGCATTGTATAAGACACAATAAACAACAAATTATTCCATAATTTCAGCTGCGTCTCTACAGACGCGATAGCCGAAGAGTGCACCCTCTACATACACCAAATGAATGTATTCAAAATCTTCAAAGCAACTAATTGACTTATTATGTGCCTTTTTACAGACGAGATCTAATTACGTTAATGACTCGAGTGTACCTTCTCATTTAGGAGCAGAAACGAATGTCTAGTAGTTTCTCTACCGTTAACAAGAGTAATCACGGTCGTGTCACAATAGTGGAAAATACGATGCCAATCAAACCTCTCTGGTGAAATACAGTCACTCTCTCAGCTCTACCTCTTTACATTTCATCTCAGGTAATGGATCAGGGCTATTGATTCATGTTAACATGTAGACAATCGGACATAAGCTATATGTATGCACATGTTTGCCGATAACATGCCTGTAGCTGATTAGATGGGATCAGATTATTAGATGTGATTGACTGTGTGTAACTTCCCATTAGCCTGTGCCCTTGGTGTGTGATGTGTGTTGTGCAGCACTCAGAATACCTCT
>CM042421.1:14247732-14282732 GCA_023634145.1 Thymallus thymallus | reverse complement strand
GTATGTAACAAGCGTCTCAGAGTAGGCGTGCTGATTTTGGATCGGTTTTGCCTTTAAGATCACAATAAATATGACAGGGGTGGACCTGATCCTAGATCAGCATTCCTACTCTGAGAAACGTATACAAACCTAATCTAAATTATACTAACTACGCCATCAACATATTGACTTGATATTGTGAATGCCTAAATCAAATCAAATCAAATTGCATTGGTCACATACACATTTAGCAGATGATGTTGATGCGACAACTGTAGTTTTGTTTGTCTGCTCTGTGTGTCTGCAAGGGGTCTTGGTGCTGTGTGTGTTGCTACAGTAGTGAATGACCAATCCCTATCACATTGTATCTGCATTGTGAATAAACAGACATTGGTTTAGTAGTTCTAAATAGTGGTTCTACTTCCTGCATGGTCAGTGAGCAAATACTGGTTCAATAAGGAAGACCCCTGCAACATTGCAGAGAAGAAGGCGGCACTCCTCTTTGTAAACACTGAGGGACATGTTTTTGTCAGTTGTACATTCCTATCGACATCTTGAGTCATTGTATTGTGTTGTTTACTGTCAGGGGAGGGAGAGAGATCATTAAGCTAAACTGATGAGATGTTAAAGCCACTGTATGATGAACAATGTGTAATGTGTGATGTGATTCTCTCATGCCATTCAATCTAAAACTGAAAGTGAATAATACGCTTATCTTCTTCTCTCCTCTTCTCGTGTTGTAAGATCGGGGAGTGGGTTGAGTAAGTGTATCAAGGCGTTCCTTTTCTGTGTTACAGTGGATGGCCTGGGCGGCCGGTACCTCCCTGAGAAGAGTCTGAAGCCAGCAGGAGCACATCCAGGAGTCTCTCTCTCTTTCTCTCTCCCTCCATCCCTCCATCTCTCTCTCCCTCATCATCTGCTGTGGTTCAGCTCGGCTGGGCTCCCTGATTGTCTCTCTTTGTGTGGCTGCTACTATCGGCCCTGGAGACCATGAAGTATCACTGAACAATGTAGACAGCAACTTTTTGTCTTTTACTAAAGTGAATAAGGTGGTTTTCCCTTTCACTTGTTTAGAGTAAGGTGGACTGGTGCAGAAGATGAGTTCATGTGTGTGTCTGTAAATGTGTGTCTGTGTTCGTGCATTCGTGTCTGTCTGTCTGTCTGTCTGTCTGTCTGTCTGTCTGTCTGTCTGTCTGTCTGTCTGTCTGTCTGTCTGTCTGTCACCTTAGTGACTGTGTTTGTGTGTTTAGAGGTCTCTAAGCAGCACAGAGGAAGGTGAAGCTGATGCCCTTCAAGCCATAAGAATGCCTCCTCTCCATCACCCTAGCTGCTTAAATCAATGTGTCTCTCCTGAGAGTCATCACTCACTATGAGGAAGGGGCTTATTCTAACCTTGCCCTCTCTCAGGCGGCATCCCAAATAACAGCCTATTCCCTTCGCACAGGGCTCTGGTCTAAAGTAGTAGACTATATAGGGAATAGGGTGCCATTTGGGACACATCCTCACTCTCCCCTGCTGCTGCCTGCGTAAACATTACGAGATCTCCATTTGGGACACATCCTCACTCTCCCCTGCTGCTGCCTGCGTAAACATTACGAGATCTTCAGAGGGGTTTATATCATCTTCCTAAGATATGAGGAAAACCAGTCTAAACCAGTCTAATTATTAAATTACATCTCCAGCACTACAGGTTTTAGTACTCAAGTATTCCTATACTGAGGGTAGAGAACTTACATGCTCTGAATATTAGACAGCTGAGAAAAATAAATATAATTCTGACTGTGGAGTGAAGATGAGCCAGAGAGGGGTGGGGGGGCAGATTTATTTGGGTCCTTCCTACTTGGCTGCGAGAAATGGGGCAGAGAGAGTTTAAGCAAACATAGAGAAAATTGAGGAGAGAGAGAGAGAGAGAGAGAGAGAGAGAGATTTGTTATTAGAGACCCTGACTAGGCCCGGCTCCTATGCACGAGAGAGAGAGAGAGAGAGAGAGAGAGAGAGAGAGAGAGAGAGAGAGAGAGAATATCCACAGTAGGGGTAGTGAAACGGGGAAACGGGGCCAAGCACATACACACTATACTCCATAGCGAAGCAGAGAGAGAGAGAGAGAGAGAGAGAGAGAGTAGCCAACTGAGCTTCAGACCACAGAAATCCTGCTGGCCTCCGTAGTGAGACAATAGAGACAGCCTCCTAAATGGCACCCTATTCCCTATGTATTGCACTACTTTTGACCATTGCTCTGCCATTTGGGCTCAACCTTTAATTTTGTCAATATTGAGGCGTTTGAGAAAGAACAAGATGGGGAGAGTAATGCATTTCTATTGTTTCATCAACATGGTCGCAAAGTTCGGCAGTTGGCAAGACGAGGAAAATTAAACGAACGAAGCCAACCGAGAAATAAATAGTACAGCAGGTGATGTTTATTTTAAAGGTACAAGATGGTTCATGAATTCTTGATAAGTGTTTCTTTAACTTTCCTCAAATGATCTACTGCATAATTGTAGAGTTTCCTCCATCTAAAAACAAAGCCATCTCTCTAAGAACTCTCTCTTTGGGCTCTGCTAAATTTAAATTGGGACCAATTGGGACCATGTTATTCACAAAGTTCCTTTGAGAAGGTAAAGGCAAAGAGGCAGTATATCAGTAATTGTATATAAATAAATGATCAATTTGCCCTCTATGGAGGTGGTGATGGGGCAGAAAAAACATCTGAAAGAACTGAGTCTTACGCTCAGCTTCCTGAGTAAAACATCAGAGTTTGTATTCCACACAGTTTCTCCATGAGAGGCAGTTTAAAGGCAGAAACAGAAAAAGGCAAAAGACGAGAGGAGTTCAAATCCTAAGAGTCTTGCACTCAGCTTCCTGTGTAACCATTAGAGAAGTAACTGACTTTATTTAACCAGGTAAGTAATTGAGAACACATTCTTTTGCAATAACGACCTGACCAAGAGGGAGCAATTAAGTGTTGACTATGGTCTTCTTAAATGCGGACAGGAAGCCTTGGTATTCCTGGTCTTCTTAAACACAGACAGGGAGCCTTGGTATTCCTGGTCTTATTAAATGCAGACAGGGAGCCTTGGTATTCCTGGTCTTCTTAAATGCAGACAGGGAGTCTTGGTATTCGCGGTCTTCTTAAATGCAGACAAGGAATGCTGGAATTCTGGTCTTATTAAACGAGGACAGGGAACGTTGGTATTCTGGTCTTATTAAACGAGGACAGGGAACGTTGGTATTCTGGTCTTATTAAATTAAGACAGGATTCGCTGGTATTCTTACTAAATGAAGAAAGTGAGTCTTGGTATTCCTAGTCAGTGCTCTAGTTCTCTGGCTCTGATCCAACCATCCCCTAATTGACCTTGATCACTGGCCGTGCTCTGGGGTTTACATCAACAAAGGTGCAAAATGCCAGAACGAAAATACACAAAAGACAGATACATGATACACAGAGCGGCAGTATGAAAAAGTATAAAAATACAAGAAGTCTGGAGTGCAAAAAAGCTATAAAAAGACATTGCATAGTATATGTGGATGAATATGTACACTATACATTGGTGGATGGTGCATGGTTAACTATACTATACAGGTCGATGGCAGAGAAATACTTAAATAGTGTCACGATGTGGGTGTGGGAATGACCAAGGCGCAGCGCAGGGATAGTAGTTAGACATCTTTATTTTACTATGTATAGATTTTATAATACTATGTATAACCAGACCAAAAGACGAACTACTGAAAACACAAAAACCACGAACCTATAAACGTCACGCTCACAAAACAAAACACGAATGAACAGACGTAAAAACACGCACACTTTCTTCTCACCGTGACATGCGAAATATACAACATATACCGATAACAACCCACACCCGCGTGAGGGACAGACTCAACATATATTGGATCCCTAATTAGAGACAACGGGTAGCAGCTGCCTCTAATTAGAGATCCACCCAAAACCCACAAAGAAACAGAAAAGAACGACACTGACCATAGCTACATAGAGAAGCCTATTGCTTCTCTATGGCCAGAGCCTGACAGTACCCCCCCCCCCCAAGGCGCGGACTCCCGGACGCCTAAACAAAAAAAAAACACACAAAACACGGGGGGGGACTGGGCCCCGGTGGGGTAAACGGCTCCTGCCATGGAGCGGGGAAAACAACCGGACCCGGACTGGGCACCGGTGGGGTAAACGGCTCCGGCCATGGAGCGGGGAAAACAACCGGGCCCGGACTGGGCACCGGTGGGGCAAACGGCTCCGGCCATGGAGCGGGGAAAACAACCGGGCCCGGACTGGGCACCGGTGGGGCAAACGGCTCCGGCCATGGAGCTGGGCAAGCAACCGAGCCCGGACTGTGGACCGGTGGAGCGGACTGCTCTGGCACTGAGGCGGAGCAGGCGGCTGGACCCGGACTGGTTACCGGTGGAGCGGACTGGTCTGGCACTGAGGCGGAGCAGGCGGCTAGACCCGGACTGGGTGCCGGTGGAGCGGACTGCTCAGGCACTGAGGCGGAGCAGACGGCTGGACCCGGATTGAGCGCCGGTGGAGCGGACTGCTCAGGCGCTGAGGCGGAGCAGACGGCTCGACCCGGAATGGGCACCGGTGGAGCCGACTGCTCTGGCGCTGAGGCGGAGCAGACGGCTGAACCCGGAATGGGCACCGGTGGAGCGGACTGCTCTGGCGCTGAGGCGGAGCAGACGGCTGGACCCGGACTGGGTACCGGTGGAGCGGACTGCTCTGGCACTGAGGCGGAGCAGACGGCTGGACCCGGAATGGGCACCGGTGGGGCGGACTGCTCTGGCTCGGAGGCGGAGCAGACGGCTGAGCCCGGAATGGCTGGAGGCTCCGGGGCGCTGACCCTCGCTGGAGGTGTAGGGGCGCTGACCTTCGCAGGAGGTTTAGGGGCGCTGACCTTCGCAGGAGGTTTAGGGGCGCTGACCTTCGCAGGAGGTTTAGGGGCGCTGACCTTCGCAGGAGGTTTAGAGGCGCTGACCTTCGCAGGAGGTTTAGAGGCGCTGACCTTCGCAGGAGGCTCAGGGTGGCTGACCTTCGCTGGAGGCTCAGGGTGGCTGACCTTCGCTGGAGGCTCAGGGTGGCTGACCTTCGCTGGAGGCTCAGGGTGGCTGACCTTCGCTGGAGGCTCAGGGTGGCTGACCTTCGCTGGAGGCTCAGGGTGGCTGACCCTCGCTGGAGGCTCAGGGTGGCTGGCCCTCGCTGGAGGCTCAGGGTGGCTGGCCCTCGCTGGAGGCTCAGGGTGGCTGGCCCTCGCTGGAGGCTCAGGGTGGCTGGCCCTCGCTGGAGGCTCAGGGTGGCTGGCCCTCGCTGGAGGCTCAGGGTGGCTGGCCCTCGCTGGAGGCTCAGGGTGGATGGCCCTCGCTGGAGGCTCAGGGTGGCTGGCCCTCGCTGGAGGCTCAGGGTTGCTGGCCCTCGCTGGAGGCTCAGGGTTGCTGGCCCTCGCTGGAGGCTCAGGGTTGCTGGCCCTCGCTGGAGGCTCAGGGTTGCTGGCCCTCGCTGGAGGCTCAGGGTTGCTGTTCCTCGCTGGAGGCTCAGGGTTGCTGTTCCTCGCTGGAGGCTCAGGGTTGCTGGCCCTCGCTGGAGACTCAGGGTTGCTGGCCCTCGCTGGAGGCTCAGGGTTGCTGGCCCTCGCTGGAGGCTCAGGGTTGCTGGCCCTCGCTGGAGGCTCAGGGTTGCTGGCCCTCGCTGGAGGCTCAGGGTTGCTGGCCCTCGCTGGAGGCTCAGGGTTGCTGGCCCTCGCTGGAGGCTCAGGGTTGCTGGCCCTCGCTGGAGACTCAGGGTTGCTGGCCCTCGCTGGAGGCTCAGGGTTGCTGGCCCTCGCTGGAGGCTCAGGGTTGCTGGCCCTCGCTGGAGGCTCAGGGTTGCTGGCCTTCGCTGGAGGCTCAGGGTTGCTGGCCTTCGCTGGAGGCTCAGGGTTGCTGGCCTTCGCTGGAGGCTCAGGGTTGCTGGCCTTCGCTGGAGGCTCAGGGTTGCTGGCCTTCGCTGGAGGCTCAGGGTTGCTGGCCTTCGCTGGAGGCTCAGGGTTGCTGGCCTTCGCAGGAGGTTCAGGGTTGCTGGCCTTCGCAGGAGGCTCAGGGTTGCTGACCTTCGCAGGAGGTTTAGGGGCGCTGACCTTCGCAGGAGGTTTAGAGGCGCTGACCTTCGCAGGAGGTTTAGAGGCGCTGACCTTCGCAGGAGGTTTAGAGGCGCTGACCTTCGCAGGAGGTTTAGAGGCGCTGACCTTCGCAGGAGGTTTAGAGGCGCTGACCTTCGCAGGAGGTTTAGAGGCGCTGACCTTCGCAGGAGGTTTAGAGGCGCTGACCTTCGCAGGAGGTTCAGGGGCGCTGACCCTCGCTGGAGGTTCAGGGGCGCTGACCCTCGCTGGAGGTTCAGGGGCGCTGACCTTCGCTGGAGGTGCAGGGTCGCTGACCTTCGCTGGAGGTGCAGGGTCGCTGACCTTCGCTGGAGGTGCAGGGTTGCTGACCTTCGCTGGAGGTGCAGGGTTGCTGACCTTCGCTGGAGGTGCAGGGTTGCTGACCTTCGCTGGAGGTCGAGTGCGTGGAGCCGGCACTGGGCGTACCGGACTGGGAAGACGCACCGGAAGTTGAATGCGTGGAGCCGGCATTGGAGGCACCGGGCTGGTGACACGCACCTCCGGGCGAGTGTGGAGAGTAGGCACTGCACGTACCAAACTGGAGAGGTGACCTGGAAGCATGGTGCGTGGATCCGGCACCGATGGCACCGGACTGGTGACACACACTTCAGGGCGAGTGCGGAGAGTAGGTGCGGTCCGTACCGAACTAGAGAGGCTTCCTGGAGACTCGGCTTGGAAGGTTGCCTCCGAATGACCCGGATTGGGAATGCCCCTCTTGGGCCTCTTTCCCCTCAGCTCCGTCCTCTCGCTCTCGCATTCCTTCCAATTCTGCCTACTCAGCTCTGTGATCCTCCTGAACATTCTAGCCCGGTATCGCGCCTCCTCTTCCAACGCCGTCCAGCCCTGTTCCTCTTCATCATTCCACCTGGAGAGTGGTACTGGCGCCTCCTCCTCTCGGCCAGACCACCCCCATAGCCCCCCCAAAAAATTCCTTTGGGGTTGTTGGCGGGCGTTTCCCCTTATCGCGCGTCGCGCATAACGCAGCGGCACCTCCTCTCTCTCCCTCTCTCCCCAGTTACGCTGCTTGGTCTGGTAGTGGTGGGTTGTTCTGTCACGATGTGGGTGTGGGAATGACCAAGGCGCAGCGCAGGGATAGTAGTTAGACATCTTTATTTTACTATGTATAGATTTTATAATACTATGTATAACCAGACCAAAAGACGAACTACTGAAAACACAAAAACCACGAACCTATAAACGTCACGCTCACAAAACAAAACACGAATGAACAGACGTAAAAACACGCACACTTTCTTCTCACCGTGACATGCGAAATATACAACATATACCGATAACAACCCACACCCGCGTGAGGGACAGACTCAACATATATTGGATCCCTAATTAGAGACAACGGGTAGCAGCTGCCTCTAATTAGAGATCCACCCAAAACCCACAAAGAAACAGAAAAGAACGACACTGTCAGACTCTGACCATAGCTACATAGAGAAGCCTATTGCTTCTCTATGGCCAGAGCCTGACAAATAGCTAAAAGTGCGTATGATATAAGTGAGGGTAATAATAGTTTACTTAATATACAGACTGGTTAAATGAACAGGTAAGTGAATATTTTGCATGGTTAAATTAACTGTACAGGTAAATATACAGTTCAATTTACAGGTAAGTGAATATTTGCATGGTTACATTAACTGTACAGGTAAATGACAGGAAGAGATACTTAAATAGCTAAATGCGTGTATGATATAATTTAGGGTAATAATAAGAATTCCCTTAAAATACAGTCCTTAGTGCGCAGGGTTTAATTACAGATAAATGCATGTATTGCACATTCAATATACTAAAAGCAACGAAAAAAGATACAACTGACAGGATACTAATATGCATTCCTGAGTGAATGACTATGTAAGTTAAGTCCAAGACTTACTTACAATATTGCACGTGATAAGATATAACAACTGTACATTAATATTTATATATAGACCTGAATGAATAAATAAGTCCTGAGTGAATGAGTGATTACAGACCAGAGTTACTCATGGATGGATGCATAATTGTTAAACTAGGTCCTAACACCCCAACAGTTCCAAGTCTATGTTGACGACGGCACGGCACCCCGGTGAGGCATTAGATAGTCTAATAGCCGCTGGCAGGAAGGACCTCCTGTAGCGCTCTCTGGCACACCGTGTTTGGATCAGTCTGTGACTGAAAGCGCTCCTCTGCATCATAACCATGGCATGCCGAGGGTGGGTGACATTGTCCATGATGGCCAGCAGTGTCAAGGCTAATTCCCAGAACAGAGCTAGCCTTCCTGATCAGCGTATTTACCCGAGAAGCATCACCAGCTTTAATGTTGGCGCCCCAGCACACCACTGCAAAAAAGATGGCACTGGCCACCACAGACTGGTAGAAGGTAGTTTACTGCACAGGTTGACTGACTGCCTCCTCAGAAAGTAGAGTCGGCTCTGGTCCTTTTTGTACAGAGCCCCGGTGTTACCAGCCCATTCCAGCCTGTTGTCCATATGGACTCCCAGGAACTTGTATGACCGAACCATTTCCACATCCATCCCCTGTATAGGGACTGCAGTCAGTTGGGCCTTGGTTCTCCTGAAGTCCACCACCATCTCCTTTGTTTTGCTGATGTTGAGCTGAATGTGGTTCTGCTCAACCACAACACAAAGTCATTGATAGTGCACTATGTCATTGACATAGTGCACTACTCACAGGGCTCTGGCCAAAAGAAGTGCACTATATAGGGAATAGGGAGCCATTTGGGATGAAACCAGAGAGGAAGAGAAAGAAAATCTTCACTAGCTTCCTAGGCCAGACAGACACAGAAAACAATTATTCTGTATCACTGTGGAAAATAGGTTTTAATATCCTAAATACATAGCCTAGGGTATATACAGTATGTTGTGCTTAAAACATGCAGACCTATTAGGGAAATAAATAAACAAGAATGTTTTACATATTCTGTAAATTAACACACTCCAAATTGTTAAAAATGTACACTACCCACTGGGCACAGACGTCAAGTTCAACGTTGAGTCAACCCGAGTGTGCCCAGTGGGTAAATAGGCCTAAAAAAAGGCTCCAGAGTGCCTGACAAATTCTCTTCTTGACCAGACTCAGACAATTAAGTCATTACCATACTGTTTGTAATGCAGCAATGTATTTGTGTGTCTGTTCTGTATTAAAGGTCAGACAGGATTGTTGTTAATGTAGTTGATTAAAGAGTGTCAGAACAATTGTCTCTTTCTCGCTCTCTCTCACACACACACAGAGGGAAAAATGTACACGCACATGATCACGCACGCGCGTACACACACACACACACTGCCATGTGTAAACACTTGGCTGGAGGCAGCAGAGTATTTTTGAAGCCTATTAGCAACAGGCCATTTCCCTGTGTCCTACAATGCAGCGTATGCCATCACCATTCATTCAAGGGCAAGCTATGTATTAGAGTACTGTATTACCAAATAGAGCAAAAAAAGCACTTTACTACCATCTACAGTAATCTCTACTAGTTATTTGTAGCCAAGAATCTTAGTTTGATCAGTTTGCATGATATCAGTCTTGCCTCAGTAGTTCAGTAGTCCTTCAAGGCAGCCTCAGTATAAGGTGCTATTTGAAACTCATTTTACAGGATTAGCACACACCCAAGACACACACACACCCAAGACACACACACACACACACACACACACACACACAAACTACTCACAGAAAACTAAAAGTTACTCCAGAGAGTTTTAATTGCTGTGTGATGAAGGAGCTACTGCTGTGAACCTGGCTGGTGCATCCTACTCAACAAACATAAACAAACACAGACCAGATACAGAGTAAACACATTTAAATAGTAAATAGACCTTCACTATGAAACATTTACGACCACGCCATTTCTGTTTATTTCCCTTGGCAGAGTAACGTCACCTTGAAGGTTGTAGTCATCAACAGGGTAAATGTTTCTCAATGCAAATGTTGTGTTAGTTGTCAGGGGCTGCCGTCATTTCAGACGTCTACAGAAGGTTTGTGTTGTAATCTTTAAACAAAGAGCTGTGGTAAAAGCCTTCCCACTGTGCACACACTGGTTGAATCAACGTTGTTTCATTGAAATGACGTTGAACCAATATGGAATAGACATTGAATTGACATCTGTGTCCAGTCGGTTAACTCTTACTGTACCTGAAGTGCCTTGATTGTACAAAGCATTTAGATCGGAGCAAGACTGTGTTGGTTTGATAAACTTGTGTGATGAATAAAACTGACTGAAACGGACGTCTAGGCTTTAGCTTAGTGGGCTATGAGCCATGACACCGTCCACATTCAAAAGCCTGTCAGTTAGTCTTGACGTTACAAAGAACACATCCTGCCTTCCATCAAAACTAGAGAGGAGTACGATCAGGTAATTCACCTTTATGGCATCACACCTCTCCAGTCCTGTTCCCCAGGTGCTATTCGAAACTCACCCATTTTACAGTGTGTTTCCCCTGACTCGCTGTCTGACTCTGCAGCATAACGTTGACTATGTTATTATTAGTCCAGACCACAGCAGCATCTCTGCATGCTTTGCATTTCTGTGTCTCGAACGTATCAACTATGAATCTGGCTCTTTCTCTCTCTGTCTCCCTCACGCTCACTCTCTGTCTCCCTCACCCTCTCTCTCTGTCTCCCTCTCGCTCTCTCTCTGTCTCCCTCTCGGTCTCACTCTCGCTCTCTCCCTGATTTCAATGCTAGACAGGCTTGATGATAACAAACTTGGTATTTAGCAGACATTAACATTCTCCTTGCCCTTCGGCCTCCAGGGCTTAGCGTGTCCTCATCTCACCCGTCCGTCTAACTCTTTCCCTGGCATCAGATGTCACGAAGACCTGCCTGCCCTGGGGATGTTGTGGTGGGTGTTACAGTACAGTACACATTGCGGATGGAGTCAACCTTACATAGAGTACAATGTAACACACGTTGAGACCTAGTGAAAAGCAGTATATACTGAACGTGATCTGTTCCATTACATTCTAACCACCTTTTCCAACACTGGGCCAATAGACACCCGTCTTTAATAATAAAGAAGCATGTTCTATATAACTTCCTTTGTCTTCCTAGGTTCGTTGAATATCTTTCGCACCACACACACACGCACGCACACACACACACACACACACACACACACACACACACACAGGCAAACACACAGGCAAACACACAGGCAGCCAGGCTCTCTAGGAGGCCATCTGACAGATGGCAGTACTTATCGCTCCCCTCAGGCCACTACTGCTAATCAGACACACACACACACACACACACACAGAGCACACACTGAACACACACTCAATTGCCCACGCAATGCTTGACCACATCAAAAGATCCACCTCAGACGGAAAGTCACCTAAAGGAAACCAAATAGGCAGCACAACCAGTGAGGTGTTGGTTAACTGGTCGTTGTGCTCGGTCACTGACCAATAGGTTGAGACACACTGCATGATCATTCAAGGGACCCCTAACTGGGTAGACAGCGAGCTCCAGCCACAAACCCATCTTCTAAAGCAGTGGTCACGTGGAGAGCACTTTAACCAGTTAAGTCTGATGTGTTTTCGAGCTTGTTTTATTCGTTCTGAGAGGTAAGGTTTATACCCTAGCTGTGGAATTCCCACTGCAATGTACAACACTGTAGCGCTAGCCTGTAGCGTAGGTGTTTTGTTTTTGCTGAAATAGTCCTCGTCTCCTAAATTGAAAGTGTATAGTGACACAGAGCCCATGGAGAGGCTGAGTGGGACTGACAGAAAGCTCCACAGAGGAATATGATATGCCGCAGTCGCTGATCCAGAGAGAGGGGACAGACGTGACATGGAGGTCAGAGACTCTAGTTAGGATGGAGGACATGGTGAAAGAGGAGAGTACGGGAGAAAACAATTATGGGGTGGATTGGGGCGTGGTGGGAGGATAGGATAGTGTTTGGGAGATTGGGGGCAAATGAAGGGGGAAATTAGGAGAATAAGTTGGAGAGGAGGATGGCAAGGAAAGTATAAGGGGCACGATGAATGAGTGGATGGAAAAGGAACAGTGGGGTAAAGATTGGTCCCTAAGCAGGAAGTCATCTCTGTTTCAGAAGAAGCCATTGGCTGTGTTGGACCCTCTAATAATGACATCAGAGGAACTGCAATGCTCTGCGCTAGGCGACTTATAAAAGGCGTCAGGGGTCGTAGCTAAGCCGCAGTCTCATTAATAATCATTATAAGCCACTCACATCCCCTTTAATGACTGAGGAGAGAGACAGACCCTCGGGTCAGTGGGAAGTTTGATGGATACCTTTCTGCATCCTAAATCGCACCCAATTCCCTTTATAGTGCCCTTCTTTTGACCAGGGCCCGTAAGGCTCTGGGCAAAAGTAGTACACTATATAGGGAGTATTGTCATTTGGGATGCAGTCCTTGAATAGCTAGTCAGAATGGGTCTGTTCTCAAAGTTATTTTACTCGAGCCAAACTATCAGACAGAGGCCATGTCCAAATAACCATTCTAAATAGTGGTTTTCTGGGTAACCGAAAATAAAAATGTTTATAGTATGTGAAATTTCGAAAATTAATTCCAGGATGTCATAAACATTTCGACTTTTCATCTTGTAGAATCGTTGCAAAATATTGAGGAAGAGAATCGTCTTTTCACTCCCACATGTATTTGACAACAGCTGATGATCAGAATAGGGGATGTGCTGTACAAAAATGTACGAAGGGTGGGGAACAATTTGCCCATTTGATGACACCTTCTCAGTAAGGATGAGAAGTCTCTTGATATTTGTTGATAAACAGTACGTTCTAAATAGTATGTAGCATGAGTAGTACACAGTATGCCGTTTTAGTAAGTAGTAGGCAAGCCAGATTTCAGACAAGGCTGAACTCAAATCAATGTATTTGTCGTCAGGGTTATTTGATGGGCATCTGACGAAGCTCTACAGTGAAAAAGTCTGAGTCACAGTCAGACAGAACATTGTAAACAGTGAACACATCCAAGACCACATACCCTCTCGCACATAAGCACGTCACACACACACACACACACACACACACACACACACACACACACACACACACACACACACACACACACACACACACGCACACATTCAGACAGTACAGCCTGTGCTACATTTCCGTCCTAATGACCGTTGACAGAAACCAGAGCAGCGTTTGAAACGTTTTCAGCAGTTCCCCATATAGCCCCAGCCCTGCGAGGCTCTGGTGTCTGGTGTAGTCTAACATCTCGTTACCTTTGATATCCAGAGGATAGGAGAAGGTCATCACCAGCAGCACTGCATTCCATCTTCCTGTCCCACTGCCTATCTACACTGGAATGTAAACACACTGGGAGTTACATGATTTACATGTAACTGTAGTAACTAGCTAGTTCATGTATTTATTGACATGATTTACAATTTACATCATGAACTATTAGTCCATGTATTAATTGGATTATTTGCATTTGTTATTGTGCACATCACTGCATTTAATTTTATTTAATTGTATTTCATCTTTATTTAACTAGGCAAGTCAGTTAAGAGCAAATTCTTATTTACAATGACAGCCTAGCCTCATTTTAAGCAAATATTGTTTTCATTTGATGTGCTAAACAGTAGTCAACGTTTGTTTTTATTAAGCAAGTCACAGTTGTTATTACACCACTGTATGCAGTTGCACAAGTTATTCAACAGAAATGTTTTGACTCCAACCTAGAGGGTCCTCCTCCTCCTCCAACGACACACACACACACACACACACACACACACACACACACACACACACACACACACACACACACACACACACACACACACACACACACACTAATCTACTAAATCCCCTTGGACATAAGGATTACTAATTGGGTGGATTTAATGGTGAGTTCACAAGGTCAGGGGGCCTGAGGGGTGGGTAGACGTTCCCCTTCTCAGACAACATATCTAGGATCAGCTTACCCTCCCCAAATCCTAACCTTAACCATTATGGAGGTGGAACAGCAAACTGGCCCCAGAACAGTATCTAGTGGGTATTCTTTGTTTGGCGTCGACTTGGACAGTGGACATTTATGTAGTTATTTTTTGTTGGTTAAATCTCATATGCGTGGTGTTGGCATCCTGGCTAACGTGTCTGCATTGTGTTTTCACCATGTTTTCGTGTATGACACATGCACACACACACGCACGCAGACATGCAACAACTCATGCATACACACACTTGCACGTCTACACTCGCATACATGCACCCGTTCACACACACACATGCATTCAAACTACTCGGGACCCTCTGCTCTGTCTTGCAGTGAGGTACAACGTTGACCTGGGATGGCATGTGTGATATTACGGAACAGCACAGACGGACCATCAGCGTAAGCTTTAGCACACTTGCGGGATGAGTATCTAATTAATTGTGACATGAGAAATGTAATTTGACATCTTTAGCATGTAGGTAAATAACCATGGTGGGCTATTTTTCTGAATAATAGGCTTGCTCTAGGCTATGCTTATATAGGCTAGTGTTTGTACTCCTTAGTATGTACTTACAAAGTATAAATGTTTTTCAATAAAAGTTTTGAAAACAATGTACAAACAGGAGGAGACCGATTTTACCCTGCAAGCACGCTCCCGCCCCCCAGAGGTTCCCCGCGCCCAGTTGCTAAGGATTTCAGAGTACGCGCCCACGGCACGGATACGCGCACTCCAGTCTCCGTCCTCTGCTAGACATGGCGGCGGATCTAAACCCTGACTGGCTCTCCAGACTGCCTTCTTCTTGGAGTTATGGGGTTACTCTGGACGGAAGGATATTCTTCATCAAGTAAATATTCTCAGGATACAGCGCATGGAAGTGTATTGGCTTTGTTTCGACGCGTTTGTTTATGTCTGTGTTATTTGCGTGTTCACCTTCTCCCCGTTTCTTACCCAACAGTGAAGAAGCCAAGAGTACGACCTGGCTGCATCCCGTCACCGGAGAAGCCGTCATAACGGGGCACAGGAAAACCCCAGGTAAAAACGGTTCTAATCGAACTCTTTCATTCGTTAAATGCCGCAAGAGTCTTGGTTTTAAAGGGGTTCAGAAAACCACCGAGAAACGTTGAGCCAAGACTCCCTGCCGCAAGCAACAGCCATCTATCTCTCTCGCTCTCTCCTCTGCGGGAGGACCACCAAGTTGAGCGGACAATTAATGTCACCTAGGCATTGCGACAGAGTTGTTGAAAGTTCCGTCACGTAGGCATTCACATTCATAAACGAATAAGTTAGTGTTTTTCATTATTGTTTGCCACATGACAGGGTTGTAGCTTACACTGTAAGGCTTAAGCCCGTAGTCGAATCAGTGGGCAGTTATTTTGTAACAATTGTAACCACAGCTGTTGATACATTTATAACATTAACCATTGATGCGTAACTCGCTACAAATGTGGAATGCATCAACTGTTTGTATTGTTGTGGAAATTAATTAACTTGCGTATAAGGATGTTGTTATTACCATTCAATATCCACCTCAATTGAGGGAATAAATCGTGCGCGGAATGCATAGGTCCTCACACAGTCAATGCATAGGAAGCAGGCTTTTACAATCTCACATTTCAATGGCTCCTATCAATACCATAGGGTGAATGACGGATACGAATGGACATGACGATGAGGCTCTTCTATGGATTACTATGGCTCTTCTATGAGCCATACTAGGCTATATCATTAATTGATAGCATAACGGTAGGCTATAAATATTGCGTAAGGGGCTGGCGTGGGAAACGGTGTTTTCGGTCACGCGCAGATCTCTGCTCCTATCTCAACAGCCGCTTGTGTGTGTTGCGATTTATTTGTCTCGTAGCCTATTAATTACTCCCCCCTCTTCCCCCTCTCTTTCCCGCATAGATTTACCAACGGGATGGGAGGAGGGATATACGTTCGAAGGAGCCCGCTGTTTCATCAAGTGAGTTCGATTTTCAAAGCCACTTTGCTTTATGGGAACACTTGATATTTGTCCTCTGTTACTGTCGCTGCCAGTTGAGGTTTTCACATTCTCCCCCTCTGCCCTTCTGGAGTATTTTGGAAATATATTATCCTCCTTCCCTTCTTATGAACACGCACGCACACGCACACACACACACACACACACACACACACACACACACACACACACACACACACACACACACACACACACACACACACACACACACACACACACACAGTTCGAGGTCTCGTTTTCCCTCAGAACAAGTCATTACTGTCTGTGATGGAGTTTGACAAGCCAGTGTGACTCACAGTTCTCGGCTGAACAGGCTTTACTTGTTGGCTCCTCTTTCCCTCGGGACACTAGGCTGCTAGACTCGCACCCGAGACACTATATTATTAAACCTCTGAAATCGGCTTGAGTTTGTTGCACATTCATATTTGGGTTGATAAGTCAGTGTTTGAAGAAACACATGTACAGTACTAGTCAAAAGTTTGGACACACCTACTCATTCAAGAGTTTTTCAATATTTGTTCTATTTTCTACATTGAAGAATAATAGAGAAGACATCAAAACTATGAAATAATCATGTAGTAACCAAAAAAGTGTATATTTAATATTTTAGATTCTTCAAAGTAGCCACCCTTTGGGCTCCCAAGTGGTGCAGTGGTCTAAGGCACTGCATCTCAGTGGTAGAGGTGTCACTACAGACACCCTGGTTCGATTCCAGGCTGTACAACCGGCCGTGATTGGGAGTCCCATAGGGCGGTGCAAAATTGGCCCAGCGTCGCCCGAGTTTGGCCGGTTTAGGCCGTCATTGTAAATAAGAATTTATTCTTAACTGACTTGCCTAGTTAATTAAAGCTTAAATAATTTAAAAAATATGGATAATGAATATGCTGAGCACTTGTTGGCTGCTTTTCCTTCACTCTGCGGTCCAATTCATCCCAAACCATCTCAATTGGGTTGAGGTCAGGTGATGTGGAGACCATCTGATGCAGCACTCCATCATTCTCCTTCTTGGTTAAATAGCCCTTACACAGCCTGGAGGTGTGTTTTAGCTCATTGTCCTGTTGAAAAACAAATTATAGTCCACTACGCGCAAACCAGATGGGATGGCGTATCGCTGCATAATGTTGTGGTAGCCATGCTGCTTAAGTGTGCCTTGAATTCTAAATAAATCACTGACAGTGTCACCAGCAAAGCACCCCCACACCATCACACCTCAAATTTGTACTCATCAGACCAAAGGAAAGATTTCCACTCGTGTTTCTTGGCCCAAGCAAGTCTCTTGATGTTGAGATGTGTCTGTTACTTGAACTCTGTGAAGCATTTATTTGGGCTGCAATTTTTTAGGCTGGTATCTCCTCTGCAGTAGAGGTAACTCTGGGTCTTCCTTTCCTGTGGCGGTTCTCATGAGAGCCAGTTTCATCATAGCGCTTGATAGTTTTTGCGACTGCACTTGAAGAAACTTTTAAAGTTTCTCTTTGCATATTTGAGCTTTTCTTGCCATAATATGGACTTGGCTTTTACCAAATAGGGCTATCTTCTGTATACCACCCCTACCTTGTCACAACACAACTGATTGGCTCAAATGCATTAAGAAGGAAAGAAATTCCACAAATTAACTTTTAACAAGGCACATCTGTTAATTGAAACACATTCCAGGTGACTACCTCATGAAGCCTGTTGAGAGAATGCAGAGAGTGTGCAAAGCTGTCATCAAGGCAAAGGGTAGCTACTTTGAATAATCTCAAATATAAAATATATTTTGGTTACTACATGATTCCATATGTGTTATTTCACATAGTTTTGATGTCTTCACTATTATTCTATAAAGTATAGAAACCCTGGAATGAGTAGGTGTGTCCGAACTTTTGACTAGTACTGTATATAATGTTTTAAGCCCTGCAGTGCTATTCAGTTGGCTTTCCTTTACCGCTATCTCTTCTGATTCTCTGCTATGGCCATTTGGAGAGTAGCAACTGACACATACAGTGAGCTAATAGCATACGCTATAAATAGGTCCGCTAACTGGAGTGTGTTTTGTATCTCAAGGCATACATACTGTATCGCTGTGCTGTGAATTAGTGGGTGTTTATTTAGTTTCACTGTCAGCTATTCCTCTCCCTCTTCCACATCTTTGCGGAGTAGTATTATGGCTCACTGCTGATGGCATGGACTCAAGTTGGACCGTAGGCTGAAGGAATGGAATTGGCTGAATCACTGTCACATTTCTAGATGGGGATATCTTTCTGAAATACAAAGATGAGCATTTTGGACTGAGAACAATTGGGCCTATTTTGTCCAGTTTATGTTTTGACAGCATTGCATTGGCAGTGCATGGTGTGCTGTTTTGCAATTTGCGCTGCCCATGATTGCTGAAATTCTTCTCAAATGATTTGCTGGTCAGCTCATGTATTGGGCCATTATGCAGGCCTTATGCCCTCCACGCCCCCTATGCCCTCCTGCATCCCTACATCTCGGAAGGAACGCGATGCCCTTTGATTGTCCAATGCCGTGCCAAAAAGAGGGTTTAGAGAGATTGGACACAGAAATGTATGTCCCTCTCTCTCTTTCTCTCTGGAGTTGAGGTGGTCCCATGGGACCCAGACAGTGGGCCGCTGGAGGGTGTGTGTGTGACATAACCCAGCCTGTGTCCTCGTGACTCCCGTTAATACCCTCTCTGTCACTCTGTTCTCTTTTGTCCAAGTATACCTGGAGACAAAACCAATCCAAGGAGAACTGTTTGACGTTTCCTCTTCTGTTTCAGTAAACACTCTCTAGAGTCAGTGCCCTACCTAGTGCACACTCCCTGATGTACGCTAGTTTACAGTGGATGGCCAGCCAGAACAGGCAGCTAGCCTAGTGTTGCGTAACCCTGTATGCACTCTGAGTCCTTTTTTCACTTTTCATTTAACCTTTATTTAGCTAGGCAAGTCAGTTAAGAAAAAATTCGTATTTACAATGACGGCCTTACAAAATGCAAAAGGCCTCCTGCGGGGACGGGGGCAAGGATTACAAATAAATGTAATTAAAAATATAGGACAAAACACGCATCACTACAGGATA
This sequence comes from Thymallus thymallus, assembly GCA_023634145.1. Taxonomy (NCBI): domain Eukaryota; kingdom Metazoa; phylum Chordata; class Actinopteri; order Salmoniformes; family Salmonidae; genus Thymallus; species Thymallus thymallus. The sequence goes on along the minus strand of CM042421.1, from coordinate 14,263,613 downwards.
GACAACACAACACTACATAAACAGAGACCTAAGACAACAACATAGCATGGCAGTAACACATGACAATACAGCATGGTAGCAACACAACATGGTAGCAGCACAAAACAGGGAACAAACATTATTGGGCACAGACAACAGCACAAAGGGCAAGAAGGTAGAGATGACAATACATCACGCAAAGCAGCCACAACTGTCAGTAAGAGTGTCCATGATTGAGTCTTTGAATGAAGAGATTGAGATAAAACTGTCCAGTTTGAGTGTTTGTTGCAGCTCGTTCCAGCCGCTAGCTGCAGTGAACTGAAAAGACGAGCGACCCAGGGATGTATGTGCTTTGGGGACCTTCGACAGAATGTGACTGGCAGAACGGGTGTTGTATGTGGAGGATAAGAGCTGAAGTAGATATCTCAGATAGGGAGGAGGGAGGCCTAAGAGGGTTTTGTAAATAAGCATCAACCAGTGGTTCTTGCGAGGGGTATACAGAGATGACCAGTTTACAGAGGAGTATAGAGTGCAGTGATGTGTCCTATAAGGAGCATTGGTGACAAATCTGATGGCCGAATGGTAAAGAGCATCTAGCCGCTCAAGAGCACCCTTACCTGCCGATCTATAAATTATTTCTCCGTAATCTAGCATGGGTAGGATGGTCGTCTGAATCAGGGTTAGTTTGGCAGCTTGGGTGAAAGAGGAGCGATTACGATAGAGGAAACCAAGTCTAGATTTAACTTTAGCCTGAAGCTAGAAGAGTATAAGACTATCATCTGTATATAAATGGATAAGAGAGCTTCCTACTGCCTGAGCTATGTTGTTGATGTAAATTGAGAAGAGCGTGGGGCCTAGGATCGAGCCTTGGGGTACACCCTTGGTGACAGGCAGTGGTTGAGACAGCAGATGTTCTGACTTTATAAACAAGGCCGAAGACCCCTCAGAGACAGCAATATTCCTTAGCCGGCCCCTTTGTCTCAGACTCTGAACTCATGACAGATCTAAACCCACTGAGGACTGTGGGAGTGTCTCCCCCATGCCTCCCACCAGACAAAAACCTACAGTAATTCAGAGTCCTATACCTCCCACTGAGAATTTTTTTTTTTTTAACGTCCTATTTCTGTCAGTATCCAACCTGGCCGGCCATGATGTAACAAATAAGACGTCAGCTTGACGTTGCTTCAAATAACTACTGGGATATTGCTGTTGTGGTTGAGACCTTTAATGACCACCCTGATGGCTGTGTCTCTCATCTCTGTGTGTCATGCTGGCTTCTACAGTATTACCTCAGCAGCAGGTGGAAGGCTACCAGAGATGAGGAATGATACAGCTCATTTATTATTCCTGGGCTGTGTGGTGTCGCAGAGGGGCTGACTTTAAAGGACACACACACACACACGCACTTACTTTATAGATCCCATTCATCAACGACCAGGTTCACTTGTCCCTCTCTCCCTTTGGCTTGCACTGGTGCACACAGTATGGTTGCGTCCCAAATGGCCCCTATTTCCTATGTAGCACAGTACTTGTGACCATGGCCCATAGGGTGCACTATATAGGGAAAAGGGTGCCATTTGGGACCCGAGGAGGGAGGGCCCTGAAACGTTCTCTATATTGTGGTTAGTGGTATATCAAAGCACTTGGGAGCTGCATATGCTTTGTGTGGGCTTTCATCCTTTATTCTAAGTGTATACATCTGCAGCTCCCAAGTGCTTTGATACACCACTAACCACAATATAGAGAACGTTTCAGCTAGCTGCAATAGCCTTCATAAGGGTGTTTTGGATGTGAATATTACTCACACTCAACGATTTTTGCTGTCCAAATGGCACCTTGTTCCCTATGGGCCCTGGTAGTACACTTCGTAAGGAGTAGGGTGTCGTTTATGATGCACCCCAAGAGTGTTAGAGAAAGCTAAGGATGGGGAGCCATTTCACTCTCCCTCCCCTACTTCCCACAGCGGTTTCTTGAAGTGAGAGAGGAGGAAGGAGGGAAAGAGGAATGGTTGGAGGATATGACCTGTAACTGACACTTGGAGAGTAGGTGGGGGTTGGGTAGGCAAAGAGAGCCAGTCAGACCGCCTCGGTAGACAGACAAGGCTGTGTGTGTCTGTCTGTGTGTCTGCCTGTTTGCTGCAGTCCTCTCCTCTGGCTTAGTTTGGCAGCCGGGGGAGTGCTTGGGGAATACCACAAAATAAACTTTTAGAGAAACATGGCCCGCTCCTCTTCTTCTCCACGCCCACTGGTGAAAACTGCGCTCCCATTGGAGGAGGATGAGAGGTGGAGGCTCTAGGCCCGCCTCTTTAACTCAGATCAGGTTTTGGGGCTTAGGCCTGTGTGTGGGTGGCTGTGTGTGTGGAGCCTACAGACAAGGCCACGAAGCAACATTAAGGAAAAGTGACACAGCTATCCGTCTGCAGAGAGAGAGAGCGAGAGAGAGAGAGAGAGAGAGAGAGAGAGAGGGGAGAGAGAGAGAGAGAAATTTGGGATGCATACATAGTGTTTGGCTGTTCTGCAACAGAGTTATTACTGAGTCTGTTTCAGCCCTGGGTACTATGATGGAGTATACATCTTTTCAACTTGAGTTGTTACAACTGGCCAAATCTGTGAGTGAGTGATCTGTCAGATATCACTGACCTGATTTACCACTAACCTTCCACTCCTGGCCAGGGCTCAGTGTGTGTTCAATCCAATCGAAACGTTACTTATGGACAGTGCTTTTTTGGTACAACTTAATGCAAATCTCGTTATGCACATGCCATGAATACACAATTACAAAATATTAATACAGACTGCAATACACACAACATGTACTAGCAGGACGTCTTACCCCAGGAGGCTGCAGAGGGAGGTGTGTGCTCTGCTCTGTACCCAGGCCGATGCAGAAACACAGGCAGGCCTACTTGATTCATGCCTGGTGCTAAATAGAAGGAGGTAATGGCCAACATTTTATACAATCACTCTCAGGTCAACGCTCAACGCTCGTCTGACTGACTGACTGGCAAATCATTAAGTGTTGGATTCAGGGTCAGCTGTCTGGGTGCAACTCAGGAGGGTGAATGCACTGCAAGTTAATTCTACAGCAATTGCTAGATTAATTCTTGAGGATATTACTTGTTTTGGATGTCCAAATAGAGGGAGAGAGCATTGGTCGCAGTTCCAGTTAATCAGACTATGGTAATCAGTAGTGTCTCTCCACAGGCAGTAACTTTATTAAGTGAAAGCCTTTCCTCACTGCTCTTTTCTTTCTTCTACAATGCTCTGTAGAATGGCCTTCCCTGCTGTGTCTGTCAATAGCAGGCTTAAAGGTGTGTCTGTGCGCCTACCTGGATGGGTATGTGTTTGCATACTTTGCTCAACACTTAAGTCTGTTCACCTAGCTACCTTCTAAATATCAAATGATATTGTCCAATTTCATTGACGTGTCCCCTCTGCACTGTCCTCACTGCACTCGTAATGTCCTAAGTACTGCTGTTCGCTAGGACACTAAGGCTGTGTTGACACAGGCAGCCCAATTCAGATTTTCTTTACACCAATTGGTCTTTTGACCATTCACATCAGATTCAGATTCCAGAGCCGATCTGATTGGTCAAAATACAAATGAGTGAAAAAAAATTAGAATTGGGCTGCCTGTGTAAATGGAGCCAAAGTCTTGTTTACTTACTAGAGACCAGACAGGGTGGCATGTGAGCCAGCGTCAGATACATGTTTACACTCCATATTCAGAGGAGGATTGGCCTCAGGGACTCCGGTTTAGGAAAACCTATTGTAGCTCCAGGTTAGGATCAGGACAACTTGTCTGACCGTGTGGAAACAGATAAACCATGCTGTTGCTAATGCTAACAGTGTTTTTAAAAGCATAACATTTGTTTTGTTTGGTGATGTGGAAAGCATGCGAGTCTCGAGTCTGTCCGGCGACTTATCATTAGAAATTAAAATGTTTAGCTGGATTCTAATACACTGTTTTATAGAATATAGCTTTGTGTTCTTTAAGAAGGGAATTATATCCTCTAATACACTTTGATCCACTCCACCCATCATTCTCCCTCTCTCTAATCTCTCTGCGACGACAGACACTTTCATTTCTAAGGAGCGATGATAAGAAAACACTTGGGTACCTTAATTTCTCATCTATCCAAACAGAAGGTCATCTGCTAGTGAACAAATTCAACATAATGTTTGAATCCTTAGTTGCTGTCGAGAACCAGACCTTACTGACCTGTTGGTTTAGCTGCGAGCGTTGATCCTCCATGATCACACGAGGCTGCTGCCTTAATCATGTGTTGCAGTAGAGGAACATGACTCCTAGGTATGATCTGTTTAAAGGTCCCATGACTACAGACAAAGGTCCCATGACTGTTGGTGTGTTTTGATGCTGTTTGTGTCATCGTGTTAACTCAGGATGAAGTCTTTGCTATTTGACTGGTTTTCGATGTAGGTCTACTTGTTTCATCTGATGTATTTATGTGGTACACAGCAGGTAGTGCTCCGCATTGATTTGTCCGCGTGTTGTTACTGCAGAGAAGAGCAGACCGCTATTTTACCTCTCCGCTCAGTCTGCAGCGTTGGGAGGATGGAACACTGCTCAAAACCACTTGATAATGACCTCACTGCACCAAAAGCAACATGGGGATCAGACCATTAGCCTAATTCATCATCCAACTCTAATCCTTGTCAATAAAGATATTCTCTGGTGTAAGTGGTAACTGAGAAACAGAATGAATCCTAATTCCCAGTTGTGCCTCTATTAGATTAGGAGGGGCTTCAAAGAAGGAGTCTGGAGGAATGGTGGAGGCCTGACCTAGTGTAACGTCTCATGGGAACCTCTATGTGGCTGTAGGGCAGCCTTTCTCCCACTCAGGACAAACACACACACGCTTAAACTCTCACACAAAAACACAAGACTAAGGGATCAATAGTATGGTATTAGGTCATAATAATGGTGCCGTTATATAATGGCCTGCTATTATGATATCATATCGTTATAATAATGTTGTAATGCATCATAATATAGGTAATAGATGTGCCTAGAAAACCGGTCATCTTTTGAGAAGACAAACAGTAGAAGTGGAAGCATAATGTCTCTTGGGCGGGACAGATAAATGGAGAACGTGTAGAAATGGAGGAGTTACAGTGGGGAGAACAAGTATTTGATACACTGCCAATTTTGCAGTTTTTCCCACTTACAAAGCATGTAGAAGTCTGTCATTTTTGTCATAGGTACTCTTCAACTGTGAGAGACGGAATCTAAAACAAAAATCCGGAAAATAACATTGTATGATTTTTAAGTAATTAATTTGCATTTTATTGCATGACATAAGTATTTGATACATCAGAAAAGCAGAACTTAATATTTGGTACAGAAACCTTTGTTTGAAATGACAGAGATCATACATTTCCTATAGTTCTTGACCAGGTTTGCACACACTGCAGCAGGGATTTTGGCCCACTCCTCCATACAGACATTCTCCAGATCCTTCAGGTTTCGGGGCTGTCGCTGGGCAATACGGACTTTCAGCTCCCTCCAAAGATTTTCTATTGGGTTCAGGTCTGGAGACTGGCTAGGCCACTCCAGGACCTTGAGATGCTTCTTACGGAGCCACTCCTTAGTTGCCCTGGCTGTGTGTTTCGGGTCGTCATGCTGGAAGACCCAGCCACGACCCATCTTCAATGCTCTTACTGAGGGACGGAGGTTGTTGGCCAAGATCTCGCGATACATGGCCCCATCCATCCTCCCCTCAATACGGTGCAGTCGTCCTGTCCCCTTTGCAGAAAAGCATCCCCAAAGAATGATGTTTCCACCTCCATGCTTCACGGTTGGGATGGTGTTCTTGGGGTTGTACTCATCCTTCTTCTTCCTCCAAACACGGCGAGTGGAGTTTAGACCAAAAAGCTCTATTTTTGTCTCATCAGACCACATGACCTTCTCCCATTCCTCCTCTGGATCATCCAGATGGTCATTGGCAAACTTCAGATGGGCCTGGACATGCGCTGGCTTGAGCAGGGGGACCTTGCGTGCGCTGCAGGATTTTAATCCACGACGGCGTAGTGTGTTACTAATGGTTTTCTTTGAGACTGTGGTCCCAGCTCTCTTCAGGTCATTGACCAGGTCCTGCCGTGTAGTTCTGGGCTGATCCCTCACCTTCCTCATGATCATTGATGCCCCACGAGGTGAGATCTTGCATGGTGCCCCAGACCGAGGGAGATTGACCGTCATCTTGAACTTCCATTTTCTAATAATTGTGCCAACAGTTGTTGCCTTCTCACCAAGCTGCTTGCCTATTGTCCTGTAGCCCATCCCAGCCTTTTGCAGATCTACAATTTTATCCCTGATGTCCTTACACAGCTCTCTGGCCTTGGTCATTGTGGAGAGGTTGGAGTCTGTTTGATTGAGTGTGTGGACAGGTGTCTTTTATACAGGTAACAAGTTCAAACAGGTGCAGTTAATACAGGTAATGAGTGGAGAACAGGAGGGCTTCTTAAAGAAAAACTAACAGGTCTGTGAGAGCCGGAATTCTTACTGGTTGGTAGGTGATCAAATACTTATGTCATGCAATAAAATGCAAATTAATTATAAAAAAATCATACAATGTGATTTTCTGGATTTTTGTTTTAGATTCCATCTCTCACAGTTGAAGTGTACCTATGATAAAAATTACAGACCTCTACATGCTTTGTAAGTAGGAAAACCTGCAAAATCGGCAGTGTATCAAATACTTGTTCTCCCCACTGTATATTCACTCTAGTTTTCACTGACATTATGTCCTCTGGTTCTTTTAAACTCTGACAGCCTCTTTGGGTTAGACTGGTACTAGGAGACAGATGTCGACCCACTCGGCAGACTCACTGTGGCTGAAGAGCCAGTTCGTTGAAGGGGTATTCATATCCTAACCTACGAGTTCCGGACTACTGCTGGTTGTGTTTTCAATCTTAATAGAGGAGAAGAATGGGAGGGAAAACGCAGTGGAACTGGCTTCGACATTTTTTGAATTTGAGGGACATAGCTCTGAAGGTCTAGTTGGTTGAATGCGTATGAGTAGGCCTAGATCTCTGTATTGGGAAGTCAGGTCCCTCTGTTTTGTGGCTGATATTACATGGCCTGTGGTCAGTTAGTCCCTCTGTTTTGTGGCTGATATTACATGGCCTGTGGTCAGTTAGTCCCTCTGTTTTGTGGCTGATATTACATGGCCTGTGGTCAGTTAGTCCCTCTGTTTTGTGGCTGATATTACATGGCCTGTGGTCAGATAGTGTTCTGTTGTGGTTGACATGTGCTATAGGCTTTATAGCCTGTGTGGTGTTTTGTGGTTAGACACTTACATTTTTTTTTTTTATTTCACCTTTATTTAACCAGGTAGGTCAGTTGAGAACAAGTTCTCATTTGCAACTGCGACCTGGCCAAGACAAAGCAAAGCAGTGCGACAAAAACAACACAGAGTTACACAGTAAACAAACATGGTCAAAAACACAATGGAAAGTCTATATACAGAGTGCAAAATGTAGTGCAAAATGCAGTAAGGTTAAGAGGTAGGACAATAAATAGACCATAGTGGTGAGACAAATTACAGATTATCATCATTAACACAGGAATGAAGGATGTGCAAATTATGATGTGCAAATAGAGATACTGGAGTGCAAGATTTGTGAAAAATAACAAAAATAAATATGGGGATGAGGTAGTAGTGTGGGCTATTTACAGAAGGGCTATATACAGGTGCAGTGATCGATAAGCAGCTTTGACAGCTGACGCTTAAAGTTAGTGAGGGAGATAGGAACCTCTAGCTTCAGTGATTTTTGCAATTCGTTCCAGTCATTGGCAGCAGCGAACTGGAAGGAATGGCGGCCAAAGGAGGTGTTGGCTTTGGGGGTGACCAGTGAGATATACCTGCTGGAGCGCATGCTACGGGTGGGTGTTGCTATAGTGACCAGTGAGCTGAGATAGGGCGGGGATTTACCTAGTAATGACTTATAGATGACCTGGAGCCAGTGGATTTGGCGACGAATATATAATGAAGGCCAGCCAACGAGAGCATACAGGTCGCAGTGGTGGGTAGTGTATGGGGCTTTGGTAACAAAACGGATGGCACTGTGATAGACTACATCCAATTTGCTAAGTAGAGTGTTGGAGGCTAGTTTGTAAATGACATCGCCGAAATCAAGGATCGGTAGGATAGTCAGTTTTACAAGGGCATGTTTGGCAGCATGAGTGAAGGAGGCTTTGTTGCGAAATAGGAAGCCAATTCTGGATTTAATTTTGGATTGGAGATGGTTGATGTGAGTCTGGAAGTTGAGTTTACAGTCTAACCAGATGCCTAGGTATTTGTAGGTGTCCACGTATTCTAATTCGGACCCGTCGAGAGTAGTGATGATAGTCCGGTGGGCGGGTGCTGGCAGCGTTCGATAGAAAAGCATGCACTTAGTTTTACTAGCGTTTAAGAGCAGTTGGAGGCCACGGAAGGAGTGTTGTATGGCGTTGAAGCTTGTTTGAAGGTTAGTAAACACAGTGTCCAAAGAGGGGCCAGATGTATACAGAACGGTGTCATCTGCGTAGAGATGGATCAGAGAGTCACCAGCAGCAAGAGCGACATCGTTGATGTATATAGAGAAAAGGGTTGGCCCAAGAATTGAACCCTGTGGCACCCCCATAGAGACTGCCAGAGGATCGGACAATAGGCCCTCCGATTTGACACACTGAACCCTGTCTGCAAAGTAGTTAGAGAACCAGGCAAGGCAGTCACTTGAGAAACCAAGGCTGTTGAGTCTGCCAATAAGAATGCGGTGATTGACAGAGTCGAAAGCCTTGGCCAGGTCGATGAAGACGGCTGCACAGTACTGTCTTTTATCGATGGCGGTTATGATATCGTTCAGTACCTTGAGCGTAGCTGAGGTGCACCCATGACCAGCTCTGAAACCAGATTGCATAGCAGAGAAGGTACGGTGGGATTCGAAGTGGTCAGTTATCTGTTTGTTAACTTGGCTTTCGAAAACTTTAGAAAGGCAGGGCAGGATGGATATTGGTCTATAACAGTTTGGGTCTAGAGTGTCTCCTCCTTTGAAGAGGGGGATGACCGCGGCAGCTTTCCAATCTCTAGGGATCTCAGACGATACGAAAGAGAGGTTGAACAGGCTAGTGATAGGTGTTGTGTGGTCAGTTAGTCTCTCTGTTTTGTGTTGTGGTCTGACATACTTGCCTGGCTACACAGACTCTTTTCTCATACATGGCCTGTGGTCAGTTAGTCTCTCTGTTTTGTGTTGTGGTCTGACATACTTGCCTGGCTACACAGACTCTTTGCTCCGGACAAACGCTACGACACGCCCACGGACGTTGGTTTCTTCTCTGCAATAAGTCTGGATCTGAGTACCTCCCCGACCCTTCACCAAATGTGAACACATTCAGGGCCAGTTGATTGGGCCAGAGCCAGAACACACGTGGGTAAAGTGACGGTTTGAAAATCCGTCATTGGCTTTGATACTATGATTGATTAGAGACAATCCAATCGCTGAGGACTTTGTTTTGTACAACGCCCCTCGTCACCACAAACAACTTCAATAATGGCAGTCTCAGACTAAAGTATGTGGTGGATGACAGCAGAATAATTTAGTGTGAGTCGTCAGCCAATTAAATGCAGATGCTGTGCTTTGTTGTGACTGACATGGTTTTGTGGTCTGTGGTTAGCCAGTGATTTACTATCCCTCCCTAGATAAGAGGCCCTCCCTCTGATCCACAGGAAGTCAGGCCCACAGGCCGCAGGAAACAGACTAATCTACTTCATATCCATGTGAGAACGCTGTCATGGTAACTGCAGCTGTTTTCTGCAGTCCAAGTCACGCTATATTCTTCAACTGTGTACTTTCCAACTGGATTTGCTCTGGCTGTCTACAGATACTTCTCAGGAATAGGCTTTTATATGGAGAGTGTGGCATGTCTGTCTGTCTGTCTGTCATTTCGTCTCTCTCTGTGTCTGTGTGTGCGCTTGTGTGTCTGCATTATCCAAGCATCAGATTTGTCTGTGGAAACTGGAAATTAAAGTCTCCCAGAAGGAGCCAGACAGGCCATGGTGTTCAGCAGTGCAATGGCTTGGGCTTTTCTCATCAGATTGGATAATCTATCACCCCCTCCCTCTTCCTGTGAAACCCAGGGATCAACTGTAATTAACACCACTGTTTCAACAGGGTGATGGAGCTCAACGGCTAAACACACACACACACACACACACACACACACACACACACACACACACACACACACACACACACACACACACACACACACACACACACACACACACACACACACACACACACACACACACACACACACACACACACACACACGGCAGCTAAGCCTTTCTCATATTTGAGGTATTACGAAGAGAAGCATCTGCTTTGGATTACTGTACGTGATTACAGATTACTGTACTGATTGCTTTACTGATTACTGTACTGATTACTGTCAGGGATGCTTCACCTCCCAATATCCTCCACCATTTACTACGAGTTGCTCCCTCAATCACTCCCAACTTTGAATTACTTTATTTATATTTTGGAAAAATATATATATATTTATTCTGTTGGCTCTTAGTGATTCTGCTCAGAAAAAACTACCCTACCCTACTGTAACCTAAGGAAAAGTGCACAAACAGTAATTTTAGGTTCAATTGTTCATACTCTCAGCTATTCTGTAACCTTTTTAATAACTCTGGTCAGATAGCATCAATTAAAATGTGATTGACTGCTCAGCTGTCTGTAGGTGTCATAGTAATCAGCTGTGATGCATACAATCACTTCCTGAGAGCCTTTACAATGGCCGTGTGTGTTTGTATATTCACACATCTCTACCCCTCTGTGTTCCTCCATCACCCGCAACACAATCACTGTCCAAATGTTGGAATTACTGACTGATGTGAATAAGATATATTGATTTGGTCGTTGGGAGTGAAATTAGATGGTTATTTTACTCTCCAGGTTATGGAGTAGCTGTTTAAATCTGGGGCTGACTGGAGAGAGAGGAAGGGAGAGGCCGTCTGTCTTCTCAGCCCGCTGTATCACCCCTTTTCAAAGCAAGACGTTTTGCCACCATATTTACCATGCTGACAACTTCTTGCCTCCTTTTCTTTATATCTGAACGGTATTGATGACAACAAAGCCTGTACTTGTATTTCCACCAACTGACATAGTAATGTATGTTATTATAAATCCCGCCGACCCCTCAGTAAAAACGTTGCCATTCATCTTACCCACTTTGGCACGTATTAAATCATGAACATTATTTTGTTGTCTGACAGCAAACTTGTCAATCACAAAGCTTCACTGAAATGCTTTTAATGAATTCATTCTCTCCATTTAAATGTATGTAGTGCTGTCCTTGAGCTGTTCTTGTCTATTGTAACAGAAATGCTTTGACATTTAGCCAAGGGGAATTCACACTGCCATTTCATTAAAACAAGTATTGACTTTGAAAGGCAAATATTTAAAGGCCCTTATATTTAGCTAGTACGTGATGGGTTAAAAGCAATCGTTTCTAACTAGGCCTCCTAGCGATTTGTAATTTATCTGTCTTCAGCCCAAAATATTTGGTGAGAAGTTTGAAAGGAGAAAAGTTAATCCAGGAGTGTCTGTTTTAATGAACAAAATAAAAACAGATTTTAATTTTCATGGAGCATCCATGTAGCCTATAGGCTGCGCAGACTAGTAACATAAACTCAAAATATGCTATTCTATTCTTTAGAAAATAAATTATATTAGTCTTATAATGTTTCTTAGAACCTGCATGAACAAATTAATAATGTGTTTGTTTTGTGACGCTTTAAATCATGAACATTCTATTGTTGTTGTCCGACATCAAACTTGTATAAAACACATAAATGTTATGTCAAAGCAGCAGCCTGGCAATGTTACGTGCAATGTTTTGGTTCATTGCAATCTATCTGGCTATCCAGCTCGTATAATTACCGGAACATATCTGACATCATTTTACGTTTAACTGTAGCCAACATTTTATTCCCCATAACAGGAAAATGAACACATTACAAGGTAATTATTTACATGTTGCTAACTTACTGTTGCGAATGTGAAGAATGAAAGCATGTCTGAATTTAAACAGAGGAATTCACGACATGCGACTGCCTCCTCGGGTTACCGTGACAACGGTCGCAACAACCGGGTCAAAGTTGAATGTCTCCTGCTCCTTGCCGGGTAAAGCAATGGCTATATAAAAGGCGAACGCCGACAAGTAAGATGTAAAAATGTGGCTATTTGAAATTGTTTTTGACAGGCAAAATACTGTGAATCCTATGTGAAAGGAGTATGAGAGTCCCACAGTCCTTGTATGGCAACACACAACAGGCGGTGTGTGTGTGTGTGAGTGTGTGCCCGTCTCCTGCGGTGAAGTGAGGGAAGAGGTCATCTGGCATATGCTCACGGGTTGTCCAGGTTACACAAAACACAGAGGTGTGTGTGTGACTGCCTGTGTGTGTGTTAGGCCAAACAATAGACAGATCATCTCGGTGATAGGAAGGGCATGACTCTCCTCTCTGTGAATCTCAATGCCATTGTTTGTGGATCAGCCAAATAATCTAGAAGACTAACATAAACAAAACTTAAGCTTGCAGCTGCATTCTCCTCAAGTTCCATCCACACAGTGTTTGTCTTTCTATTCCATTCCTCAGGTTTCCTGACCTTGCCTCTCGTGTGTGTGTGTGTGTGTGTGTGTGTGTGTGTGTGTGTGTGTGTGTGTGTGTGTGTGTGTGTGTGTGTGTGTGTGTGTGTGTGTGTGTGTGTGTGTGTGTGTGTTTGTGTGATTCTAGTACATCATGTCCTGTTGGTCAGAGCGGGGTTAGTTTAGAAGGCTCAGTGCCAAATAAAAGCTGATACTAACAAAGTCCTCTTGGCCAGATACAACCGTGTCAAGAGTTCCTCCCTGTGGATCTCTGTCTCTCCTCTCTCGCGTTCTCAAATTCTCTCCTGGCTCTGTGTACAGTTCATATCCTCAGTGTTGAGTGTTCATGCTGTCCACTGTTTTTTACTGGGGTGGGGTTTATACACTACATGACTGAAAGTATGTGGTCATTAATATGGAGTTGGTCCCCCCTTTGCAGCTATATCAGCCTCCACTCTTCTGGAGGTACTGATGTTGGGCGATTAGTCCCAGTCGACGTTCCAATTCAAAGGTGTTCGATGGGGTTGAGGTCAGGCCTCTGTGCGGGCCAGTCAAGTTTTTCCACACCGATCTCAACAAACCATTTCTGTATAGAATTCGCTTTTTGCCTGGGGGCATTGTCATGCTGAAACAGGAAAGGGCCTCCCCCAAACTGTTGCAACAGAGTTGGAATCACAGAATATTCTAGAATGTTATTGTATGCTGTAGCGGTAAGATTTCCCTTCAACCATGAAAAACAGCCTCAGACCATTATTCCTCCTCCACCAAACTTTACAGTTTGCACTATGCATTGGGGCAGGTAGCATTTTCCTGGCATCCACCAAACCCAGATTCGTCGTTCGGACTGCCAGTTGGTGAAGCGTGATTCATCACTCCAGAGAATGCATTTCCACTGCTCCAGAGTCCAATGGCAGCGAGCTTTAAACCACTCCAGCTGAGGCTTGGTATTGCACATGGTGATCTTAAACTTGCGTGTGGCTGTTCGGCCATGAAAACCCAATTCATGAAGCTCCCAACGAACAGTCCTTGTGCTGACGTTGTTTTCAGAGGCAGTTTTGAACATGGTAGTGAGTGTTTCAACCGTGGACAGACACATTTTACATGCTATGCGCTTCAGCACTCAGCGGTCGTGTTCTGTGAGCTTGTGTGGCCTACCACTTGGCTGAGCTGTTGTTGCTCCTAGACATTTCCACTTCACAATAACAGCACTTACAGTTGACCAGGGCAGTTCTAGCAGGGTAGAAATTTCACGAGCTAACTTGTTGGAAAGGTGGCATCCTATGATGCTGCCATTTTTCTCAGTAAATATATTTCCAAAGGTGCTATTGACATGAAAGTTTCACCAGATGTTGGTAACAACCCAAGTAATCCATACATACAAAGAAACCAAAACAAATAAGTTCAGAAATTAAGTTATGTGTAATAATGTGAAATGACACATGGAAAAAGTATTGAACACATAAAGAAAGGGAGGTTCAAAAAGGCATGGAAAGCCAAGACAACAGCTGAAAACTATCAGTAATTAAAAAGCAATCCAGCCCCCTGTCAGTGCAAATTAATATCAGCTGGTTCAGTCCCAACTGATGGCCTAAAAAAAGGTCTCATTGCCAAGGTGTCACACAAGACACATCTCATGATGGGTAAAAGCAAAGAGCTGTCTCAAGACATTCACAACCTAATTGTTGCAAAACATAATGATGGCATTGGTTATAGGCGCATTTCTAAGATTCTGAATGTTCCATTGAGCACTGTTGGGGCCATAATACGGAAGTGGAAAGACAATCATTTCACCATAAATTTGCCTCGGGTGGAGCATGGAGGCGCTACCAGGAGACAGGCCAGTACATCAGGAGACGTGGAGGAGGCCGTAGGAGGGCAACAACCCAGCAGCAGGACCGCTACCTCCGCCTTTGTGCAAGGAGGAGCAGGAGGAGCACTGCCAGAGCCCTGCAAAATGACCTCCAGCAGGCCACAAATGTACATGTGTCTGCTCAAACGGTCAGAAACAGACTCCATGAGGGTGGTATGAGGGCCCGACGTCCACAGGTGGGGGTTGTGCTTACAGCCCAACACCGTGCAGGACGTTTGGCATTTGCCAGAGAACACCAAGATTGGCAAATTCGCCACTGGCGCCCTGTGCTCTTCACAGATGAAAGCAGGTTCACATGTGACAGACGTGACAGAGTCTGGAGACGCCGTGGAGAACGTTCTGCTGCCTGCAACATCCTCCCGCATGACCGGTTTGGTGGTGGGTCAGTCATGGTGTGGGGTGGCATTTCTTTGGGGGGCCACACAGCCCTCCATGTGCTCGCCAGAGGTAGCCTGACTGCCATTAGGTACCGAGATGAGATCCTCAGACCCCTTGTGAGACCATATGCTGGTGCGGTTGGCCCTGGGTTCCTCCTAATGCAAGACAATGCTAGACCTCATGTGGCTGGAGTGTGTCAGCAGGTCCTGCAAGAGGAAGGCATTGATGCTATGGACTGGCCCGCCCGTTCCCCAGACCTGAATCCAATTGAGCACATCTGGGACATCATGTCTCGCCCCATCCAGCAACGCCACGTTGCACCACAGACTGTCCAGGAGTTGGCGGATGCTTTAGTCCAGGTCTGGGAGGAGATCCCTCAGGAGACCATCCGCCACCTCATCAGGAGCATGCCCAGGCGTTGTAGGGAGGTCATACAGGCACGTGGAGGCCACACACACTACTGAGCCTCATTTTGACTTGTTTTAAGGACATTACATCAAAGTTGGATCAGCCTGTAGTGTGGTTTTCCACTTTAATTTTGAGTGTGACTCCAAATCCAGACCTCCATGGGTTGATCAATTTGATTTCCATTGATCATTTTTGTGTGATTTTGTTGTCAGCACATTAAACTATGTAAAGAAAAAAGTATTTAATAAGATTATTTCATTCATTCAGATCTAGGATGTGTTATTTTAGTGTTCCCTTTATTTTTTTGAGCAGTGTATATATATACACTAGCATGCTTTGATTTATACCTACAGTGTCCTGTATCGTCCATTGTATGCCTCTCGGTCATACAGGGCTCCCTTGTAAAAAAAAGATTAGCATCTCCATGGGACTTATTATAACTTCAAGCAGCAATGACCAGGGTCCAAGCTAAGTACCATTTTTATCGCCATATGTTCAAAGTAACACATAAATGTCTTCTCATGAACCATTGGGTTGATCTACATGACATGTTGCTACTTGGGCTCCCTCTAAACACCTCCCCTCTCCT
>CM042421.1:14170232-14242732 GCA_023634145.1 Thymallus thymallus | reverse complement strand
TCTCACTCTCTCTCATTCTCTTTCCATCTCCCCTCTCTCTCCCCCCTCCTGCCTCTCTCTCCCTCGCTCCTATCACGAAAGATCTCCACTGCGGCCAGCTAAGTGTGTGTCTCTGTGTGGGAGATGCCGCTTGGTTTTATCCATGCTTAAGAGGGGGCCTCCTGTGCATCTATGGTGGAATACACACCACCTGGAGAACACAGCACTCAGCTGAAGAGAATAGCCCCTCTACTGCTAATGATGTTGTGTAAGACAGGGCAAATCCATCCAGTGTGAGGTAACAGAGGACAGGGAGAGAGGAGAAGTGAAGAAGGCTTAAAGGAGAAGCAGAGAGAGACCGAGGGAAAGAGGCGAACAGTGCGAGCAGAGTTGTTTTGTGCTGTACCGCCAGGGTTCCCTCTAATCCCATTCTGGAGAGGAGGGGTGGTTTGTCCTCAAGCCACCTGAGAAGAGGTGCCGCTAAAACGCAGCCTACATCTTTGATCAGTAGCCCTATCGTGTTGTACCACTCACCGACAGATGCTGCACTAGAGCTGCCTCTCTCTTAGTCTAAAGAGGATTCAGTATGGATGCACCATGACTCGTGACAGAAACCCAGTGCTGGGGCTACTTAGTGGTGCTATGAAGAGAGCTAAGCTATTCAGAGGATGTCTATTGTCAGTGGATGGTGAAAAATGTGTGTATGTGTGTGCTTGCTTGCGTGCGCGGGTGGGTGTGGCTTAAACCAAAACGTCAGTCATATTACTCAGTCCTTCCCACACCCTCTGGTGATGGTGGGCTGTGAGAGCTCTATACAGTTGTTTTGGGAACTAGAACCCACCTCTGTGATTCCGTCTGTTCAACAAGGATTTCTGGTGCCCTCTCTGCTTGGTTGTGCATGTTTGCGCGCCTCCCCTGACGTGTGTGATGCACCGTGTTTATGTGTGACTGCTCAATTGCCTGTTCCACGTGTCTGTTCTCTGTTTGCACTGTGTACATAACACCTGTAGCCTGGGTGGGCGGCAGGAAGCCTAGCGGTTAGCGTGTTGGGCCAGTAACCAAAAGTTAACTAGTTTGAATCCCCGAGCCGACAAGGTGAAAAATCCGTTGATCGGCCCTTAAGCAAGGCACTAAACCTTAATTGCTCCAGGGTCGCCGTCAATCATGGTTGATCCCTGGCCGTGACCCCACTCTCTGAGGGTGTTTCAGGTTACCCACTTGTACATGCAGTGTAACAGAACAAATATTAACACCCCCTATTTGACCTTTTGTGGGTAATGTTTAGAATGTCTCCGGAGCGCTAAGGACAATCACCATCAAACTCATCTGTTCCCCTCTACCACTCTAGAATCCTGACTCTAATGTCTCCACCGGCTGGGAGATAGAACCCAAATGAGTCCAAATGCAACAGAAACCACCTCAGAGGAGAGAGATGATGATTATAATTACTCAACCTACCAGCAGAGAAATGGAGCAGAACTAAATTTAGCCGTAGCTATAGTACAGTAGAGAGGAGAGAGAGTCACCTGACAGACTGGATCAGTCAGGGGAGTTTACTACACTGAAACAACAACACGTGAGCATCGTGTTAGCAGTGTGGAGGACACATCAATACAGGCATCATGCTATAGCAGTTAGCACGTGCTCTCCCAGGCAGCTTATATTGTAGGGAGAGTATGGGTGGTTAAAGTTAGGGTGTTAACCCAGTGTCCTCACCTGACCGATACCTGATACAACCATGGCCAGTGCCACCTAATCATCTCCAGCTTCCAATTTGACTCTTGCAGCTCTTCTCCAGGTTGTTGCTGTAGATGAGAAAGTGTCAAACTACCTGGTAAGGAAAGGGTTAAACAAAAACCTAAAAAGACATGCAGACAGGAAGACCAGTTAGTCCTGTAGTAGGATTCCCCTTGTTCATGAGAGAAGAAGAGCCTCTCTCTGCACCACTGCACACGCTCTATGCTGCACAGCTACGCTATCTGACCTGGATAATGGCACTGCGGCGTGTGTGTAATGGCTAGAGAGGATCTGTTATTACTACCTCATTGTGACATCTAACAACTTCACTTTACTGAAGAGTAGATGACACCTGAACGGCTGGCCGGCTGGATGACTGACTGACTGGAAGACAGATTTAGGACAGTAATCCCCTCTCAATGTCATGACCTCACTTTCTGCCTTTCCTGTTTCTAAGAACTGGGTGAGATACTGGAAATGAGAGGTGCAGAAAAAGATGACATCAGTGAGAGAAGTATTAAAAGCATTTGAAAGGTTTGCACCTTTTGCTTCAAGGAACTTGCTGGAGATCATTGAGCTTTAACGAATTAACCGGTTTCACACGTCTCTCCGCCACTTAGTTTCTACTGGCCTGTTAGGTTTTCCACCAGAGCTCTGAGGTCTGCAGCGTCGTTCCAGCTCTCTGTGTGTCTGTAGCTCCTCACGGCTCTGCTGTCACCCATCTGCTCCCTATAGCCTTACATGGAGACACAACCACTCTCCTCTAGGCTGGGATTGGACCTGTTTACTAGGAAGTGAACGCTAGAGAGGAGAGTTAGGAAAAGAGGGAGGGGAGAGAGAGTGAGAGAAAGCGAGAAGGAGAGAGAACGAGGTATTGCTCAAGAGTGTTTTTGGGTTACGGCCACGTTCTCCCCTTCACATCCAAACTAAGACGGTATGTTCCTCCTAGCTCCTAGCTCCTAGCTCCTGGCTCCTAGCTCAGCAACACACACTCCCTGTTTAAACCTTAATTCTTGTTAACAGAGAATCTTAAATGGCCTAACAGCTAGACTCTATCTAGGTCATGTGTTAGTGTAGTGTAGCTATGTTGTTCAGTCCGGATTTGTCCCAAATGCACCCTATTCCCAGGTCAAAAGTAGTGCACTACATTACAGGGTGCCATTTGGGAAGTAGGTTAAGTTGTTCAGTCTGTCTTCACCCCCCTGGTCTAAGTGTGTGTAATTACTGGGCTATAAAGCCTCTTAGACCGGCTGCTCAACTCTCTGTGATTGTAGTAGAACTCAAAGAGTTTGGGTCTCTGCAGAAAGCCTTCCTGTAATCTAGTGTAAGGAGATAAGCAGGGCCATTGATCTGAGGAGAGATCGATGGTAGATTCTATAGGCACTGCTGTGATTAAGGCAGAATTGAAAGAGAGAGGAGGGGAGATGGAGAGAGAGGGGAGATGGAGAGAGAGACAGAGACTTTTACCAAGATCTTTGTGGACTTGTCTCATCAACGTCTAACGTCTTGACTTATCATGACAAACTGACTTGTCAACGAACCAACGCACACTCCATGGTTCATCTACTTTCAGAGCATATAAACAGTGTGTGTGCGTGTGAGAGAGAGAGAGAGAGAGAGAGAGAGAGAGAGAGAGAGAGAGAGAGAGGGAGAGAGAGAGAGAGAGAGAGCGAGAGAGAGAGAGAGAGAGAGAGTGTTTAAGCAAGAGTCACAGATCTGACATATTCGCTTGAGTTCATGCGATATCGCTTGTGTCTTCATCAGCTGTGTGTGTGTAAGTAAGCATGTCACTGCAAGTCTACACCTGTTGTTTACGAAGCAAGTGACAAATAACATTTGATGGGTGGTTGGGTTGGGGTCCGTGCGATCCGGGATCCTTGGGACGTCCCGACCCCATTTGAAGTTGAGATTTCAAAAATGGTTAGGGTTTAGGGTAGGAACATAGCAAGGATTCTGGATAGCACTGACCATGGTGTGTTTGTGTGTGAGTGTGTGTGTACACGCATGTGTGTGTATTCAATTTGAAAACAAAAGTTTCACAGATGTGAGGTGTTGGCCACAGGTCATGCAATAGCCTCTGCTGTGGTTGTGTGTATGTGTGTGTGTATATAGTGTGTTTAGCAGCAGTGTGTGTGTGTGTGTATATAGTGTGTTTTGTATGGTGTGTGTGTGTGTATATAGTGTGTTTTGTATGGTGGGTGTGTGTATATAGTGTGTTTTGTATGGTGGGTGTGTGTATATAGTGTGTTTTGTATGGTGGGTGTGTGTGTGTATATAGTGTGTTTTGTATGGTGTGTGGTGTGTATATAGTGTGTTTTGTATGGTGGGTGTGTGTATGTAGTGTGTTTTGTATGGTGGGTGTGTGTATATAGTGTGTTTTGTATGGTGGTTGTGTGTGTGTATATAGTGTGTTTTGTATGGTGTGTGTGTGTGTATATAGTGTGTTTTGTATGGTGTGTGTGTGTATATAGTGTGTTTTGTATGGTGTGTGTGTGTGTGTATATAGTGTGTTTTGTATGGTGTGTGTGTGTATTTAGTGTGTTTTGTATGGTGTGTGTGTGTGTGTGTGTATATAGTGTGTTGCTGGGCTGTTGAATTATACTGTATATCAGAGGATCTAGATCTCTGACTCACTATAGCACCACCTAAGACATATCGGCTGCATTCCAAATTTCCCCCTATTCTCTATTTAGTGCACTACTTTTGACCAAGGCCCATAGGGTACTGGTCAGAAGTAGTGCACTATGTAGGCAATAGGGTGCCATTTGGAACGCAAGCATAGATCTGAAGATCCATGCAGCCCTATCTAGCTGTAACCCTGAAGGCTCAGCTGGATGCTTGTCTTTGGATTATCACACACTGTTTCACACCGCCTCTCTGTCTGTTAGCTACTTAGGCTACTTCATAAAACATTTACCATCACATACACACACCCCAAGCAAACTCCTCGCCTTCACTCTGCCTCCCTGCCCTCCGTCCCTCTCTCGCTCCCTTTATCTGTCATTCCTCTGTCATCACAATGAGACTCTTATGCATGTTTTAGCATCTTAGTCTTCTTCCTACAGGGCTGGTGTGTGTGGATCTCACTGTCCTGTTAAATCAACTAACAAGCTTGAAATCTACCATGTATAAATCGTTGTGCAAGTGCGTGTGAGAGAGCATGATTGTGTGTGTGCTTGCAGATGTGTGTGTGCGTGTGTGCGTCTGTCTGTGTGCATGTGTGTGTCAGCCCAGTGTCTCACTCGGAGTGCCCTCCCCCTCAGCAGTCTCAGACTTTTAAGCAACAGATGTGAGATGTCGACATGGTTCTGTGTCTTGTCATCACAGAACTATGTGTTTCTGTGCCTGGAGAGGACCTGTTATTCAATTCCTTCTCTCTTTGTTTTTCTCTCTCTCTCTCTGGTTGAGGTGACCGCATCAGGGACCTTACTGGACTAGAGCAGGAACAGCAGGGACCTTACTGGACTAGAGCAGGAACAGCAGGGACCTTACTGGACTAGAGCAGGAACAGCAGGGACCTTACTGGACTAGAGCAGGAACAGCAGGGACCTTACTGGACTAGAGCAGGAACAGCAGGGACCTTACTGGACTAGAGCAGGAACAGCAGGGACATTACTGGACTAGAGCAGGAACAGCAGGGACATTACTGGACTAGAGCAGGAACAGCAGGGACCTTACTGGACTAGAGCAGGAACAGCAGGGACCTTACTGGACTAGAGCAGGAACAGCAGGGACCTTACTGGACTAGAGCAGGAACAGCAGGGACCTTACTGGACTAGAGCAGGAACAGCAGCAGGCAAAGGGATGGAATTTTAAAGGTTTTACCCTGAGAAGAGAAATAGTACCTCCAATTATGTCTCTGGCAGCTCACCTCAGTGACATTATCAGCCTCTGCTGATAGTCCCATAGGGCGGCGCACAATTGGACCAGCGTCGTCGGAGTTTGGTCGGTGTAGGCCGTCATTGTAAATAAGAATTTATTCTTAACTGACTTGCCTAGTTAAATAAAGGTTAAATAAAATAATAATAATAATAATAATAAATTAACAGCCATACTAATCAAGCACAGAGAACGGAAAGTGAGATCCATACTAGTCAATCAGATAGAATGAGATGTGAGAGCCATACTAGTCAAGCAGAGAGAATGAGATGTGAGAGCCATACTAGTCAAGCAGAGAGAATGAGATGTGAGAGCCATACTAGTCAAGCAGAGAGAATGAGATGTGAGAGCCATACTAGTCAAACAGAGAGAATGATATGTGAGAGCCATACTAGTCAAGCAGAGAGAATGAGATGTGAGAGCCATACTAGTCAAGCAGAGAGAATGATATGTGAGAGCCATACTAGTCAAGCAGAGAGAATGAGATGTGAGAGCCATACTAGTCAAGCAGAGAGAATGATATGTGAGAGGCATACTAGTCAAGCAGAGAGAATGAGATGTGAGAGCCATACTAGTCAAGCAGAGAGAATGAGATGTGAGAGCCATACTAGTCAAGCAGAGAGAATGAGATGTGAGAGCCATACTAGTCAAGCAGAAAGAATGATATGTGAGAGCCATACTAGTCAAGCAGAGAGAATGAGATGTGAGAGCCATACTAGTCAAGCAGAGAGAATGAGATGTGAGAGCCATACTAGTCAAGCAGAGAGAATGAGATGTGAGAGCCATACTAGTCAAGCAGAGAGAATGAGATGTGAGAGCCATACTAGTCAAGCAGAGAGAAGGAGATGTGAGAGCCATACTAGTCAAGCAGAGAGAATGAGATGTGAGAGGCATTTTCTCATTACAGCAGCAGCTCAACCTGTTGTGGATCATTAAGCTGTGATGTTGGCTGTGACACTCAGAAGAAACATCTCCATCCGGACAGAGAGTCTCAAACGGCTCTCTCTCTCTCCTCTTCTCTCTCAGTCCACTGCACACAGACTGCACTTAATCACCCAATGGTGCTCAACACAGATCCTCACGGCCATGCTTTTCTAGTTTTATTTGATCTCCTTTCTTAAAAACTGTCTGCAGCTGGAAGTTCCTAGTTCACCTCCATTAGATATACAAGTCACATAGCTACAATACCAGTTCCATTTAACTGCAGAGACCGTCCATATTGTGTGTGTCTGTAATGGGGTGTGTACAGATTAGATGTAGTAAGGGTGTCCAGTCTTTGTTGTTAACCAACAGTGGGGCTTGGTGGAGGATTTGGGATGTGGAGCAGCGGCGAGGCTTAAAGACAAATTTTGCAGCGTACGCAGCGAGCAAAACATCTAGGTTCAGAAGGGCAGCCGCAGAGTTAATCCTATCTGGGGTGGGGAGAAGTCTTAATACACACACAGACTAACAGCGGGCACTCACACACGCACACACACTCACTGCTTTCTCTTTCAAAATAGTATGAGGTTAAAGTGCCTGCTGTGTGCTGCTGCCAAATGTGCTGTTTAGCAGCGGTGGAAGGTGTGTGTGTGTGTGTGTGTGTGCATGTGTGTGTGAGAGTATTACCCCTAGTCCACCTCTGTAGATACTGATGTTGCTGACTCTGCCTCCAGATTGACAGACTGACAGAGGGAGATTTCTGATAACAACTCCTGAGCTCACTGGATGTTGTTGGGACTGGAGTTGGTGCCGGGTTGGTTGTGATCGTGTGTGTGAACAGAACCATTCTGCCCCGAAGCAAAGCGATGCAGCACTGCACTCACTGACCCTCACATATCAAAACACCCCCTCTCTTTCTCTTTCCCTCCCTCTCTCTTTCTCTCTTTCTCGCTCTCACTCTCTCTGTCTCTGTCTTTGTCTTTGTCTCTCTCTGTCTCTCTGTCTCTCTCTGTCTCTCTCTCTCTGTCTCTCTGTCTCTTTCGCTGTCTCTCTCTCTCCCTTCCTCTTTCTCTACAACAACAGTGTTCGGGTTCCCATCTCTCCTCTCTGTTTTGTCTCTGATCTGTTTCCCAGGAAACAGAGAGAGTCTCCTGCTGGGTAGTGCTACATTAGTAGAAGTGTACTGTAGTAGCACGATGCTGTAAGGATACTCTGTGGGAACGGGGAGTGTTTGGAGTTTTATATGATGTGTGTTTGTGCTTGCTGCTATACGTGCATGCCTGCATCAGTGGGTGTGTGTGATTTGGGGGGTGAGCGATATTTTGGGGGTTATTTTTCTATTCCTGACCCAGACCTTGCATTGAAGTGTGTGTGTCTGTTTAGTTCAAACCTGTCCCTGTGTGTCAGTCCCAGTGTGTCCTCTTGGGCCAGCTTGCTCCAGACCATGTCTAGAGGTTAGACCAGGACTAGAGTCTAGTCGGTAGGATAGGACCAGACCAGGGCTAGAGGCTAGGCGGTACGATAAGACCAGACCAGGGCTAGAGGCTAGGCAGTAGGATAGGACCAGACCAGGGCTAGGGGGTAGGATAGGACCATACCAGGGCTAGAGGCTAGGCAGTAGGATAGGACCAGACCAGGGCTAGAGGCTAGGCAGTAGGATAGGACAAGACCAGGACCTGTTGGTTTGAGGGGAAGTCACGCTGGCCTTTCTCCACACTCATTCCTTACTGTGGCTGTCTGAAGACACTTTGCACACAGTCAGGGAGGTAATGACCGGAAAGAGCTATTTTAGTCTCAAACTCTCTTTGATTACACACACAGCCCCTTGCTCTACCAGAAGTGTGTGTGTGTGTGACTGTGTATGTGTGTGTGTGTGTTAAAAATGTGAGAGATTAAAGTGACATGAGTAATAGGACAGACTCACCCCAAAAAGCTTCCAGTACATGTATTTATTACATCAAATATCATCCAGCATTTTATAGTCGTCTAGTCTTCGATTGCCTTTGAATATGAGTTATTGCCTTTGAATAGACTGGACTGTTGAGATAGGATAGGATATTAGTTTCTGTTGTGAAACTATGTCTGAACCTCTCTCCGGTGAACTCTCGTTCATTTGGGAAGTGTGTTTTTAGAATGCACTCATCCTTTCTGTCTCTTCCTGTTGTGTGGGCTTGACTCCCTGCTATGTTTTCTAGAAGTACCTTCTTGGTGTGTGGTTGCGAGTGTGTGTGTGTGGTTTGCGAGTGTGTGTGTGTGTGTGTGGTTGTGAGTCTGTGTGTGTGTGTGTGTGTGTGTGTGTGTGGTTGTGAGTGAGTGTGTGTGTGTGTGTGTGTGTGTGTGTGTGTGTGTGTGTGTGTGTGTGTGTGTGTGTGTGTGTGTGTGTGTGTGTGTGTGTGTGTGTGTGTGTGTGTGTGTGTGTGTGTGTTGTTGTGAGTGTGTGTGTGTGTGTGTTGTTGTGAGTGTGTGTGTGTTTGCCCATTCCTTGTGTGTAGAGCTGAGTGACAGTGCCTTGTGGTTCCATGGAGGTTGAGCAACACTGTCATTACAAACCCTGAGACACTTTCCTCTTCCTCCCAGAGATCCACAGGGCCTTCAGACACACACACACACACACACACACACACACACACACACACACACACACACACACACACACACACACACACACACACACACACACACACACACACACACACACACACACACACTCACTCACAACCACACACACACACACACACAGACTCACAACCACACACACACACACACACAGGCTCACAACCACACACACACACACACAGAACCACACACACACACACACACACACACACATACAGACTGTATCCACCATATAGTGCACTACTTTTGTCGACTCCCCTTCGCAATCCATACAGAACCCAATGCACACTCCCCATCACATCTAGTCCACCATCTAGTCCACACTACAGCCTGCAAACATCTAGTCCACCATCTAGTCCACACTACAGCCTGCAAACATCTAGTCCACCATCTAGTCCACACTACAGCCTGCAAACATCTAGTCCACCATCTTGTCCACACTACAGCCTGCAAACATCTAGTCCACCATCTAGTCCACACTACAGCCTGCAAACATCTAGTCCACCATCTAGTCCACACTACAGCCTGCAAACATCTAGTCCACCATCTAGTCCACACTACAGCCTGCAAACATCTAGTCCACCATCTTGTCCACACTACAGCCTGAGCCCACTCACCCAGCTACACTGAGAATCTGGGTCTCCAACCCACATAACATGTCCTCTCCTCTGCTGTAATTTCTCCGTGCCTCGCTGCCTGGCCTGGTTGTAGAGAGTGAGTCACTCAGAGATAACACTCATTCATTCTACTGGCTGGCCTTAATGACTTTACCCATTAGGCCAGAGTGAAGCCCAATCAATGAACTGGCCTGGATAGATGAGACTGGGCCTGGGCTGGCCCTGCTTAGCATCACTGTAATAGAGTAGAATACAGTCCTGGTCATGTGACAATAGGCCAAAGGGATTGACTGCTCTCTTCTCTGTTGTAATATTTTCTCTCCGGTAACAACCGCCTGCCGTGTGTGTGTGTGTGTGTGTGTGTGTGTGTGTGTGTGTGTGCGTGTGCGTGTGCGCGTGTGCGTGTGTGTGTGAGGGGAGTTTTCATTTAAGAGGAGTAATTGCATGGGTCCCAGTGTTGCCGGTGTCCTTAAGGGATTACGTGGTGCGTCACTCAAAGCTTGTCTTCCTTGGCCAACGTCATCCCAGCCCCACGGACAAGCGTGCACACGCACACACACACACACACACACACACACACACACACACACACACACACACACACAATGCATTGCCTCTGTAGCAGCTGTGTTGGCTGTATAGTAATTGCTTTGTCCAGGGCCCGCAGGACCTAGGAATGTGCATCTGTGTGTGCGTGTACGTGTGCGTGCGTAATAATAATGTGTGACACCAGCTTTCTGTGGTAATGTGCCTGTTACTGCTTCACCTGATGATAACTAGTGTCAGGCCTGGGGGGGGGTGTGTGTGTGTGTGTGTGTGTGTGTTTGTGTGTGTGTGTGTGTGTGTGTGTGTGCAATGACTACACCAAAACAACGTGAGACAGCATTCAACTGTGGCTGAGTAGCTTAGTTCTCATGAGTGTGTGTGTGTAAGTGTGTGTGTGTGTGTGTAAGGGAGAGTCTCCCAAGAGTTACATGCTAGTGAGTCTTGTCCTCCCCATGCGTGGGTAGAAGGCCTCTAGAACAGTGTTGAATGAGAGGGAGTGTGAGGTGGAACACTGGAACACAATAGCGCAGAGAACACATTGATCTCACCTGACAAGAAAAGCCTGTTTCCAAACCTCGATTGAAGGATTGACCTTTAGATTCTGTTGTGTTACTGGGTTTTATTTGATTGTATCCAAGCTGTGGTTTGTTTCATGGGTCACTGCTTCCCCTAGATTCTGTTATACTGCTATTTGTCCAAGGCTATGTCTCTCTGAATAGGCTGAGGATCATGCAAGAATGCCTGAGAAATTGCCCCTAGGATCAGTTTACCCTCCCCAATTCCTAACCGTAACCATTGGGAGGGGAAAACCCATAAGTGACCTTAGATCAGTGTCCAGGATAGAGGCGAGTTGATCTTACTCCTGGGAAACCAATCGCATTTAATTACTATTAGGCATCAACTTACCGTACCCAAATCCTATGCTTATCTATGAGAGGTTAAAACTGACCTTAGATCAGTGCTATGTTTTAGGAGCGACTTGGTCCTACTCCTGAGTCCTGACTGAGAAACCACTCCGGTGCTCTCGACCTCATTTCATTACTGTTGATTTCCTGTCTGATGAGTGTGTAATAACTGAGTCACTCTCTCTCCGTCATCACAGAATCCATCTGCCCTCATATAACTAAGTGTTTCTCTGACTCCACTGATTATAATGCATCAGAGCGCTCCATTGTTTAGCTCAGTCCTCTTTTACTTTTCATTAAAGATGTTGGACCCTGTAATGTTTTCATTAGGAATGCAGGCCTCGTCTTTTCCGTTGGTCACGCCCGCTGTGTCTGGGTGCTACCGGTGTGAAATGCGATGCTGCCGATTTTAGGCACAGACCTAGGACCAGCTTACCCTCCCCAAGCTTGACCTTTAACTATTAGGTTGAACAGTTCTAAACTCTCCGTAGACCCGTGTTTTAAAGAGGCAGCTTCATCCAGCTCCCCTGAGGCTCTGAGTAAACCACTGGCTTCCTGTTAACACACCCAGTTAATGGCTGTTCATCAAAGACCTGGGTTGGGTCTCATTCCAAGAAGTTGGCCCCTCCCTTTTACTCCTCATTCTACTCTTTATTCATGCTGCTCAATTTCCCTTCTTGGGAGTAATACAGTTCTACTACAAAAAATATCTGGGATGCCTGTGTTGGCCAAATCATGTCCAGTGCTCCTATCGTATCTAAAAGGAAAGATTGAAAAGGAGCAACATATTAGGAATGAAACCCAGCCAGTGCCAGCCTTCTTCGCTGTTCTCTGAAGTTCCGTCAAAGCTTGGGTTAGAGTTAAGATGAAACAAATTACATAAGGGATGGCGAAAAAGGAAAAAACAATGTTTCTGATCTTCCTTCACAGACTGTGGTGCATGTCTAATCTTATTTCATATAGCAGCCGCTTCAAACTCTGACTCTAGCAGTTACAGTGGTAATGGGCTGCAGATCAACTGTGCTGGAGTTATTGACCTCTAACTGAACCATTCCTCTTGTGTTTACATAGGCCCAGAGAGATGAACGATAGGCCAAGAACACACTCTCCGTCTTTCTGTGTGTGTGTGTGTGTGTGTGTGGGAAGGATCTGATGTGAGGCCAAGCCGTCTCCCATGGTAACAGTCCAGGGAATATTTTGCTCTGTCCATGAATGTCAGAGATGCACTCATGACTGAAGCCAGATGGAATCTGCTGTGAACTTTTCTCATCAATGCCTTTATGGATTTATGGCATATTCATATTTCCACCGATATTTGGTTTGATTTCAATTACGCCCACAAGGGCTATCTTTCATTCCAAATAATTTATGAACGCTTAACATGGATGAGTGGGTGTGTCTTAGTGTCCTAATATCAACTCTGATGTCACTCCTCCTTGACAAAACCCAACGCGGGAAAGAAGGCTGAGGGTTGGGGAGCAGTAGGACTCTGTTATTGCTGGTGATGAGATAGCGTGCGTCCTCCTTCCATCTGGGCAACACGTCATGGTGTAACAGGAACATGTGTACCCATGTTGT
Source organism: Thymallus thymallus (assembly GCA_023634145.1). Lineage (NCBI taxonomy): Eukaryota > Metazoa > Chordata > Actinopteri > Salmoniformes > Salmonidae > Thymallus > Thymallus thymallus. Next base: position 14,229,954 of record CM042421.1, on the reverse strand, counting down.
CTGTGTGTCTGGGTTCCTCCTGTGTAAAAACAATCTGTTTATGTTCCAGGAGGAACCTGATGGATTATGTGTGTTTGTTCATCTGTGTGTGTTTATGTGTGTGTTTGTGTGTGTCCATGCCTGCGCGTGTGTGAAAAGAGAAAGTGTGTGTATCCTGGCTCCATTCCATTAGTGAGCTCCTGTCTAATTGAAACCTCTGAACGGCCCTCAGCAGGTGGAGGCAATGATCCACCAGGTCATTACGGTCCATTGAGGACAGTTTTGCTGTGTAACATGGGTTGTGTCGCCCCATGCAGCGTCATCATGGCCTCTAAATGTGTGGGCGGCAAGTAGCCTAGCGGTTAGAGCGTTGGGTCAGTAACCGAAAGATCGCTGGTTTGAATACCCGAGACGACAAGGTGAAGAAAAAAAAATGTCTGTGTCCTTGAGCAAGCCGTCGGTAAGCCGTCATTGTAAATAAGAATTTGTTCTTAACTGACTTGCCTACTTATATAAAGGTTAAAAAAAGTGTCTCTTTTTTTAACCTTTATATACTCTTGCCTGATTCACCCCCCCTGGTATCATTCTCTTGCCTGATTCACCCCCCCTGGTATCATTCTATTGCCTGATTCACCCCCCCTGGTATCATTCCCTTGCCTGATTCACCCCCCCGGTATCATTCTATTGCCTGATTCACCCCCCCTGGTATCATTCCCTTGCCTGATTCACCCCCCTGGTAGCCTGGCAGTAGCCTGGCTGACACAGTGAGGAAGAGCTGTGACTCACTGGTCTGGAAAGGAGGCCGTTTGTTAATGCAGTATTAGCTCAGAAAATGTGGACGCATTGATTTTGCTGGAGGGTTGATTGGATTTGAAAATCCAACAGTTGTAATGGAAGGGGGCGGCGCTCGGGGCTGTGGGTGTTAGAGTGAGAAAGACACAGAGGAGAATCAACAGTCCCCTTCATTATCAACGCATCGCCCCAACAACATCCACGCAGCCTTTCCAAACTCTGAAGTCAGGAGGACTTTGAGTTTGGTATCTGCCAGACTGGGAAGGATTTGACATGAACACATAAATGCAGTCACAACATAAGCACTCTGACGTGACTCTTGGGTGCATGTGGGGAGATTTAATCTGGATCAATAATATTAGGAGCTTTCTTGTGCGCTTTTGCTGAATTGTGTGTAATCTGTGGAGGCGTATGTGTGTAATCTGTGGAGGCGTATGTGTGTAATCTGTGGAGGCATATATGTGTGTAATCTGTGGAGGAGTATGTGTGTAATCTGTGGAGGCGTATGTGTGCAGTCTGTGGAGGCCTATTTGTGTAATCTGTGGAGGCGTATGTGTGTAATCTGTGTAGGCATATGCACTCCAGTGTGTGTTTCCCTCCTAGTGATGTAGGGCAGAAGGAGGTGTGGCCAACTGGGGGCATTGTGTTAGTCCCCACAAGGTCAGATGCTATTCCTAGGGTGTTTAGGGTTAACGTTAGAATTAGTGTTAGGGTTAGAATTACATTAAGGGTTAGGGTTTAGAGATAGGGTTATGGTTAGGGTTAGGGTTAAGGTTAGGTTTTTGGCTTAAGGGAAAATATGATTTTGAATGGGACTGAATTGTGTGTCCCCACAGGTTAGCTGTGCAAGAGTGTGTGTGTGTGTGTGTGTGTGTGTGTGTGTGTGTGTGTGTGTGTGTGTGTGTGTGTGTGTGTGTGTGTGTGTGTGTGTGTGTGTGTGTGTGTGTGTGTGTGTGTGTGCGTGCGTGTGACTCAGTGCTGTAGGGCTGACATTAGCAGTAGTGTCCTGTGCCAGTCACATCACATCAGCAATATAGCCGCTAACCCCATCAGAGACCCGGCACGCTTAGACATGGGACCCACACACACACACACACACACGGTTACTACACACATACGGTTACTACACACACACCCACGGTTACTACACACACACACTGCTTCACAGGCTAAAGGGATTATTACCCTTTCACCAGAGCTAATGCTAATGCTAATTACCCCATGCTAAAATAACGAGCGTGGAAGTGTGTGTGTGTGTTTGTTTGTTTACACAACAAAAACAAACCTTTCGATGTAGGAGTGAAGACGGTGAGCCTGTGTGGTCTTGGGTAGTGCAGGACAAGAGACCTCAGACAAAATGATTGGCTTACAGTAATACTAGGCTCCCCAATACTATCGCGTCACAGCTAACTTGGTTTTGGGCGTCAGAGCAGAAAGACTGGGAAGCGACAGCCTTGAGCCTCTCCTCTTCTGTCCTTGGCTTGTGTCTAGAGTCTCATCCGTCTGCCTCATCGCTGCCTGTGTAAAGTGACAGTTGTTGTTGTTGCTGCCTTAACAGTGATTATTTTGTCATTCATGTGGATGAGACCGATTATGCAGCGCATTGTGTTTAATATTCATTACCGCATTCTGCTGCCTACGCTGTGTGTGTGAGAGAGAGAGGATGTGTGTGTGTGCCTTCCTCCTCAGTGCATACCACGGTAGTTATATGAACACACGGTTGCTCTGCTGTGTGTGTGTGGTGATCTTCTGGCCTTGAAGAGAGGGATCTTGAGGCTTGATCTTTTCACTCTCTCCTGATGTGTGTGTGTGTGTGTGTGTGTGTGTGTGTGTGTGTGTGTGTGTGTGTGTGTGTGTGTGTGTGTGTGTGTGTGTGTGTGTGTGTGTGTGTGTGTGTGTGTGTGTGTGTGTGTGTGTGTGTGGCAGACTGCTTGAGAGGGAGTGTGTGTGAGTGTGTATGGCCCAGCTGTGTGTCACGGAACTGACTATGTCAGTGTGTCTGCTCTACTCTGCTCTCTATGGAACAACAACAGCTGTTTACTATCAAGTCTCCAGTCACTCTCTCGCACGCACACACACACACACACACACAACACAACACACAGCCTGAGGAAAACAACCCCAGGAGTCAGGCAGTGTGTATTTTCCTGGAATGGAACAGAATGACAGCCATTAGTGTCAGTATCTATCCTTCTACATAATGGAAAACATTATTTATTACAACATAAACATTTGTTGGAATGTAAATGAACTGTTCCACAGAGTGGTGGCTTCTCAGTCAGCCTGCGAACTAGCTAGCTGAGAGGGATGAGCTAAGCTCTCCTCTCCTCTACTCTGAGGACTGCTGGAGCTGCTGTCAGCTTCTCTTTTGGGGAAAGCCTGGCATTCTCCTGCCACATTCCCAATACGTAACGTCACTTTCCCAATGAGATGTTCCTGGAATTCCTCCACTGTATCCCTGTTAGACTAGCGCAAGGCAAAGTTATCCCCAAGAGCAAAGAGCTGGAGAGAGGAAGAGGCTGTATTAGAGGATGTAATTAGGACCTCCTGTTCCAGCTGTAAGGGGCTGGGGAGCTGTCTGATGGTATATTTTAGGGGTGGTTGGCATTCTGCTGTCACATTCCCAGTTAGTCATTCCTAGAATGTTCCACCTGGTTGGGAATCTGGAGGGCTGGCTAGACTGACACCTTTGTGCCACTGAAAGGAATGTTCTCCCCACTGTGCTGCTGTCTCTGTCTCTGTCTCTGTCTCTGTCTCTATCTCTCACGTCTTCTTCTTTCCCTCGTTCTCTCTTTCATTCTCTCTTTTTTTAACTGGGTGGTAGGTAGCTAGTCACTGGAAGGTCGCTGGTTTCGAATGCCCGAGCCGGTTAGGTGGAAAATCTGTCGATGTGCAAGGTACTTAACCCTAATTGCTCCTCTAAGTCACTCTAGATAAGAGCATCTGCTGAATGACTCAAATGTAAATGTAATGCAAATGTGTGTGTTTGTGTGTGTGTTTGTGTGTGTGTGTGTGTGTGTGTGTGTGTGTGTGTGTGTGTGTGTGTGTGTGTGTGTGTGTGTGTGTGTGTGTGTGTGTGTGTGTGTGTGTGTGTGTGTGTGTGTGTGTGTGTGTGTATTTCACATGCCTGCCATAGTGTAGCCATGTCTCTCAGTCCCAGCCTGGCTCATTACTGTGCCTCTGCCTTTGTGACTCCCCAATCTCCTCTCTGTCTGTCTCAGTGTCCACTTCATATCACATCACCATATTTCTGCAAACTTCAACCACCCTTCACTCTATTTAAAAAATAATGACTGCGCTTCTTTGTGTGTTTACCGTTTGTGGGTCTAGATGTGTGTCTCTCCAAGGAATAGGAATCTCAGTGAAACTGGATCCATACTGGTCTAAGTATAGACTGAGCTCATAGAGGGTTGAGTTGAGGCTGTAGTGAAGGGATAGGCTGGCTGTGTTCTACTACTGCATGTCAACCCTAACAGTGAGAAAGTGTCACTTTGACAGCCTCTACCAGATGTAAGCCCAGCTTATAGCACTCTCTATCTGTCTGTGTCTTTGTGGATGTTTTATTCACAGCTAAATGGATTCTAGTCTCATTTCTTACAAAGTATTTTATCCATGCACAATGCATATTTAACTTGTTCTTATCTCTAACTGACTGTGCTTTAAGCTTCCATATCTACACCGCATCGCTATAGTGGTATCTATGCATCTATTTGTTTCCTTATCAAGTAGATGTCTCTTCTGGAGATTTAAAAGATGGAAGCGTTGTACATATGCATGAAAAGTCGCCAATTAGCATGTGTCATAAAGAACGCATACATTGCAACCTAATTTCATCAGCCAAATGCGTGCTGCTAAGTCAAGACGACAAAAGAGATTTACGAAACGCATTTTGCTTTATAAATAATTCATAATGGGAATATGGAACAACAGCTGAAATCTGTGCATCATTTGTCCTGAGATTTTCTCTCAGCGCCCTCTGCTGGACATGTTTTCCTCATACACTAGTTGATTATAGCAAGGAAGGAAGGAAGGAAGGAAGGAAGGAAGGAAGGAAGGAAGGAAGGAAGGAAGGAAGGAAGGAAGGAAGGAAGGAAGGATGCATTTTTCAACAGGATCTTTAACTGTCCTAAAGGTGTTATCACATGCTGCACAGTGCACACTACAGCTACCATCGCTCTCTCTCCCTCTACGCCTGTCAGTGTTTGAACATGGGCTCCATTCCTCCCTCTCTCTCTCCCGCCTTCCTCCTGGACAGACTGTGACAGACTGTCCAAACAGCCTCTAGGCTAGTTAGTTAGAGCAGTGGTTGGAGACAGACGCCTCTGGTGTAAATTTCCGCCTGTTGACTGTTGTTGTCTCTCTCTTTCGCTCTCTCTCTCTCTCTCTCTCTCTCTCTCTCTGCTCTCTCCCAGTTCTCTTCCTTGCAGGCTGTTGTCTTTAGACATTCCGGTGTTCTGGGAAATTCAGCTGTAGCTGGAGCGTCTGTCCTAACTGGAATCTAAGCTCTTCTATATCCTGGCCATAGATGCAAGGCTCAGGGTTCAGAAAATGTAGGAGCACCTCTGGGATATGGGACAGTGACTGGGATACTGGGGCTGGGGCTTCTCTCTCGCTCTCTCTGCCCTGTGGGTTATCACCGGCCGGTGGGACAGTCACTGGGGCTTGGACTAGAGATTGGGCTCCCTCTCTATTTCTCTGGATAACAGAGAGAGCCACCCATCCACTCACCCAGCTGAGCAGAGGCACGCTGCAGAATGGAACATTTGTTCCCATCCTTTATTCATGAGGGAGCAGCAGCCCTCCAGTCACTCTCAGTCACTCAGACGACAGGGATATTAATTCCCTGTAACATCTCCAGCTGACGATCCACGGATTAACCCAGGGCCCAGTGTCAAGTAAATAGAGAATAGATTGGACTCAGACTGTATCTAACTGTATCTAACTGCTCACACCTGTACCCTGAGTCACAGTTCTAGGATCAGCTTAGCCTCTTTGAATCAACATGAATAGGATTTGAGGCAGAATATTAGATGCATGCACGCTCACTCAGACTTGTTCTGCTTTACTCTCCGCTCTCTCTGGGACAAGAGACATATGGGATGTTTTAACGTTTCAGGCTATAGCCCTATATCTCTGGACCCGAGGAGGGGTAAAGGCTCCATCCCAAATCCCTCCTAAAACTGTCAGAGGAGAGGAGACCCTCAGGGTGGAGTTACAGGGGCGTAATGAACCCTTAGCCTCCCTCCCTGACTCTGGCCTGTAGTAAATGCTAATGTTAGCCTCTCTACTATCCTCTAGTCTCCATAGGACTGGACAGCTAGCTGTGTTATGGCACAAGGCTCTCAGAACACAAACACGTGCAAAAACACACATTATCTGTCCCACTCGTAGTGGAATTCTGTCCACATTGTGTCTACATTCTCTGTGTTAGTGCAATTAGCTTGTGTGCGTGTGTGTGTGTGTGTGTGTGTGTGCGCGTCCGTACGTGTGTCTCTCCATGTGTGTTGCATTATGGACTGTAATGTCTGCGCTGAGGAGTCGGGAAGCAAGTTCAGAGATTGAATAATTTAATAGATAAACGGCATGAACAAAACAAGAAACAAGACACAAAGCACAGACAGGAAGCTGGAACAGAGTCAATGACACCTGAGGACAGATATAGGGAAGGTAATCAAAGAAGTGATGGAGTCCAGGTGAGTGTGATGAGGCGCTGGTGCGCGTGACGATGGTGACAGGTGTGCGGGATAATCAGCAGTCTGGTGACCTAGAGGCCGGAGAGGAAGCACATGTGACAGTACCCACTCCCTGATGTGTGGCTCCAGCCGCAGGACGCCGACAAATTGAACGACCCCGGGGATCAGGAGCGGACCAGTCACCACTGCAGAGGCAGTCTGGTGACCTAGAGGTCGGAGAGTATACTTGACATGGACAGGCATTTTTATTCATATAGGTGCCTCCCACTCGTTTCCTACTCAAGGCTCTGATGAAGGCGATTCATGCCCGAAATGTAAGCCTGTTGTTTTTTTGTCCCGTTAATAAATCTTTCAGATTTACCCGGCAACAGTGCTCCTTTTTATTTATTCTCCCGGATAGTCACCAGTTGAAGTATCCTGGGGTAACTAATGTTTTGGGGATTCTCTTTAGAAGGGTTCCATCCACTGTAGAATAATGAAAATGTTACTCTTTCCAAAGTACTGTTTTCTCAAAGTGAATAGTACTCTTTCTCCTCTCTTCCATTCTCCCTCCATCTCTCCATCCCTCCCTCGTTCTTTCAATCTGGTCTGTATGCACAGCGCTGAAAGTGATTATAGAATCTGTTTTCTTTTTCCCCCAGTGCTTCCATGGAATTCTAATAACCCTTCAAAACCGCTGTATTATTTAACAGACAAGCCAAGCCCCTCTTGTCAGAACACACTGGCTGCATCCCAAATGGCACCCTATTCCCTGGGTGCCATTTGGGGCACAGGCACAGCCTGGGTAAGTCGTAGTAGAGAGTGCAGGGTGAATCAGCACTAAAAGGCAAATACCTTGATCCTACTGTCTGGAGCTAGTTCACATATTTGTTCATTTTGAGGTTGAGCCTCTTCATTGACAGAGACCTGAGAAGTTACATCACTCTCTCTTAGTCACACACTGACTATCAACCAACAAGCAACTGAAAGACTCACTCAGTGGAGCGAGGTGACATGTTTTGAACACCGTGCATTAATTCACTGTAAGAACCGACGCTGGGGATGAGAAGCAGGTACGGGGAGTAACATTTAATACTGATATCAAACAGAGCAGGACAGGAACAGGTACGGGGAGTAACATTTAATACTGATATCAAACAGAACAGGACAGGAACAGGTACGGGGAGTAACATTTAATACTGACATCAAACAGAACAGGACAGGAACAGGTACGGGGAGTAACATTTAATACTGATATCAAACAGAGCAGGACAGGAACAGGTACGGGGAGTAACATTTAATACTGATATCAAACAGAACAGGACAGGAACAGGTACGGGGAGTAACATTTAATACTGACATCAAACAGAACAGGACAGGAACAGGTACGGGGAGTAACATTTAATGCGGACATCAAACAGAACAGGACAGGACAGGAACAGGTACAGTTTGTTATTGGAACAGTCAGGAGTAGCCGGATTAACAAATAGTTTGTTATTTCAATTCGTAATTAAATAGTTTATTTTTTTTATTTTGGAAGGATTTTATCATTTGCAATTATGTCTACTTATGATAAGGTAAAAGGTTTATGTTTCTGTCTCCATATGTTATGGTAAATATATCCAATGCAAAAAACATCTACATTTAAATGGTATTAATATTAATTTGCATATATTTCTGTTAATTCCCATATATTCCCGTTAATTCCCATATATTCCCATTAATTTCCACATAAAGTTTCCACCTCTGAATATTCCCCAAAATGTGCAACCCTAATTGGAACACTCAGGAGTAGCTGGATTAGCAAATAGTTTTATCACCTGTCTATTTTAGTTTTTCCATCACCTCATCTACCAATACAATTATAGTCTGGCTGATGATGCCCATTTCCTATGGTAAGAGGAAGTGTGGGTGTGTGTGTGTGTGTGTGTGTGTGCATGTGGATTTTTGGAGGTCTCATCAGCCTTATATAAGTGTGTATTTCTCCCTCTGACGCCAGGAAAAAGGAATCAGTAAAAGTTTATGGTAAGACTCACCACCCCTCTAAGCAATGCATGGTTCTCTCTCTTCTCCTCTTCCATCTCTCTCCTCTCTCTCCCCAACAACTGGGAGTGAAGGGTAATTGAGTTTCGCCCTGGTTTCTAATTGTGGTTGCCATGTTCCCTTTCCCAGAGTGTAGTACAGTAATTGATTGCATCTACAGTTACTACTGCCTAACTCTCTAAGTGTATGTTGTTGCTTTAGAGCAGTGCTTCTCAATCTTTTTTCAATAACGTACCCCCTATCCATTTTTTTCTCAGCCAAGTACCCCCTGACCGGCCCCAATCATTTGAGATAGAAATAAAAGTTATGACTACGATATAGTGCCATTATTATGAGATTTATTAAACATTGTAAATGAAAAACATTTGCAATAATAAACATTTGCAATAATAAACATTTGCAATAATAAACATTTGTAATAATAAACAATGTATAATTACCGATCATGCAGTTAAAGTACCCCATGACTGGACCCCAAACATGTTTGATAAAAGAAACCTATATAAATAATATATATATACACAGTGTGTATATATATATGATGTTTATAACATTTTAGCTCAAAAACACTTGTAATAATAAACAACAAACTAAGTTCTGGTGGCTTTCCAACATGACACTGATGTTTGGTGCTGAGATGTCTCTGGAGGTGCGCCGGTTTCATCGAGCTGTTAGCTAGTTTCTCCCCACAGAAAAAACACAATGCCTGGGGAGGGTTGCCGTTTGTTGCCGTGAATCCCATCAAAACTTACCCCTCCTGATATTGACGGTATTCTGTTGGCTCCACTTTGGCTTTCTTTTTTTCTTCATCCTCCCCGTTCTCCGCTGTAGTATTGCTACGTTTTAACCAGGATTTCATTTAAATGTCTGTTTGTTTCCAGTAAAGCAACTGGCTTCCCGCTCGGCGTGATTCAAATTCTTCTCTGATTTAGGTAGTTTACAATCACATTTAAAATATAAACATTTTATATAAAAATGTGGTTTACATAAACATTTTATTAAACTTATTTTCGTATGATATTTTTTGTAATCATGGATGATTTTGTATATCTTTTAAATTAAATTAATAATCGAAATTAATTAATTAATAATTTACCCCCTACAGTACCGCAACGTACCCCTAGGGGTACGCGTACCCCCATTTGAGAATCACTGCTTTAGAGGACCACAGAGCTGTAGAGAATTCAATCACTGTGGGCTTAAGGCATTACTCCTCTCTCTGCTCTGTGGTAAATACATATGGATAGAATACTTAATTTCTGTTATCAGTTGAGAAGTTTTCATTGCATTGCACAAGCCCTATTTTACCAACCATCCATAGCCGACCCATAGCCTAGATCAGGGTTCCCCAACTGGTGGCCCAGTGGTTTTATTTGGCCGCCCAATTTCTTGAACTGCGTTGTTGGTTAAGGGCTTGTAAGTAAGCATTTCATGGTAAGTTCTACACCACATTGCTGGCGAATGTGACAAAGAATATTTGATTCTAATTTTGTTGGACGTAAAAGACTGTAAAAACACCAGCAAACCAGTTCCAAGTGATTTTTTATTTTGGAAATCTGTCCCTAAGTATTCCCACTCATAATAGAGACACTTGATCGTATACAAAAGTAAGCAAGGTTTTAAATTAATATGTTATAGTCAAATATATCTGTTTAGGCTTCTTGCAGTGTACAAATGATTTGTAATGACGATCCGCCCATGGCTGAATCTAGTTGATGTTGCCTGGTCTTAGATCTACAGTATCTCTCTGCTGCAGGGTAGTCTGTCTTTATTGAGAAAGATCCCACAGAAGTTGTGGATCTGTTAGATAATAATCGTTGGGGGAAACAAACGCTGCTGGCGACCAGTGTGTTTTGGAGAAGATGGGTTTGGTAAAGTGTCAGAACAGAAGACTGATCTTATTTCGTCTCTCACTGTGCAGAATAATCAACCCTCTTAAGTCTGAACTAAGGAATCAATATGCAGCTTAGTGCTGTATGTGTTCATGAGTACTAGTGTGTGTGTGTGTGTCAGAGTGTGTGTGTATCCACAGGTCACCAGGCTTCACTCGATTCATTCATTATGTATTGAGTAAGGATTGTGTTGGACAGTCTCGTTATAGGATCTCATTAGCCTCTATATTCGTTTCAACACACTGATGAAAAAAAGATCAGCCATGTGGAAGCATTGGGCCTGTTGCTGTCTATAGTGGTACTGCAATATACTCACTTTATATTCAACAATGTAATTACTATGTATTGCCTGTTGACCCACCTACTCTTGATGCCTCGGAGTAACGACACACACGCACACACACACACACACACACACACACACACACACACACACACACACACACACACACACACACACACACACACACACACACACACACACACACACACACACACACACACACACATGCACCAGAGCACAGAGACACAAAGAGGGACAGATATCTTTGATCAACCAGAGGAGCAGGTTCTGATGGAACTATTTAGTGCCTTCTTCTGTCTCTCTTCTTAATTATGAGTCTCTAATGATGTTTCTGGTCCGTTGGAATGCATCAGAGTTACTATGCTAGAGGAGGGTCTTTTTCTCTTGGTTTCTTTGACTTTTTGACAGGGTCTGCTATCATAGTATGCATGTTTGTAGAACTTGTCATTACGCTCCCTTTCTTCAACTTCAATAAATGAAATATATCATTCTGGTGGAAAGTGCTATTACCAGTATTATACATTTTTTCCCCAAGATGTATTTCCACCATGTAGAAACTGTGATTTATTAGTGAACAATATATTATAACTATAACTATAATTACACAGTCTGAATCACTTATGATTTATGATATTTTATGTGTATTATAAGGCCCTTATTAATGTAGTGATCTCATATTTAAAGAGGCAGGAATGGGAGGGATGAGAGTGAAAAGAGAGTCAGATCTTGTTGAGGCAGATGTTCAGAGATCCTACTGTGATGTCTGTTTAGAGTTGATTAGTTAACTACAGAACCATTCCCTTATGGAGAGAAAGTCAGAGTCAGGAGTACCTGGGGTGTTCCATTTACTTCCAGAGAGCCCTGCTGTGTGAACTGTTGATTGGGTAGGGCAGTGGAGGAGAGAGGAGGCCGGATGAGAGGAGAGAGATGGGGAGAGGATGGTGGATGAGAGGAGACAGATGGGGAGGGGAGGAGGAAAAGGAGGTGGGGAGCAGAGGAGAGGAAGTAGCCTGGCTTGTAGCTGCATGTGACCACTAGAGGGCACCAACCCACCTTCTGCTCCTCTCAGGCCATTACCCGTGTTAAAATCTGAGGCTATCTGACCACTAGTCTAGCAGCAGGACTGTACTGTAAACGGTATTGTTGTCAACCCGCAGACGGTCACTAGGGTGGCTGTTCATATGACTTAGTGTGGTGAGGTGCCAGGAAAATAACCTCTCACTCAACGTCAACAAAACAAAGGAGATGATCGTGGACATCAGGAAACAGAAGAAGGTGCACCCCCATATCCGCATCGACGGGACCGCAGTTGAGAAGGTGGAAAGCTTCAAGTTCCTTGGCGTACACATCACTGACAATCTGAAATGGATCACCCACACAGAGAGTGTGGTGAAGAATGCGCAACAGAGCCTCATCAACCTCAGGAGGCTAAAGAAATTTGGCTTGGCACCTAAAACCCTCACAAACTTTTACAGATGCATCCTGTCGGGCTGTATCACCGCCTGGTACGGCAACTGCACCACCTTCAACCGCAAGGCTCTCCAGAGGGTGGTGCGGTCTGCCCAACGCATTACTGGGGGCAAACTACCCGTCCTCCAGGACTCCTACAGCACCGGATGACTCAGGAAGGCCAAAAAGATAATCAAGGACATCAACCATCTGAGCCACTGCCTGTTCACCCTGCTATCATCCAGAAGGCGAGGTCCATACAGGTGCATCAATGCTGGGACTGGGAGCCTGAAAAACAGCTTCTATCTCGAATAACCAAGCCGAGAAGGTGAAAAACTGTTGATGTGTCCATGAACAAGGCACTTAACCATAATTTGCTCCAGGGGCTGAGCCTATATAGTGGTGCTTGAAAGTTTGTGAACCCTTTAGAATTTTCTATATGTCTGCATAAATATGACCTAAAACATTTTCCCACAAGTCCTAAAAGTAGATAAAGCGAACCCAATTAAACAAATGAGAAAAAAATATTATACTTGGTAATTTATTTATTGAGGAAATGATCTAATAATACATATCTGTGAGTGGCAAAAGTATGTGAACCTCTAGGATAAGTAGTTCATTTGAAGGTGAAATTAGAGTCAGGTTGTTTTCAATCAATGGGATGACAATCAGGTGTGAGTTGGCACCCTGTTTTATTAAAAAAACAGGGATCTCTCAAAGTCTGATCTTCATTACACATGTTTGTGGAAGTGTACCATGGCACGGACAAAGGAGATTTCTGAGGATCTCAGAAAACAAGTTATTGATGCTCATCAGGCTTGAAAAGGTTACAAAACCATCTCTAAAGAGTTTGGACTCCACCAATCCACAGTCAGACAGATTGTGTACAAATGGAGGAAACTGAAGACCATTGTTACCCTCCCTAGGAGTGGTCGACCCACAAAGATCACTCCAAGAGCAAGGCGTGTAATAGTCTGTGAGGTCACAAAGGAACCCAGGGTAACTTCTAAGCATCTAAAGGCCTCTCTCACATTGGCTAATGTCAATGTTCATGAGTCTACCATCAGAAGAACACTGAACAACAATGGTGTGCATGGCAGGGTTGCAAGGAGAAAGCCACTCCTCTCCAAAAAGAGCATTGCTGCCCGTCTGCAGTTTGCTCAAGATTACCTGGACAAGGCCATTGGAAAAATATATGTCCATGAACTGAATCTCAAGAGAACGTGGGTCATGCAGCAAGACAACGACCCTAAGCACACAAGTCGTTCTACCAAAGAATGGTTAAAGAAGAATAAAGTTAATGTTTTGGAATGGCCAAGTCAGAGTCCAGACCTTAATCCGATCGAAATGTTGTGAAAGGACCTGAAGCGAGCAGTTCATGTGAGGAAACCCACAAACATCCCTGAGTTGAAGCTGTTCTGTATGGAGGAAAGGGCTAAAGTTCCTCCAAGCCGATGTGCAGGACTGATCAACAGTTACAGTTATTGCTGCACAAGGGGGGTCACACCAGATACTGAAAGCAAAGGTTCACATATGTTTGCCACTCACAGATATGTAATATTGGATCATTTTCCACAATAAATAAATTACCAAGTATATTATTTTTGTCTCATTTGTTTAATTGGGTTCTGTTTATCTACTTTCAGGCTCATATTTATGCAGAAATATAGAAAATTCAAAAGGGTTCACAAACTTTCGAGCAGCACTGTAGACAGGCCGTCATTGTAAATAAGAATTTCTTCTTAACTGACTTGCCTAGTTAAATAAAGGTTAAATTTAAAGAAATATATATATATATAGACTAGAAATCACTGGCCACTTTAATAAACGGAACACTCGTCACTTTAATAATGTTTACATATCTTGCATTACTCATCTCATATGTAAGTACTGTATTCTATACTATTACACTGTATCTTAGTCTATGCCGCTCTGACATTGATCGTCCATATATGTATATATTTTTAATTCATTCCTTACTTAGATTTGCGTGTATTGGGTATATGTTGTGTAATTGTTAGATATTACTTGTTAGATATTACTGCATTGTCGGAGCTAGAAGCACAAGCATTTCTCTACACCCGCATTAACAACTGCGAAACACGTGTATTTGACCAATACAATCTGATTTGATTTGGTTTGTAGTTCACTGTGAATGTGTGAGTGTGTGTGAATTGCCTTGTTTTAGTCTGTGTGTGTGTGTGTGTGTGTGTGTGTATGTGTGTGTGTGTGTGTGTGTGTGTGTGTGTGTGTGTGTGTGTGTGTGTGTGTGTGTGTGTGTGTGTGTGTGTGTGTGTGTGTGTGTGTGTGTGTGTGTGTGTGTGTGTGTTTCTATTGTTAGGGCAGTGTAGTGAACCCAGACTGATCTCAGTGGGAGTCTAATAGAATGTGTGTGAGACAAATCTCTGTAGGAAGACGTGCTGCCTGGCCCCGTCTTCTCTCTGCCTGGTCTCACCAGGGTGTGTGTCCTGGCAGCATCCGATCAGTTTTACATTTAGATGACTAGAGGTGTTCCTCAAACGCTGGCTTTGCTTTAAAACACTATCTCCCCATCTCAGCGTTGGAGTTAGCTCAGCTCCCAGTGTGAATGTGAATGGATTATGACCATGTGTTAGTCCTAACGTGGTATCTTGTTTTTTCTAACGTTTTGCGAAAGCAAGCCACTCCATTTGTTCTTCATAGTTGTTGGTGTTATCCGTGTGCTTGTCATGTATATTTTTGGGGGGGGATTTAGTCTGTATTGAAAGCCAAAAACACATTTCCATTTGACCTTGAAATATACTTAAGTTTTAGAACTTTTTGTATTGAGAGTTTCTTTTCTCTGAGGATAGTACTGTTAATCGGCTGAGTACAACACTTCATAGGATGACATCATTTGTATTTCAGAAGCTCATGATACCCAATAGAGGGCAGTGTTGAGTTAGCTTGAGTTGTATTTGCCCACTGTTGAAGTGGAGACCTCGAGCCTGCAGAATGTACCATCAATATACTGTACAAACAATATACTGTACAATGAAGCTATAACCGACTGGGAATCAAACCCAGGTCATCTGCTTGGCTTAAAGACCATGTTGGCCCATTGAGCTAAAGCCTAGGCATTAGTTCTGATGGATAACACAAGTCTTTAATTCTCAAGCAAGTTAGTTTACACCAAACACTTTACATACTATATAACATTGCATGATCATTTATTTACTATACAATTCTCTACAGTACCAGTTAAAAGTTTGGACACACCTACTCATTAAAGGGTTTTTCTTCATTTTTACTATTTTCTACATTGTAGAATAATAGTGAAGACATCAAAACTATGATATAACACATATGGAATCATGTATTAACCAAAAAAGTGTTAAACAAATCAAAATATATTTTAGATTTTAGATTCTTCAAAGTAACCACCCTTTGCCTTGATGACAGCTTTGCACACACTCAACCAGCTTCATGAGGTAGTCACCTGGAATGCATTTCAATTAACAAGTGTGCCTTGTTAAAGGTTCAAAGGGTGGCTACTTTGAAGAATCTCAAATATAAAATATATTTTGATTTGTTTAACACTTTTTTGTTTACTACATGATTCCATATGTGTTATTTCACAGTTTTGATGTCTTCACTGTTATTCTACAATGTAGAAAATAGTAAAAATAAAGGAAAGCCTTTAATGAGTAGGTGTGTCCAAACTTTTGACTAGTGCTGTATATCTAATATCCAATGTGTATTATTCAGTATTCTCATTATGTGGATGTGTAGACTGCAGAGAACCCTCATTAACATATTTCTCCCTTCTTTCCCTTTCCATGTCCTGCTGTGCATCCACCATTACTCCTTAACAGGTAAGCCATTTGGTTTTAATAACAGCTGTTTTGCTCCAGAAATTGTTTGTCTCTTGGTTTAATGATGTTTGAAATTGGTTTAGCTATTCTTTCAATTTTAATATGTATTGTGTATATGTATACACAATCTGTGAGTTCTATTGGAGATGTGGTTCAATGCATTCTGTGGTGAGAGTAATTGGTGTATAGGAAGAATATCTAATGGTGTGTTGATAGATCGGCGTGTGTGTGTGTCCATACGTATGGACATGTGTGTAACTAAAGGGATGTTCCTCTCTGCCTTCAGCATGTTGACTGGTTTATTCATGGTCCATATGGCTGTTTAGAGATGGCCAATCATCTTGTCTTCTCTCTCTCTCTCTCTCTCTCTCTCTCTCTCTCTCTCTCTCTCTCTCTCTCTCTCCGTCTCTCTCTCTCTCTTTCTCCATCTCTTGCTCTCTCTCTCCGTCTCTCTCTCTCTCCGTCTCTCTCCCCGTCTCTCTCTGTCTCTCTCTCTCTCCGTCTCTCTCTCATTCTCTCTCTCCGTCTCTCTCCGTCTCTCTCTCTCTCTCTCTCTCTCTCTCTCTCTCTCTCTCTCTGTCTCTCTCTCTCTCTCTCTCTCTTACTCTCTCTCTGTGTAATCAGTACTGATGTGTCTGCTGGTACTGTTTGTTCTCTTGATGCTCCATCATTTAGTTAAAGTCTACTGGTGTTGAAAGTGAATGGTGTTAAAGGTGCCTGGTGTTACAGGTGACTGGTGCTAAAGGTGACTGGTGCTAAAGGTGACTGGTGCTAAAGGTGACTGGTGCTAAAGGTGACTGGTGTTAAAGGTGACTGGTGTTAAAAGCTACTGGTGTTAAAGGTGACTGGTGTTAAAGGCTACTGGTGTTAAAGGTGACTGGTGTTAAAGTTGACTGGTGTTAAAGGCTACTGGTGTTAAAGGCTACTGGTGTTAAAGTTGACTGGTGTTAAAGGCTACTGGTGTTAAAGGCTACTGGTGTTAAAGGTGACTGGTGTTAAAGTTGACTGGTGTTAAAGGCTACTGGTGTTAAAGGCTACTGGTGTTAAAGGTGACTGGTGTTAAATGTGACTGGTGTTAAAGGTGACTGGTGTTAGCCTCTCTTTATGGATGAGTGTGTGTGTTAGGAGAAGTGGGCTGATATATCAGGGTGTCAGAGTATGGGATGGATTATTGCTGGCATGCAGTCTCTCCCTCTACCAACTCGAACACGATTTCGGTCACACACACTCGCAGCTCAGTGTAGTGTTTGAAGTGTGTGTGTGCGCAGAATGGTAACCATGACAACACAGACCCTGAAGTACTGCTGCTCACGGCAGTTGGACCATCTCTCTCTTTCTCCCTCCCTCTCTCTTCCCTCTTCCTCTCCCCTCCCTCCCTGGGAGAAACTCAATTGCATACTCCTCTCTCCTCGCCTCTTTCTCAAACCCCATTGGTTGAGGGTCTCTTACTGACTTTCTGTCTCACTCTGTGCGTCTTTCCCTCTGGGTCCTACAGCAGTAGATTTTAGACTCCATATTTATGAACATATGTCAGTACTGTACTCATACCTTGTGGTTGGATATAGTTTGATATGACTGAATCCCACAGGTGTTTGTTGATTTCAGATCAGATCATTGCCGTGGGTTGTAGAGATGTCCGTGGGCTCCGTCTGTCCATCCGTCTGTCCCCTGTAGCTCACACATCTGGACTGGTCTTTCAACACAGCTTGTGACTGACAGACAGCTGAGAGCTTCATCAACTAACTCACTCATCAGCTGACTGAGACTCTGCTCGCTGAAATATGCTTAGAGATATTTGAATACTACTTACTTAAACCCTTTTACTTCATGGGGGGCCTAGGTCCAGTGGGCTCAGTGTTGTTTTTCAAGAATGTGATTAGAAGCAAGATGGGAGTTCTAGAGGAAGTATTACATCCTCTGAGTGTAAGACTGGTACTGTAACGGAATAGATTTATCTACGCTTACACACAGCATTTCTAATAAGCAACAACCGACATTACAACAGCCTTGAATGCACAAATTAATAAGATGGGTGCCAACATATAAATGGGTGCCAACATATAAATGGGTGCCAACAAGGAGAATAGCCTGCCAACCAGTAGTGTGAGTGTGGGTTTTTCTGTGCACTGTGCTGTGATCTATCAGAATGTGTCCCAGTTAGCATCTGTAGAACCAAGTGTCCTCTGGCTCCTGGCTCTGATGATCAGTGTTCTGACTCTAGTGGTCAGTACAGATAACTCTCCAGCAGTCTGGGCCAATGTCCAGTGCCAGGGGTCAGATCATGGCAGAACTAAAGCTGGACAGCCTGGTCCGGTCCCCTCATTGCCCTAGTTGCTCCAGCTGTCCACATGCACCCCCTGCCGTCTGCACAGCAGTACCAGTGGTTCCCCTACAGTGTCTAACCCAGGGATGGGAAACTTTGATGGGGACCACAAAAAACTCACGAGGGGCCGCAGTGGCTCGCGGGTCTGCATACCCACATCCATACCCACACATGCAGTCAGAGCTGGCCCTAGCCTTTTGGGGGCCCTAAACAACATGTGACATTGTCCTTCAGAGCAGTCTGTCTGTGTGACTCAGTCATCACTCAGTGTTTGCAGAAATAAAGACATAAAGCTTTAGCTGTGTTGCTCAGTCAGTAGTGCATGGTGCTTGCAACGCCAAAGGTTGTGGGTCCAATTGCATGCATGACTGTAAGTCGCTTGGGATAAAAGCGTCTGCTAAATGGCATTATTATTGTATTATATGAGACAGAGAGAGAAATCACATTCAGCAGCAATACCAGTGCCTCCCTTGCTTTTTCTCCACTGGTTCTCCCTTCTGTGACTCCGACTGTGTGCAGCTGTCACTGAGCCCTGGAGGATAGAGAGAGACGGGAGGAGAGCAGGAAAGTAAGGGGACAGACAGAGAGAGAGAGAGAGAGAGAGAGAGAGAGAGAGAGAGAGAGAGAGAGAGAGAGAGAGAGAGAGAGAGAGAGAGAGAGAGAGAGAGAGAGAGAGAGAGAGAGAGAGAGAGAGAGAGAGAGAGAGAGAGAGAGAGAGAGAGAGAGAGAGAGAGAGAGAGAGAGAGAGAGAGAGAGAGAGAGAGAGAGAGAGAGAGAGAGAGAGAGAGAGAGAGAGAGAGAGAGAGAGAGAGAGAGAGAGAGAGAGAGAGAGAGAGAGAGAGAGAGAGATGATCCCTTATTGATGGCACTTGTTAAATCCACTTCAATCATTGTATATGAAGGGGAGGAGACAGGTTAAATAAGGATTTTGGAGCCTTGAGACATGGCTTGTATATACTGTTTGTGCCACCAGAGGGTGAATGGGCAAGACAAAAGGACATCCAGCCAACTTGACACTGTGGGAAGCATTGGAGTCAACATGGGCAAGCATCCCTGTGGAACGCTTTCGACACTGAGTCCATGCCCCGATGAATTGAGACTGTTCTGAGGGCAAAAGAAGGGGTGCAACTCAATATTAGGAATTCAACGTGTACACTACAAAAGTATGTGGACACCTGCTCGTCGAAAATCATGGGCATTAATATAGAGTTTGTCCCCCCTTTGCTGAGGGGACTGTTGGGTGATTAGGCCTGGCTCTCAGTCGTTCCAATTCATCCTGAAGGTGTTTGATGGGGTTGAGGTCAGGGCTCTGTGCAGGCCAGTCATGTTCTTCCACACCGGTCTCGACAAACCATTTCTGTATGGACCTCGCTTTGTGCATGGGGGCATTGTCATGCTGAAACAGGAAAGAGCCTTCCCCAAACTGTCGCCACAAAATTGGAAGCACAGAATCGTCTAGAATGTCATTGTATGCTGTAGCATTAACATTTACCTTGACTGGAACTAAGGGGCCCCGAACCATAAAAAACAGCCCCACTTTACAGTTGTCACTTTGCATTGGGGCAGGTAGCGTTCTCCTGGCATCCGCCAAACCCAGATTTGTCCATCGGACTGCCAGATGGTGAAGCGTGATTCATCACTCCAGAGAATGCGTTTCCACTGCTCCAGAGTCCAATGGCTGAGAGCATTACACCACTCCAGCCGATGCTTGGGATTGCGCATGGTGAACTTATGCTTGTGTTCGGCTGCTTGGCCATGGAAACCCATTTCATTAAGCTTCCGACGAACAGTTATTGTGCTGACGTTGCTTCCAGAGGCAGTTTGGAACTCTGTAGTGAGTGTTGCAACCGAGGTCAGATTATCTTTACACGCTTCACGCTTCAGCGTTCTGTGAGCTTGTGTTGTGTTGCCATTGTTGCTCCTAGACGTTTCCACTTCACAATAACAGCACTTGCAGTTGACGGGGTCAACTCTAGCAGGGCAGAAATTTGACGAACTGACTTGTTGGAAAGGTGGCATCCTATATCG
This sequence comes from Thymallus thymallus, assembly GCA_023634145.1. Taxonomy (NCBI): domain Eukaryota; kingdom Metazoa; phylum Chordata; class Actinopteri; order Salmoniformes; family Salmonidae; genus Thymallus; species Thymallus thymallus. The sequence continues at coordinate 14,209,639 of CM042421.1, read as the reverse complement.
GTGCCACGTTGAAAGTCACTGAGCTCTTCAGTATGGGCTATTTTACTGCCAATGTTTGTTTATGGAGATTGCATGGCTGTTTGCTTAATTTTATAAACCTGTCAGCAACGGGTGTGGCTGAAATAGCCAAATCCACTAATTTGAAGGGATGTCCACATACTTTTGGCCATGTAGTGTATTTATAAATTCAGCACACAGGTGCGTTGACATCTGTAGCTTAATATACAGTAATTATATAGAAGCATTAAGATGAACGTGTTACAGAAATGTAGTTTTTGGGGAACTATTTTGATATTATTATCAATTAAATAACGCATATTAGTAAACATTACTTATTTGTCAGGGAATGACAGACGACTGACGCACACAAAGGACATTACATTATGGGCTGAGTATTTCATATTTCCCATTAGCAATTTTAGACTAATGACAGCTGTTTTACATTTTTGCATAATTAGTGTGTATATGTGTGTGGAGGGGGGTTTCAGATAACACAGCCAGTCTCTCCCAATACTGCCTGCCTCTGCATCTGTGATGGGTCTGTATTTATTTATTTTAATTTAACCTTTATTTACCTAGGCAAGTCAGTTAAGAACAAATTCTTATTTACAATGACGGCCTACATCGGCCACGACGCTGGGCCAATTGTGTGCCGCCCTATGGGACTCCCAATCATGACCAGTTGTGATACAGTCTGGATTTGAACCAGGTTGTTTGTAGTGACGCCTCTAGCACTGAGATGCAGTGTCTGCAACAGTTGGGAGCCCTGTAGAGACCTCTTACAGCCTTTCTACCTATGTCTGCTACTTATGGGCTATACACTGAAAGACGCTTTCTTGAAACCACAAAAGAGAATCCACACACACACCCACGCACACACAAACAAACACGCACGCACGCACGAACACACACACACACACACACACACACAGAAAGACCCTGTCTGTCCGTACATACACTGTGTCTGTCCGTCATTGGGCAGAGATTACTACGAAAACACACACTGACAAACACGTACACTCCCAGGAGAGAGAGGGGGAGTGGAGTGAAGTGTGTGTGAAGATGTGATTGCGTAACCATCTCTGTGCTGTGCGGCTATGTGAAACCCAGCCCCAAACCTCGCTCCGTTCTGGCACTAGTTCTTCATATAATACAATGGTCTCGTACGCCATTTTGGTTCCCCCAGGAACACGCCCCCACACCATTAACAGCACCCCCCCTACCGTGTAATCAGGTTAGGGGTGAAAATAATCTCCTGCAGGCAACTGTATTGTTATTCCACACTGACTCTTCTCTGATGTTAAGGGTTCATTTAGAGGATCATTTGATATCATCTAAAAGGACTATCTATAAATGAGATGAGGCAATGCTGTTATCGTTAAAACCCTCTCTGACTTCCTACAGTGAGATAAGAGAAGATATTTCAGATGACAGTGAAAGATGCCTCTGTAATCCCCACCCGTTGCCCTAGGCAGCATAATGATGACATTTATCAGGTTAACAGACAGACCGGACCCGACTGGACCCGACCGGACTGCTGTGAATCCCACTGCCACAATAAAGATGTCTAATATGAGGCGTCGTCGTGGCACCTGAGTGAAATCACATTTGTGTTTGGGTAAGTGGAAACCAATGGACCCACTGGGAGAGGGGAAGGTAATGAAATGTAATTGTTACAGTCGACTCAGTTGTTTGATGATACTAATGAGACGTACATGCCTTACGGAAATGTAATAAATTGAATAACGTTGATTTTACCTCTCGAGGGGAGATGGAAAGCTTCTGTTCTATGTGTTTATCGTCAATTGTTTGAGTGAAACTCTCAAGGTCTCATTTCTGTTCTTGGCTCAGCTTCTGTCTCTAGTTGAGGGGTGTTGTTGAGGTGTGATGTTAAAATACTTTCTTTCTGCAAGGCCAAAACTATAAAGTGATGCATTTTTGCAGAAGAAATCGTGACTTCTGGCAGAATGTTGGTGTGTGCTTCCAGGTAGCTCATTCCTCACGCTAACCTACAGGGACTTAGCGCCTTGCTGAAATGTTCTGAAAACAGAGATCTAGCAGTCTACTTGCTATCCTGTAGATATAGTTTCTCAAAGATCCATCAGTAATGATCTTCCAAATCCCTCACTTCTTCATAACAATACAATACCCCCTTTCACCCAGCCTAACCCCAGGTGGTCTGAATAAGGTCTGTTATAACCCCTTTCACCCAGCCTAACCCCAGGTGGTCTGAATAAGGTCTGTTATAACCCCTTTCACCCAGCCTAACCCCAGGTGGTCTGAATAAGGTCTGTTATAACCCCTTTCACCCAGCCTAACCCCAGGTGGTCTGAATAAGGTCTGTTATAACCGCTTTCACCCAGCCTAAACCCAGGTGGTCTGAATAAGGTCTGTTATAACCCCTTTCACCCAGCCTAACCCCAGGTGGTCTGAATAAGGTCTGTTATAACCCCTTTCACCCACCCTAACCCCAGGTGGTCTGAATAAGGTCTGTTATAAGCAGTGTTGGTGTGAGCTGTAGGGCAACCAAAGCTATCTTTCCTCCTCTCCTTCTCTCTTTCAAATCTCTAGCCGTTACATATTCTGTTTCTGTAGTTTCCTCATGTTTGCCCACATTTATGCTATGTGGCATGTTTCAGAAGCGAGGGACCTTTGTCTCTGATGATCTGAGAGCTGCTCTTAGCTGCTGAGGAAGGAGACGGCTAGCTAAGCACACACACACAGGCTCACAAATGTACGAACGCACACACACACACACACACTGAGAGCCCAGCTGGGGCTAGCCAATAAACACTGAGTGGGCTGTCAAGGTGAACGCAGCATGGTCGCTAACTCCTGCACAATGACATGGAGGCACAGCGGTTCCTCTTTGAAACATTGTTTTTCTGGGATTTGTTTTATCCAGACTAAAAGGTTCCGTGGCGTTCACTACCCTGCCTGATATTTCCCCTGGGTCTGGGCGAGAAGGAAATTTGACTGGTTGGCTGGCTCACAGTTATCTTTCTTCCACATCATACACACAGTATGCAGTTCTCCTCATGTACACACACCTGCATGCGCATATGTGCGCACACACACACACACACACACACACACACACACACACACACACACACACACACACACACACACACACAAGAGAAAGAGACACACACACACACACGCATGTTTGGTCCGTAGTCATGGGGACTGCAGGCAGGTCTGATTGTGGCTGATAATTGATAATTTACATAATGAGAAGAAGTGGAAGGTTTCATTAGCATTTTATTACCGTTGTCTCTGTGTCAGGTCTCTCTTTGCCTTGTATTCTCATACTATCTGATTAACATTGTAACCCGTACAATAGAAAGCACTTTGAACACCTGGAAAATAACCGTTTACATCTTATCCATTATGCATTAGCATTATAATCCCGTTACAATGCTAGACAGTGTATTGCTATGATAATGTTATGCTACGGTAATGCTATGATAATGTTATGCTACGGTAATGCTATGATAATGTTATGCTACGGTAATGCTATGATAATGTTATGCTACGGTAATGCTATGATAATGCGATTTTTCCATTGCAGTTGGATGTGTTAGTCACCTGACACACACCCACACCCACACCCACACACACACACACACACATCTAAACATCACACAGCTATTATTAATTTGACAGTTGATCTGTCTGTGTGTGTGTGACTCAGGTGTGAGGAGAAAGGATATTACATGGGCTGATCTCAACAGATATAATACATTAGGAACCAGAACCCGCTGTCACTTGGTGATGATTGATAATCCCAACTCAGAGGGGTGTATTGCTTTTTGACTGTAAGACAGCAGGACAGCTATTTATATTGTGTGGGTTGGAGGGGAGCCTCGCATTCGGCTGGAATTTGCCTTAACAGAGCTGTAAATGTAATGCCGAGTTGCAGACACTTAAGCTACTCTTGTGTCTCTCATTCAGTCAGCATTACTCACAACGACGAGGAAAGGCAGTAGCCATACCATTGTAGCGATTGAGGGGGAACAGCCAGAGAGGGGTTTGAACCAGCAATCAACAACGTCCTTTTTTGCGTGCCTTAAAGATACAGACCTCTTGGCTGAGGTCGTATGCACTCAAATATAGGGAGGCTACGCTGTCTTTTCACCTTGAGCCTGAGTGTCAGTGTGCTTTTGAACAGAACAGACAGGGAACATTGACACAACTAGTGTGTCTTTAACAGACAAAAGATAGAAAGGATCCAAGTGTTTTGTTCATGTCCATCCTCCTCCAGTCTCCAACCTACTCAGGCAACAGTAGAATGGCAAAACAGAGTGGATTTCTAGCTCTGCTACATGTTGGAGGATGCATATGCACTCACACACACACACACACACACACACACACACACACACACACACACATACACATACGTACCTACATACACACACACACACACATACACACACAAGGATGTAGTTATGTAATCTAACGACTGAGCCTGATTCTGACTGACAGAGAGGCAGTTAGAGCATGCAAAAACTAATTGTGATGTGTGTGTGGTGTGTGTGTGTGGTGTGTGTGTGTGTGTGTGTGTGTGTGTGTGTGTGTGTGTGTGTGTGTGTGTGTGTCTCCTCCAGGCCAGCTGTGTGTATGAGGGGCATAAGGTCTCTGAAAGCTCTGTCAGGCAAGAGAGCTTTAACCGCTGCTGTCTGATTCACTTGACTGAGAGAGTGTTGCATTTGCCCCTGTGGATTGTGACAGAGCCTGACAATCAGGGGAACTAGAATGTCTGTAGGAGGGAACCTAGAAGGTATGTAGCTAGAATTAGAGTAGAATCTACTCAGTTAGCTCGCCTGTCACCTTCATCTTATTGGATTTGGTAACGAAGCACCATCCTCTCTCTCACTCTCTCTCTCGCCCAGTCTAATTGTGATTTTGATGTTGTGCAGCTGAATCACAACATGCATCTAATCCCATAAACTCTACCTTCATTACATACACCACTATTCCTCCTCTCCTCTCCCCTTGGCTCCTCCTCTCCTCTCCCCTTGGCTCCTCCCCTCTCACAAGCATTTCTTCTCTTGTGGAATTCTAGAGGGGATCTCAGTGCAGCAGAGCATGACACTCTAGCTGGCTGCGGAACCAAAACCAGGCTTGCTGGCAGATTCCAGTTGGAGCAGTATAGAGGTACTGCATGAAGAAGGGAATACATGTCAATCCAGAGAGCTTTGTATTGTTGCATGTCATAATAGATGTTTACAACCCGTTGTGATTGAATGAGTTAAATTAGAGACGGTGCTTTAGTTTAGACTGAAACGGCACGGTACTGTAGTAGAACAGTCCATCCAGGAGATTGTCCTATCCTATAATACAATAAGAATCTCAAATGACATTCCCATATTTCCCTATTTCCCATATAGTGCACTATTTTTGATTTTTTTTTTTACCAAAGCCACATATAGGGTTCCAACATAGGTCTGTGGTCAGAGTAGTGCACTACACTATACCAAATTATCTGAGACACAGCCGCTGAGCTTGAACGGCCTGGTTGCCCCTAGCAACGTCCTACTCACCGCAAACTCGCCGTTTATGATTAAGGTCAGACGACCCGTTTCTTAAACTCATAATGAGCTTCGTCCGCCTCTCCTCCCTCATTATTTCACCCCTCTCTCCGTTGAGGAACCGTATCCTCACCCCTTTCTCTCTGACATTTTAATGTGTGGGTGACTCAATTATAGTGAGGGTGTTTTTGAGTCCTCCCAGCCAATTGTATTATACACTGGCACATTCACTGAAATGAGTCTAGACTCTAGACTGCTAATGCTCTCAGATCCATTTGTAAGGACGTGACTGCCTGCTTCGACTCTTAGTGAAATGTTCTATGGTTGGAAACTGGTATTGTCCCATAGTCTCACTAAGAGGTGCTATAGACAGACAGACAGGCACGCAGGCAGACCGATAGACTGGCACGTGCGTACACAAACATACACGGCACCAGTTTAGCAGCAGAGCAGTCATGTGGAAAACATGTGCAGAACATAGAGAACCACTGCAAACAGTAGTCAGAGTGAGTGGTCACATGACTGACTGTGAATCGGAGTCATCTGTCCGTTTAACTCACCACTCCTCTCTCCAGACAATGGTTATAACAACGTCTTCTTACTGACATGAGATTGCCTTCCATTTCAGTAAGCACTTAGGCAGATTTGGTAGTCATCCATGATCCATCACCATGACAACGTGTTACAACTTTATACATTTTACAACACATTATATTACCCATTAAATTGACGTATGGTGCTTTATATCTTGAATTTTATTAATGTTGTACATGATTATTTGGATTCAGTCTGCATCGATAATTATAATGTGTCCTGGCCTAAAACAAAATTACAACATTGATGTGCCAATTGCATACTGTAATTACAAAATGCTGGATTTTACAACTGATTTAGCCTCCAGTAATATGACATCTGAGATATGCTAAATGTATGCAGCATCAATGGACAGAAGATGAATGCCTCGCTGCTAGAGCTCTATACTTTTAATAGGATGTTTAAAATTACAGCAACTTCCTCTCTTCTGCCTCAGCTGAGAGACAACTCTCTGAGGACACTGTGAGGCTGGAGTTTTTTCTGTACAGAAGCTATACACACACGCACACCTCTGCGCCTGATGAGGTTACATTAGTGGGGAAAGCCAGCCCAGCGGAGCACACATGCTCTTCCAGGCATTAGTGATTGGGAGGGAGAGAGACTTTGTCAACTTCCTTGACAAAACGTTTCACTGTAATAGTGAAGGTGTAAACTTGGCAGTAGAAAATCTAAACAGTATCTTTGACCTCTCAGCTTCCCTATTAGATCAAAAAAAAAAATAAACAAAGAAAAGTAACAACAATGACAAATGGTTTGATGAAGAATGCAGAAACCTAAGAAAGAAAACCTGAGCCTACGCCTTCACTATGGTGAATCACTAAAACAATACAGAAATACACTACGGAAAAAGAAGGAACAGCATGTCAGAAATCAGCTCAATGTAATCGAAGAATTCATAGACTCTAACCACTTCTGGGAAAATTGGAAAACACTAAGAGTTATCTATACAAAATGGAGATGTATGGGTAAACCACTTCTCCAATAGTTTTGGCTCTATAACAAAGAACAAACAGCAAAAACATATACACGATCAAATACAAATCTTAGAATCAACTATCAAAGACTACCAGAAACCACTGGATTATCCAATTACCTTGAATGAACTACAGGACAAAAACAAAAACCCTCCAACCCAAAAAGGCCTGTGGTGTAGATGGTATCCTCAATGAAATGACAATATATACAGACAACAAATTCCAATTGGCTTTACTTAAACTCTTTTACATCATCCTTGGCTCTGGTATCTTCCCCAATATTTGGAACCAAGGACTGATCAAAGTGGAGACAAATTTGACCCCAATAACTCCCGTGGGATATGCGTCAACAGCAACCTTGGGAAAATCCTCTGCATTATCATTAACAGCAGACTAGTTAATTTCCTCAGTGAAAACAATGTACTGAGCAAATGTCAAATTGGCTTTTTACCAAATTATCGTACGACAGACCACGTATTCACCCTGCACACCCTAATTGACAAACAAACAAACCAAAACAAAGGCAAAGTCTCTCATGCTTTGTTGATTTAAAAAAACCCTTCCACTCAATTTGGCATGAGGGTCTGCTAAACAAATTGATGGAAAGTGGTGTTGGTTAAAATTGGCAAAAAAACACACATTTTTTTCCACAGGGCCGTGAGGTGAGACAGGGATGCAGCTTAAGCCCCACCCTCTTCAACATATATATCAACTAATTGGCGAGGGCACTAGAACAGTCTGCAGCACCCAGCCTCACCCTACTAGAATCTGAAGTCAAATGTTTACTGTTTGCTGATGATCTGGTGCTTTTGTCACCAACCAAGGAGGGCCTACAGCAGCACCTAGATCTTCTGCACAGATTCTGCCAGACCTGGGCCCTGACAGTAAATCTCAGTAAGACCAAAATAATGGTGTTCCAAAAAAGGTCCAGTTCTGAGAGACAAGGCAAGAAGGGCCTTCTATGCCATCAGAGAGATGAACCTGGAGAAGAGTCCCCTAAGCCAGCTGGTCATGGGGCTTTGTTCACAAACACAAACAGACCCCACAGAGCCCCAGGATAGCAACACAATTAGACCCAACCAAATCATGAGAAAACAAAAAGAGAATTACTTGACACATTGTAAAGAATTTACAAAAAAACTGAGCAAACTAGAATGCTATTTGGCCCTTAACAGAGAGTACACAGTGGAAGAATACCTGACCACTGTAACTGATCCAAACTTAAGGAAAGCTTTTACTATGTACAGACTCAGTGAGCATAGCCTAACAATTGAGAAAGGCCGCCGTAGGCTGACCTGGCTCTCAAGAGAAGACAGGTTATGTGCACACTGCCCACAAAATGAGATGGAAACTGAGGTGCACTTCCTAACCTCCTGCCAAATATATGACCATATTAGAGACACATATTTCCCTCAGATTACACAGATCCACAAAGAATTTGAAAGCAAATCCAATTTTGATAAACTCCCATATCTACTGGGTGAAATACCACAGTGTGAAATCACAGCAGCAAGATTTGTGACCTGTTGCCACAAGAAAAGGGCAACCAGTGAAGAACAAACACCAATGTACATACAATCCATATTTATGTTGATTTATTTTCCCTTTTATACTTTAACCATTCGCTCAACGTTATAACACTGTATATAGACATAATATGACATTTGAAATGTATTTACTCTTTTGGAACTTCTGTGAGTGTAATGTTTACAGTTCATTTTTATTGTTTATTTCACTTTTGTTTATTATCTATTTCACTTGCTTTGGCAATGTTAACATATGTTTTCCATGCCAATAAAGCCCCTTGAATTTAATTTAATTGAGAGACTGTGTGTGCAGTCTAATCAGACCTCAGTGACATAAAATATCTCTGTAATGACAGTGGCTGTGTCTCTCTCACCCTGACCCAACCACGGCACTCTCCTCTCTCACTGTCATTCATCCACACACGTGCACATCCAGGACAAAGACACACACACACACGCACACGCACACACACACAGGTGCTGCTTGTGGATACTATGAACACTACTAGAACTTGACATATCTACTCCTCTACAGAGTGACATTAGTGAACTGGCTCCTGTTTGTGAATAATACAGCAAGACTCACACTGCCAGGTAGAGAGAGAGGTTATGCAACCACACTGGATTTCATATTTCATTCCCTCTCTAGCCTCTGGTGTAAACTTCTGCCTGTTGGCTTTTTTTCACTCTCTCTCTTCTCTCTTCTCTCTCTTTTCTATCTTCTCTCTCCTCTCTCTCTCTCTCTCTCTCTCTCTCTCTCTCAGAAACATATGCCAAAGCAAGTGAAATATATAATAAACAAATGTGAAATAACAATAAAAAATGAACAGTAAACATTACACTCACAAAAGAATAATAAATAAAAAGGGAAAATAAATAAACTAAATATGGGTTTTATTTACAATGGTGTTTGTTCTTCACTGGTTGCCCTTTTCAGGTCACAAATCTTGCTGCTGTGATTTCACACTGAGGTATTTTACCCAATAGATTTGGGAGTTTATCAAAATTGGATTTGTTTTCAAATTCTTTGTTGGTCTGTGTAATCTGAGGGAAATCTCTCTCTCTCGCTCTCTCTCTGTCTTTCTGTCTGCCTGTGTGTGCGCACCTCTGGATATAGAGGTTAGTAGTGCATACATAGACACAACGTTCCGTGCCCCAATTTCACTACAGAAATACTGCATTCAAACGATCCTGTCTTCTCATGGCCTTATACACTATGACAGGTGCATCTATAGCAGACCAACAAGTCGTGCTTGCCATTCCCAGCCATGTTCGGCACACTAAAAACATCCATAAAGTGTCTTCTAGGGCATTAGGCCACCACGAGCTGCCAGAACAGCTTCAACGTGCTTTGGCAAAGATTCTACAAGTGTCTGGAACGCTGTTGGTGCGATGCAACGCCATTCTTCCAGGAGAAATTCCATAATTTGGTGTTTTGTGTTGATGGTGGTGGAAAACGGGATTGATTGTGTTTTTATCTGGTGACTGATAAAACCCCACCCCCCTTTATTTTGACAGTTACCTGTACATCCATCAATGAGCTTGAGTGTACAACCGTAGATGTACAACAAACTGTATCCCAACCTATAGAATGGGGATGGAACAACCCTAGTAATCACAATGCAGAACTCTGGCTAGCACAATGTCCCCTCTACCTACACCTGGATGGCCACTCTGACAGGAAACAGGAAGTTACATCACAGAGAGACAGGAAGGACGTGCAGAGCCATGGTATTGACTTTACAGTGTATCATATCCCATTCCCCTCCCTTTCTTCACAAATATTCTGCCGTCTCTGCTGTTATTTTGGTCTGTATCAAATATTAATGTGTAATTTTGTTTAGTCCTGTGAGACCCACTGCTGATGTTTTTATTATCAGTGAAATCCTCAATGAATTATTCACACTGAAACATACCGTTGGAAACAGTGAGAAGAAAAGTCCTGCTTTATTCTGGAAGTGTTTGCTTAGCTCTGGCAGAGTTTCAGTAATGAGATTCTGAAATAAATAGCTACTTCGACCCACAGTGTTCCTTTGGGTGCATTTCAGCACATATGGACGAGTCTACTAAATTTATTTTTTAATATGCCACTGGTCACACTGATAGCGTTTGGTGTAAAACATATGGTGCCATTTACTGCTTGACCCCTCCCAGTGCAGCTTATGCATGGGGTTGCAATACCCCATGACGGCCCTGGCTGAGTGTGTGTATGACAATACCCCATGACGGTCCTGGCTGAGTGTGTGTATGACAATACCCCATGACGGCCCGGGCTGAGTGTGTGTATGACAATACCCCATGACGGCCCGGGCTGAGTGTGTGTATGACAATACCCCATGACGGCCCTGGCTGAGTGTGTGTATGACAATACCCCATGACGGCCCGGGCTGAGTGTGTGTATGACAATACCCCATGACTGCCCTGGCTGAGTGTGTGTATGACAATACGTCCTAGGGATACGCTGTGTTGTGCTGCTGTGACACTGGTGGCATTGAGGACCAATGTTTTTCTCTCTCCTTCCCTTCACCCACCTCTCTTTCCAGGGATTGTTCTGCTGTTGAAATCCTTGCGCGGATTTTAATAGCGGTGTAAATTTCTGAATTGAATTTCAGTGTAAACGGGGCGGCAGTGGTTAGAGTGTTGGGCCCGTAACCGAAAGGTTGCTGGATCGAATCCCTGAGCTGACAAGGTAAGAATCTGTTGTTCTGCCCCTGAACAAAGCTGTTAACCCACTGTTCCTAGGCCGTCATTGTAAATAAGAATTTGGTTTTTAACTGACTTGCCTAGTTAAATAAAAAACAACTAAAACCAGTTATAAACTATGGACCTATATATATTTTTTTTATAATATCATTTTTGAGAACTAACAATCGCCAAAATAAAAGCTAGACAGTCAGGGAGAATTGAAAATTCCAAAAACAATGAATTCAGCAGTACAGATTTTATTATGTTTGAGCAAAAGACAACAGCATTAGCCATGGCAAAATGCACAGAATTGCATGTAATTAGATTTAAAACTGTACAAAATTATCTCAGCCCTATGGCAGAATATGTAGAATTGTGTCAGGCTCTGGCCATAGAGAAGCCTTTGGCTCATCTATTTGGCCATGGTCAGAGCCTGACAGATCTAGTTTATATAGTTCTGTGTGGTGTTTTGTGTTGGGTCCCCAATTAGAGGCAGCTGCTATGCGTTGTCTCTAATTGGGGAGCCTACTTATGTTTGTATGTCCCACACCTGTGTGTGGGTCATTGTCTTCCATGTCAGTCTAAAGAGTAAGTGTATTTACGTTTGTCTACGTTGTTCGTTATAGTTCACATTGAATATATATTAAATATAAATATGTCGAACTACTACTGCGCTGCACCTTGGTCATTTTACACACCCAGTCGTGACAAATTGTAGGAAAATTAGCTTTAAAACTAAAACAATTTCTCTCAGCTCCATAGAGAAATTTTAGAATTGCAGGAAAATGGCTTAAATATTCAAACATTTCTCTACACCGCCAAGATGGGGGCCTCTAAAATTGTCTCTACAATCCAGCCACGCAGAAGGGTCAACCGCACCCATTGCCTCGCCCCCTGCCACGCCCACTACCTAAACAAATTTTTTATCCAGAAAAAACCCTGCTTTCTTCCTCCAAATATCTTTCTCCTTCTCCCTGTCTTTCCCCTCATCTCTCTCTCTCACCCCCCTTCTATCTCTCTCTCTCTCTCGCACTCTCTATGTCTGACTACCACATCCACTGCTAGGCTCCAGTGGAGCAGAACAGCCAACCCTGCCTGCCTGCTATCCTTCCTCCTCACTCCATCCACCCACCTGCCACCCTCAATTGTCTTATGGTCTCCCTTTTCTCTCCTCTCGTCTCCTCCATTACCTCAATCCATTCCCCCCGCTTCCCCATCTTCTCCCCAACTCCCACCCCTCTCACTTCCTCCATCCTCCCAAGCCATCCCCTACTCCCTCTCCTCTCGTTCTTCTCCTTTCTCTCATCCCTCCCTCCTATGCTGAAGGACACAGCAAATGTCACGCTGCTGCACTGAGGCCCGGCTCTCACCTGTTGCCCCGGCAACCTGCCTCTAACATGTGACCGCCCAGACAAACAGGCAAGCCACGTGTGTGAAGAGCAGAGTAGCCTGGCGTTTGTGTGCGTGTGTGCACTTGCGTGTACGTGTGTGTGTGTGTGTGTGTTTTGCTGTGTGTGTGTGTTTTATCAACCTCACACAGCCTCTCCTCTCAGGCCTTCTACCATAACTCAGCCATTACCTATCAGTGTTTACCCTTGCTGCTAATGTTAGTCCTCTAATGAACATACTGTTTATATTGGCTTAATTAAAGACCTCTGTCTGAGAGGGTAACAATCAGGGGGAATGTTTCAGTGACTGACCTTCGTGTTGTTGCCCTCCACTCCCCTACTAGCCTGTTAAAATTCCCTAGTAAGTATTACTATGACAGAAGAGTAACTCCCTGTGTGTCCAAATGGCACCCTATTCTCTACACAGTGCACTAATTTTGACCAGGGCCAGCATAGGGCTCTGGTCAAAAGTAGTGCACAATATAGGGTACCATTTGGGACTGTAACCTCTCTCTCCACAGCTCTGTGATACCTCTCTCTCTCTCTCTCTCTCTCTCTCACTGACTACCCTCCTTCTAGTCCCTCTGTTTCTGTTAATGCCTCCATGTTAAATGTCTGTCTGCTTTAGCGTCTCACTCTAATGGATTCAGGTTGCCTACATCAGTGTTTCCCGACCCTCTAGTAACCCCAGTTTCGTTGTAGCCGTTGGCAAACACACCTCATTCAACTCGTTGAGGGCTTGATGATTAGTTGAAGCAAGTGTGCTGTTGGGAGTACTGGAGGACCAGGGTTGGGAAACACACTAGCAGTAAGGTTGAGTGCATCAGGTTTTACAGGCTCAAACTCATACATTAGATAAGAAGTTCAAGTACAACTTTGCTGATGGAACTTTTCAAAAGTGTTGCGCCTTTTTTTTTTTATCGCAGCTCTTTAAAAATGGAACAGGAAATGTGGTCGGCCCAAATATGAAACTATTTTGGGTTTTATAGGAAAACTTTGGTAATCTCTTTGTGACAGTTCTAGTGGGGAGAGGAGAGAAGACAGGAGGATGGAAGAGGTCTTTGTTAACTATCTCCTTTACCACTTGCTGACTGGCACACAGCACAGCAGTAGAGAGCCTAGATATGATAAGGTACACACATCTGGTCTGGGGAACACACTCCTCGTCTCCAACGCTCCAACGCCCATAGGCTCTTGGGTTGTCATTGATTCACTCTTTTAACTCCCCGTCATGGTGTGTGCACGCACGCGTGGGTGAGTACTTATGTCTGTGTGTGTGTGCGCGTGTGTGTACTTTTGCAAGTGTGTTGCTCTCTGCATACTTGTGTTAGTCTCTGTATACTTAACAGATGGCTGCTTCACAAAATATTCTGCTTAAAAGCTTGTTTCACTTATCAACAGAGAGAGAGCAGGAGATTGCTGGGTTTCAGCTGCCGGCATTACATATCAATCTCTTTAATTAGCAGACATTTAACTTGATTAAATACTGCAGAGACTTTTTTCAAATCAAGTACCATACATCCGGTGGGCTCTGCCTCTAGGTTTGGATGAATACAGTTACTGGGAATATTTTAAATAAAAATGATTTAAATGTAGGATTCTGAATGTAGAGCTTTAGGACAGGAGAGTTCCTTGTCTATCCAATACACACTATGGAGCCCAACACTGAAGCTCTCTTTCCTGGCCCCATTTGACAATATCAGCTTTCCTAGGCTCTCTCTCTCTCTCTCTCTCTCTCATATGTCATTGATATTGTGGCTCACACTGGATTTGACCAATGACACCCATTCCAAATGACACCCTATTCCCTATCTGTCCTGGTCAAAAGTAGTGCACTATATAAGGAATAGGGTGCCATTTGGGACGCCCACATAGATTTAGACTTCAAATGCATACCCTCTTGTTTCCTGGACAGTTGATGCAGGGTGGATCTAGTGGACTTTTCCATCCTCCTGACCTCATCTTGCCTCTTCACTGCCAATGGGTATTGTTCATCCTCCCTCACCATCACTCCTTGCTCCCACATTCCTCCTTCCCTTGTATTTGACAGAGTTCAGGTCGGGCATTCAGGCCAGGTTGTTCCTCTGAGTTTTATACGATTCAGGGTTTTATATGAGAAGGCATTCTATGACAGCATTAAAGGTGCAACACATAGGATTTTTTGTAATTACAGAAAAATGCCCATAATATCTGTGGAATGATAGTGTTTCACAGTATTACTTAACCGCCAGTGTTGTGGTTGGCTGTGATATTTGCCTATTGATTTCTCCTGCCAAAGTTGCATCTGTTATCCAAATGGGGAAGCTGTTTTGACAAAGTGTCTGTGTTATCTAGGCCAAGTGGCCAATGTAGAAGTCACTCTGTCATTTCCTGGTTGCTCAAATTCTATACTGTTCGCTTAATTTCAGTTTGTGGCAAAACAAGCACTGAAAAGTTTAGGGAATCATTGTACCATCTAAATTGCTGTGAAATATCTTTTCAATAACAAATAAAAATGCTTTTTGAAGCTGGTGGACCAAAACTGAAAGTTAAGGGCTCAAGCGCGAGCCTCTGCCATGTTAGGGGAAAATAGGGGGAAAATACTGAAAAATGGTTGTAGCACCTTTAACTACTGTAATGAGAGTGCGTTTTTATGAGAAGCCTGTTTTGATAATTGTTTTTGAACCATGCCAGGTTGGTTATTTTCCTCTGCTATTTAAACCTATTGAGGAGCCCCAGCAGGGTTCAATCCAGCTTTCTGTTGAGAGAATATGTAGTGATGAGCCTTTCTCTCAGCCTTTTGAAACCCTGGTTTAAGCTGGCGTCCTGTCTCTGTTCCCCACGGGTGCACACACACACACACACACACACACACACACACACACACACACACACACACACACACACACACACACACACACACACACACACTAAAAAGGTCCTCTCTCTCTGGAACCATTGTGGATCGGCGCTCCATCTCTTCTCCTACCCATCACCACTGCCCCTCCTCTCCTCCTCTCATCCAGGCCTGAATAACAGCACTAAGCTGGGGGAAGCAGATTAGCCCCTCCACAACCATTGTCTGCTTCCTATTAGAAAGAGCCCTGACTTGTGGTTGAACTTCAGGGTCTCTCCAGACTGTTGTTTTCGCACACTGTAGTAGGGCGTGTGTGTGCGTGTGCGTGTGCGTGTGTGTGTGCGTCTGCACTTTCAGGTGCTGTTCTGTTCTAGTAGCACATTATCATATAACAGCCTGGTATGAATACATGTTAAATGGGACTCTAGAGTCTGGAGAAACATCAAGCATTAAGTTAATGATATAGGCCTAGCTTTGGAGCAGAGGCGTGTAGGCTTCCCTTATTATGCACACCCAGGAGACGCCCTGCGATAGATGTGATTTTGTTCCCATGGAATGTTCCTATAGCTCTAAACAATTAGGCCTATAGTTTACATTGAGAGGAGCCTGTAAACTAGTTGCTAACTAGTGTATCTCTGTTGTATTTTGCACGGCTCCTAGACACGCCACCCGTGGTCACACAAATACAGCCTGAGCCTCACAGCTTATAATATTCCGTGTTTTTCAACGCACACGCGATGACACATCTGCTTTGAAAAGCACTGCAAACCGAACGGCATCCTATTTGAACGATTCAACTGTTATCCGTGCATGACATCGCGTTTCAATCAGATTTGTCAGTCATAAACGCACAGCACGGCAGATCTATTCCAGCTCGTTCGTGTGCGCGCATTTAACAGAGCAGGCAAGTGGGAGCGCGCGCATTTAACAGAGCGGGCGAGTGGGAGCGCGCCAGTGAGTGAGCTGTCACCGAAGTGCGCTGCTCTCACACAGTCCGCATCTGGAAAGACTGCGTTTATTTCACCAGTTTTACTGGCTTCTCCACCGCAGGCGTCCACTCGTAAGTAAACAATATGTGGATATTATTTAGTCATGTTCTGTAGTCATGCTTTGATATGATTTGTTTATTATTCTATAAACTATTGAAATAATGGCATTGCTATTTACGTGTGCGGCGCTGTGATGCCTTGTTTGTAGGACAGGCTATATTTCACTGTAGCCCACGCGTTGTCATACATTATGCATATTTTATGAAGTACACACGGGATGCGCTGCTCAAAATAGGACTGGTGCTCAGATTCTTCCATAAAGGGAACTCTACCATTTGTTGTGACATACTGTGCTCTCTGCATTGCTGCGTTGTGTAACCATGCCTATTGGACAGTAGGCTTACAAGGCATGTTTAAATTATTAAACTGAAAATGCAGTCTGTAAATGAGTTATTGTTTTGATTTAGTTGTATTTAGTATCATGCATTCAGCTATATTTGCTTACTGCATCCCATAGCTGCTTTTACTCAGCTTCTCTTCTGTTCTCCTCTCCCCTCTACCTATCGTTCAATGAACCTGCCCAGACCCCTGGGGATAATAGAATGGGAGCTCTTCTCTCTATTTCGCTCCTTCACATTGTTGTTATTCCTTCTCATTCTAGACCCATGCTATCCCTCTCTTTGCTGTGGTGTACAGTATGAAGTCGTTAGGGGTGTCAGGCTGTTCTCTGCGTCCCGTTGTGAATCAGATTAAAAGTTTTATTAACAAGCTGTGGTTCAGTGATGCCAAAGGGACCATGTGTTTCCCTCAGCCGGCTCCACGCATCACATTGGTCAGCTCTCCGAGTCCATCTTGATTAGTCTCCCTACTTCCTTAGACTCCTCCGTCAGGCTTTCTTTGCTCTATTAATTAGGGAGTTTCTGTTTCTACCATTTGGAATTAGGCTAGACTCTATTAAGCAGCTATCAATCTCACTATGCCAGTGTCCATTTGGGGATACACGCAATTACTTTAAGGAGGCCAGACGTTTTCTGTGTGTGGGCTTATATCATTTTCATTAAAGGGAGGTAGACTTTTAGGGGGCTTTCACACCAAATTGGTTTGGAGCTTGGGTTCACCCTTAGGTTGGTTAGTTTGGTCTGTTGTGGAGACTATATCTGCACTCGGGAGCGCGCTAAACAACGCACCGTGGTTCACTCAAAAAGGGTGGTCTCGGTCCGATTCCATTCTTAACATGGTGCGGTTCGCTGCAAGGGAGAACGCAGTCCGAACCAATCACAGGAACAGAATCAGAGGCATGCAGTATTATTGGTTATTAGACTGTGAGCATTTGATGAAATGCACACAATACCATAACTTGATATCTCAAACATTCCGTGAGTAGCAGTGCATTTATGAGCGCATGCGATGAAGAATAGGCTGGCGCTATACCGGGGATATAGGCTAAATATAGTCCCTCCCGCATGTTGTTGGAAGACCAAAGCAAATGTAATATGAAGTTTGGGACACAAGTTATGCTTCTTGGTAATCATAGTTGGGGGGGGGACTAACTTACAAAAATAAGGACAAGAGGAGACGGTTGGCAGGCATTCTATTCCCTGTAAGTGCACAACTTTTGCCCCATGAGCCACAAACATATAGGGCTCTGTTCTGATCAAAAGTAGTGCACTATATTAGGGAATAAGGAGCCATTAGAGACACAGAAAGTGGTTGACAGGACTAACCATGTGTCATCTTATCTTCCCTGACCATGGATGGATGGATGGATGGATGGACTGACAGACAGAGGGCAACATGTGGCACTCTAGTTCTACTTGGTGACCCTGACTGAAGCCCCTCCCCCCTCCATGGCCCAATCCAGACCTCATATTTCTTCAATCTGTATTTTTGTTTGTATCCATTATTTTCCCCTGTCTTCTTTTGAACTGTCCTTCTATCTAGACATGTGAATCAAACGAAGTTGTTCTGAACCATTCACATCCTGGCATTCTATTCCCCCTGCCATAGAACTACATAACATCAGCCATCTGCCATGGTGGTTACTATTGGCAACACACTCATGAGAGGAGCCCTTAGGATGAAATACCTCAGTAGTTTGACTTGTTTGGGTCGGTTTTATCAGTGCTGTTTTATTTATTATGTAACTGAGGGTTATTTTCTGCTCTCTGAGGCGAATCTGAGTCCATATGCTTTTGCAGTACCTAGCTACAGTAGCTACACGTCTATGTGTTGAGTGTAATCATAATTATCATCTATTCCTATGGATGGGCTATAGCAGACTGTTATTTGCAGATGCGAGAAAGCTAAAGGAGATTACATACATGGCAATTTTAAACGCCACTTTATTGATATGTCATATCTAATCTGGGAACCCAGAACGTTGCATACCGATGCGCTGGCAAGCATTTATGTTAAGAGTATGTCATACTGTCACAGGAGACTAAGGATGTAACGAATGTAAATGTCCTTAACGGTAAAAGTGTATTTTTTTTATTTTTTTTTTACAGTTTAAAGAAAATACATACCAAAAAAATTATATACATTTACGTGAATTCATATCACATATGACCGCTAGGGGGCAATGCAGTTCAATCTACTGCAGTCCTGGCTACTTACCAGACGGCGCTCACCTTACTGCTGTCCTCCACCCACAACAACGATGGTATTAATACCGTTCTAGGTTCACTGTTGTGTGCCTCTACTCCATGTTCTCAGTTGTCAGTACATGGGACTTCATGTCCCACTTTCCATCAATGTGATTGCTCGTTTCAGCGATGTATAACAGCTTTTTCATAGACGTCCAACAATCTGTTAAGGCCACGTATGGTGTTTGAGAGCGCGCGCTTTGTACTCGCATTGTACCTCCATCAGGGCCGTCACGGTTTTTCGACATGGCATCTTGTAGTCTGGTTCTAGATATGTAATTAAGGTATTGAAGCCGACACCCTCTACCATTGACAATGGCTGCATATCAACTGCAATCATTTCTGTAATCAGCACTGTGATTTTCTCACTCCGTCCCTTATCGCACTGTGCCTCCCTTTCGGCACCTGTATTGCCACTGTAGCTCAATTCCACCTCGCAAAAGTTTGCATCTCATCACCTTCTCATTTAACTTCTCAAAGTATTGCCATACAGGACTTCGATGCTGTCACTTGGCTTTCTCACTCTCTGCTATTCCAACTGTTAACGACGATGACGTGCGGAGCGCTTTATATCTGTGGCAAATCATTTGAAAGATGCATATCTCCATCTACTTACAGTATTGTTGTGTTAGGTATTTGTAAAAAAATAAATAATAATATGTTTTGCCTTTATGATGATCGGGACCTGTTAGTGGTAGTTTTGTGATAACTGCACTGTGATTTAAATGATGTGCATTTTTTAAATCTAAACTGTTCTTGATCCCAAATTCGTTTAAAAATCATACCCCTACAGGAGACTCTATTCCTACACTATTCCCTACATAGTGCACTACTTTTGACCAGGGTCCATAGAGCTCTGGTCAAAACTAGTGCACTATATAGGGAATAAGTGCCATTTGAGACAGAGGCTATATCAAACCAGCTGTATGTATTCAGTATGTAAACATTACCCCTGAACTTGTCATGCTGCGTACTGTATTATCAGCCCAAGCTCTCACTCTTTACCTAATAATGAATTTTATGTACAGGAATTACTTTTTGATTGAGCAACAAAGGAGATTTGCTCTCGGCCCCCTTCTCAAGAAAGGAGCTTTAGCGGGTTGACGGTGATGTGGAGGGCAGCTAGTGGGAATCAGCTTTGTATTAGCTTGCTGCCTTAGCTTAGCTCACCCTGGATCATGTTGTTATACAGTCATGTTCCCTGGTACTGTAAGTAATAGCCTAGCTGTTTTAGTGCACTTCATGTTCAGTTCAAATTATACAAGGTGTTGTTTTGTCCCTCTAAAGGCTTTTCAGTTAATAGTGGTAGAGTATGGCATTCACGAGGATTTCGTTCTTACGTCAATGTGTAGTTATGATTTCCTTGAAGTTTTTGTTGGAGTTTGATATGAATGGCTCTTCTCACAGAAGGCTTGTCTGGGTTCAGATAGACTGTCACCAAACCTCAACACAGCACAGTGGGCTGGCTCATTAACAGATACACTGTATATACAAAAGTATGTGGACATCCACACCCGTTGCTGACAGGCGTATACAATTGAGCACACAGCCATTAAATCTCCATCGACAAACATTGGCAGTAGAATGGCCTTACTGAAGAGCTCAGTGACTTCAATGATGCACCGTCATTGGATGCCATCTTTCCAATAAGTCAGTTCGTCAAATTTCTGCCCTGCTGAAGCTGCCTTGGTCAACGAGACCGCCAAGTGTTGAAGCCCGTAACGCGTAAAAATCTTCTCTCCTCGATTGCAACGCTCACTACCACATTCTAAACTGCCTCTGGAAGCAACATCAGCAGAATAACTGTTCTTCGGGAGCTTCATGAAATGGGTTTCCATGGCCGAGCAGCCACACACAAGCCTAAGATCACTGTGTGCAATGCCAAGCGTCGGCTGGAGGGGTGTAAAGCCATTGGAGTCTGAAGCAGTGGAAACTAATTCTCTGGAGTGATGAATCGCGCTTCACCATCTGGCAGTCCGACAGACGAATCTGGGTTTGGCAGATGCTAGGAGAACGCTACCTGCCCGAATGCATAGTGCCAACTGTAAAGTTTGGTGGAGGAGGAATAATGGTCTGGGGCTGATTCATGGTTCGGGCTAGGCCCCTTAGATCCAGTGAAGGGACATTTTAACGCTACAGCATACAATGACATTCTGGACGATTCTGTGCTTCCCACTTTGTGCTTCCAACTTTGTGCACAAAGCGAGGTCCATACAGAAATGGTTTGTCGAGATCAATGTGGAAAAACTCGACTGGCCTGCACACAGCACTGACCTCAACCCCAACGAACACCTTTCGGATGAATTGGAACTCCAACCCCGAGCCAGGCCAAATCACCCAACATCAGTGCCCGACCTCACTAATGCTCTAGTGGCTGCATGGAAGCGAGTCCCCGCAGCAATGTTCCAACATCTAGTGGAAAGCCTTCCCAGAAGAGTGGAGGCTGTTAGAGCAGCAAAGGGGGGGACCACCTCCATATTAATGTCCATGATTTTGGAGTTAGATGTTAGAAAAGCAGGTGTCCATGTAGTGTACATACTGCCATGGAAGATGTCACATTAACATGAATAACAAAAAAGAGTAAGGCTTTCTGTAGGAGGACTGTTTATTTATAGATCTGCTGACGAGGACTAAAGGAAGGAAGATTAAGATGGCGTCCGCTTGATGGGCAATTAGAGGTGCTTCTTGTTATTGTTTAGAATTCTGCCAACCAAAGCCAAACGCTACAGGGATGTAGGTGGATTAGTGTGTGTGTGTGCGTGTTTGCTGCAGCCCGGGTTGTATGCAGTGCAGGCAGTATCTGACGTTTTAAAGAGCTTTTCTCCTCCCTAGGAAAGGTGTACAAAACATGTCATGGGTGACTCAGAGTGCTACTCTGAATGCTGCGAGAGAGCGAGCAGGATGGAGAGAGAGCGAGGGAATGTTGAATAGAGAGAGAGGCATGGGGAGAGAGGGATACAGAGAGGGCAAAGTGCAAGGGAAATGAGGAAGGTCTCTGTGGCCTTTCTGAAAGGTTACCCAGCGGTGACAGAGGGAGCAGTGTGAATGGCAGGAGGCTCTACAGGGAGCGGATTAGCAATTGTTGACTGACCCTCAGCCTTTATAATAGCAGAATACTGAATATGGACACATTGTTCTCTCCATGTCGGGCCTGTACAGAACCGAACACCAAGAAGTATACACACTTTGCAACAAGGTCACATCAGAAGAATTGTCATTCATCCACTGTGGATGAAGACATTTAGAAGGGTCCGGCCCTGGCCTGCATTATAGCCATTTGACCAAGACAACATTTCATTTGGCATTTAGAGCGGAGGGAACCATACAGAGAGGGGAACAAACATGGTCTGGCATTTTACATGTGGTTGGTAATGTTTCTGGCGTTTTATGGATTAGCTGTCATCATTAGATTGATGGGGTTCCTCCTGACCTATTGTTATGTCAGGGTTATGTAGGCCCTATGACAGTGTTGTGTATGCCTTATGTACTGTACTGATGGAGGGTTCAGGTAAAGTGTCCTCACACAGGGGCTTGTTATTACCCACAACCCACTGGTGCACTTATCAGAGAGCAGCATGAGTAGCAGACTCCCGCTGGCAACAAGCCTTCTTCTCATCCTCCCTTCCCTTCCTCTCCTCCTCATCCTCACTTCCTCTCATCCTCCACTCACCTTCTCCACTCCTTTTGTTTTTGGGTGATTACTTCTCCCACGCTCTTTCTCTGTTTAGCCTTTATCTCTCCCTCTCTGTCGGTCTCTCTATCTCTCTCTCTCTGGTCTGAAAATCTCACTCTCTCCCTCTGTCTCTCTCGCACTCTCTCTCTCTGTTTTCTCTCCCCATCTCCCCCATCATTGCCGGAGGCCGGCGTTTGAAAAATTGGTTTTACAGCCAATTAGGGTGATTTGTAATGTTTTGTTGTGCTGTGTGTTAGCGGGCGGCAGGGAGAGATGGAGAGGTGGAAGAAGTGCCTGTTGATTTTCATCAGCGTTTTCCAATAAACACATTATTTCTCTCGGTCCCTCCTACCAAGCACAATTAGCCTAACACAGAGAAGACTAATCAAAGGCCATACTGAGACCAGGGTTGACTTCAGCGTGACGGCAAACAACATTCCCATACAGCATTTTACTGTGAAAGAAACATTCTGGAACAGGGAGGGAATACCTGTACAATAAGAACACAGATTTTCCGTTCCACAACGCGCTTCGACAGTATGCCCTACTGAACACAAGCTCTTTTAGAGTTTGAAGCCATATGATATCGGTAGGGCTAGGAGTTTTTCTTTGAGATGAAATGCCCTTGAGTTTTTCAGATTCCCGTTGGACAGCCAGTTGACAGGTGTTGTAGTCCTCTCTGTATGTTCCTTATTGCTTACCTTCCTCAAAGGTCAAATAGGGCTGCTTATATTTGCCCTGTTTCACTGCTGAGTGTGAGGTGTGAAATGGAAATGTGTTTTTTGCATATCCCAACTCCTCCTGAGACACCCTCGGAGAGTGGGTTGGGGGTTCACGTCCAGGGATCAGCCATTATTGATGGCGACCGTGGAGCAATTAGGGTTAAGTGCCTTGCTCAAGGGCACATCAGCAGATTTTTTTTACCTAGTCGGCTTGGGGATTCAAACCAGTGAACTTTTCGGTTACTGGCCCAACATTCTAAACCGCTAGGCTACCTGCCGCCCTTACCTACCTTACCTAGCGCTGCAACAGACCACAGTCACCGGAGCAGAAACGATGACATTTGGGAAGAAAGCGGTGACGTAATGCTTTGGTATAAAACACTGCTCTCTTTGATTTATTTCCCTGTCTGTTCACAATTCAGCTCCTGACCTTGTACTCAACGTTGCTTACATGTTAAAGAGAATAGATCATCCTCTTTCTGGGTGATAACAGATAAGCTATTCAATAGATTTCAATAGAATTTGCTACTTCATAGGCTTTTTGTTGTTTCACCTTGCAAATGTCAGAAAAGGAGTAAAGCATAGAGCCACGGTTGTTTAATCACTTATGTGATGCCTCGCTGAAGAGGACACAAAGGTACTCTTCATACTTATGTAATGGCTGTAGTTCAAGGCGATCGTCATCTCTCCCTGCCCTCGTCTCCTCTAAGCAGTGTGCGTGTGCAACAACAAGCTGTTCCTGCTGTAATTCAAGTTATGCCCCACATCACAAGCATTCCGCTATAACATCTGCTAAACACGTGTATGTGACCAATGCAATTTGATTTGTTTCGGTTTGATTTGATCCCACGTAATAACATCAGTGTATCTGGGAGGGAAAGTGGTGCATAAAATCAGATGTGGTCTGAGATTGTCATTTTTTATATATATATATACAGTTGAAGTCGGAAGTTTACATACACCTTAGCCAAATACATTTAAACTCGGTTTTTCACAATTCCTGACATTTAATCCTAGTAAAAATTCCCTGTCTTAGGTCAGTTAGGGTCACCACTTTATTTTAAGAATGTGAAATGTCAGAATAATAGTAGAGAGAATGATTTATTTCAGCTTTTATTTCTTTCATCACATTCCCAGTGGGTCAGAAGTTTACATACACTCCATTAGTATTTGGTAGCATTGCCTTTAAATTGTTTAACTTGGGTCAAACGTTTCAGGTAGCCTTCCACAAGCTTCCCACAATAAGTTGGGTGAATTTTGGCCCATTCCTCCTGACAGAACTGGTGTAACTGAGTCAGGTTTTGTAGGCCTCCTTGCTCGCACACGCTTTTTCAGTTCTGCCCACAAATTGAAATACATCCACAGGTACACCTCCAATTTACTCAAATTATGTCAATTAGCCTATCAGAAGCTTCTAAAGCCATGACATAATTTTCTGGAATTTTCCAAGCAAGTTTAAAGGCACAGTCAACTTAGAGTATGTAAACTTCTGACCCACTGGAATTGTGATATAGTGAATTATAAGTGAAATAATCTGTCTAAACAATTGTTGGAAGAATTACTTGTGTCCTAACCGACTTGCCAAAGCTATAGTTTGTTAACATGAAATTTGTGGTGTGGTTGAAAATGAGTTTTAATGACTTCAACCTAAGTGTTTGTAAACTTCTGACTTCAACTGTATGTTTAGGTTTGGGCTCAGAGGCTGTGAAGTCTGTTGCTGCTTTATTGACAAGCCCCAGGTTGTAATTTCATGATACGTTATTACTTTTAGCATGACTGAGTCTGACAGTGAGTGTATATAAGTTGTCCTCAGAGGCTAGAAAGACGTTATTACTTTTCCTTTTAACCAGTGGAAATGGATGTTGCTCTCTGATACTGGAGATCAATGGAGGATGCAGTCGCTCGGTTCTCTGACTGATGGTCTTTGTATTCCCACCACTTTCATGTCGAACCAAAGATAAAGAGAAATGACATCTTCCATTGATCATCTTCATCTTTCATTGAGTTGTGTTTATCATTCCCCACATTGCCATCTTGATTTCTTGTTACACGCAGTGTGAAAGAAGGCCAAGTAGAACCACTTCTGAGACCCCCTGGTGGTGTCTCCGCAGACTTGACACACACACACACACACCCGCACACACAATCACACACACACTTGAGTAATCTCCAGGAAGTCATGAATAAAAGCAGATCCTGTCATGTAGTGGCTTTGAGTGATTGTGCTTTGTGATTCTATGTGACAGATGGGAGACATGGAGGACGGTTAATAATAGACAGTACAGGCTACATGTCTCTGTGGCTCAGCTGTGACTGGGTCCTGG
Organism: Thymallus thymallus; assembly: GCA_023634145.1. Lineage (NCBI taxonomy): Eukaryota > Metazoa > Chordata > Actinopteri > Salmoniformes > Salmonidae > Thymallus > Thymallus thymallus. Next base: position 14,183,746 of record CM042421.1, on the reverse strand, counting down.
ATGTCAAGGCTGGAGCATCTCCAGCAGGGCCACAGTCCAGAAACCAAGCACAGTAACACTGCTGCTTCACTGGGTAGATTAGCCCAGCAGACCCCCTGGCATTGCCTTAGTAGGATACAGATCCATAGAGAGAGGGGAGTATTCCATCTCCATCTGTGACTCCTGCAGGCCAGACTATCCTCCTCCTCCTCCTCCTCCTCCTCCTCCTCCTCCTCCTCCTCCTCCTCCAGTGTTAACTGAAATGTATTGTATTGCACAAGAGCTACAGCAGACCCTACAGCTGTGAAGAATGCCAGTTTGTGTGTGAGGCAGTATGTGTGTGGCAGTGGTATTTTAGCAAGTGACATGAAACCAGGTATTTTAGCCACAAGCCTAGCTAACTACAGCCCAGCTGAGACACTTGGTACACCTGCAGGGATATAACCGTGTGTGTGTGTGGGTCCGTGGCATCATAGTGTGTATGTGGGTCTGGGTCCGTGGCATCATAGTGTGTATGTGGGTCTGGGTCCGTGGCATCATACAGTGTGTGTCCTTGGCATCATACAGTGTTTGTGTGTGTGTGTGTATGTCAGCGGCATCATACTGTGTGTGTGTGTGTCCGTGGCATCATACAGGGTGTGTGTGTCCGTGGCATCATACAGGGTGTGTGTGTCCGTGGCATCATACAGGGTGTGTGTGTCCGTGGCATCATACAGGGTGTGTGTGTGTGTGTGTGTGGCATCATACAGGGTGTGTGTGTCCGTGGCATCATACAGGTGTGTGTGTGTGTGTCCGTGGCATCATACAGAGTGTGTGTGTCCGTGGCATCATACAGGGTGTGTGTTTGTGTGTGTGTGTCAGCGGCATCATACTGTGTGTGTGTGTGTGTGTGTGTGTGTGTGTGTGTGTGTGTGTGTGTGTGTGTGTGTCAGCGGCATCATACAGAGTGTGTGTGTCCGTGGCATCATACAGGGTGTGTGTGTCCGTGGCATCATACAGGGTGTGTGTGTGTGTGTGTGTGTGTGTCCGTGGCATCATACAGGGTGTGTGTGTGTGTGTCCGTGGCATCATACAGAGTGTGTGTGTGCGTGGCATCATACAGGGTGTGTGTGTGTGTGTGTGTGTCCGTGGCATCATACAGGGTGTGTGTGTGTGTGTCTGTGGCATCATACAGAGTGTGTGTGTGTCCGTGGCATCATACAGGGTGTGTGTGTGTGTGTCCGTGGCATCATACAGGGTGTGTGTTTGTGTGTGTGTGTCAGCGGCATCATACTGTGTGTGTGTGTGTGTGTGTGTGTGTCAGCGGCATCATACAGAGTGTGTGTGTCCGTGGCATCATACAGGGTGTGTGTGTCCGTGGCATCATACAGAGTGTGTGTGTGTCCGTGGCATCATACAGGGTGTGTGTTTGTGTGTGTGTGTCAGCGGCATCATACTGTGTGTGTGTGTGTGTGTGTGTGTGTCCGTGGCATCATACAGGGTGTGTGTGTGTGTGTCTGTGGCATCATACAGGGTGTGTGTGTGTGTGTGTCCGTGGCATCATATAGAGTGTGTGTGTCCGTGGCATCATACAGAGTGTGTGTGTGCGTGGCATCATACAGAGTGTGTGTGTGTCCGTGGCATCATACAGGGTGTGTGTGTGTGTGTGTCCGTGGCATCATACAGGGGGTGTGTGTTCGTGGCATCATACAGGGTGTGTGTGTGTTTATGGCATCATACAGGGTGTGTGTGTGTGTCTGTGGCATCATACAGGGTGTGTGTGTGTGTCCGTGGCATCATACAGGGTGTGTGTGTGTGTGTGTCCGTGGCATCATACAGGGTGTGTGTGTGTGTCCGTGGCATCATACAGAGTGTGTGTGTCCGTGGCATCATACAGAGTGTGTGTGTGTCCGTGGCATCATACAGGGTGTGTGTGTGTGTGTGTGTCCGTGGCATCATACAGGGTGTGTGTGTGTGTCCGTGGCATCATACAGGGTGTGTGTGTGTGTCCGTGGCATCATACAGGGTGTGTGTGTGTGTCCGTGGCATCATACAGGGTGTGTGTGTGTGTGTGTGTGTCCGTGGCATCATACAGGGTGTGTGTGTGTGTCCGTGGCATCATACAGGGTGTGTGTATGTGTGTCCATACCCACACTGCTACCCTCTCTTTCAGATATCCATCCCTGTCCAGATAAGCCTACAGTGCTGTTTTGCATTCAATAAGGTTGTGAACTGTGTACAATGTCTCATGATCCTCTCGGTTAATCCATCAGACAACCTTATTTTCTGTCTGTACAGTCTTCCCTCCTATCCTCAGTGTGTGAGTTTGTGTATGCCTGTATCTGTGTGTGTGAGCAGAAAAGAGAGCTCTGTTCTCTCTAGTCTTTATCAGCATTAAGCATTCCCCTGCCTCCATCCCTCCACTCTGTGTGAAAAGTTGCTTGTGTCTTACAGAGGGCCGGCTACAGAGGTCTATTTTTCTCTGTCTGACTGGCTGCGGTGCTGTAATTGTATTTATAGATAAGTCACCACTTGCTGTGAAACAGCCTGTTAGCTGTGCTCTTGTGATCTAGGGCATATGACTGGAGCATTTAGGGGCTTCTAAGGAGGGCTTGGGTAGATCATTTGTATTCTACAGCATTATTGAAGATCCACGGCTGGGCCGGGCTGGATAGCTGTTCCTCACACGAGACAAGAGAGGATAGTGTCAGTGTTAGATGGTGCTGTATAGAACAGTGTTGGACCCAGGTCGCCATGCTGAAGTTCAGCACCGCCCCCCACTCAAGGTGTTTGTTGTTATTCAACAGGACATTGTTTAGTGTGGAGAGGGACACTAACCCTAATCTTCTTACCGCTCCTCAATTGGCTGGTTGACAATGGGTAATATGGTTAGTATTGGCTGGTTAACAATGGGTAATATGGTTAGTATTGGCTGTTTGACAATGGGTAATATGGTTAGTATTGGCTGGTTAACAATGGGTAATATGGTTAGTATTGGCTGTTTGACAATGGGTAATATGGTTAGTATTGGCTGGTTAACAATGGGTAATATGGTTAGTATTGGCTGTTTGACAATGGGTAATATGGTTAGTATTGGCTGGTTAACAATGGGTAATATGGTTAGTATTGGCTGTTTGACAATGGGTAATATGGTTAGTATTGGCTGTTTGACAATGGGTAATATGGTTAGTATTGGCTGTTTGACAATGGGTAATATGGTTAGTATTGGCTGTTTGACAATGGGTAATATGGTTAGTATTGGCTGGTTAACAATGGGTAATATGGTTAGTATTGGCTGTTTGACAATGGGTAATATGGTTAGTATTGGCTGGTTAACAATGGGTAATATGGTTAGTATTGGCTGGTTAACAATGGGTAATATGGTTAGTATTGGCTGTTTGACAATGGGTAATATGGTTAGTATTGGCTGGTTAACAATGGGTAATATGGTTAGTATTGGCTGTTTGACAATGGGTAATATGGTTAGTATTGGCTGTTTGACAATGGGTAATATGGTTAGTATTGGCTGTTTGACAATGGGTAATATGGTTAGTATTGGCTGGTTAACAATGGGTAATATGGTTAGTATTGGCTGTTTGACAATGGGTAATATGGTTAGTATTGGCTGGTTAACAATGGGTAATATGGTTAGTATTGGCTGTTTGACAATGGGTAATATGGTTAGTATTGGCTGTTTGACAATGGGTAAGATGGTTACTATGTGTGGATTTTTCACAATGCTGTTATTGATTAAGTCTCTATGTATGATTTTGGTGGTCTAATGTGCTCTCTCTCTCTCGCTCTCTCTCCCCCCTCTCTCTATTGCTCTCTCTCCCTGTCCCCACCTCTCTTCCCCCCTCTCTTTATCCCCCTTTCTTTCTCTGTCTCCCTCTCTCTCTCCAGTCACAATGAGCGGAAGGTGACCTGTAAGCATCCAGTCTCTGGTCTTCCTTCACAAGACAACTGCATATTTGTCGTAAACGAACAGTAAGTCTCTTCTCTCCCATTCCCTTACCAGTGGAATGATTGGAACATACATGCCAGTGGAATGACATACTCTGAAGTGGACTTACATGCATAAACACTAACCTATAATTTCAGGTTGGTCTCACCCTTGCACCGTGTGTCCATTCAAGATGTATGTCAAAGTATGAGTTGAAATACAACAAATCACATTCATGTCACAGTATATTACATATGTAATGCTGTAGTAAATTGGTTATGTGGTGTTTACATAAATTTGATGTATTCAAACAGTAGTTGAGCATGTATTCACAATGGCATATATTAATAGCATGAGCTTTTATTGCCATTGTAAATGGACTGAGACACTGTGAGAAGACTGTATTTTATGGAATAGAAAGTGTATTGTACTCCTGGAGGCTTTGCAAAGTCTTGTGATTTCGGATCCAGAGTGCCAGACCTCCGCTTCACACAAAGCACACTTTATAAGATGGAGAAACTATGCCTCTGTCTCCCTTCTTCTAAAGACCATTAAGAAATCACAGGGAAATGTGAGTTTGGTTTGGGTTTAACTGCTTGTAGTTCAGCGAGACCAGAGACTTTTGAAATGGACAGCAGCGTTGCTACTTCACCATTCACCTTCCCTGTCTGTGGCTCAACTTAATCTGAAGGAAAATGTGAGTATGTTTGATTCAACAGTGCAGTGGCTCAACTACAGAACTCTTGGAGAGGATTTGGAAATTGAAGGCAGCGTGGATTCTTCTCCAATCATCTTTCCTGCCAAGTTCTGATAAGGGCTCTCAGACAAACACGTTCCAAAACACCCATGGTAGAGAGAGGATGGAGGGAGGAGAAGCAAGGGGGGAGGAGTGTAGGAGTAGAGAGGTCTGTCTTTGTGTGTGTGTACATCTCTGAGTTCAGGTTCAGAGGCCTGTCAGAGCTGTCCAGACATCCTCACCCGAACAGACAGTGTTACCCAACGCACCCTCCTCTCTCTTCTCCCTCTGCAAGCTGTCCTCCAGCATAGTCAATACCGGTTGTCTTTTCTAGCTTGTTGTGTGTGTACGTGCGTGGTTGTGGAGAAGCCTGAGTTGTTTACTCTAGACTTCCAAACAGACAGAATAGAGTTTCTCAGCCTCCTCCTGCCTCCTCCAGCCTGCACTGACTAGGAATGAACAGACCTGCAGACGGCTATGTCTTAGGTAGCTGCTAGGTAGCTAACTATATTTTTTCATATTGACAAAATATTGTTTTTGTAAGACCAACCACCACGGTAGTGATAGTGGAGAATGAAGAGTGACGGAGAGAGAGTGACGGAGAGAGAGTGACGGAGAGAGAGTGACGGAGAGAGAGTGACGGAGAGAGAGTTACGGAGAGAGAGTGACGGAGAGAGAGTTACAGAGAGAGAGTGACAGAGAGAGAGAGAGAGAGAGAGCTCAATTTTCTTGGGGTCTGGATGGAACATTAGATGATTTGGGGATTTGTAGTCTGTTCCTTACTTCCTTCCTGGCTGTGCCTTTGAGTGACAACTCCACTCTGCTCTCCGTCTCAATTATCCCCTCCGTCACACTCTCCTCCTCAGACCTGGATTCAAATACCATTTGAAATATTTCAAATGTTTTAGCATTTGCTTTAGCCTAGCTGGAGTGCCAGATGGGAATGGTTTGGACTTTTGTGAGTGTTCCATTTCGGCAGGTAAGCTCAATCAAGCCCATCAATCAAGCCCATCTATTTAATAATTTCAAATACTATTTGAACCCAGGTCTGCTCTTTCTATTAGTACCACACTGAGGTGTCTGAGGAGAATATGCAAACTGTTAATTGGAACTGAGGTGAGAAAGTCAAATATAACAGATTGAGGTGTGTTGGTGACAGACAAAAAGTTTTGTGTCAAAGAGGGTCACCTCCGATCACGAGAACGAAAATGGAAAATATGCTCTTACATCATTCATATAAAGGAAATTCTACTTGTATAAAGTGTTTCTGTCATCTCAAACACCAACTCGACACTACCACCTTCATTAGGGTTCTTGGGCTGACCAAGCCTTGACTGCTGGAATGTGTTGGTTTTTCATAATAAAGACCCACATTCTATTAAACTCCTTGCACGTTGTGAGAACGACAGAACAGAATACTTGAAACAACCGAAAGCAAATGATGTGTTTGTTCTTCCCAGTGGAAAAACCCAGCTGCACATCCTGATTATCCAGCGAGGGTCGGCCTATCCGTGAGCGGAAAACAAAGCAATGTTAATTGGCTGGCCTTGTCACTCAGTCTCTCTGTCTGTCTGAATAATTTCAATAAATCAAACTTTATTTATCTCTCACATTTCTTACAGTAAATGCTTACAGTAGGTGCTTAACTAATAACATATTCAAAAGGTGAGAGAAGATTACACATGAAACGTTTCTATGCAAATATATATAAATCAAGATGAAATTGTGAATAAAAAATTCAGAGATAAATTTAAATAGTAAAAACAATAGTAAAATAACAGTGGATATGAGAGACTAATGCAGCAATAAATAAAAGGTGATAAAATAAATAGTGGACTGTATATAGAAGGGGATATAATACATGGAGTATAGCATCCTCTGCTTTATGACCAGCATTGCATTTTGAAGTGTGTTTAAGGAACGTTTGTTGAACTTAACTGCTGTCCCTGAATCCTGGTCGACACTATCACCGTTCTCCCTGGTGATTGACACGTCAAAACTCCTTTTTGTAAAACTCTAGTATAAAAAAAATCTTTGAAGATCTCTGAAAATGAGAGTTTTCGAAGAGAATAGGGGATCAAATGTAATCTACTTCAGATAAATGTCACCTCTCCCTCACACACCTCCACTTTCCCTACAGACCTAATAGAGGGTTTAATGTGGATGAATGGTGTTCTGAAGGAAGCACTCCTCATTGATAACCAGCTTACACCTCTTCAACCCACACATCCTCTCTCCCTCTTTCTCAATCTCTTTACACTTGTCGCCCACAGTCTCTCTCTGCCTCTCCGACTCACCCATATTCCCTCACCCTTCCTCTTTCACTCTCCTACTTATGCTTCATCTCTTCCTTTGTCCATCCCACACATATACTCCCTCTCTTTCCAACTTTCTTCTCTCTCTCTCCTTCTCTCTTACCCCTCTCTCCCTCTCTCTCTCTCTCTCCCGCTCTCTCTCTCTTTCTCAATAGGATCAGTGCTCCTGGTCCAGCCAGACCCTGTAATGAGTTAGTTACAGTGTGAAAAACCACTGAGCTTCACTTTATAGCGCAGAAATTTCACTTATTGTAATGTAGTGTTGTGTGTGTGTGCCTAATATCCAGACAAAAGTAGGGTATACAAAAGTTAACTTCTTAGCTCATTAGTTTATAACCTTTCACCATTGTTCATATTTATTGTAATACTTTCAAGTTTCCTATTTTCTCCCCAACTTTGATGTCTTCCACTATTTAATGGAGCCTTAAAGTGGAAGTTTAGATGGTACAGTGATTCTCTACACTATACTATCTTATTTTGTCACATAAACTGAAAATAGGCGAGCCATTAGAGTTTTAGCAACCAGGAAATGGCAGAGCGATTTCTTCAAATTGCGACTTTAATGGCCTTGTGTTTCTTCACATAACTTATTCAGCACTCAGAATTAGATTTAAAATGTCCTCCAACTGCAATGACCCTGGGCCTGAAGTAGAGGCCTTGCTCTCATCATCCATCACAGCAACATTTACAGTGTATTCACACCCCTTGACTTTTTCACATTTTGTTAAAGCCTGAATTTTGTCACTGGCCTACACACAATAACTTGTAATGGCAAAGTGAAATTATGTTTACAAATGAAAAGCTGAAATGTCTTGAGTCAATAAGTATTCAACCCCTTTTGTTATGGGACGTATATATAATTTAAGGAGTAAAAATGTGCTTAACAAGTCACATAATAAGTAGCATGGACTAACTCTGTCCAATAATAAGGCTTAACATGATTTTGAATGACTACCTCATCTCTGTACCCCACACATACAATTATCTTTGAGCTCCCTCAGTCGAACAGTGAATTTTAAACAGGTTCAACCACAAAGACCAGGGAGGTTTTCCAATGCCTCGCAAAAAAGGGCTCCTATTGGTAAATGAGTAAAAAATTGAATATCCCTTTGAGTATGGTGAAGTTACGTTATTAATTATACTTATACATATCAATACACCCATTCACTACAAATATACAGGTGTCCTTCCTAACTCAGTTGCCGGAGAGGAAGGAAACCACTCAGTGACTCCACAATGAGGCCAATGTGGTGACTTTAAAACAGTTAGAGTTTAATGGCTGTGATAGAAGAAAACTGAGAATGGATGAACAACATTCTAGTTAGTCCACAATACTAACCTAATTAACAGAGTGAAAAGAAGGAAGCCTGTACATAATAAATATATTTCAAAACATGCATCCTGTTTGCAACAAGGCACTAAAGTAATACTGCAAAAAATGTGGCAAAGCAATTAAGGTTTTGTCCTGAATACAAAGTGTTATGTTTGGGGCAAATCCAATACAACACATTACTGAGTATTACTCAATATTTTCAAGTATAGTGGTGGCTGCATCATGTTTACATTTATGTAATTTAGCAGACACTCTTACCCAGAGCAACTTACATTCATTTTCATACTAGTCCCCCATGGGAATTGAACCCACAACCCTGGTGTTGCAAGTGCCATGCTCAACTAACTGAGCTACAAGGGGCTATATTATGGTTATGATTGTAATCATTAAGGACTGGGAAGTTTTTCAGGATAAAAAAATACATGGAATGGAGCTAAGCACAAAATTCTAGAGGAAAACCTAGTTCAGTTTGCTTTCCACCAGACACTGGGAGATTAATTGACCTTTCAGCAGGACAGTAACCTAAAACACAAGGCCGAATCTACACTGGAGTTGCTTCCCAAGAAGACAATACATGTTCCTGAGTGGCCAAGTTACAGTTTTGACTTAAATCTACTTGAATATCTATGGCAAGACCTGAAAAGCAGTGATCAACAACCAATTTGACAAAGCATGAAGAATGTTGAAAAGAATAATGGGCAATTGTTGGACAATCCATGTGTGGAAAGAGACTTAGATACTTACCCAGAGACTCACAGCTGTAATCAAAGTATTGACTCGGAGGTGTGAATACTTATGTAAATTAGCTATTTCTGTATTTTATTTTCAATAAATTAGCAAAAATGTCTAAAAACATGTTTTTACTTTATCATTAAGGAGTATTGTGTGTAGATGGGTGAGATTTATACTCTCCACTTCCTCTCTTTCTTCCCTATTGTCTTTCTCTGTCGTTCCTTTCTCTCTCTACCTTCTTCCTTCTCTTGCTCCATCCCTGTCCATCATCCTCTTCCGTCCCTCTTCCTCTCCCCTATCGCCCCCCTCTGAAATATACGCATTAATTCACACAGAATGTTTACCGTTGCCACATTTTAATGCTAGACCAAACTGCAGTTAGGTTTGAGGGGAGGAAGAACCTGGACAGTAAACAGCTAGATTTACTCTGTAGAGAAACTGTTATTGATATCACAGCACCTATGCTGCATGCTAAAGGAGGATGGCAACCTCGGTTGGTATTAAACTGATGATGGTGTTGCCATCAGATCTGTTGATATGAAACCGGTCTTGCTTCAAGATGATATGAGAAAGGACCACTGGATTTGGTGCTGTGTGGGAGTCAGCTTTCTGATATGCAATTCTCCTGAATACTAGATTTGCTAACCTCATGGGCCACCTTCAGTATGTGTTAACTGTAAGTGGCGTTGGATAAAAGCATCTGGAAAATTACCATAGTATGATGATATATTTGAACGCTGCCTGGCGTCCAACTGTGAGCAAGCAAGGGAAGAAGCCCTAAAGCTAGGGGCTACGAATTAATGCAATTATAATGTTCTCTTCACGATGGATATTCAGTGAAAAGTATCTACAGTACAGTCTGGCCTAAGCACGCCCCTGAAGACTACAATTCTAATTTAATTTGTTTGATGTGAATGTTTATTTGTTAAATGTCATGATTACATATAATTAGTTTATCATATGTTTGATATTTTCAGGTTATATTGTTTGATGTTATTCTTTAATTCAGTTCATTTTTTTTCTCTCCCTTTTTGTTTTCTAGCGTGACTTCTGCCAAGCTTGTCCACCCCGTTACAGATCCTGTTACAGTCAACCCTGTTACTGTCAACCCTGTTACAGTCAACCCTGTTACAGCCAACCCTGTTACAGTCAACCCTGTTACAGCCAACCCTGTTACAGACCCGGTCACCCCGGTTACAGACCCGGGTACCCCGGTTACAGACCCTGTATCAAACAGGTAATATAGTATACATGGCAATGGGCTGGATGGATGCTTGGCTCTACCTTGCTGTTAAGCGTACGCCTCTTCATCTGTCTTTCTGTGGAGAACCCCAGCTAATTAATCTCTCTGGAAGTCCTGCCTCTATCTCTGTCTCATTAAGTCCGTCCTACTACTAACAGTAATCTGCGCGTGCCGTGTGTGTTGGATTGCCTGATATCCTGCTGTGCATGGGTAATGCCAAGACTTGCAAGATTTATTTGTGCCATCCGATTTGTTTTTAAGCACACTTAATAGAAAAATGTACCTTAGCTCACATCACAAAATGACTATACTGTGTGTGTGTGTGTGCGTGTAAAGTATGTCTCCCAAGCCTGAATGAAATTATGTAATTATTCCTCTCAAGGGGTCTACCATTACCTCTCAGATAATGATATCCTAAGTGTTCACAGACTGACAGACACAGTAACTAGTTAGAAAAGTGACAGAAATAGAGTGATAGCCGATAGAAAGAGTGTATGATTTGTATGAGTCACTATTCAGTTCTATTGATGTTGCCACTAGGCCTGATGGCATCCACAGGAGTCAGTTGCCCCGCAATTCACAGGCCTATTCACTGGCCCTGCCTCTGACGCACGTGGAAATGGGCTAATTTCACCATCGACGCCCCTCGCACTTGGTCTCCGTTTTCGGGGGCTAAATGCTTGAAATGTGCACACACACATATACACACACCCACTTTGATGTTGGAAAGCCTTGATCGGAGACAAGCGTTGGAGTTGAAGACTTTCCAGGCTCAGCTGAGAAGAGTGTAATTTAATATCTGTCGATATCACTTATTCCCCCTCAAATGCTTGAATTAAGTTGTGATAATATGTGTGGCTTGGAAGGACACACACAGTTCACCAGCCCAGAGTAACATAATTTGAAAAGCATTTAGGAAATACAATGTGTTGTATAAAGGAATGTAAAGCCAGAATCGAGGTTAATCCAGTGAAATGGGCTGTGAAGACAATTATCCCGTTGAAGATAATAACATCTATATATATATCTAGCAATTCACTATAAATATCTTTTTAATGTTGATATACACTGAGTGACATGACATAGACTGACCAGGGGAAAGCTATGATCCCTTATTGGTGTCACTTAAATAAATCCACTTCAGTCAGTGTAGATGAAGGGGGGGAAACAGGTTAAAGAAGGATTTTTAAGCCGCGAGACAAGGATTGTGTATGTATGCCATTCAGAGATTGAATGGGCAAGACAAAATATCGAAGTGCCTTTGAACGGGGTATGGTAGTATGTGCCAGGCGCTCGGTTTGTGTCAAGAACTGCAACACTACTGGGTTTTTCACGCTCAACCTGTCTATCAAGAATGGTCCACCCAAAGGACATCCAGCCAACTTGACACAACTGTGAGGAGCATTGGAGTCAACCCCATGGAACGCTTTCAACACCTTGTAGAGTCCATGCCCTGACAAATCGAGGCTATTCTGAGGGCAAAAAGGGTTGCATATCAGTATTAGGAAGGTGTTCCTAATGTTTTGTATACTCAGTATATTGTTAAGTATGTATGTATCATTGTGTGTAAGTGAACAGCAGTCATTGCTATCCTATTTGTGGCCTGGCCTCTGTGCTTTTGAACACTAAGCTGAACTGATGTGTATCTGTGACGTAATGCCCCTACGTTCACATGTCTATGTCACATTCACGTACCTGTCATAACAATCCTGTTATAACCTCCTGTCCTGTCTGACCAGTCCTGCAACGCACCTGCATTAGCAAGCATAATATACATGATCCAATCATATCACAGGCTCTGCGACGGACATACAGGCTGACCTGTTTATATGGAGGGTTGGAGAGGGGAGGGAAGAAGAAAGGAGAGGTGAAGATTACAGTAGAGGAGACAATATTTTTTAGTATAATATTTGTCATACTTCAGGGGATGATAGCTGACAGGAGAGGAGAGGGAAGAAGACGGTAGAGTAGATTTTCATACCTTATGTTACCAGAGATGAAATTCAGCGGTGTACCCTCACGTACAAGGTGTTTGTGACCTAAAACCCAGCTTTATTATCTCCCAGACAGACCTATACAGATATTCTCTCTATCCCCCTCCATAATTCCCCAGGAATCACAGAATAAAGTCCACTGCTCAGAGACAATACTGAATACAACTCTAGATGTATCAACTCTGCAAATAGGAAGATTTACAGCTGAGTTGAGCTTATTTTTTGCTACCGTTATATGTGTTAAAGCCTTTATGGTGCGGGGTGATTTAGCCTGGGGGACCTTGAACTTTCCTGCATTTGGTATTGTCCTTCCACTAGACTGGGACATACACTTTTGAGGCCGTTTAGTTTGTCAGGCAAAGTTGGCAGGCGATTTAAGGCGGTCCGACTCGGAGGAATAAATCAGCGGTGACACAGAGTGAGTAATTGGTTTGATTTTCTCTCTCTCTTATCTCCTCTCTCTTTCTCTCTCCTCTTTCTCTCTCTCTCCTCTTTCTCTAAGGGCAGGGTTTGGCTCTTAACAGAGATGGGCTCTCGTTGTGGTTGGAGTTTAAACTGCCGAACCGATAGAGCTATACAGGCTTGGCCGTTAGGCAGCTCATTCACAGAGCAATCAGTGTTACACACACATACACACAGCTGCACCGCTTCGCCTCTTAACCCACCCATTAATCCGACAGATTGAAGTTGAGTCCCAGCCTCATTTGTGTAGACTTCTTCTTCTTGTTTTTCTAATTTCCTCCTGCATTTCTCTCTCTCCTTCTCTCCTCTCTCTCTCTCTCTCTCTCTCTTTCTTTCACTCTCCCTCTCTCTCTCTCTCTCTCCTTCTCTCCTCTCTCTCTCTCTCTCTCTCTCTTTCTTTCACTCTCTCTCTCTCTCTCTCTCTCTCCTTCTCTCCTCTCTCTCTCTCTCTCTCTCTCTCTCTCTCTTTCTTTCACTCTCTTTCTCTCTCTCTCTCTCTCTCCTTCTCTCCTCTCTCTCTCTCTCTCTCTCTCTCTCTCTTTCTTTCACTCTCTCTCTCTCTCTCTCTCTCTCTCCTTCTCTCCTCTCTCTCTCTCTCTCTCTCTCTCTCTCTCTCTCTCTCTCTCTTTCTTTCACTCTCTCTCTCTCTCTCTCTCTCCTTCTCTCCTCTCTCTCTCTCTCTCTCTCTCTTTCACTCTCTCTCTCTCTCTCTCTCTCTCTCTCTCTTTCACTCTCTCTCTCTCTCTCTCTATCTCTCTCCTCTCTCTCTCCTCTCTCTCTCTCCTTCTCTCCTCTCTC
>CM042421.1:13751903-14170032 GCA_023634145.1 Thymallus thymallus | reverse complement strand
TAGATCTGAGAGGATTAGAAGTTGGTGGTTCCTAAAGAGCACATGGACACCACCGTAATGGATGCCATGCAATTATGGTACATGTACAAGGAAAGGGTTGGAATAATGTACTGTATCAAGATTGACTTGGCTAATATGGGCCTGTGAGAGGGGAGATAGAGGTCCTAGTTCTGGGATGTTAAGAGGACTCTTGTGGGTCAGTGATCTCTCCCATTTTCTCCATTAGTTCAATGTTGTGAGAACTGTATTAGTCCACAGAGAGAATCAGAACGGGGATTCTACATGAAATAATATGTGCTGGATTATCCCAGCGCTGTGTTACAATTCTAGAACGGTCACCAATACATTTTTTTGCACAGAGTGTTAGTTTATAAATGCTTAATAGACCAGTGTATAAATGTGCACGCTTTGATAAAATGAAAGCATGCTTTCATGAATTAGTTATGTTTTACTTCTGCTTACACTGACCAAAAGTATAGCGTGTTGGCATGTATTTATTAATGAGCTGTAATTATTGATGAGTTACTGTAGAGCCCCACAGTGGAGGTGTCATAATACCCATAAAACCTAGCGGTCAAACAGGGAAATGGTTCCAATTATTAGTTTTATGGGTATTATGACGTACTGTGTAACTCTATTGTGGGTTCAGCTTCTCTAGCACTATGCTCTGCTGCTGTAGAGATGGATAGACGGTTCTGCAATGCCAGGTCGCAGTTGTAAATGACAACTTGTTCTCAACTGGCCTACCTGGTTAAATAAAGGTGAAAAAAAAAATGCTGTAAGTTAGTCTCTCTGTTGCTCTCTTGATTTCCCTCTCTCTTTCTCTCGCTCTTTCTCTCGCTCTTTCTCTTTCTCTCGCTCTCTCTCTTTCTCTCTCTGTATCTGTCTCCCTCTCTCTGTATCTGTCTCCCTCTCTCTGTGTCTGTCTCCCTCTCTCTGTATCTGTCTCCCTCTCTCTGTATCTGTCTCCCTCTCTCTGTGTCTGTCTCCTTCTCTCTGTATCTGTCTCCCTCTCTCTGTATCTGTCTCCCTCTCTCTGTATCTGTCTCCCTCTCTCTGTATCTGTCTCCCTCTCTCTGTATCTGTCTCCCTCTCTCTGTATCTGTCTCCCTCTCTCTGTATCTGTCTCCCTCTCTCTGTATCTGTCTCCCTCTCTCTGTGTCTGTCTCCCTCTCTCTGTGTCTGTCTCCCTCTCTCTGTATCTGTCTCCCTCTCTCTGTATCTGTCTCCCTCTCTCTGTATCTGTCTCCCTCTCTCTGTATCTGTCTCCCTCTCTCTGTATCTGTCTCCCTCTCTCTGTATCTGTCTCCCTCTCTCTGTATCTGTCTCCCTCTCTCTGTATCTGTCTCCCTCTCTCTGTATCTGTCTCCCTCTCTCTGTATCTGTCTCCCTCTCTCTGTATCTGTCTCCCTCTCTCTGTATCTGTCTCCCTCTCTCTGTCTCCCTCTCTCTCTCTCTGTCTCCCTCTCTCTGTCTCCCTCTCTCTGTGTCTGTCTCCCTCTCTCTGTATCTGTCTCCCTCTCTCTCTCTCTGTCTCCCTCTCTCTGTGTCTGTCTCCCTCTCTCTGTATCTGTCTCCCTCTCTCTGTATCTGTCTCCCTCTCTCTGTATCTGTCTCCCTCTCTCTGTATCTGTCTCCCTCTCTCTGTATCTGTCTCCCTCTCTCTGTATCTGTCTCCCTCTCTCAGTAAAGATGGTCTTGTAGTTTAATGAGGTGAATATTGTAGCTCTTCCTTCTGTTGCTTTTTAACTTCATTTGTTTATTAAACACCAAAGAGCCAAATGCATGTTTACTGTCTTCACCTATATTTACTGACAGAGGATATTTTGAATGAATTTGTAACTCTCCTCTAATTATGCACACTCAGAAATATTTGTATATTTACTGAACAAAAATATGATTTTACTGAGGTACAGTTCATATAAGGAAATCAGTAAATTTAAATAAAAAAATTATTCCCTAATCTATAGATTGCGCATGTCTGGGCAGGGGAGTCAGGCCCAGTCAATCAGAATGAGTTTTTCCCCACGAAAGGGCTTTAATACAGACAGAAATATTGTTTCATCAGCTGTCTGGGTGGCTGGTCTCAGACGATCCCGCAGGTGAAGAAGCCGGATGTGGAGGTCCTGGACTGGCGTGGTTACACGTGGTCTGCGGTTGTGAGGCCTGTTGGACGTACTGCCAAATTCTCTAAAATTATGTTTGAGGCGGCAGAGAAATCAACATTCAATTATCTGGCAACAGCTCTGGTGGACATTCCTTCAGTCAGCATGCCAATTGCACATCTGTGGCATTGTGTTGTGTGACTTTTATTGTCCCCAGCACAAGGTGCACCTGTGTAATGATCATGCTCTTTAATCAGCTTCTTGATATGCCACACCTGTCAGGTGGATGGATTATCTTGGCGAGAAAAATTGAGAAATGCTCAATAACAGGGATGTAAACAAATTACTGCACACAATTTGAGAGAAATAAGCTTTTTGTGCGTATGAAACATTTCTGGGATCTTTTATTTCAGCTCATGAAACATTGGACCAATACTTTACATGTTGCCTTTATACTTTTGTTCAGTAAATACTGTTAACATTGCAATGAAAACGTATTTGCCCCCTTTCTTATTTTCTCTATTTTTGCATATTTATTATACTGAATGTTATCAGATCTTCAACCAAAATGTAATATTAGACAAACAGAGTCTACAAATAACAAAACAAATAGATATTGTATTTATTTAACAAAGTTATGCAATACCCAATTCCCTTGTGTGAAAAAGTAATTGCCCCCTTACACTCAATAACTGGTTGTGCCACCTCAGCTGCAACGACTGCAAGCAAATGCTTCCTGTAGTCTCTGTGGGGGAATTTTGGCCCACTCATGCAGAACTGCTTCACTCAGCGACATTTGTGGGTTTTCATGTCCTGCCACAACATCTAAATTGGGATTAGGTTTGGACTTTGACTAAGTCATTACAACACTTCAAATGTGTTGCTTTTTAACCATTTTCATGTAGACTTCATTGTGTGTTTTGGATCATTGTCTTGCTGCATAACCCAGCTGCGCTTCAACTTCAGCTCACAGACGGATGGCATGACATTCGCCTGTAGAATGATCTGAAATAGAGCAGAGTTCTTGGTTCCGTCTATTAAGGCAAGTCGTCTAGGTCCTGAGGCAGCAAAGCATCCCCAAACCATCACACTACCACCACCATTCTTGACCGTTAGAATGAGGTTCTTACTGTGAAATGCAGTGTTTGGTTTTCGCCAGACATAATGGGACCCATCCCGTCCAAAAAGTTGACTCAAGTTTGCCAAAAAGCACATGGAAGCACCTGGATGATCGTCAAGACTCTTGGAAGAATATTCTACGGACAGATGAGTCAAAAGTATAACTTTTTGGACGACCTGGGTCCCATTATGCCTGGCGAAAACGAAACACTGCATTCCACATTAAGAACCTTTAGACCAACGGTCAAGCGTGGTGGTGGTAGTGTGATGGTTTGGTAATGCTTTCAGCTGTAGCTTAAGCGCATCTGGGTCATGCAGCAAGTCAATGATCCAAAACACACAATAAAGTCTACATGAAAATAAACAAATTTGAAGTTTTAGAAAAGCCTAGTCAAAGTCCAAACCTAATCCCAATTGAGATGTTGCGTCAGGACTTGAAACAAGCAGTTCATGCTTGAAAACCCATAAATATTGCTGAGTTAAAGAAGTTCTGCATGCAAGAGTGGGTCATAATTCCTCCACAACGACGTGAGGGACTGATCAACAACTACAGGAAGCATTTGCTTGCAGTCGTTGCAGCTGAGGTGGCACAACCAGTTATTGAGTGTAAGGGGGCAGTTACTTTATCACACAAGGGAATTGTGTATTGCATAACTTTGTAAAATAAATAAAATAAGTATACATTTTTTTTTTGTTATTTGTAAACTCCAGTTCCCTTAATCTAGTATTAGGTTTTGTTTGAAGATATAAAAAATATACAAAAATAGAGAAAATCAGAAAGTGGGCAAATACTTTTTCACGGCACTGTATATACATTTTTTTACATAAAATATACTGACAGTTTGTCCATTTACATTTTCAGCCTTCGAGGTCTTCCAAAAAGATCCATAACTTTGGCAAGAGGTCCAACTCTATTAAGAGGAACCCCAACGCCCCTGCGGTCAAGAGCAACTGGCTTTACAAACAGGTATTGGAAAGTTGTTTGTAGTTCCCAGTATAGAATAAATTGACTAAATTACTTCTTCATTGCAAATTCCTTTCAAAATAGTCTACAGAATATCAGAACCTGAGCAAATCAACTGGCTGATTGCAGTATGTATGGTGATGAGTGGGTGTTGGTGGAAGTGTGCAGCCTACACAGCCTTCCGCAGTGGGTTGATGAGAGAGTATGTGTGACTGGGCTTTGTGGGGATAGCCACTTGCACACACACACACACACACACACACACACACACACACACACACACACACACACACACGTACACACACACACACACGTACACACACACACAAAGACACTCAAAGGGAACTTCGATAATCTCGTAAGGGTTTAATTACAGCTGCAATAATGGACACATACCGATGTCTTCAGCAGCAGCGGTCAACTGTGTAACATCACACACACATCTGTTATGTTATCCAGTTATCTATCTAACAGGGACATCCTGATTCATGTTCAGAAAGAGACACATTCACTTTGAATCTGTATTCCCAGACAGTGAATTTAAATCAGATTGGTTTTGGGGAGAGTTTGACCTCATCTCTTGTTATCTGGCAATTTTATTAAATCTAAACGTTGATGCATAATTTTGTCATTCTTATTTAAATAGCCTGAGTCCTTTATTTTAGTTGTTACTGATACGGTGGCCTGGTCCCTCAAGAAAAGTGACAACCATCCTTGATTGGATGTAACTTTCTCTCTCTCTCTCTCTCACTCACTCACTCACTCACTCACTCACTCACTCACTCACTCACTCACTCACTCACTCACTCACTCACTCACTCACTCACTATTAATCAGCTCACTTTTACAGACTAGCTCGACCAATCTTATCTTTCGACCTGAACAGTGCAACTTGAGCATTTCCTCTCCCTCACCAAGCTCTGGCTGTGGGTCAATTAGTCAATGTGTCTCAAGACACACAGAAACACACCCGCACACACACTCACACCCTCATTAAGAACAATCAACATTGGCATCACTCAGTTTCCAACTAGAGTTGAACTGTCGTCAATAACCTTTCTCCTATATCTCTCCCTCTCTACCATGCTGAATTCCCCTTTAAAAGCTGCATTGATTTTCTCTCCAAAGACTTGTCTTTTCTCCTTCTCAAACCTGCCAACCATAAGCCTTCTCTTAAAGGGGAAATATTTAATTTAAGGCTTTTCTTTTATGCCTTTGTTCTCCTACTCATGCATCAAAAGAAGCTGAATGTGAAGACAAGAAAAACAACAAAACAGTCTTATAGATTATTTATGTTATGAATAAAAAAAGAAAGGCGACGTTAGAAGAGAAGCCATTATTGTTACAGAGAAAAGACTGGAGCACATTATCTAGAGACTAAAGCCAACTAAAACATGCAAACGTTCGCACACACACAGCTATAATAACAGAAAGGCGAAACTTGTCTGGGAGTTATTAAGAGGATAAGACGGCCAATTTGCTTCGGTGGGAGTAGATAGCTGTGGTTAATTAAACCGTCTGCGATCAGATGGAGTGTGTATGTTTGCTTCCTGAACTCCGTGACAGTCTTTGGGGTTGGCCACTCAGATCCGGAGGGACAGCAGGTTGTGCAGGATTTTGTTCTAGCCTAGCTCTACTTACGCACCTAATTCAAACAATCAAGGTAGGGCTAGATGAAAAGCAAGGGCATCTTATAGGTTTCCAGGACCAGGTTTGAGGAACACTGCTCTATGCACTAGATCTGATGGCAAATGCTTGAATAGATGTAAGCAATATGCCAATTGTCAAAAGCCTCACCTAGCTTATCACAGGGCAAGGAAGAGCTTCTACCAAATGTTTTGCTCAGCGTCTGATTTCTCCTATTTTCTGTTCCTCCTGTAGGACAGCACAGGGATGAAGCTATGGAAGAAGAGGTGGTTTGTGCTGTCTGACATGTGCCTGTTTTACTACAGAGGTGAGACGCACACATATACAGTTGAAGTCAGAAGTTTACATACACTTAGGTTGAAGTCATTAAAACTCATTTTTCAACCACTCCAAAGATTTCATGTTAACAAACTATAGTTTTGGCAAGTCGGTTAGAACATTTACTTTGTGCATGACATAAGTAATTCTCCCAACCATTGTTTACAGACAGATTATTTCACTTATAATTCACTATATCACAATTCCAGTGGGTCAGAAGTTTACATACACTAAGTTGACTGTGCCGTTAAACATCTTTATTCCATAAAATTATGTCATGGCTTTAGAATCTTCTGATAGGCTAATTGACATCATTTGAGTCAATTGGCGGTGTACCTGTGGATGTATTTCAAGGCCTACCTACCTCAGTGCCTCTTTGCTCGACATCATGGGAAAATCAAAAGACCTCAGAAAAGAAATTGTAGACCTCCACAAGTCTGGTTCATCCTTGGGAGCAATTTCCAAACGCCTGAAGTTACCCCGTTCATCTGTACAAACAATAGTACGCAAGTATAAACCCCATGGGACCACGCAGCCGTCATACTGCTCAGGAAGTAGACGCGTTCTGCCTCCTATAGATGAACATACTTTGGTGCGAAAAGTGCAAATCAATCCCAGAACAACAGCAAAGGACCTTGTGAAGATGTTGGAGGAAACAGGTACAAAAGTATCTATATTCACAGTAAAACGAGTCCTATATCGACATAACCTGAAAGGCCGCTCAGCAAGGAAGAAGCCACTGCTCCAAAACCGCCATAAAAAAGCCAGACTACAGTTTGCAACTACACATGGGGACAAAGATCGTACTTTTTGGAGAAATGTCCTCTGGTCTGATGAAACAAAAATAGAACTGTTTGGCCATAATGACCATCGTTATGTTTGAGGAAAAAGGGGGAGGCTTGCAAGCCGAAGAACACCATTTCAACCGTGAAGCACGGTGGTGGCAGCATCATGTTGTGGGGGTAATTTGCTGCAGGAGGGACTGGTGCACAAAATAGATGGCATCATGAGGAATGAAAATCTGGAAGTTTAAGCTTGGTCGCAAATGGGTCTTCCAAATGGACAATGACCCCAAGCATACTTCCAAAGTTGTGGCAAAATGGTGTGAGAACAACAAAGTCAAGGTATTGGAGTGGCCATCACAAAGCCCTGACCTCAATCCTATAGAAAATGTGTGGGCACAACTGAAAAGCGTGTGTGAGCAAGGAGGCTTGACTCCGTTACACCAGTTCTGTCAGGAGGAATGGGCCAAAATTCACCCAACTTATTGTGGAAGGCTACCCGAAACATTTGACCCAAGTTAAACTATTTAAAGGCAATGCTACCAAATACTAATTGAGTGTATGTAAACTTCTGACCCACTGGGAATGTGATGAAAGAAATAAAAGCTGAAATAAATCATTCTCTCTAATATTATTTCACATTCTTAAAATAAAGTGGTGATCCTAACTGACCTAAGACAGGGAATTTTTACTAGGATTAAATGTCAGGATTTGTGAAAAACTTAGTTTAAATGTATTTGGCCAAGGTGTATGTAAACTTACGACTTCAACTATGCACACACACTCAAAACGCAACACACGGTCAAAGTTTTGAGTATAGGACATCTACCAGGTGCATCATAGCAAGCAGTAAAACGCAAATGTATTTGCTGCTGACGGAGACATACCCCAATTCTCCCAGGTTTCAGAGAGTTTCATTTCCATAAATTGTTCAATTAAACGGTCCCGGAGTGCAATCGGCCAGCTCTTTCATGAGATGCCCAGAGGGGAATTTCCTGTTTATTGGCAAACCGAGAGAAGAGTTCTTAAAGAGTGTTGACGTGCTATGCTTTCTGAATACAACATATATATCTCTCTCACTCTCTTCTTCACTCACTTCATTTTAAGTTAAGTGCTGTCTGTAAGTGAGTTTTCAGAGGTAAGGTTTTGACTAGGAATTGTGTCTATCTGAAGGAAGGAATGAAAGAGGTTGTTGGTTGAATGTGAATGACCCTGTCTGATTGATTGATGGTTCTGATCTGGTCAGGATCTGTATCGCCACAGAATGATCAAATCTAATCTAATCATCACATAGCTTAAAGGTTAAGGTCACCTTGCTTCGTCTTTGTAGAATCTAGTGAAAACCCCATTTAAAATCAAATCAAAGGTTAATGTTCACATGCGCCCAATACAACAAGAGTAGTAGACTTGACAGTGAAATGCTTACTTACGAGCCCATTCCCAACAGTGCCGTTAAAAAGTAAGACAAATATTTGCTAAATAAAAAAGGAAATAGTAACACAATAAAAACAATAACGAGGCTATGCAGAAGGAGTACCAGGACCAAGACAATGTGCAGGGGTATGAGGTAGTTCATTAAGGTAATACAGTATGTACAGGAGCTGCTTTCTCATTTCATCTTCTCTATCTCTCTCCCTCTCCTCTCCCCCTCTCCTCTCAGTTAATAATGCAACAGCAGTAGAGAGAGAGAGAGAGAGAGAGGCAGATGCAGGGATGGAGTGCTGCAGGGTATTCTGCTGTACTTGCCTGTTTAAAGTAAACCTTGAAGCTGGGTTTGGGCTCTGTTGGTTTTGCTGCAGTCGTGCTGCACTCTACAGAGTTGTGTTACAGCACACTGTAGGTATAACACAACCCAGCTATACGTAACGCTCTGAGCAGCAGAGGGATTGATTCCATCATTGTTTACTTGTCTGTCTTTGATGCAGTAGTATCACTGTTGAATGCTATCACACCCAAGTTGGTGTGTTTGTTTACCAAGTTGCACTGTTAGGATTAAATTTGACTGCGAAATTATAGAGGCAGAGCGGCCCGAAGAGAAACGGTTTTGTACTCTACAGTGTAACACACTGTAAGCCCGGGATTTGGGGGTTCTTAGTGAAGAAAGAAAGTGAACGTCCTGCCATGCTCAACCTTCCCTGCCATGCTTTGATAAACTCCAGCTTAAATGATCCTATCTGAGACAGTTAGCACACCCAGACCCAGTGCCTACGAAGTTCTGACGCATTTTGTGTCCGATATATCCTGTGTCCTGTTCGCAGCTTACCAAGCCATCACACCCTGACCAAAGATAAAGGTGCCTACAAAGTTCTGACACGTTCTGTTTCCGGTACATCCTGTGTCCACTGTCCTGTTAGAATGCTGATAGTTCCCCTCTGATCTCTCCCGACTTTCCTCCACCACATAATGTATTATGCCAAAGCCTTTATCAACATTATAAACCATATCTGACTACTCTTCTTCTCCTCCTCTGTCCTGTAGATGAGAAGGAGGAGGGCATCCTGGGTAGTATCCTGCTGCCCAGCTTCCACATCTCCATGCTGTCTGTCGACGACCACATCAGCAGGAAATACGCCTTCAAGGTCAGTACTGTAGACACACACAGCCCTATAAAGGACGTCGCGCTTCCACGCCTGGACGTCCTAGGTGGTTGCGGAGGCCGATAAAATAACTAAAATAACTTTCCGAAAATCCTGTTACTGAAGGCAAATCTATAATCCCTAATTCTTTGTCCATCTGTCCGGATTATATAATGTGTGGATGTCTGTATAGAAACTGTTTGAAACTGACTGTTCTCCAAACCGGCACCTATAACCCGACTGTGATAAACAGTGGTAGGCTACGCAGAAGCACAACTTCCCGCAGTCTACCACAGCAGAGTTATTGCTTTTGTAGTGAGTTATTGTAGTGCTATGTATCAGCAGCCATTGTCAGACAATCCAGTAGGGGTAGGAAGCTATTGTGAACTTCGATTGGTCACTCGCGTCGCATCGCTCAACGGTCCCTCGCCCACTCCGCTTCTCTCTCTTTCCTTCCATTGAAAGTGAATGGCTTCCGATGTTTCACCGCACGATGCTGCTTTCTAGTGTAAACACACTGTAACACACACACTTCTCTTCGCTTTTGGACTTTTGGAATCTCTGAAAATGCTTTTGTATATGGAGAGCTCTTTATGCGTAGATCCATGATAAAGTCAATATATGTTCCAGTCTCAATAGGCAAGAGGGCGATATAGGGGCAAGATGGACAGAGAGAAAAGATGAGGAAGAGAAGATACTGAAAGACAGACATAATGCTATATCCACCTTCTGAGCATGTTAGCCTCACATACCCTTTCACACAAGTCATCACTGATCTATCTCTGATTCACTCCTACACATTGACACCATCTGTAACACGGTAACAAACCCATCCGTTCTCTACTCCCCCACACCCCCTACTATCTGTCCTCTCTTCTGCTGTGTGTTAGGGGTGCATCCCAAATGGCACCCTGTTCCCTAAACAGTACTCCAGCCCTGGTCTAAAGTAGTGCACTATATAGGGAATTGGGTGCCAATTGGGACTTAGACTTAGTATCAGTCTCTGTCTCTGCAGCAGGAAACAAGAGTAACACTCAGCTTGGAGCGTCTCCCTGTCACTCATATGTATGGTCCTAAGCCTTAGCAGGTAATTAAAGTTAGCTACAGAGCCTTGGAACGGTAGGGAGGATGCACACACACATTCACACTCAAACACACAGGCGCATGTGCACAGGCAGACAGACAGACAGACGCACGCACCTCTTCCAAAGAAGGTGATGTAAACACTCCCTGCAGTCTTGCCAAGGTCACCTACTTACCTCACACTCCTCTGTTTTTCAAACTCTCCCTCTGTCTCTCTGTCTCTCTCTCTCTCTCTCTCTCTCTCTCTCTTCCCTGCCAGGCGACCCACTCCAACATGAGGACATACTACTTCTGCACAGACACGGCCAAAGACATGGAGTCCTGGATGAAAGTGATGACGGATGCAGCCCTGGTCCACACAGAGCCAATCAGGAGGTGGGTAAACCCAGATAGAACTGCCCACAAACCCAAATTCCTCCTATAGCAGCCAGTCAGCCTTGATTGCCTGACCTATGGCAATGAAAGTTATCAACTGAACTGTGCAATCTACCAACAGTGATTGCATTTGTTTTATAAGCAAACTGACAGCCGAAGCGAGAAATCACATCAATTTAGAAGACAATTACCAGATGTTGTGTTGAAGATGCATAGCTGGGAACAAGCTATAGCTAAAGGGCTATACAGCACAGCAATGGTGTCCATCCTCTCTGCCTCCAGTCAAACGTTCATTCTTTCTTTTGTTGATGTGGCAAATCAGAGGCAACAAAATCGAAGCGTTAGTTCTTCTTGCCTCTGCACTTCACACTCGATACAACAAAATACTTTTAGTGCTGTTGGTAATTGCAGTGTTTTAGCTGCGAGCTGTTTGTGAAGGTTTATCGACACGGGCATACAGTGCTTTATACTCTGGAGCGACTCAGATAGACAGTAACACCTACTCTTCACAGTCCTGTAAGCACAGCACACCATCAGTCTTAGCTTCGTCATTGTGGCGTGATGCAGGCCGTGTGTGGTGGTATGTTTGTATGTCGGCACACTGCAAGCACTTCAGCACTGCTTTCATCTTAAAGGAATGCCGTGTGACACAAACAGAAACTAATGCCACTACATGCTTTAATTCCACATTGTGTCTGTAAAATCCAGAGCCAAAGTCTGCCAATGGAAACTGGATATACTGCCATTACTGTACCTTTACCTCACTGAGAAATACTAGGAACACCCCAGTTAGAAATACATAGTAGTACTTGAGCATTAGATTAGCAGTCCCAAGTGGCTGTCACTGTGACTTGTCCCTGAGTGCAGTAGGCGGTAAAGGACTGTGGCTAGCCTAGAATTGAGCTTTTCCCCCCTGGAGTACCAGACCTGTTAATGGCCTTTCTGTAACAGACTGAAAGGTTTGCAGCAGTGGATGGCTGCTCAGTTAAAGTAGCCATGTCTTACTGTGTCCTCGGAGTGCTGTGGGCGTACGGTGATGTTTTAAAAACCTCTCACTTCTCTTCCTCTTCTACTCTCTGGTCCCCCGAGGCAGGCAGGCAGGCAGGCAGGCAGGCAGGCAGGCAGGCAGGCAGGCAGTCAGTCAGTCAGGCAGGTTGAAATAGAGGAGAGGTAGCAGTAGAGCCCAATGCCTGACACCCACACAGCAGAAGTTGTTGGAATGTGAAAATATGTTTTGCTGTGAACCTGCCTGGTAAATGCTTATTGGTGAAATATTGTTATTCATCTTTTTATCATTCTTCTGTCTTTTTTTCTTTATTTTACTGTTTCCGATCCCTCTCTCCCTCCTTTTCTCTCGTCCATCACTCTCTCTCCCTCACTTCTCTCTCTCCATCCCTCCTCTCTCCCTCCTCTCTCTCTCTCTCTCTCTCTCTCTCTCTCTCTCTCTCTCTCTCTCTCTCTCTCTCTCTCTCTCTCTCTCTCTCTCTCTCTCTCTCCATCCCTCCTCTCTCTCTCCTCTCTCTCTCTCTCTCTCTCTCCATCCCTCCGCTCTCTCTCTCTCTCTCTCTCTCTCTTTCTCTCCATCCCTCCTCTCTCCCTCCTCTCTCTCTCTCTCTCTCTCTCTCTCTCTCTCCATCCCTCCTCTCTCCCTCCTCTCTCTCTCTCTCTCTCTCTCTCTCCATCCCTCCGCTCTCTCTCTCTCTCTCTCTCTCTCTCCATCCCTCCTCTCTCCCTCCTCTCTCCCTCCTCTCTCTCTCTCTCTCTCTCTCTCCATCCCTCCTCTCTCCCTCCTCTCTCTCTCTCTCTCTCTCTCCATCCCTCCGCTCTCTCTCTCTCTCTCTCTCCCAGACTGTTGAAGGTGGACCGTGACGGTCCCCAGGAGGTGAATAACATCCTGAACCACAACCGGGTCCTGACCCGACCGGAGATCCAGAACAACGAGAGGAACCGTGAGCCGCGCCAGCCCTCCCTCACCCGCAGCATGGACCGCACGGACGGGGACAGGAAACACAAAGACCCGGAGAAACACAGTACCCTCCAGAGAGAGAGGGAACGCTACACCCTGCAGAAAGACGGAGAGAGATACACCCTTCAGAGAGACGGAGAGAGATACTCCCTTCAGAGAGACGGAGAGAGGTACCTGTTGCAGAGAGACGGAGAGAGGTACCTGTTGCAGAAAGACGGGGAGCGGTACGCCCTGCAAAAAGACGGCGAACGATATGCTGTGCAGAAAGATGTTCAGATGGAGAAATACGCACCTCAGAAAGACGGAGAGAAGTACTTGGTACAGAAAGATGGAGAGAGATATGCACTGCAAAAAGAAGGAGAGAGATACACCCTCCAGAAAGATGGACAGAAATACAACCTCCAGAAAGGGGTAGAGAGACAGACGTCTATGACTGAGAAAGATCAGTCAGATCGTTATGGGACCCTCGATGAAAGACAGAAGTATAAAACCCTACGGGAAGGGAATAAGTGTGGTACCCTGAGGGATGGCGATAAGTATGGGACACTGGATAAGTATGGTACCCTTAGGGAAGTGGATAAGTATGGAACCCTCCGTGAAGGGAACAAGTATGGATTCCAGAGGGATGGCAGCGCTGAGAGGCCTCTGACTAAGATCAACAGCATCAAGCTCCAACCAGCCCAGGCAGCAGCCATCGCGGCAGCAGTTACAGCCTCCCGCCAGGGACAGGTCTCCCAGCACATGGCCCCACCACAGGTCAACGGCTCTGGGGAGCGGGCTGGGGACTACAGCCCAGGGGAGGTGGTAGGTACCCTGGTGAGAGGAGCAGGAAAGGCCCAGAACCAGCAGGCCCAGGAGCCAGAGAAGAGTCTGACCAGAACCAACTCCATGAGGCAGCTGGAGAACTGGGTTAGGACCCAGAGGACACAAGAGGATGATGATACGGGGAGGTAAGAGGGTGTGTGTGTGTGTGTCTTTCTGTCTGTGTGCGCGTGTTTTGGGGTGGTGGGATGGGGTTAGTTGTGTTTCTGTATGTCTGTCTGTCTGTATCTGTACGTACCCATGTCTCTCTGAAATCTGTTACTGAAATAAAAAACATCCACATTCTCTTCGCCCATGGCTATATCTCCCAGATATCTTTATCTTGACCATACCCCTCTTTCTCCTTCCTTCCTTCCTTCCTTCCTTCCTTCCTTCCTTCCTTCCTTCCTTCCTTCCTTCCTTCCTTCCTTCCTTCCTTCCTTCCTTCCTTCCTTCCTTCCTTCCTTCCTTCCTTCCTTCCACGCTCCCTCCCTCCCTCTCTCTCTCTCTCTCTCTCTCTCTCTCTCTCTTCCTCTCTTCCTCTCTCTCTCTCTCTCTCTCTCTCTCTCTCTCTCTCTCTCTCTCTCTCTCTCTCTCTCTCTCTCTCTCTCTCTTCCCCTCTCTCTCTATCTCCCTCCTGCCTCTTTCACTGTCTCTGCTCAGTGCTCTAGCATCCCTGGGCTGGGCTTGCCCGCGAGAGCTGAAAGCTTTTCATGTCACCAATGTATGTCGCTGTCAGGGATCATACACTCATTTAGCTGGGCTTGTTTGAGAACAGGAGCGAGGGAATGTTTGCTCCCTGTCTCTTCGCTCTCCTCCTCTCCTCCTGCCATTCCTTTAGATGAATAAGTTATGGACCCGTGTCCCTGTTACACGTTGAGCACCGCTCAGTGCTCCTACTGCATCATTATCAGTCCTCTATAACAGCCGAGGGAATAGGAGGGAAACTTCTTGAGGGCATGTTTTTGCCGGCGTCTCAAATGGCATCCTATTCCCTATGTAGTGCCCTCCTTTTGATCTGGGCCAATAGAGCTCTGGTCAAAAGTAGTGCTCTACATATGGAATAGGGTGCCGTTTGGGATGCATTCTTTACCAGTGTGTAAATACTGATTCCCTCTCCCAACAATCAGGTGTTCTCTCGTTTCCAAATCCCTTTGATGGAGATGGTGTGTGCATAGCCATAGCGGCGCAAAGCAAACGCTCGGTCCCAAGCTTCTATTTGAACTGTGGGCAGCAGGGTGAGATATTAGAACTGTTGTACTGTGGAATATAGATCAATGAAATCCATATGCATTGCACCTAGTACAGAACTTTAATATGATGTATTTTGATATGGCTGTCCAGTGAAGGTACTGGCTAAAACTCACTAGGCTCTACGGAAGACCGTATGTGCCTGTGTTTGTAGAACATTGGCAGTGTTTGAGGTTCTCTCCTCTTTACCACTGAGCTCTCTCTGTCACTACACTCTGGCTGTGAATGTACTGTACTAAAGCCCATATTAGGAGCCCAGACATTCAGCCTGCAGCTTCTTCTATTATACCCTAGTCTCAGAGCCAGCGAGAATACAGATTAGAGCCAGCACCCTACTTTCCCTTTTCCCTCTCTACCATCCATTAAACTGCATTTGTTTACGGCAATTAAGCCTCTGAAAAGAGGAAGGACTCAGAGGAACTGATGCTAAACAGCACAAACAATGGACTGGTTCAATTGAGTCCCCTGTTCTCTTAATGTCCCCCTGTCCCTGTTAGCTTACTGTTGACAAATTGACTCTTACCATGCAGCTGTAGTAGGCCTATATACTGTTAGACTCTCTGTCTCATCCTCAAGGAGATATGCTTTTATTTATCGTATACAGGCTAGTTTCTGGACACAATGTTGAGACTTCATAAAGGCCGTTGGTATCTTTGTGTCTGATAATTAGCCTTGTTAATAAGCACAGAGTCACTCCACTGGCATGTACAGTGACTTGTTAGCTAGAAAGTACTGTAACTTCGGCGAATCAGTGACTCATATTAACACTAGTAGCCAATCACCTCTTACTGTAATGAGATCATGACCTATCCATGCCCCTCCTCTCCTGATAAAGACCTGAGTGTGTGTGTAATATGGTAATGACCCAGCCATTAGTTGTGTCTCCCAGGTATATAAAGGATAAGTCAAGTTAAAGCTTGGACTTATTAGCATAATGCTTTAATTAGATAAACACACAGGTAATTAGCGGCGGCAGGTAGCCTAGCGGTTAAAAGCATTGGGCCAGTAACCAAAAGGTCGCTGGTTCGATTCCCTGAGCCGTCTAGGTGAAAAATCGGTCGACGTGCCCTCGAGCAGAGTGCTTAACCCTAATTGGTCCTGTAAGTCACTTTGGATGAGAGCGTCTGCTAAAATGTAAATGTAGGTAATGAATATTCTCACCCGTTGGGTGGAGCTTGTTTTGCAAACCGACTCAAATGTAGCATGCTGGTCCAGAAATCAACAAAAATGTTAAGAATTGCCATTTCACCATTCCTTATGCTCATATTACATTATTCCTACCTTCTGAAAATACTTAATCTTGTCGAACTACATGTAACTGTGTTGACATTCATTCATCTACAAGTCATTTTGCAAGCAAGGCCCAGTCAAACTGCGCACTGTTGCCCAGCTTTGTGTGCTGACCAACGCGAGATAGGCGACCTGTTCCTGATCTTGCACATCTGTGCGCCACCTTCAGCGTGCAAACGCTAAACTGTCTTGCGTGATATTAGGCTTTATTAGTTGAGTGACAACCTATGTAATTTGCTAGTTTATTGATTGTTGAAAATTGCGTGAAAGTAAACCAGAAACACAACTCTCATCTGGCTATACCTGCCGAACGGGGCTTACAATAGATTTTATTTTCATTGTTCAGTTTTACTATCGGCAGTAGTTATAAACAATCAGTGTATATGGTAGTTTTTAGATGCACATGGTAAAGTTGATCATTTCATAACGTGGACAGCAATCACTTTTCCGAGGCGCACTTCATGGTCGTAGAGAGAGGTGAAGAGAAAACTGTCAAAACCATTATATTTTGAGATGGTAGTGAAATCCCAAATGGTGTTATATATTCACTGGCCATGTCATAGCTAGCTCAAACACTAAATCTGCTCAAATGACAAGTTAGTTAGAGGGTGATGGTGATTTCAGAACCCCTAGTTGTGGGACAAAAAAACATCCACTAATCTGATAGTGGTAGTGGAGTGGTAGATGCATAGTCTCCGTTATGGTTTAGCTCAGGTGCCTACACACACACAGACTTGTATAACTAACCTTGTGGGGACACACAATTCAGTCCCATTCCACTAACCCTAACCTTAATCCGAAAACCTTAACGCTAAACCTAACCCTAACAACTAACCCTAACCATAGCTCCTAACACTAACCTTAAACCCTAATTCTAACCCTAACATTAACCCTAAACCCCCTAGAAATAGCATTCGACCTTGTTGCGGACTAACAACTTTTTACTTGTTTACTATTCTTGTGGGGACTTCAAGTTAGTGTGTGGACGTTAAACACACACACACACACGTGTCAGCTCAGACAGATCCAGCTCAGAGAGGCCAAGCTGAATGTGTTTATGCAACAAATGTTAGTGCAGTAAACCATATCGAATCAAATCGATTCGTTCTCTTATCAAACTAATAGTTTCAAACTAAACACATAATTTCTGTATCGTATCGTATCGAAAAAACCTGGATCATTAGAAATGTAAGAACTATTTTGGGGAGATTGCACTATACAGCACCTAAAAATGCATCTATTTGGACACAATCTGTCCTTATTTAACATATAAAAGTATCTACTGTATAAAAGCAATTCAAGCAGATCTAAATGAATGTATGTAATATTCTTGAGATGAGTAAAAATGCTATGCAAATTACTCTCTGTAATTTCCCAAATAAACATCTAGTTGTAAAAAAAAAACTATTGGAAATTCTTATTTGAGTTGTTCTTACTAGGAATAAATCTTTTTTCCAACATGTTTTTCAAGATGATTGACTGGTTTTTATTCCCTACAACCCGTTTACTGTTAGAGGGAGCTGGAGCCAAGTACCTTTTACAGTAGGTAGTATACTGTACAGTACTGTACAGACTAAAAGAGAGAGAGGCAGTAAGCTTACTGTACTTACACTACTAAGTACCTCTTATTGCTCTTTAGGGGTTAGGCTCAGGTTGTTGTCTAGAACTTTGTGAGATTTATTTTCTATATAATGCTATATGAATATTGAAAATCATACTTTATTAGTTGATTCATTGATTGATGTCCTCCAGCATCACCTCCTACCAGACCTTGCCCCGCAACATGCCCAGCCACCGTGCCCAGATTGTACCCCGCTACCCCGAGGGCTACCGTACCCTCCCCAGGAACATGCTGTCCCGACCCGAGAGCATCTGCAGCGTGGCCGGCTCCGTCTACAACCGTGCCCTGGCTCCCACATCCAACTCAGGTGACGGGCCTAAAACTTTACTGTTGTACTTGGCTGCGTCCCAAATGGCACCTCATTCCTTATGTAGTGCACTACTTTTGACCAGGGACTATAGGAGATAAGGTGCCATTTGAGACACAGACTTTACTGTTATACTGTCTGTCTCGCATTTCTTTCTGCCACTGATTATGCAGATAGTGGCTATCTTGAGGTTGTACGGTTTTACTTGTAATGACTGTGATATATTGTGTGTTGTTTTAACCTAATTAAAGTCCTAATGTGTGGATGAGAGCCTCTGCAAAATGACTAAAATGTTCAACTGTAAATGCAGACAAGAGGCGCTCCATGAGGGACGACACCATGTGGCAGCTGTATGAGTGGCAACATAGACAGGCCTTCTCCAGGCAGGGCCCACCACCACCAGGCCACTACGGGACCCTGCCCAGCCCCAAGACCATGGGCAACATCTCTGAGCACCAGGGGGTGGCCCACTCCATCCCCACATCCCCCTCCCATGGATCCCTGGCCCTCTACCACACCTTCTCCCCTTCGGGCCAGCACCGCAGAGACAACCCACCAGGGTCGACCAGGTCCGAGGTGTCCTCGCCTGTCTTCAGAGGGGACCAGACTATGACTATAGAACGCAGGCATAGGACTCACCTCGCCAAGGTAATGGACAGGGAATGAACCACAATCATCTAAGCCATTCTTACACATCAAAATCATCACCAGGGGTTTCAAGCACACAGAAATGACTGGAAATGCTCTGCATTGTTTATTTTAAAGCGTTCATTTTACTTGTCTGCCAGTTCAAATCAGTACATGTAACAGAGCGTCCTGTCCTCCTGTCCTGTCTCTCTCTCAGTATAACTACCCACCTGACCGCCGGTCCATGCCAGCAGGCATCCCAGTGCAGACCATTACCCCACAGTCCCTACAGGGCAAGACGGTGAGTCACCTATCAAACCCTAACCTTCTTTACCTCTCCTCCTGACCTCTACTGTCCTATTTTCTCTCTACATCAATGCATTGTGAATTATAGTTGTGCTATTGGTATGATTTCAATGTGAGGCAAATACCAATCTGTTTTTGTGACAGGAATAAAAACACGCAATGTTTGACACGCAAGCTATCTTGCATTACTGTCATTCTGTCATGCTACAATGGATAGCCGCTATATGTCAAGTATTTCTGTCAGAGTATGTGCCTTGTTACATTCTCTGCTGTCTTTTATTGAAATCATTTGTTATTTCTGTCAGTAGCCGACACAGTGTGATTAAACAATGGCTTTGTCTTGGTGATGATACGGAGAGAGAGAGAGACAGCGGCACCAATGAAATTGCCTTCTAGCTGTGTCCTCTCAAATTGAGTAGACTGTAATCAGCCGGAGAGATTGATATTCTGCACAGTTCATTTTGTAACTCTCTGGATATTATTGTGGTTGCGTAACTTCAGTGGAATGCACTCAGTGGGGCGGCTTCAGAATGCAGTTGATGAGAAATATTTGTCAAATGATTTGAAATGGTCGCTTTTACTCTTACTGAATATATTATCTCTCCGTTCACCTCCATTTGATGGAGAGTTACTCCGTTTGGAGTTAGGGGACTGAGAGAGTTTATTTCAGCCAGATGCCCTAAAGGTGTAAGTCCTATAGCCTATCCCCAGCCCAGGCCGAGACCCCAAACCAGTGTTTCAGTAAGGCCTCTTGGGTTGTGCCTAAAGACTTGTCAGAGTCCTGGTTAAGAAGCATAGCTTTTGTAATCCCTGCCCTAAACTGTCACAACTTTTCCTCAATTTTAAACAATTTCCAAACGGAAAATCAAGAGAGGTTTGGTTAATGTGTTTGTTAATTAATCAACCGCTTGATACATTGACTGTCTCGTCTGTGTCTATGCTGTGTTGTGCAGCCAGAGGAGCTGACCCTGCTGCTAATAAAGCTGCGTCGGCAGCAGGCTGAGCTCAACAGCATCCGGGAGCACACTGTGGCTCAGCTAATGATCCTTAGCATGGAGGGGCCCAACGCAAAGGTTAGCACCAGGAGGGTGCACATACACAGCATGTCATTGGTCATCTCCAGGGGCGGTGTGTGTGTGTGTGTGGGCGGGCGTTGATGTTCCGTCTCCATGCAGCTCACAGCTATTTGAGCAGGCCATGCATTCTAGTGAATGCATATTATGTGTTTGCTCCTACCTGTGTGGTTCAGTGGTGTATGGTTGAGTTTTGGTTACGTTTTGAACTCCTTTCAACCCTTTGGTGTGCTGCGTTCGTCTGGCCTTGATTTCATCTTTTTGAACTGTTGACAAGCAGAGAACAGCATGGTATGAGTATCATGTGATTGCCTGCTTGTTGTCTGCTGTGGTTTTTCATTATTTCTACAAGGAAAGTGTTGGTAAGTTGTTTGATTTGATGTGTGTTGAACAAATCCTCTTGCAACTCTGGGTTTTGCATGGTTTGGTTTAGTTCAGTAATCAACAGTAAAAGGCTGTGGTGGTTCATGCTTCAGATTAATGCCAAAGCCACAGTAGCAACTCCCTCTATCTTCTCCATCTTTCACAATCAGCCTGTGCTAGTTCTGCCTCTCTTTCCTACTGCTTCCCTTACTCTCTTTCTCTTTCCCTTCTTCTCTCTTTCTGATTCTTCTCACCACCCACACTTCTGCTGCCTTCTGATGTTTAGAGTGAGGTCCTGTCTCATCACCTTCAGAGGAACCTCATGTATCTAGACAGCCAGGTGAGGAGTGTCTGTCTGTCTGTCTGTCTGTGTTTCTCAGGGTTAGGCACTCTTCAGGGTTGGTCATACACCCATCTGGTCTCACTCTGCCCAGGGTTATTAGCTCTTCAAATGCCAGGGCTTCCTCCTTTTTGCCTTTTCTCTTTTCTATACTTTCTCTCTCCTTTTCACCCTTTTTCTCCGGCCCTCCTGAAGCATATACCGTACACTGCAGAGTAGGAGCTACGCATACCTGCATTCCCACGGGAGACATATTGGCTAGCTCAGTACAAGAAAAGTAAAAAAGGCTTTAAAAAATTTAAAACGACTTTCCTTGTCGTGGTAATGCTGCCCTAAGCTAATAAACATACTCACATGTTTTTTTGCTGTATAGTTCGTACAGTCCCTGGAGAACTGTCTTTATAAAAAAATCTAATTCATGCTTGAGAAATCAAGAGTGCAAACTTACGCTTTTGAGGATGAAGGGAACCCTAAGGTATGTTGTGTTTTCTCATTTTTAACTTGATGATGTGTACATGTAGTAAGTTAGTCATGTCATTATCATAATGTAATTAAGACTGTATAGAAACACCCTCCGAGGTTTCAGGTTAAGTTCTGACTAACGCTCACTCAGGCATAGCTAATCAGGGAAGATGTCTAAAGGTGCTGTTTATTTTTGGAAGGAGCCCTCTAGTTTAGAACAGGGTTTCCACGAAAGATAAATAATTGAGTTCCTGTTTCTGAAAAGGTAATGTGCAACGGGAGAAACCACTCTACCATGTGTACAAGAGGGACCTCACTTAGTGGCATCACTGAGTCTGATTCTGACCCCTCTAACTAATGTGAAATTATTTGATCTGCCATTTCAAAGGCTTTCACCTTTAATGGCAGGCAATTTCACAGCAGTTATGAATGGACTTTAACTCGCCACCGCGCTCATTCCCCTGGTCCTTAGGCTCTGATGCATATAATTGTTTTGCTATTTGTTGTTAGTTATTGGTTGGGATGATTTAAATGATGACATTAAGAAAAGTAGGACGTTATGTCGCTCCTCCGTCTGCTGAGAAAAGTAGGACGTTATGTCGCTCCTCCGTCTGCTGAGAAAAGTAGGACGTTATGTCGCTCCTCCGTCTGCTGAGAAAAGTAGGACGTTATGTCGCTCCTCCGTCTGCTGAGAGGGACTGGCAATATTGTCTTTGGACCCGACTGTAGCCTCCTCGTATGTACTGTAAACATACTACGACTTCTCCCAAGAGGTCTGGGCTTTTATGGCACAGGTGGTAGCTATAACCACAGGGTTGTTGGCTCAATCACTAGTACACTATGACAACAATGTGTTCTTTATTTCTATGGATCCTTTCTAGGCTGTGCTGCTGTGTTCACTAACTGACGCCTGTATTGTACTCCCTCCCTTCCTTTCCAACCTACCTAACTTCGATCTCCACTAGACGAAGGACAATGAGCCGTTAATCTTCATGATTCACACTATGATTGAGAACTCTGCTCCAAGGCCTCAACTGTACCAGCAAGTAAGGTCTTATTGGCAAACCATTGACTCTTCTCCTGCACTCCTCCACTCCTCTTCTCCCTTCATCATCGATCCCTCCTTTTTTTGTTGACATTGGATGCAGTGAGTCAGTCAGTCATCGCTTCTCCCTCTTCCTGGTGTCATGGTCACAACATTGTTTTATATGTATCTTCTGACTACAGCACATCCTCTTCATTCATTTGAGTTTTTTTCGTCAGTCTGCGGTTGGACTGATGTTAGCATGGCTTATGTTGGATGCTACATAGCCATGCCCATCCTACCTCATTGTAACTTGATGGTATTGTTGCTGTTGGGTATTATGATGGATGCCACCTCATTGTAACTTGATGGTATTGTTGCTGCTGGGTATTATGGTGGATTCTACCTCATTGTAACTTGATGGTATTGTTGCTGTTGGGTATTATGATGGATGCCACCTCATTGTAACTTGATGGTATTGTTGCTGCTGGGTATTATGGTGGATTCTACCTCATTGTAACTTGATGGTATTGTTGCTGTTGGGTATTATGGTGGATGCTACATAGCCATGCCCATCCTACCTCATTGTAACTTGATGGTATTGTTGCTGTTGGGTATTATGGTGGATGCTACCTCATTGTAACTTGATGGTATTGTTGCTGTTGGGTATTATGATGGAAGGCATGATGAGCTCAATGCAAAACATTGTATTTATGTATATGTATTCAATAGAATCACTTCCTTTTTTGGGTGGTGGCCGATAGTGTAACAGTGATGCAGGGGGATTTGTATTTTTAGCTGGGGAAATTGTCCTTGAGGGAGTAGTGTGTGGGTTCCATAGTCTAGCCTTTCCACTGGGTTATATTATCACTTTATTACAGGCGAGGTATGACTTCAGCCCTGCTCTCTTAAACATCCCCCTCTTTAGCCATCCTGGGGTTGAAAATCACCTACCTGCTCCTTAACTGAAGTAGTCAGGAGTGTGAGGATGGCTGGTTTTTCCAGCTGTGTGTGTGTGTGCGTTAATGTGTGTGCCTCTGTGAGGGGCAGATTTAGCCCAGGTCTTTTAGAGGTTTTCATTAGTCAAGCTCCAGCCATGACAGAGTGTACCGTGGGAAAGTAATGAAGAGCGCACCGAGGGGACGGTAATTAGTGTGGCACAGGGCAGCGCTGCCAGCTCAGAGGACTATACATCCAGCCCAGCCAACCACTACAGCAGCCCTCTAGCCTCTCTTAAGGCTGTGTGTGTGTGTGTGTGTGTGTGTGTGTGTGTGTGTGTGTGTGTGTGTGTGTGTGTGTGTGTGTGTGTGTGTGTGTGTGTGTGTGTGTGTGTGTGGGTGTGGGTGTGGGTGTGTGTAAGTAAGTAAGTAAGTAAGAGTACACTCCTCTAGTCTCTGGTGACCTCCTGATGCCAGCTTCCTGTCCACTTCATAGCTTCTTCACAGCCCTGGAGCCTCCATCAGTAGGACTGTTATCAGTGATGCTACTGAGGTGGAAAACACTGTCTGATTTCCCAGCAGAGGGGGCTGACACTCCTTATTATGAAATGGAAATGTAGGATGAGAAGTTGTATCCGAAGTGTTGTAAAGTCATGAGAAGAGAAGGTCAATGAAATTGCATGGAGAGCTCCATCACTTCACCCTCTCTCGCTCTCTCTCTCTGGGCTTCATTGACCCTGTGGACAACTCTTATAAGGACGCTGATATTTACCATAAAAACCACATCACAATAAATAACCAGACCATGGATGCATCTCAATACTCTAGTTGCCTCCTCTCCTCGTGTCATCTCCTTCATCTGCAATGATCGAAAGACACAGGATGGCTGTAAGCAATATGTTGGATACCTACTAGAAATGTGCTTTCACCAGTCCAGTTCTTTAACAAGGAGACAAGTAGACTATTGAGAAGCACCCCATGTTATGGGTCTGTATTACAGGTTGTTTTGCCGTCCCCTGTCTGTCGCTGTCTTTCCACAGGCAGCCCAGTTCTGAGCTTTTTTACACTAATTGGTCTTTTGACCAATCACATCAGATCTTTTCGGATCAGATCTTTTTCAGTGAAAAGAAGATCAGAATTGGGCTGCCTGTGTAAACACAGCATGTTTGTCTCTAAGACTGTCTGGTGTTTCAGATCAGCCCAGAGGAATACAAAGGCAACTCCCACAACCACCAGAGGCCAGAGGACATTGACATAGACGTAAGACCAAGTCCTATATTATTGTTTTGTCTAGGTAGAGGCAAAAGTACTCCTTTCCTCTAGTCTAGACACACAACAGTTGGCCTCATAGACATAGATTGTAAGATTCAATTAAGTTAATAGAATACCACACTGCTCAGCTCGGTGGAAAATTCCTAATTAAATGCAGAATACTTACCAACCACTGTGTGTGTATGTGTGTTTCTTACCAACCACTGTGTGTTTGTGTTTCAGACTAAGCTGAGCAGATTGTGTGAGCAGGACCTAGTGGTGAGAACACAGGAGGAGAAACTACAACAACTACACAGAGAGAAGGTAACTACTGTACACACTCTTTCAACTGACAACTTACTGACAACTTCACACATAAAAACTCACCACACACACACTGAGCTGCCTGAGGCTGGAATAGACTTTTATTTCACAGAGGGAGAAAAGGAGAGAGAGAGAGGGAGAGAGAGGGAGAGGGAGGGAGAGAGGGAGAGAGGGAGAGAGGGAGGGAGGGAGGGAGGGAGAGAGGGAGAGAGGGAGGGAGGGAGGGAGGGAGGGAGGGAGGGAGGGAGGGAGAGGGGGAGAGAGGGAGAGAGGGAGAGAGGGAACATACAATCACATTTTGTTACAGCCTGAATTAAAAATGTATTAAATTGAGATTTGGTGTTACTGGATTACACACAAAGTGGAATCATGTTTTTATACAAATTTATAAAAAGTCAATAAGTATTCAACCCCTTTGTTATGGTAGGCCTGAATAAGTTCAGGAGTAGAAATCTCCTTAACAAGTCACAATAAGTTGCATGAACTCAATTATAGTGACTACCTCATCTATATGACTTCCTCATCTCTGTACCCCACACATACAATTAACTGTGAGGTGCCTCACTCGAGCAGTGAATTTCAAACACAGATTCAACCATAAAGACTAGGGAGGTTTTCCAATGCCTCGCAAAGAAGGGCACCTATTTGTAGATGAGTAAAAAAAATACACCCATTCACTACAAAGATTAAACCAGTTATAGAGTTTAATGGCTGTGATGGAAGAAAACTGAGGATGGATCAACAACATTGTACTTACTCCATAATACTAACCTAAGTAACAGACTGGAAAGAAGGGAGCCTGTAGTGAATAAAAATATTCCAAAACATGCATCCTGTTTACAACAAGTATACTGCAAAAAATATAGCAAAGCAATTCACTTTGAATTTTTCCTGAATGCAAAGTGTTATGTTTGGCGAAAATCCAATACAACTGAGTACCACTATCCATATTTGCAAGCATACTGGTGGCTGTATCATGTTATGGGTATGCATGTAATCATTAAGGACTGGGGAGTTTTTCCAGGATAATGAAGAAATGTAATGGAGCTAAGCACAGGCAAAATCCTAGAGATAAAAACGGGTGCAGTCTGCTTTCCACCAGACACTGGGAGATGAATTCACCTTCAGCAGGACAATAACCTAAAACACAAGGCCGAATCTACACTGGAGTTGCTTACCAAGAAGACCGTGATTGTTCATGAGTGGGCAAGTTACAGTTTTGACTTTAATCTGCTTAAACATCTATAGCAAGACCTGAAAATGGTTGTCTAGCTAGGATCAACAACCAATTTGACAGAGCTTGAAGAATTTTGAAAAAAATAATGGACAAATGTTGCACAATCCAGTTGTGGAAAAAGACTTAGAGAGACAGAAAGACTCACAGCTGACTCAGTGCTTCTAAAAAGTATTGACTCAAGGGTGTGAATACTTATGTAAATTAGATATTTCTGCATTTTCAATACATTTGCAAGCATTTCTAAAAACATGTTTTCACTTTGTCATTATGGGGTATGTAGATGGGTAAGATTTTTTTTTTAATCCGTTTTGAATTCAGGCTGTAACAAAAAAATGTGGAATAAGTCAAGGGGTATTAATACTTTCTCATGGCCACTCCAAGGCTACCAATCCTCCTCTGCCAGGCTTGTACCACAAGTACACAGTGTACAGTTGTGGCCAAATGTTTTGAGAATGACACAAGTATTGGTCTCCACAAAGTTTGCTGCCTCAGTGTTGATGATGGCAATTTGCATATACTCCAGAATGTCATGAAGAGTGATCAGATGAATTGCAATTAATTGCAAAAAGTCCCTATTTGCTATGAAAATGAACTTAATCCCCCAAAAACATTTCCACTGCATTTCAGCCCTGCCACAAAAGGACCAGCTGCCATCATGTCAGTGATTGTCTCGTTAACACAGGTGAGAGTGTTGACGAGGACAAGGCTGGAGATCACTCTGTCATGCTGATTGAGTCAGAATAACAGACTGGAAGCTTTAAAAGGAGGGTGGTGTTTGAAATCATTGTTCTTCCTCTGTCAACCATGGTTACCTGCAAGGAAACACGTGCCGTCATCATTGCTTTGCACAAAAAGGGCTTCACAGGCAAGGATATTGCTGCTGGTAAGATTACACCTAAATCAACCATTTATCGGATCATCAAGAACTTCAAGGTGGGAGGTTCAATTGTTGTGAAGAAGGCGTCAGGTCGCCCAAGAAAGTCCAGCAAGCACCAGGACCGTCTCCTAAAGTTGATTCAGCTGCAGGATCGGGGCACCACCAGTGCAGAGCTTGCTCAGGAATGGCAGCAGGCAGGTGTGAGTGCATCTGCACGCACAGTGACTTTTGGAGGATGGCCTGGTGTCAAGAAGGGCAGCAAAGAAGCCACTTCTCTCCAGGAAAAACATCAGGGACAGACTGATATTCTGCAAAAGGTACAGGGATTGGACTGCTGAGGATTGGGGTAGAGTCATTTTCTCTGATGAATCCCCTTTCCGATTGTTTGGGCCATCCGGAAAACACCTTGTCCGGAGAAGACAAGGTGAGGGCTACCATCAGTCCTGTGTCATGACAACAGTAAAGCATCCTGAGACCATTCATGTGTGGGGTTGCTTCTCAGCCAAGGGAGTGGGCTCACTCACAATTTTGCCTAAGAACACGGCCATGAATAAAGAATGGTACCAACACATCCTCCGAGAGCAACTTCTCCCAACCATCCAAGAACAGTTTGGTGACGACCAATGCCTTTTCCAGCATGATGGAGCACCTTGCCATAAGGCAAAAGTGATAACTAAGTGGCTCGGGGGAACAAAACATCGACATTTTGGGTCCATGGCCAGGAAACTCCCCAGACATTAATCCCATTGAGAACTTGTGGTCGATCCTCAAGAGGCGGGTGGACAAACAAAAACCCACAACTTCTGACAAACTCCAAGCATTGATTATGCAAGAATGGCCTGCCATCAGTCAGGATGTGGACAGGAATTGACAGCATGCCAGGGTGGATTGCAGGGGTCTTGAAAAAGAAGGGTCAACACTGCAAATATTGACTCTTTGCATAAACTGAATGTCATTGTCAATGAAAGCCTTTGACACTTATGGAATACCTGTAATTATACTTCAGTGTACCATAGTAACTACTGACATAAAGATCTAAGAACACTGAAGCAGCGAACTTTGTGGAATAATACTTGTGTCATTCTTAAAACTTTTGGCCAAGACTGTATAGACTAGCTAGCAGACTCATAGCTAGGAACTGAGACTTCCCCAAAGCCTCTCTCCCTTTCAGACAGCAGCGCTAGCCTGCCCCCTAGGGTCCTGGGAGTGGCGGTACACCATTTTGATTGCAGTGACGCTATGATAATGGGTGTGGTTGGATCTTTGACTGTGGTTCTGTTTGTGATCTGTGTGTAGCTTTCTGACAAATGTTAGCTGTAGATGTTGTGCTGACCTTCTCCTCCTCCTCCTTCTCCTCCTCTCTCTGCAGCACACCCTGGAGACGGCGTTGCTGTCTGCCAGTCAGGAGATAGAGCAGAGCTCTGACAACCCAGCAGCTGTACAGAGCCTTATACAGCAGAGAGACGTACTGCAGAATGGACTGCTCAGTACCTGTAGAGAACTGTCACGAGTCAACACTGTGAGTTCATATGTATACCCACACACTGTACAGGCAGATGTCAAAACACACACACACACACTGATCAGCACCTGTCAAGATCTCTCCAGGGTCAGTACTGTGAGTCAGTGCACACACACATACACGCACACATAAACACAAACACACACAAACACACAGGCTGTCTAGAAGTGACACCCTCTCCTCCCTCAGGAGTTGGAGCGGTCGTGGAGGGAGTATGATAAAATGGAGTCTGGCGTCTCTCTGGCCAAAACCAACCTGTTGGAACAGCTAGAGGCCCTGGGCAGCCCACAGGTAAGACACACTCTCTCTCAACCACACATTTGCAAGATTGTGTTTTTAATCATCTTCTGTCACTGTGTGAGCAGACAGAACCTCCCAGCCAGCAGCATGTCCAGATCCAGAAGGAGCTGTGGAGGATCCAGGATGTGATGGAGGCTCTGGCCAAGAACAAACCCCAGAGGACCACTGACACTGGTTTCCTTGGTTCCAAACCCATCTCAAACCTACAGAAGAACGAGGTGAGTCTCTGTGGATTAAGAAAAACATCAGAACATGTAAACACCAGATAAATACTGTATATAATCTGTGCATGGAGTCTTTTTGAACTGATGTAGAGCTGTTTGTAGCCTACATGTGAAACGGACGTTAGCCAGCTCCACTCAATGCCACAGGAGGCTGTGCTGATCTGTCTAA
Organism: Thymallus thymallus; assembly: GCA_023634145.1. Classification (NCBI taxonomy): domain Eukaryota; kingdom Metazoa; phylum Chordata; class Actinopteri; order Salmoniformes; family Salmonidae; genus Thymallus; species Thymallus thymallus. The sequence goes on along the minus strand of CM042421.1, from coordinate 14,140,790 downwards.
GCAGGGTCTGGTGTGGCATGCTGTTGTCCCAAGAGTGTCTCAACAACAACAACTTTCTATCTATCCTCTCCTCATGCGGCAGCCGGTGACCTTGTTCCGGTCACTCTGTCCTCTCCCGGAGGGTGACCGCCAGCCCCCCCGCCCGCCCCTCCCACAGTCCTACGGCTCAACAGAGCGCCCTCCCACTGTACCCCTCCTTCCCTCCCCCTCGGGCGCCCGTCCGCCCCCACACACAAGCAAGCCCGGCCAGAGGAACGGAACACACAGCAGTGTAAGACACGCTGACCCCTCACGCCTGACCCTTCACCCCTGTCCTGTGCTTCATCATTGCTACTTGCCCTTAAGCACAGATCTAGGATCAGTTTAACTTCACCCAATTTGAATCTTAATCGGCGAGGTAAATCAAGACATATCTTAGGTCACTGTCTAGGGGCAACTTCATCCTACTCTGTACAAAACCAGTACAAGATGACCCCTGACCCTCCACCTTTACCCTCACCATACATGGTTCATCTCTCATCGCCAACTTGGGTCACCATTGTGACTCTCTTTTCATTTGCTCTGAAACATTTGTCATTTGTTTTACCCTTCCGTTTGTAGACGTTCAGATTTTTCCCTGCCTCTTACCCTGGAGTGTTGAATTTGACGTGTTCATTCCTTTGGTTTATCATCTCAGTTTGCTCTTCGGTTTGGCTTGTTCTTGTTTCCATGGAAGCGTGTGATTCCATCCCAGTTGTCATTCTGACTGTCTGAGTGCTGTGGTGCGGTGTGACTACTGTTAATATCCGGAGGTTTCAGTTAACAGTTTTCTGTTCTTTTCGTCTCCGTTTTAAATTTCTCTCGACTATCCATCTGTCACATCCATCGTGACCACTTTGTGACTTGTGTGTGTTTCCTTTGTGTGTACCTCAGTATGCTGACTCCCTGTCCCTCTACAGCAAGGTCCAGACTACCGTCTGTATAAAAGTGAACCAGAGCTGACCACTGTAGCCGAGGAGGTGGACGATAACAACGGAGAGGACAATGACAAGGACAGACTACAGACAGAGCTGACCACTGACAAGGAGCCTGCAGTCACTAAAGGTCAGTCACTGTCAAGTTTGGTCACGCTGCCACCGCTGTTTCAAGCTGGATACGGGCTAGGGTTTAAGCTTTTTTATTTTTTATTTAAGCTTTCTGCCCATATAAGTTCTTGTTACTTACGACGTCATGCTAATCACATTAGTGCACGTTAGCTCAACCATCCTGTAGAGGTTAAAGTGTATTATAACTATGATTTATAAAGGGTTTATAAGTACTTTATATACTGAATATAAAAAATCTAATGGCTTTGTAACTGACTTAGTCCCCCACCCCTCCCAGTCCCATTAGGAGTACCAGTCTACCCAGTGGGTATCGTTCCCCCCAGGACCAAATCCCCCATGAGCACTCCAGAGTCCTGCACCATCGCCTCCTACGTCACCCTGAGGAAGAGCAAGAAGCCTGACCCCAGGACTGTAAGTCTGACTCAGCGCTTTAGGGAATAGCAGGGGAACAGAACTATATACTGACCCTAGAAAACATATTAGAAACTGTTTTTTGATAGATAGGACAGCACTGATTTTGGATTCGGAAGTGCTACTGTTGCTATTCATTCCTTGCCATTTTGACCACTACAAGAGCTGGAGATTAACATAATATGTCACCAATAGACAGGCAGATAAAACATAATTGGTGTAGTAATAATCCAACGTGGTCCCTGCTCCACTGCTCCCCCTGTAGGACCGTCCTCACAGTGCTGTGGAGCAGACGTGTGGACCGGGGGAGAGGGAGAGCGGCAGAGCCAGGATGAGTGTAGAGGAGCAGCTGGAGAGGATCAGGAGACACCAGCAGGCCTCGCTCAGGGACAAGAAGAGAAGTAGCAGCAGTATCTCTCCCTCACGCTCTCCATCCTTCTCCAAGGAGAACCCCTTCATTACACAGGTGAGTCCTCCTCTGTTCGGTATGTGTGTGCAGGGGCGGGGTGCGTGTGTGTTGATAAACCTAGTTTCACAGCGTTGAGTGGGGTTGTGTACACACTGTGAAACTGAGTTTCATTTGGCATGTGTGTGTACCAGTGAAGGCTCCTCAGAGGAGGAAGGGGAGGATAAAAATATACTAAATATAACATCACCAAATAATTGATTCAAACACACTATTTTGCAAAGGTCTACAGTAGCCTAAACAGCACTCAGTAGGGTAGCACCATGGTGTAGCCGGAGTACAGCTAGCTTCCGTCATCCTCTGAGTACATTTACTTCAATACAAAACCTAGGAGGCCCTTCCATAGACTTACACCGTAATTATGACAACTTCCGGAGGACATCCTCCAACCTATCAGAGCTCTTTTATCATGAACTGACATGTTGTCCACCCAATCAAAGGATCAGATAATTAATCTAGTACTGAAAGCATAAGCTACAGCTAGCTAGCACTGCAGTGCATAAAATGTGGTGAGATTGAGAAAATAGTTGAACAGTTTTCAACAAATAAATATTTTCGTAAATGAGGGCGAAGCAAGACATTTCGATTTTCTTTTTCACTTTCAGTTTCACTTACTTAGCTGAAAAATGCAGCTAGCTAGTTTAGCCTACTGAAACACCCTGCCCAAACAAAGGGTTGCTATGTTAGCTAGCTGGCTAAGGCTATCCAACACTGGAACTCTTCCAAGTCAAGGTAAGCTTTTGGTTGTACTAATTTATTGCCACCGGTGGAACTGCTTACTGAAACGTTAATGCATGATTGTAGCGTGTTTACTAATGCGTTAGTTCTATTAGCTATGCTGACTATGACGTTACTTTAGCTAATATGGGGACAACGATGTAGACTGTGTGTAACCGTTGTGACATGGTTTGGCTTGGAACGTTTTTTCCGCCTGGTCACATACTGCTGATGTGTTGTGCGTTGAAGTACACAAGCGAAGGGAAGAGGTGAAAGGAGGAGAGCGCATAATGAAGAAAAAGCCTTTTTTCTGATTTGGAAAACAATTTAGAATCATTAAAATGTATACAAAACAAAATGTCAAAAAAATGTATTCGCTACATGTCTGTATTTGATTTGATATAATGTGGATTTGTATTATTATTATTTAATTTGTTCTATTCTTTATTTCTTTGTGTAATCCCTCGGGCTGTTCTGTTTTTTATGTTTTACATGTTACTGTTTAATAAAAAAAAAAAAGAATGTCACTGTCTGTCCATGTATCACTGTCTGTCACATCAAATTTGTCTTTCTACCTGTGTGCATCTACATTGTAAACTTTCATTCATAGGCTAGATTGTAGCAACCTCAAATTTGAGTATCATGTAGTAGCCTAAACCTATCGCTGTTACATTTAACTGGGTGAATAGAATATGAATGACAGTCATCCAAAATGCTGTAATAGAAACAATCGTCCTCCCTCATCTGAAACAGCACTGACCGCCACTGGTGTGTACTACAGGTCAGGCGGGAGGAGGCGGTCTCCACAGACACCCAGGAGCTGGAGGCAGCACTGCAAGACCTTGAGGAGGTCAGAGACCGAGTTACAGAGCAGCTGGAGAGAGACAGGACTGCAGCCGTGGAGCTGGAGAGAGACAGAGGTGCAGAACTGGAGCTGGAGCGAGACAGGGCTGCAGCAGCTGCAGAAGAAGAAATGGAGAGGGGTCGAGCTGCCATAGAAAAGCTGGAGAGAGACATGTCTGAGGTGGCTGCAGTGGTGGAGCAGGAGATGGCCAGGACTGCTGTTGCTGTAGAAGAGGAGATGGAGATGGACAGGGCTGCAGAATTGGAGCTAGAGAGAGACCGGGCCGCAGTGGCAGCAGCTGCAGAAGAATTGGAGAGGGCTAGAGCTGCAGCTGAAGAACTGGTCAGAGAGAGGACTGCAGTGTCTTCAGAAGAGGCGCGAGATATTGACGAGGCTGTGTTGGTGGAGCTGGAGATGGAAATCACAGTGGTGGAGGAGATCAGCTACAGAGCTGAGGAGGTGGATGTCATCCCTGTCCCCAGGCTGAGTGAGGAGGACCCACAGCCCCAGACGGAGAGCTCCAACATAGACACAGAGGTACAGGAGAGTCCCTACTCACACAGACCACCAGAGAGCAGAATATGTATGTTGATGACTAGTAGGAGTGGTGACTGAGTCTGTGTGGTGTACTGTAACTCTCTGTATGAATAAGAAAGGTCATACCATGGATACAAACTGGTGAGCGAAGTATGCAAAAAAATCCCTGCTAGGGTGAAATGCAGGTTTTAACTAATTAAACTTCAAAGAATATGATCTACATGATCAGTATTGCACTTGGGGGGAAAAAAGTAGAAACTTTCTGCCTGTGGACATCTGTTCTACAATGTGCCAGCAGAGCATGATACCCTTTGTATCATCTCTTTCAGGCAGAGAGTACACCTGGCATACCCCTTTTTATCCACTGTATTGAAAAAGTGAGAAAGAGGGATAGTGTGTGGTGTTCCTTTGACCTCTATAGCGGCATCCAGCTTAAGCCAGGCCCAGCTCATCCAGCTACACTTGATCCCTGAATCCATTTGTTTAACAAGCAACACCTCATTTTCACCTAATTCTCTCATTCAAAAAATTAACCACATACTGTAGAGGGAAAACATTAGTTTGTTAGCTAGTTAACTAGTTAACTAGTAACATTTCACACAGATTGCCAGGGTCCAGTAAGCAACTAACACATTCTAACTTGGGGAACAGCAGGAGTCGTAATGTTACCAGTTAATACTATAGCGAATTGGTTAGTAACATTAGCTCAGCTGACTTTATTAGCCAGCTAATTTTCACACAATAAACTCAATTATTTGATCTGTTAAGTTGGCTAATGTTGCTCAACATTTCTCTGGCTAGATAACGTAACAGAGAATTCAATCCAGCTAGCAAGCTACTTAACAACGTGGTCAGGCTTCTCACCTACCTCTTCTTTATTGTTCAAGGGACGCTGTGCTGTAAATGGCAAACTGCCTTTCTACTCTCTGCTGTCTAGAGCGCACGCTCTTTCCAGAGAGAAAGCTGTATGCTGTAACTAGAAAATTGGTTGTAACTTCTCCCTTCAGTCGCATGCTGCATTCTGTTGTTATGTGAACGATTGGCTGAGCCTTGGATACAGCTAGTATTGCTCCAAACGCGGATCACGCATTCGCTTACAGAAAGTAGTTATCCCCCTCCCCCAAAAAAACTTTTCTCATCGGATCTACACAAATCACGTAGGTCACCTATTTTGGATTCAAAAAGGCGAATTTCGCCGAAAGGTGACTAGTTTACATCCCTGGATCATACCAAGGATGCACAGGGCACACAACTGAAAAATGTATGTTTTCAAAGAGTATTCAGAGATAAATGAAAGACTTGAAGCATATTCCCCGTCCAAGGACAAATTTAATCCAATAGCATTGAGCTATTGAGTTTCAGGGTTTTAGGGCGTAAATGGCTGTGTTGTTAATCTGATCTGGGAGGCTAATGGAGACTTTGTGGGTGTGAGGAGGATCCAGGCTGGATTTAGGGGTTTATCTCTGGGCCTCAGCCTAGCCGTGGTGACTCACGCTGGGCTACAGAGAGAGAGACACCTCCCAGAGCTGGCCTGAGCTCCACGGAATCTCATGATCTGATGGTGATAATGCAGTTGGATCAATGAATGTCCTCTAATATAGCCCAGTTTGAAAATAATATGGCGAAAGCTCCTTAAGACATTAGTTATCACCATGTGCCTTATACCAGTGTGTCTCAACATTAGTCCTTGTGCTTCCCCAACAGTACACATTTTTGTTGTAGCCCCAGTCAAACATAGCTGATTCAACTCAATGAGGGCTTGATTATTATCATAGGTGTGCTTGTCCGGGGCTAGAATAACAATGTGTACAGTAGGGGTTACTCAAGGATTGGAGTAGTGCCTTACACCTACCCAGTTTCTTCAGATCCCCAAATACCGAAGAGGTAGGCGCTAGGGGTTGACATTAGACCACCAAGGTTGTGTTCAGTATGGCATATGAGAATAAGTGCTCCATTTCAAAACATATTTTCCAGTTTGATACCTCCTGAACACAGCCCAGACTACAGTCTATCTCACTGTCTATGTGTTGCAGGTGTCAGAGACCCAGATGATGTTGATATCAGATCAGGGTGTGAAACCCCTGTATGTACAGTGCCTGATCCCTGAACAACATCAACAGCAGGGGGAGAGGGAGACAGAGAGGAGAAACACCCACACTCCCAACACCCTCATTCCCCACAACAGGTGAGACTAGCTGGGCCTCACCAGGACATATCTTAGCCTCCCTTCCTTCATCTAACTGTATTTAGATCAGTGACACTACCTCAGTAAAAGCAGGGATGAGCAGGGAGGAAGGATGAGTTTTGTAAGTATTGGAATAAGGCCTGAATGTAAAAATGTGACTGTGCCAGTTTGCCAGCTGCTGTGTCAGAAGCACTGACTCCTGAACCTGAGAAGGAGGAGGGTGTGATGCATAGTGAGGCGGTGCAGGGGGAGGCCCCAGAGCATGAGACGCAGGGGAACAACATTGACATATCCTATGAACTGCCAGCAGAGGGAGCTAAACTCAACAACATGATGGCAGGTAAGTAAGCACAGTCAGAAGATCGCTTTGTTAATGATGATTGGTTGATTGATTGATAGAATTATTGATGTATTGATTAATTGATATATAACTGATAAATGTCAAAGCACTCACGTATGTGTTGTGGGTTTTCCCTGTGTGTGTTGTTTGCAGTGAAAAGCCTGCCCTCTCCGCCCCAGTCCTCCTCTCCTTCTCCTCCATCTCCTCCTCAACTCACTGACGGATCCCACTTCATGTGTGTGTAGACGTGTCGAAGAGGTGGTTCTGTGAACTAAACTACACTCAGTAAGAGACGTCTCTGTCCTTACTTACAACCTTTGACCTTTACTCATCTCTACCCATCACCCCCTAACCTCAACTTCAGGGCCCAATGCTCAGTTCTCAGAGATTTACCCTCCAGTCGACACAGATCTTACCGGCAGGCAATATCACAACTGCCATTTAAACACAGCCATAATTTGTAATCTAAGCAAAAAGCACTCTCTAGTCATGTCAGTGTTAACATTTTCTCCGATTTTTTGGACATTGTGGCTTGTGACCTCTGCTATTTTTGTGTGTCGTCATCTGTCTCTTCACCTCTCTTTCCTCTTTTCTTTGTCTCATCCCTCTCCTTTTCTTCCCTCTCTTTCCACTCATCCCTGCAGCCCAGACATTGACCTTCGTGAGCGGTGACTCATGAGCGATGCCAGCCTGGAGACCCAAGATGGCATCCCACAGAGCCTAGATGGCACCAGCCAGCCTGCACAGGGCATGCCCAGTAGCTGTCTGTGTGTATAGAAACTACTGCCTACACAATAACTTTGATGCCAAACTCTCTCATTCACACAAAGAGATATCAGAGGACAAGATAGTATTACCAGAGTGATAATATTGATAATTGATTATTATTATTATTACTATTACAGCTATTATGATGGTCTGTTGTTTTGGACATGTTCTGCGAGGATCTGTTGAGTGTCTATGAGCTGAGCACTGCTGTGAAGAGGAGAGGACTGACTGTACAGTTGTAAATAAGAGCACTAGAGGAGTCTCACACTGGGAAGATCTCAATTGCTAACTCTTCGCGTCCTGTCTCCTCGTCTCCTTCTCAAAACCCTCTGGATGAGAAGGTCAGAGGGGAGGGACCTCTGGCTTTCTCATCCAATGGGTTTTGAGAAGGAGACGAGGACCTGAGGACGCCAGAAGTATGCATTTGAGATCATTCCACAGTCACACACTATGGAGAGTGCCAAGCACCAAATCTACACACACTAAGGCAATGCTTTATTTAACCACACGGGGGCGCAATATGCTCATTCGTTGTTTTTTACTGGTTTTACTCTCATTAAAGGCCCTAAACGTTACATTTTTAATTTTACATTTTACAATGCACATTCCCTCATTGTTCAAACAAGTTGTTAATATATAAATATATAAAACATTTAGAAGGAACTAACAATACTTCAATAAGGTGCCACCCTATTGCTGCTGATGGACAAAGTTTAAATATTTTATTAAGGTTGTGTTTATTTATGTCGGGAGGATCGGGATCTGGTCGCCGCCGAAAACCACACGTGAATGTCCTGGGTTAGAATCGATCTGCTTCTCTGTTTTTTTCTATGGCTGAGATATATTTAAAGTAAAATATAGAAGAAAGATAACATCGTTTTATGAGATTAGGGTTGTGTGTTAGATTCTGTCTGGTTGTGTGGAGTCCTGGACAGAGATAAGAGAATAGCACATGTATAAGCAATAAGCAGACGTTTTGTTCCTCCAGGACTTAAAATATAATGTACATAAATGTAAAGTTTCATTGTGTAAATTATGTACACCATAGAAAGAGCAGAGCAGATATTATAACTATCACCTTATTATTATTATTATTAGAGTTAATATGCAAAATGTTCATATCTCATCTGTTTTATATCATGTGAAATAAATGTTGATGTTCTTAATGGCTGTGGTGGGGGTTTGTTCTGTTATGACACAAGCTAAGTATATACATATGCTTCCCGCTGTTTTGGTTTTATCATGTTACAGATATGATTTCCTGATCACTGATATGATAGAAGCTCTGATGGTGCTGAAGAGGAAACATTGACAAACTTGAAAGGTCAAGAAACTCCTTTCTGCATTGTTGGGGGACAGGGACTCTGGCCTTCAAATGGAAGTGTAGCCTACAGGCCAATAGCTCATCTCTACTTAATTGTCTCTGCCCTTGACACAATGCCACTGTCAAACTAGAAGCAGCCAATCAGTCAGGTCATCAACACAGTAAGAAGGTCAGTCACCTCCATTCACGGTCTTTCACACCCTCTTTCCCCATCCTTCCACCTTCTTGCCTTCCCCCTTCCTCACTCTCTTTCATGCTGTGCCCATTTGCCAAACTTGGAAAGACATTCGTAGCTATATTTCCATATGTTAATGAGGCTCTAAGTCTTTTGTGATCCCAGTCTGTAGCACCCTGTGGATATGTGGCCCTGGTTCCATTCCAGTCCTTCCACTAGTTCCTACCCTTTTCATGCCTCCTACCCTATAGTTCCTAATCCCTACCACCTTACATATTTAATATTTTATTAGGATCCCATTAGCTACTCTTCTTGGGGTCCACTGAATATCAGTCAGTGCAGACATTCCATCGAGGTCCAGCAATAGAGTCCAACATGCACTGGACATTGGAATGGTCTCCTGAATGGCAATGCCTGTAATTTAAGTATCCATCACACGTGGTTATGGTCTCCTACCTTACTTTTACAACAGAATAAGACCTGGAGGTCATGAAGAAAAAAACATATATATTTTTTGATGAATTTGCATAAAAGTCTAGGCTTTTTGCAAAAACATAATTACACATAGGCTAAGCCTACTAACAGAACTGAGCACAGGTATAATGGTAAGAATTGTCTAGATTTATGACTGAAATGTGTTAATGGCTTATGACGTCATTTAAAGTGAAATGTTAGCGCCAATGTTCTGTTTTCTGGAACACTTTTTTAATGGTAGGCCGTTTATGGTAGGCTGTGATTGTAAAGAAGAATTTGTTCTTAACTGACTTAAATAAAAACAAATATAACAATAGTTCTCTGGAACACGTGGAACTGTCCACAATGCGGGGGCTACGTCATGGTTATGCCTCCTCCCCTCGCGTCCCCGTTGAACACCCGTGGTGAAGCAGCGCGTGCGATTGGGAGAAAGAACCAACTTTGTGGGGTAGCCTACAACACAAAATAGCTTACTAAGAGCTGTGAACATGGCTGCAGTTACAACCAACGGTACCGTACAAGACTCCACACCGTCAAAGGCGCTAAATGGAACATTGGACAAGGGAGAAAACGGGATTAAGAAGCAGGGCCCTACAGACTCGAAACAGGAACCGGGTGACAACGAGGACGGAACAGAAATGGACGTGAGCAACGGAGACAGCAAAGAGGAGAAGCCTTCAGTCGCACCAGAAGTCGCCGACGAATCGGTTTTACCTACGGAAAACGGTAACAAAGAAGAAGAACCGGCCTGTGAACTGTCTGAACCGGTTAAAAGTCCAGTGGAGGGGATCCCTGCGAGCAGCACCGAAACCGGGGAGAGCACGGTGGAGCTGAAACAAGAACAAAGAGAGGAGAGCGTGTCCTCGCCTCCCAGCTCCGACAAGACCAAAAGCGAGGTATCCACTGAGAAAACTGACCACGGTATCAAAAGACGGGCCAGTGTCGAGATATCATCCTCGGATGGAGAACCTCTCAGTCGAATGGATTCGGAAGACAGGTCTGTGGATTACTAATACCCAACCAAATATTGAATACAAAGCAGCGCAACAATGTTGCCAGCCCACTCCAACAATGATTAAATCTTGATAAGATGTTTACGTTTGTGATCAAGCTACATTGTTACAAGTTTCACTCAATATCCTTGCAATTATGTAGTGTGGTGTGATATCTCCGCACTTTGTCTTTTGACAAACAGTAATTAAGCATACCAATCGGGTTTGTTTTGCTACAATGCATCAGCACCCAATGCACAAGGATGCGTTATGGACAGTTGACAACAGAGAACATTTGGGTCCATGCATAGTTTTAACCGATAGTTGAATAGGCCGAGGTTTGCCTTTAGTTTACAATGGAGTGGTTCCACGCTGCACGTACACCCGCATCTGGACATAATGTCCATGTATGGCCAGCATTGCCACTTAGCCACCACGATGCTCATTGTGTAATGACGTGGCTACTATGAAACCATGGGTCAAAAAGAGACACCAGCAATATGAAAATTTCACAGACTTTATTTTATCTTGTGAACAAATTCAGTGAGTTAAGTTTTTATTTAACCTTTATTTAATTAGGCAAGTCAGTTAACAAATTCTTATTTACAATGAGGGCCTACCAAAAGGCAAAATACCTCCTCCTGGTACGGGGGCTGGGATTAAAATTAAATACAAATAAATAAAATATAAATATAGGAACACATCAAGACAAAACCACACTACCAAAATAGATACCTAAGACGACAACATAGCAAGGCAGCAACACATGATAACACAGCATGGTAGCAAGTAACATGACAACAAAATGGTAGCAACACAACATGGTACAAACATTATTGGGCACAGACAACAGCACCAAGGGCAAGAAGGTAGAGATGACAATACATCACGCAAAGTAGCCACAACTGTCAGTAAGAGTGGCCGTGATGGAATGGAATGAAGAGATTGAGATAAAACTGTCCAGTTTGATTGTTTGTTGCAGCTCGTTCCAGTCACTAGCTGCAGCGAACTGAAAATACGAGCGACCCAGGGATGTGTGTGCTTTGGGGACCTTTATCAGAATGTGACTGGCAGAACGGGTTATGTATGTGGAGGATGAGGGCTGCAGTAGATATCTCAGATAGGGGGAAGTGAGGCCTAAGAGGGTTTTATAAATAAGCATCAACCAATGGGTCTTGCGACAGGTATACAGAGATGACCAGTTTACAGAGGAGTGTAGAGTGCAGTGATGTGTCCTATAAGGAGCATTGGTGGCAAATCTGATGGCCGAATGGTAAAGAACATCTAGCCGCTCAAGAGCACCCTTACCTGCCGATCTATAAATAATTTCTCCATAATCTAGCATGGGTAGGATGGTCATCTGAATCAGGGTTAGTTTGGCAGCTTGGGTGAAAGAGGAGCGATTTACGATAGAGGAAACCAAGTCTAGATTTAACTTTAGCCTGCAGCTTTGATATGTGCTGAGAGAAGGACAGTGTACCGTCTAGCCATACTCCCAAGTACTTTTATGAGGTGACCTTCTCAAGCTCTAAACCCTCAGAGGTAGTAATCACACCTGTGGGGAGAGGGGCATTCTTCTTACCAAACCACATTACCTTTGTTTTGGAGGTGTTAAGAACAAGGTTAAGGGTAGAGAAAGCTTGTTGGACACTAAGAAAGCTTTGTTGTAGAGCATTTAACACAAAATCTGGGGAGGGGCCAGCTGAGTAAGACTGTATCATCTGCATATAAATGGATGAGAGAGCGTCCTGCTGCCTGAGCTATGTTGTTGATGTAAATTGAGAAGCGCGTGAGGCCTAGGATTGAGCCTTGGGGTACACCGTTGGTGACAGGCGGTGGCTGAAACAGCAGATTTTCTGACTTTATACACTGCACTCTTTGAGAGAGGTAGTTGGCAAACCAGACCAAAGACCCCTCAGAGGCACCAAGTGGGCATGTATCCTTAATATGTTTGGCGGAAGTCCCATGAGTCATTTCACAAGTGGAGTACTAAGACAAAGAAAATAATCTCTCACCTTCATGTGAAGGGTGGTGTTTAGGCACAGAGCTACTAACAACACACCGACAATGCTTAGTTTGGCCTTGTGGCTGGGTGACTAGTTACAGATGCCTGTGTTGATATGCCATTTACACACACAGGTTCTCACCTTCATGCACATGAGTCAATCACATAAACAAGTCTTTCTGAGAGATTTAGATGTGTACCCAGAATTCCCCATGACATTATGTGAAATGCCCAAGGTGGAACTTCCACTGGATCAGAATCTTAAACTAGTGCAGAAGAGCGTGAATCAGATCAAATGTGTTAGAAATGAGTAATGATGTGTGCAACTCACTCTCTTACAAGTTAACTGCAAATAATGTAGTCAGGGTTGCTGCGGCCACTCCAAAGCAGTGAGTTTGCAGATATGGAGAACTCTGGTTACGTGGGTGTATGTAATTTAACCTGACTCTTAATGTGCCTGTAACAATAGAAGTCTGAACACACAGAGACATAAACTATAGCATGGAGCCTGTATGCAGCAGTCCAGTGTAGATAAATGGTCCTATCAGCCATATACAAACACACATAGGTCTGCCCCTGCACACGTCTGAATATCACTGGACTAGCCAACAGAAAATAACGATATACACATAGATTTCTCATTCAAATGGAAGCAGAGAACTCAATGATTTCACACACCCAGATATCCACCCTTCTTCTGCTGCTAGAATAGTGGAATAATTCTCCTTTCTGGTTCCGGTAGATTGCCTCAGTCTGTAGTTGTAAGACAACCTGTAGAGGGTATCTCACAGCCGCAAGTCCCTGTTGCAACAGGGCTACAGGAGCTGAAGTGTAGTATCTGAAGGAGAAAGGATCCCCCCCCCCTCTCTGCCCCCATTTCCCCCTCGGCCCTCTCTCGTCCTGGCGTGTTCCTTTGTCTGGCCGGGGCAGAAAGGCCTGTAGTAAGAAAAGAGGAGGGAGTGAATGGAGGAGAGAGCCCTGCTGTTTGGGCAGCTGCACAGTCTCAATGTAACTTTTGTTCCCCTGCTGGCACTGAGGACCTCAGGAACAGAGCAGGGGAGCAGCTGGAGGCATGCAGTGTTACGAGGTGTCAGGCAGCCGGTCACTTTCTCTTCACTCAGTCCAACATGGTAGCATTACTGAGTCACTAGTGCGCTCAGAGAAGCTTTGTGTGAGAGGACGGAGAGCGATACTGCTACGTCTATAATGACATGAGATTAAAATCCGCCATGACACCCTCACACCCCTCCTTGTAGACCAGACATACTTCACCTCATATACCCCCAGAGAAGTGGCACCGTCTGTAGAAGAGCAGTGTTGGCACACGCCATGAACACAGAAAATCACCATGATCTATTGACTGAGGCGGTCCAAACCTATGACAGGAACTCTATGTAGTACATATCTCTGCGCTGACCCCATCTCTCTACTTCCCCTCCCTCAGTATCAGCAGTACTCTGATGGACATGGAGAGCACAGCGTCCAGCGGGCGCTCCACACCTGCCATGATGAACGGGCACGGCCCTGGCACCGCCACCCCGTTGGTGGGTAAAGGCGTGGCATACACCTGCTGCTGGGACCAGTGCCAGCTCCTCTTTACCACCAGCCCAGACCTGGCCGAGCATATCAGGGGTGTGCACGTGGACGGACAGCGAGGAGGGGTATGTTGCCGCTTTCCTACACTTCCTGAATCGTCGTCTTCTCTGTCCTCCTGCATGTCCATCATCTTCTATCCTCTTCTATCTACACCTCCTAGTTTTATGCCTCCACTCATCTTCTCCTCTACCCCTCTTCTCCTCCACCACAACCCTGTCTTCAAAATATCAACCCCCCCTCCTCTTCTCCATCTTGAAGATAATCCAAACATCCTGTGTTAAACTAACTCCAGATGAAAAGTACTGCTCTACATTATAGACTGTAGATTGATGTTTTATCTCTCTTGGAACTTTAGGTTCAGAGAGGGGGTGGAGGTCAGTTTATGGGGATTGGGTTTCTAGGTGCTTAATCTAAAAATGGTCTGTCATTGAATTTGCATATGAAGTGTCTTTCTGCCAACTACTACAATTCTCTAGCATAGTAGGATTTCTTAGGACATTTAGTTTCTTACATTGCATCTTTGGTAACTCATAAGAGCTAGGTGAGTGACCTGGGAAGATATGTGTAACAGTGTTACTGTCCTCCCGTCAGGTGTTTGTGTGTCTGTGGAAGGGCTGCAAGGTGTACAACACCCCGTCGACCAGTCAGAGCTGGCTCCAGAGACACATGGTCTCACACAGCGGAGACAAACCATTCAAGGTGAGAAAACACCCTCTTTTCTTCCATTTTCCTGTTCGGTCTCTCGCTCGCTCGCTCGCTCACTCACTATCCTTTGACTGTCACACACAGACGCCATTAAAGCACTAGCTCTGCAAACCACATCCTCATGTCACATACAGTGCCTTCAGAAAGTATTCATGCCCCTTGACTTATTCCACATTTTGTTGTTACAGCCTGAATTCAAAATGTATTAAATAGATTGTTTTTCTCACCCATCTACACACAATTCCCCATAATGACCAAGTGTAAATATATATATATATTATTATTTTATTTAATTTTTTCTTGCCAATGTATTGATAATGAAATATCAAATGTACATACAGTTGAAGTCGGAAGTTTACATACACTTAGGTTGAAGTCATTAAAAATCATTTTCCAACCACTCCACAGATTTCATGTTAACAAACTATAGTTTTGGCAAGTCTGTTAAGACACCTGCTTTGTGCATGACACAAGTAATTCTTCCAACAATTGTTTACAGACAGATTATTTAACTTATAATTCATTATAATTCCAGTGGGTCAGAATTTTACATACACTAAGTAGACTGTGCCTTTAAACAGCTTGGAAAATTCCAGAAAATTGAGTCAATTGGAGGTGTACCTGTGGATGTATTTCAAGGCCTACCTTCAAACTCAGTGCCTCTTTGCACGACATCATGGGAAAAACCAAAGAAATCAGCCAAGACCTCAGAAAAAAGTTTGTAGACCTCCACAAGTCTTGTTCATCCTTGGGAGCAATTTCCAAACGCCTGAAGGTACCACGTTCATCTGTACAAACAATTGTTACCAAGTATAAACTCCACACAGCCATCATACAATTCAAGAAGGAGATGCGTTCTGTCTCCTAGAGATGAACGTACTTTGGTGCGAAAAGTGCAAATCAATCCCAGAACAACAGCAAAGGACCTTGTGAAGATGCTGGAGGAAACAGGTACAAAAGTATCTATATCCACTGTAAAACAAGTCCTATATCGACATAACCTGAAAGTCCACTCGGCAAGGTTGAAGCCACTGCTACAAAACCGCCATAAAAAAGCCAGACTACGGTTTGCAACTGCACATGGGGACAAAGATCGTACTCTTTGGAGAAATGTCCTCTGGTCTGATGAAACAAATATTGAACTGTTTGGCCATAATGACCATCGTTATGTTTGGAGGAAAAAGGGGGAGGCTTGCAAGCCGAAGAACACCATCCCAACCTTGAAGCACAGAGGTGGCAGCATCATGTTGTGGGGGTGGTTTGCTGCAGGAGGGACTGGTGCACTTCACAAAATAGATGGCATCATGAGGAAGGAAAATTATGTAGATATATTGAAGCAACATCTCAAGACATCAGTCAGGAAGTTAAAGCATGGTCGCAAATGGGTCTTCCAAACAGACAGTGACCCCAAGCATACTTCCAAAGTTGTGGAAAAATGGCTTAAGGACAACAGAGTCAAGGTATTGGAGTGGCCATCACAAAGCCCTGACCTCAATCCTATAGAACATTTGTGGGCAGAACTGAAAAAGCATGAGCGAGCAAAGAGGCCTACAAACCTGACTCAGTTACACCAGTTCTGTCAGGAGGAATGAGGCAACGTTCACCCAACTTATTTGGAGAAACTTGTGGAAGGCTACCCGAAACATTTGACCCAAGTTAAACAATTTAAAGGCAATGCTACCAAATACTAATTGATTATATGTAAACTTTTGACCCACTGGGAATGTGATGAAAGAAATAAAAGCTGAAATTCTCTCTACTATTATTCTGACATTTCACATTCTTAAAATAAAGTGGTGATCCTAACTGACCTTAGACAGGGAATTTTTACTTGGATTAAATGTCAGGAATTGTGAAAAGCCGAGTTTAAATGTATTTGGCTAAGGCGTATGTATACTTCCGACTTCAACTGTAAGTATTCACACCCATGAGTTAATGCATGTTAGAATCACCTTTGGCATAGTTACAGCTGTGAGTCTTTCTGGGTAGGTGTCTAAGAGCTTTGCACACCTGGATTATACAATATTTGCACATTATTCTAGACTGACATTTTCAAATTTTGCCATAGATTTTCAAGCCATTATAAGTCAAAACTGTAACTAGGCCACTCAGGAACATTCAATGTAGTCTTGGTTTACAATTCCAGTGTATATTTGGCCTTGTGTTTTAGGTTATTGTCCTGCTGAAAGGTGAATTTGTCTCCAAGTAGACTGAACCAGGTTTTCCTCTATGATTTTGCCTGTGCTTAGCTCCATTCTGTTTCTTTTTATCTTAATAAAAGTCCTAGTCCTTGCCTATGACAAGCATACCCATAACATGACGCAGCCACCACCATGCTTGAAAATATGAAGTGGTACTCAGTGATGTGTTGGGCTGGATTTGCCCCAAACATAACGCTTTGTGTTCAAGACATAAAGTTCATTTCTTTGCCACATTCTTTGCAGTTTTACTTTAGTGCCTTGTTGCAAACAGGATGCTTGTTTTGGAATATTTTTTATTCTGTACAGGCTTCCTTCTTTTCAGTCTGTCAATTAGGTTAGTATTGTGGAGTAACTAATGTTGTTGATCCGCCCTCAGTTTTCTCCTATCACAGCCATTAAACTATGTAACTGTTTTAAATTCATTATTGGCCTCATGGTGAAATCCCTGAGCGGTTTCCTTCCTCTCCGGCAACTGAGTTGGGAATGACGCCTGTATCTTTGTATTGATATACCATCCGAAGTGTAATTAATAACTTCACCATACTCAAGGGGATAGTCAATGTCTGCTTTTTTATTTTGTACCCATCTACCAAGAAGTGCCCTTCTTTGCAAGGCATTAAACTCTCCTTGGTCTTTGGTTTAATCTGTTTGAAATTCACTGCTCGACTGAGTGACCTTGTGTACATAATTGTATATGTGGGGTATAGAGGTGAGGTAGTCATTCAAAAATCATGTTAAACACTATTAGTCCATTTGACTTAAGCACATTTTTATTCCTGAACTTATTTAGGCTTGCCATAACAAATTGGTTGAATACTTATGACGCAAGACATTTCCACTTAATTAATTTCTAAAAACATAATTCCACTTGGACATTATGGGGTATTGTGTGTAGACCAGTAACACCAAATCTCAATTGAATCCATTTGAAATTGAGGCTATAACACAACAAAATGTGGAAAAAGTCAAGGGGTGTGAATACTTTCTAAAGGCCCTGTACCTACTGTATATACAGTATATGTTGTGCTAAGGATTATTCTTGTCTTGGAGATCAAGAATCATTCTAACACACCACATCTGTCACACACTATCCTGTGTAATACTAATACATGATCTTATATTGAGTTCCATTGAACAGTGCGTCTATACTCAGGCATACAGTTTGCTCTGTATTTCAACCTTCGAACTATTAATGAAAAGGAAATCACCTAGATTTCATCAAATAGAAAGACCAATACTATTATTCTATATGTAAGTGCTGTTGTATAATCTTATCTACTGTTAAATCTTCTAGTCTGTATTCTCACCAGTGTAGTCTCTCTCTCCTTCAGTGTGTAGTGGGGGGCTGCAATGCCACGTTTGCCTCCCAGGGGGGGCTAGCGCGCCACGTACCCACCCACTTCAGTTCCCAGAGCTCCAACAAGCTGGCCAATCAGGCCAAGATGAAGGAGGATTCACCTTCGAAGGCAGGCCTTAACAAGAGACGGAAACTCAAGAACAAACGCAGGAGGTCTTTACGTACGTATCCGAGAAACACACACGCACATATAAACACGCATGCAATACACACACAGCATATGTTTTACTATCCTTGTGGGGATGAAATAGATTTCCGTTAAAAATCCTATTTCCTTAACTCCTAAATGTAATTCTAACCCTAATTTTAACTGTAAACCTAACCCCCAAGCCTAAAATAGCCTTTATCCTCTGGGACTTTTGGGGATTTCTGGTACCCACGAGGATGGTATTACAAGCCCACACGTGCACACACAAACATACATGCACCCACAAATGCAAGCATGTATACACACAGATATGCACGCACACACTCAATCATCCAATCATGTACTCAATGATCAGGTTGCCTGGCATTCAAACCAAGCATCTTAACCAATCGGGTGGTGGGAAACGTTTTGATGATGAATATCTACGAGGGTCAGATCCATCTGATTGGCTAATCCCCTCTGACCTCTGAACTATGAACCTCAATTTAACGCTCCCCCTCTCTCACCCCAGTGTGTTCTGTCCCTCCAGCACGACCTCACGACTTTTTTGATGCCCAGACCATGGACGCCATCAGACACCGGGCCATCTGCCTCAACCTGGCTACGCATATAGAGAGCCTGGGCAACGGACACAGTGTGGTGTTTCACAGCACGGTTAGTTGTAGTACACACACACACACCATCACCATCGTCTTCCACAGCATGGTCAGTGATCCAGCTGCAGCAGACCATGCATGGTCCTGCACACACACTGTACTTCACAGTTCAGACAGCAGAGGGCACGACAGACCTACAGTATTACGGTCTCAGCTGTGCAGAGTAGTTTTTTTTTATTTAAGCAGGGCGTCCTGCTGAGACCACGGTCTCTTTCGCAGATGAGCCCTGCATAAATACATCAATACATCAATACACAACCATTACACTATTATACATATCTATCTATATACATCTCAATTACACAGTACGTGGAAAAGTGAACACGAAAAGCAAAACACAATCATATGAAACAAACACATTCTTCAGTAAAAAAAGGCCCTCTAACATCTGTCTGAATTGCTATAGAGGCACCAACTCTAACTTTATGGACTTTTTGAGATTATTCCAAAAACAAAAAAAAACTCAATGCAGATTTACCTAATTTGGTGGAGATTGAAGGGCTGTCCAGGGTTAGCCATCCCTGAGTCTGGGTCTGGTAACTTGTACATCTGAAGGTTAACAATGAGGTAAGGTATGACCTGGGTTTATGCAACAGGGCTTTATAGGCTTTGTTTTCTGCTATTTAATGAAAGACAGGACCTGGTTCTATATAAGAAGCCTGTTTTTTAATTCTTAATTTCTTAATTTATTCGTCAACATGCTTTTTGAAAAAAAGCTTTTCGTCAATCCAGATGCCCCGCTATTTATAAGCAGGGACACGATCAATGAGGGCACCATCCAAAGTACTAGGGGTGTAACGGTTCACCAAACCCACGTTTCGGTATGTATTGCGGTTCAGGTTCGGTACAGCGGGAAAATGAAATGCCATTCACAATGTTCAGCATTCACAATGTTCCTGGCATTCTCTTGAGAGGCCCAACATAACAACCCTGTCACAAGTTTCCACTCTGCTGCATTTGTCACCATCTGGGAGGTGGGAGTTGACCAAGTCATGAATACCAGTTGGATGCATTCATGTGATTTGAAGTCTTTGAGAAACGCCAGTGGCTAATGGCCAACAAGCTGCGTCAACCATGAACTAAAAGTACAGCTATCATGCTTGTAAAAAAACGTATCTTTCAAAAACCACAATAATAGATTGCTTTTTATTGATGTTTTGTTGCTTTTAACTGACAAATTCTGTAAGAGGCCATTTCCTTAGTAGGTGACGTCAGTCATCATGTGGGTGAAGTAGGTGCTCAGATAGAGTTTCCCACTAGTAATTGCAAGTTGGAGGGCTGTTCAAGTGTATTTTTTCCCAATCTTATGTGGTGAATTCCCACTTGGTTACGAACACATGATACTGTCTCCTTCTGTGCCAGATGCGCGGTTGTGACACTCATAAAGGTGGCTTGTCTGTAGCACGGTACATCTCCCACTCCAGAGTAATGTGATGGTCTGTCACAGTTAAGTAAGCGCAACACAGGGTACATTGGCTAATTCATAATAAACTTTGTCTTTGGCTGGCTTATATGGAGCGGGTACTACCTGTTTGCTTAAATGGGTGCAAGAGGGAAGTTCGTACCGTGTCTCAAGCACTTTCACAAGGTGCTGAGACCCCTATTCTCAACCAAGTGAATGGGTGCATATCTGTGGTTATAAAGCGAAGACTACCTATCGCCATGTAACTTCTTTGGTCCGACCAGAATCAGCTGCTTGAATGCAGAGGGGAGACTAAGTTGTTGCTTCTTTGTTTTTCCATCTTGCTCCGGTGATGTCAGAGTAAATGTGTCAATATATTTGAGGTGTTGGCAGCTGCATAGGCTATTCTTGTTGAGAGTGGCAACCTACTGTTAGCATTTTAGCCACACCGTTTTATCCACAACGCTCTGTCTATCTCCATTGTAATCTGCTGGGAAGCCAAAATATTTCCAAAATTGAGATTTAAACGATGATTGAGGATCCTCCAATTCTGGTGTATCGACCTCACCATCGTACAAAACTAGTCCCTGGCTGCACCTCACAAAATGGAAGTTTGAAATGTGTAAATTAAGGTTAGAATTTTTATTACAACGTGCACATAGGCGCTAGGGCGGCAGGTAGCCTAGCCTAACTTGGTTTAACCTCCATTAAGTACCCATGTCAGTTCAACAAAGGCTTTCTGGAGGGCAATCGAGGCAGATTGACACTGACCGAGCAGGTGATCGTTTTTTTCCTCTGACATTGTTAATGTGAAAAGAACCGGACCAAGAATGGATCCCTGAGGGCCCCCTTTGTTATTTCAAGAGAACCTGATTTAACACCATCAGTAAATACTCACTAGCTGTGTTCGAATACTCATACTAACCATACCATTTGTGACGTAAATTGAGTATGTAGTATGCTTATTGATCATAGTATGGATATAGTTAGTATGCCAAACGTTCCTGGATGTCGTACGACATTTTCCAAAATACGAAGTATACACGCATTGGACACTATTTCCGTGCTTTTAGGGCCCATAATGCAATTCTTCAGAAAATGGGTGTGGCTTCACAACGTTTCCAGCTACACTCAGCCTGGTCCAGGTCAATTTATGAAAACCTCTGAGTGATACACACTGTCAAACTTTAGACAGATCAACAAAAAGGGCTGCACAGTGTTTCTTCTTTTCAGAACATTTAAACCTAATTTAAAACCAAAGAAGTATATACGTGCCAATATATCCTTCATACACCGGCTTCGAGGGCATTATCACTTTTATACAACGTGTTACCAACATATTAAAATGATTGGCATATTTTCATGAATGTTATTTTGATTAATTTATTCATACCATTTCATCCTTCCACAAGATATAGTCCCGACACTAATACTAGTAAAGGCCCAGTGCACTACTTATATATTATATTATATTAGAATAAAAAAAATAAAATGTTATTCTGTTTTTTCAGGGGGTGCTGCAGCACCCTCAGCACCCCTACTTCTGGCGGTTATCCCTTGCTGGGCTGATTGAACAGTGGATTGCGCCGTGAGATGGAACAGAGAAAATAGGCATTTCAACGTCATAGCTTTAGCCAGTGGTAACTTGTGGAATAGACACCGGCTGGAATGCCGTTTTAACCAATCAGCATCCAGGATTAGACCCACCCATTGTATAGTTAGAATACATTTTATAGTGAAAAAATATCTAAGTTGAGTACTTACCAAGGGTTCTATAATTTTTGCTAGGCAAGAGTTTGGAAAGGAGGTGCTTATTTTTTAGGTCACACTCATCACCACCTTTGAAGAGGGAGTATGTGGTCCCCTTTCCAGACCCTGGGGATGGTACCAGAAATAATCTTAAGGTGAAACGTGTTAAAGATTCTGCAATCAGAGGAGCAGAACGCTGCAGCAAGAAAGGATCAAGCAAATCAGCCCTAGTGGGATTTTTTTTTTTACAGCCATCTTGCGCAAGGCGTTTAGCACATCACAAGTAGAAAGTTGTTGAAATAAAAAAGATTCACTAAAGTGAAGACAGAACTTCCATCGAGACAACTATAGGCTGGGAGAGGGGCAGGCAGTCAACTGGCTGACGAGGGTGAATTAAACCACTATTTCAAAATGAAAAGCCTGCTGACATAAAATACTGTTTTTTTTTTTAAAAGCATCAGTCTGACACCTTGCTTAGGCAGTGAAGGAGAGGAATTTTCAAATGTCAGTGCATTAACTGTTTTCCAAAATGTTGATGGATCACCAGCAGAGTCTGGTTTAAACTAAGTTAATGTGTGCAGTGTAAGGCCTGCTGAAAATGTAGGTCCCAGCCAGGGAATAACACTGACTCCCATGCCCCTTTTTAATTAAACTGCTAATAAAGGAACTGCCAGCAACCCTCCCACGAAACACACACACTGCTCTGACATACATGCCATAGTCTAGACCCAGCCAGGCCTGTTGTTGGAGCCGCTTAAAAAAAACAGACTTCTTCAGCTCTCTCCTCCATCTCTCCCCTACGCACACAGTTGGAGTGCTTCTACCACTAGCATCACAGAGAGAGAAATCAAGGGACCCAGCAGTTGCCTGATTACTCCAACTGAATTCTTCCGCTGCTCTAACAGCCTACTTCAGTCTGAGACTGCCATCATTGAAGTAGTTTGTGGTGATGTCAAAATGAGTGGTGCTGTACAAAACCAAGTCATCAGTGATTGGATCATCTCTAATCAATCAGAGTATCAAAGCCAATGACGGATTTTCAAAACGTTGCTTTACCCAATCCATCTATTTCTGGGACCAATCAGAATGTGTTTGTGTTCTAGAAATCGTCTGGGACGTACTCTGATCCAGACTCAATGCAGAGAAGAAATTAACGTCCTTGGGCTTGGTGTAGCATTTGCCCAGAGCAAGGACTTTGGATAGCCAGGCAAACCCAGCAGGCCTTGCCTAAGCAAATAAAACCGTGGGAGAGAGTCTAGTGTGACGTCTTTTCATGCTGTGACTAGCTACTTGACACGTTGTGTGTGTACGCGCACATCCATCTGTGTTATCTAAAGATAAAGAGCATTCCTAGTCTTTACCTTGGTCCAGGGTCACACGCTCACTGTGGAATGCGCTAACATCAGTCAGGGAGCAGTATTGTTCCTACCACACAGGGTGTGTGTATATGTTTAGCAGCTGGACTGGCGTCTTCAGGCCAGTGAGGTAACTGTTATTCTGCAGAGTGGGAGGGAAGACTTATTTGAGTCTGGATCAATCAGACTGGAGCCAGGTGTCTGATTCCTTTACTGACTTACCATAAGCATCAGGCCTTTGGTTAGGGATGGTGTGTGTGTGTCCAAAATATCTCTCCAGTATGACCTCAACAACAATGTGGTGTTTTCCAATGTATCTGTTACTGGGCGGAGTCTTACCTCTTCTTCTGTCTCTAGGTAATAGCGAGGAGGAAGGAAGATTCTGGGAAGGTTAAAGTCCTCCTCCACTGGACTCCCGAGGACATGTGAGTTGCCCTCTTCTCCACCCTCCCCTCTTCCTCTCCTCCCCTGCTCTTCATCGCTCTCCTGTTGGCAGACACAAGGCCTCTTCTCTCCCCTCGCTCCCCTTTCTCTGCTATCCTCTGTACTACTGGCAAGCAGAGGGTTACCCTCCCCCTCCTCTCTTCCTCTCCTTCTCCTCCCCTGCTCTGGAAATGTCAGCAGCCGTTTAGTGGTGGAAGTCAGTTGGTCCTGTGGCTGGAGGCAGGCAATCACGTCACCGCACCACGCACTACAAACACACACAGACACACACACAGGAGCATACCTCGGTTAGCGTTTCCTCCATCCAGAAGGGTCAGTGATCTGGATGAGTTCATACCGTGTGATCTCTCTCTCTATCCAGCCTTCCTTTCATCCCTCTAACTCGCTCTGTTCCTTTTGTCTACTCCCATTGGCTAATTTTGATCAGTGGCCCAGTTGAGGAGAGCATTAATGACCAAGAGCTCCCCTGTTTCTTTCCCCCTGACTATCATAACCAGCTATGTGCACTTCAGACTGGAAAATTGTAAGTTAGCTAGGAAGTTAGCATACTATATTATCAGGAAAATTCTTGAAGGGAAGGAGACAAGGAGAGGAAGCCACTTCAGACTATTGAGCTGCAGCCCTGTGAAGCTCTACTCCTCCTCAGACCTCAGCCATTAGTCTCTCAGCCAGAGGAGATAAGGAGAGGAAGACACTTCAGACTGATACAAAGCCCTGTGTAGACCTCCTCCTCTCTAGCCATTAGTGTCTCAGCTGGAGGAACGGGCTGTCAGCTTAACTCTGCTCCGTCTAAAACCCCTCTCCCCTGAGAGCTCATCGCAGATAGAAACAGCTTTCTGGGTCAGGAAACGGGCTAAAAGTAAAAACACTTTTGTCCAAAATAAACATCTCTTTGGAATATTAGTAGTTGTTTCTGGGTTTGGATGAAGAATGGAAGAGGAGGAGCAAGAGACTTATTGCGGCACTCGTTTCAGAAGCTGTGAGAGTGTTTTGGTTAAGAGTTGGATACGTCTCTCTAAGGACCATGTTGCTGTAAAAGCAACCGTCATCCACACTACCATGGAGAATGTGTAACAGATGTAACAGTCACTCCTAGCACTCCTCTACAGAGCTGCAGCAGCACCCTATGTGTACAGTCCTCTGCAGTGAACATTGTATTTAAACTGTAACAGGAGACCGCTGAGGCCTTCCCTTCTCTGTCTCCTAGAATGTTAATTTTTTTTCTTCTGTTTTGTCTCTGTCCACTTGGGTTCATCCCTTTGCAAGGGTATGGTCCCCTCACCTCCCCATTTCTATCACCACTCTCTTCTCCTTTCATCCTCTATCCATCCCTCTTTCTTCCTTTCCTTTCCTTCGGGTGTTCATCTGCCCCTCTCTGAATCTGTGATCTATAGCCAAGCAGTCTGCTAACGATGAACCAAGCACCGCTCAATCACATCTCCCCCACATCCTCTCTCTCTGTTCGTTCATTGGGGTGCTGTCCTGGTGACGCACACAGTGACGGCTGTAGCAGGAGCAGAGAGGAGCCCAGTGCTGCCATTGACCCTCTCCCATCGTTTCCCACGGATGACACCTAAATACACTGTTTAGTTAGAGAAGGGCTTTAGGGAGCATGCATATGTACCACTGCATTCTCCTCTTAACCCGTTTCTGTTAGATGCCAGTCAGACACCAGCTCAGAGACAACGGGGCCCAATTGCAAGACTGGATTTGTACTGACTGTCATCTCTTCCCCCGCTCTCTCCATCTCGCTCGCTCTCCTCCTTCCCTCTTGCTCTCTCACTTTCTCGCTCTCTCTCTCAATCTCTCTCTCTCAATCTCTCTCTCTCTCAATCTCTCTCTATCCCTCTCTCCAGACTACCTGATGTGTGGGTGAATGAGTGTGACCGGTTGCAGCAGAAGACCAAGGTGGTCCACCTCTCCCAGCTGCCCCAGGACACGCATGTACTGCTGGACCCCAACATATACAGGTGTGTGCGTGCATGCGCTGCGGGGGGGGGGGCCGTTAGGGCTGATTTAACTCTCCAAATAGTGTGTGTGTGTGTGTGTGTGTGTGTGTGTGCATGCCTGCAAATGTGCACATAACTCATACTTTGGTTGACTCAGAACAACAACAACAACAATGTGAGCGTAGCCACCACAGCCAGTGTGTTTTTTTCCTAGACCCAGTACTGCCCCAGTGATCCCTGAGGGCCAGTGCTACTCTGTGTTTACCGAGCTAATGAATGATGACTACAGTCTGCTGGTGATAGGTAGCCATGCAGCACAGAGCTAAATATGAACGCCCTATGGCTGTGGAGAGATGGATGGAGATATGTGATCCTGAAGCCAACGTCGGCCTTGCATGTAAATGCCTGCTGCTTTGAGTTTGTTAGAAGTACCTAGAACCAGAATGTCTCTCCTAAGTCTTCCCTCTCTTATTCTTCCAAGCAGTATTGTAAATGCTTTATTGGCAAAGTGAAGAAGGTATGGTTCCCTGAAGAATGCCCCCCAGTGGTGTAAAGTACTTAAGTAAAAAATACTATTATTAGTATTACTTAGGTAGTTTTATGGAGTATCTCTATTTTTTACTTTTGGACTACTTTTACTTCACTACATTGCTGAGGAAAATAATGTACTTTTTACTCCATACGTTTTCCCTGACACCCAAAATTACATGTTACATTTTGAATGCTTAACAGAACAGGAAAATGGTCCAATTCACGCACTTATCAAGAGAACATCCCTGGTCATCCCGACTGCCTCTGATCTGGCAGACTTACGTAACACAAATGTTTCCTTTGTAGATGATGTCTGAGTGTTTTAAGTGTGTCCCTGACCATCCGTAAATACGTTTAAAAAAACTAGAAAATCGTGCCGTCTCGTTTGGCTAATATGAGGAATTAGAAAGGATTTATACTTTTACTTTTGATAGTTAAGTATATCTTAGCAATTACATTTACTTTGTATACTTAAGTTTATTTAAAAACCAAATACTTTTAGACTTTTACTCAAGTGGCATATTACTGGGTGACCCTTAACCTAACTCCTGATGCACTCACTGGCTCCTTGACCTGTTGTTTTCAAACACGCATTCCTCCACTCTCCTCCTCCTCCTCCTCTCTGTCTCGTATGGGAGGTTGAGAGGAGGAATCCTGACATGCCTCACATTTCAATCGGGTCAGGTTATGATGTGTTGTCGTTAGGGTTAGGTTATGATTTGTGTGTCAAGAGTAATCAGTGTTAAAGATTCAGGAATGATGTGACTGCTATTTATTTCCCCGCCAGGTGGCGCCAGTCACTTGTCATCCAGTAGAAAAGAATATGCTGTAGACGAAGCATTCCACCCCTTGCTTGACCCACCTCTCACCCTCAATGCCATCTTGCATCTTGTGTCCTGCTGTTGACCTTACCTCTTACCACTATAATACCAACCCACTCACCACCACTACAGTGGCTACATAGCTGTGGGAAGTAGAGGTGCTGAGGGTTCTGCAGCACTCAGCTCATTAGATGTTTTTCTTCACAAAAGGTGTGCACTGGGCCTTTATTACTCCTGTATAAGCCTCTCCAGGGTTTCAGACTGGCTTTGTTTTTGATGTAGTGGTAGGCATCCTCCCATAGTTCTGTAAACCCCTCAGTAGAATGTAAAACATTCTAAAAGGAATGCTTACATTACTTTTCATGCATGACTGTGGGTGGAGGTGGACCGTGTTAGGCGTCATGACATGCATACACAAGATACATGCCTGTAAACTAATGTAAAGTGCTGCTGTCGTTACAGGATGTTCTTCTAGAGACTAAGAAGGACCAATCAAAAGAGACTCCGAAGGAGCCTGACGATGTCACCTCTCACAGGAAGTCCCAATGTCATATCCTGTCTGGACAGGAGTGGAGCAGACCAGAGATGTTTTTCACTTTTCTTTTTTCACTTTCTTTTCCTCCAAATTATGACGTGAATTTAGTGTTTGTTTTTAATGGTTTCTGAAAATACACTATATATACAGTAGTATGTGAACACTCCTTCAAATGAGTGGATTTGACAATTTCAGCCACACATCTTGCTGACAGGTGTATAACACCGAGCACACAGCCATGCAATCTCCATAGACAAACATTGATAGTAGAATGGCCTTACTGAAGAGCTCTGTGACTTTCAACGTGGCACTGTCATAGGATGCCATCTTTCCAACAAGTCAGTTCATCAGATTTCTACCCTGCTAGAGCTGCCCCGGTCAACTGTAAGTGCTGTTATTGTGAAGTGGAAACGTCTAGGAGCAACAACGGCTCAGCCGCGAAGTGGTAGGCCACACAAGCTCACAGAATGGGAGTGCTTAAGTGCAAAGTGCGTAAATATCGTCTGTCCTCGTTTGCAACACTCACTACAGAGTTCCAAACTGCCTCTGGAAGCAAAGTCAGCACAAGAACTGTTCCTCTGGAGCTTCATGAAATGGGTTTCCATGGCCGAGCAGCCGCACACAAGCCTAAGATCAACATGCGCAATGCCAAGTATTGGCTGGAGTGGTGTAAGGCTCCCCTCGATTGGACTCTGTGGAGGCCTAATCGCCCAACCTCACTAATGCTCTTATGCCTGAATGGAAACAAGTCCCCGCAGCAGTGTTCCAACATTTATTGGAAAGCCTTCCCAGAAGAGTGGAGGCTGTTATAGCAGCAAAGGGGGGACCAAATCTATATAAATTCCCATGATTTTGGAATGAGAGAGCAGGTGTCCACATACTGTTGGCCATGTAGTGTATCTCAAATGTATTATATACTAGGTGCTAAACATTTGAGCCATTTTTGGGGGGTATTTTTGTATGTTTTAGGTAATACAACTAGACTGAGCTTAACAGCACAGTTACTTGATGTTGTAGAGACCTAGTCACATTTATAGAGAAACTTGTCTTGTGTAAATACTCCTGGAGATTGGTAATATATTTTTATACCTGGAAATTGGACTGTAGATTTTTTTTTTTTTATTATTTCTGCTCCACTGTTTTAATCTGTAATAATTGTACAATAATGCAATAGGAAAATAGTTTTGATGGGCGATATCAATTCCTTATTTTTTATTTCTCTAATGGCTGTGAAGTACATCCTGCTTCTGTCTGACACTAGCTAGGTCAAGTTAACTGTCGCAGCTTCTGATAGTTATGATGATGAAGTTGTAAGGCCTGTGTGTGTTACTGTATGTTATCTGGCAATAGGCAAGTAAGAACAGTATTATTAACCCCTCTCTTGCCAGTATTCTGTCAGTCTGGCTAACTAACCTCTGCATGTTAGTGTCCACAGGGAATAGAGGTAATCACGTTTTAACGATACAGTAGGAATGTTCTTCACGATCAGTCTGAACAGCTACCGGAGTGTCTGTGTAGAGATCCTTTGGAATAAAAATGAGAATAAAACCTGTCTCTTATTTCCTCTGACGTTAGGCAGTGGCTTAGTGAGTGGCTTGGTAGACCAGGGGTTAAGACACTGCACTATGGATGAAAGGGTTGTAGGTTCTTGCGTGGGTGGGATGTCTCTAGAGATTGTGGTTGTTCAGTTAAAGTTGCAGTACTGAGCAGTGTACTGTTGACCATGACACCACAGATAGTGATACTGGTGCTCACCGACAGGACCTAACAAGTTATTGGGTTCCCTGTGCGATGGTTCCATACACGTTCTGTACCTTTCTGTGTGGCTCGGCATAGTGTGTGAGTGCTGCTCTGGAGTTATTCTCTAGCTGGTTCAGGCTGTGTACCAGGCCTGTGTGTTGATCCAGAGCAGTGCTGTTATGATGTTTGGGAGGAATGCGGGGGCAGCAGGCAGCAGTAGGGGCATCTGGGACTGATTTGCTGAGCAGATTTGAGAGCATGCTGCGAACGGACGTACGACACACCAAATAATTCATCTTTCAGCATCAGCTGTGTGTGTATGTATATACAGTGCTGTCAAAAACATGCTTTGTTGAATGCTTTTGATTTGGACAGGGATGTGACACGTCCAACACACAACTGTCCACAATGAATTGACTGCATTGAGAAGTCAGATTAGAGGGTGTTATTTACATCTAGGCCAAGTGCAACTGAATATTGAAACGATCAATGACCGCTGACGTCTGGAATATTGACGTATTGAACAACAAAACATTGATCAAAAACAACATTAGCAATATCAGTCCACTCTGAATCCACTCTGGGCCCTACAATAACAACATGAAGTCTCTAGGCTAGCGGTAATCTATCAATCATTTTTCACCAACTTACAAGATATGACGTTAGATTTGTTAGTGTTACATGATCAATGTCATCTGGAGGTGACTGAAATCCATAGATTTAGAAATATGAATAGAAAACAAACATTGGAAAACATGTTATGCTTCCTCCAAAGTGCCAGATTCCTACTGAGAGTGTATTGGATGAATAACTTCTTTATGAACCAGTATATTACTTGCTAGTTATCCAACAACTTTGACTTGCCGGGTACAAGTTGGGAAGGAAGCAAAAGGTTGAGATCCCTTTCCAGATTTTTGGCTTTGACTAGTACTGTCGAGATCAAGAATTTAGGTCTTATATCAAGAACAAAGGCAATAAAGTAGAACCCTAAAATCACTCCTGGGATCCTTTTATCGGCCTCCATTCCAAATGGTTTCAAAATATGAATGCTGGCAGAAAGCATTCAGGATTGAGTTAGTCTGAAACCGTTTCTTCTCTCTCCCTAGCAAATATCCTAGTCAATTCATTATTCCGTAACTATGGCTGTGGTGATAAGGTCAGCTGTGGTTTGCAGTGTCTGCAATTTTAGATTAGTTATTGGGAAAAAGCAGGAGCCTCATAATCCAGTGGTTTCGGGTGAGGGACAGTAGTCACGGTAGAGCATCTAGGCTAACGCAGACGCCAGCACTTTGTGACATGCTGTAGACTCCTCTTGTAAGGCAAAGTGGACAAAACACGTGGCCCATTCTGTGTGGGTGTCACTGTCTTCATGATCATAATCAGACTCGTTTCATCAACAGACTCATTGAAAATGTTTTATTCACAGCTATCTGATGTGTGTTGGATAAATCACTTATAAGAGAAGTGCTTTTTCTGTGATGTGCGTTGAGGGATTCTCCCATGGCACTGTTATGCGTGTCACACATTGCGTGGTGTAAGGCTAGAAGCATGTATGGCAAGGCCATGCTCTCATGCATGCCTTCACACACACAAATTCATTATCTTTGGGATTGGATCATTAGGGGTATTTTTTTTTACAAAAGATTCACAAGATCTGTGTTTTATCAAGCAGATTGGATCTGATTACCCAGCTGCTCCTAAATCATTTGGATAGGATGATAATTTGGATTTGGCCATCTTAATGCAATACAGTCCAAGAACATTGTTTCGTTTAGCGATTGTGTTAAAAGAAATCTCAGATTCAAACTATTCCCTTATGGAAGGTGGACTGTTTGTAACTCTCCCATTGTTTAAAACCAACTTTGAGAAAGTGGCTCTATAGCTGTTAACCACTCCAAATAAACAATGTTTGTGGCACGGTTAACATGGGAAAGAACACCACAGGGTTTCACTTACAGCTTGAACACATATCTTACAACTGCATCTCTCCAGGGGACCTCACAACTTATAGCTAGCTGTGCTCCAACAATGAGAATGTGGTCTTCTGGGAGAAAATGGTGGTCTTGAATGACATCAAGGATTTCCCACAATTCCCAGAGGTGCCTCTATACTGGGGTTGTGAGTTTCTCTCATCACTTGACTCATAATAAACATATAACAAATTTGTTTTGTTTTCTGTCTTGTGAATTTGCCAACGCCCCTTACACGCCCATGTAGTGATTTTACTTTGCTGTAAAAAGATGCATGTACAACAAACATAACTGGCTCCACCATTGCATGAAGTTGGAGAACATAAACGGCCTTTACTGCAGCTACCACGATTATAGCCTATAGGCCTAGATCAATGGAAGGTGTAATGTGAACTGTATAGCCAGTAGGGGAGCGATAGGTGCATCTCTTCTCTTCCACACCACCCTGCTCATATGCGTTCCAAGCATACTCAGTCAAATGGTCATAAAGTATTTGAAAGAAAGCAAATACTGTTTGAACCCAGGTCTGCGGTGGTCCAGTCTGTTCACCAGGCTGGTTCACCACTGATTATCCACTCGCTTTCACGTACTGTGTGGTCTCAGTCTGTCTGCTAGGCATTACCGTGTGGAGCAGAGTTAGAGGTGATTACACATTGATTAATGACTTGTTGTCTTCGGTAAAATCCCCCAGCCTCCCAGGAGAAATTCTGCTGAGAGTCTTTCTCTCACAGGGACATTGATCACCATTGTGAGAGTTGGCCTGATGTGGCGCATACACACACACACTCTTGTACAGCTAACCTTGTGGGGAGACACAATTCAGTCCCATTCAAAATCCTATTTTCCCTAACCTTAACCCAAAAACCTAACCTTAACCCTAAAACTAACCCTAGCTCCTAACACTAACCCTAGCTCCTAACCCTTACCCTTAACATAATTCTAACCCTAAACCCCCCTAGAAATAGCATTCTGGTAACCACAAAAATAGTTAAACACATACACACACACACAGCTGATTAATAAATGGTTGACTCCCGAACAAGGATTTTCCCCCTCAGTCAAATGGCTAATACCCCATAATTCTATTATATAAAGAGTTTGATTGACAGCGATCTTTGGCATGAAGTATTGCCTGCTTACCCTTCCAACCTCAATGTTGAATTTTCTCTTTCCTGGTATAAAGCAGTTGGCTGGATATTCTGGGGTATCAGGTCTAGTCGTTCAGTTAATTCCAGGCTCTGGCACTGCATATCACCATGGATGACGGTTCAAAGTGATTTGTAAGCTGTGTGTGTCATTAACTGGTTTAGTGGAGTCTCTTCTCCTTACTACAGCCTCTGATTCCTTCCTCGGAGTCTTCTGAATCCTTTTTTATTGCCCTTTTCCCCATCCAATGATGTGTCTGCTTCTTGTCGCTCATCCAAACAGATGATTGCCATTTCCTGGTTCCTTTTAGCATGAATAACCTGTCCTCTATCATGTTCATGATGATATCACTTAGGAGCATTTGGAGGCATTCTCCTCTACTTTACCATAACATGTTGATGATTACTATGGTGGCACACTGCCTGTACATTCCTGCAGACTTGGTTGTGTTGTGTTCATAGCTTGGAGAGAATAGAACAACAAGGATATGTGGGAGACATTTCCTCATCCAGCTGAGGGCCCCAGGCTTCTGGACCAGTGTTACTTGCGTGTTTGTGAGAGAGTGTGTGCTTTTTTTCACCATCCGTCTTGCTCCCCAGTTGCCCGGAGGGGAATGAAGACCTTTCAGACTTTAGTATTTACATTTGTACGCCTATGGAGCGCCGGAGAGTGATCTGAGAAATCGACCCGGGAAGTATTCAGTGGGACGGAGGCCTTGTCGAGTGTTTGGGTGGCCTGTACAGGCCACAATGTCAACGGTAGACCAAGTAGTCTACAATATAGTATACAAAACTAAACATATGACAAATGTATAGGACATCAACACACAACATACCACACACCACCTGCGTTCTCTAAGACAAATGTAGGAATTAGTTCTATAGCTCAGAAGCCAACAGCAGGGGCGCAACTTTCACTGTTTTATCATTGGAATGTTGTACAAAAAGTGGCAACGGTGTGCTTTAGGACCATGCGCACGCCTCATAGCGGTAGGTTAGGCTGTTTGGAGTGTTTACCTGACGGGATAAAAAAATTATGTCCCCCCCACTTCTAAAACCAAAGTTGCGCCCCTGGCTACAGTGTAGATAAACATGTATAGGTGCATGTACTAGAATGCCTATGTTACTAGAAAGGTGTCTCCTTCATTTTCACAAGTGTACTGAACTACTAATACTATGAGTCAATAAGTGTCTGAGTGTGATTTAACTCCTGTCCTTTGTCCTTTGTGGGCTTCCAAATGGTGCAGCGGTCTAAGACACTGCATCTCAGTGCTAGAGGCTTCACTACAGACAACCTGGTTTGAATCTAGGCTGTATCACAACCGGCTGTGATTGGGAGTACCATGAGGCGGCGCACAATTGACCCAGCATCGTCTGAGTTTGGCCGGTGTAGGCCGTCATTGTAAACAAGAGTTTGTTCTTAACTGACTTGCCTAGTTAAATAAAGGTTAAATAAAAAATAAAAAAATACATTCTTTGTACAGTAGGCAATCATGTGACCTACAAGAGGAACATGAGCTACTACATTCTAGGACGTTCAGGGTTCTAAGAGTTTGTCATATTATAATGTGAATCCAAAAAGTGGATGATTGCAGAAAGAGAAAATTGTCATCTGGGGTTGGCATGGTAAATGTTGTTAACAGAAGGAGTCTCATATGACCCAGAAACTCTTCAAACTCTTTTCATTAATAAACCCATTTATTTGTATTCTGAATATCTGTTTCAGTATGTCGTGAGTTTGCCCCATCCAAATGGTATGGCTCTATTGATTTATTAAAACAGTAAACCACTGGCTTTAGAAGAAGATAGGCCTTGGTATCATACTTGGTTCTCACTCGCAGTGTGTGTGTGTGTTATTAAGCCCACAATCCAAGGAATGTGTGAATTAAGCTTTTGGATGCGAAGGGAAAACCGGTCAGCCAGTGAGAACAGGGAGAAGACTGCAGATTGAATGTATTAAGGCAGTTGTCTGATAAATAATTGGGAATGTATGTCACTTTGAATGAGTCCAACTGCTGACAGGACATTGCGCTTGGTGCATCTCCATAACAACACCATCATTATTATTATTAGATGCAGCAGGAGAAACAGATCCCATCCCCTGTGGTGGGAATAAATTGTGTGATGGTGTGTTGGTGTGAATGTATGCCT
Source organism: Thymallus thymallus (assembly GCA_023634145.1). Classification (NCBI taxonomy): domain Eukaryota; kingdom Metazoa; phylum Chordata; class Actinopteri; order Salmoniformes; family Salmonidae; genus Thymallus; species Thymallus thymallus. The sequence goes on along the minus strand of CM042421.1, from coordinate 14,106,012 downwards.
AAAAGCGTGCGTCTGAGTCAGTGTGCTGGCATTCATGCATGATGTATATTTACGATCATGTATGAAAGCGTTCACATTCACGTGTGTGTCTGATGTTTTGAAAAGGCATAAGGGATCTACACAATTTCAAGATTTTACTGAGTTACAGTTCCTATAAGGAATCTATGGATTTCACATGATTTGCGTCTGTTGCTCACAGATGCCTTTAAAAAAAAAAGGTAGGGGTGTGGATCAGAAAGCCAGTCAGTATCTGGTTTGACCACCATTAGCCTCATGCAGTGCGACACATCTCCTTCGCATAGAGTTGATCAGGCTGTTGATTGTGGCTTGTGGAATGTTGTCCCACTCCTCTTCAATGGCTATGTGAACTTGCTGGATATTGTCGGGAACTGGAACACGCTGTCGTACGCATCAATCCAGAGCATCCCAAACATGCTCAATGGGTGACGTCTGGTTTGTATGCAGGCCATGGAAGAACTGGCACATTTTCAGCTTCCAGGAATTGTGGACAGATCCTTGTGACATGGAGCTGTGCATTATCATGCTGAAACATGAGGTGATGGCTGTGGATGAATGGCACGACAATTTGCCTCAGGATCTCGTCATGGTATCTCTGTGCATTCAAATTGCCATTGATAAAATGCAATTGTGTTCGTAGTCCGTAGCTTATACCTGCACAAACCCCGCCCCCACCATGGAGCACTCTGTTTATAACGTTGACATCAGAAAACCGCACATTTTAGAGTGGCCTTTTATTGTTCCCGGCACAAGGTGCACATATGTAATGACCATGTTGTTTAATCAGCTTCTTGATATGCCACACCTGAATTATCTTGGCAAAGGAGAAATGCTCACAAAATGTTAAATAAATAAGCTTTTTGTGCACATAAAACATTTCAGGGATCTTTTGCTCATGAATCATGGGACCAACACTTTACATGTTGCATTTATATCCCTGCGGATGCCACTAATAACATCCCTTTGGTTTGACTGACTCAATCATGATATCATAGGTGAATCTAATTATCTGCCTATCATTTTGTTTGTGTGTATGCCTGTGTGTGCGTCACATGATGATGGGGGAATTCTGCCTGCTGAATGCTCTATACGGATATGCTCAGTGAGTCTCGTGCATGATGATTGGCTGAGACAGCCAGTGATGCTGATAGGACCATGGGACTGAAGGAAGGGAGGAAAGAACGAGGAAGGCCCTTTGATGCAGGCATAGAGTGTGTGTGTGTATACGCGTGTGTGTGTGTGTACATCACAGATGACAGGTGTTGCCTGTGATTCTCTGCTAGCGATGCTGAGTGTATGTTAAGAAGTGCTCACCTCAGTTCCTGCCCATGTAAGCATCTATCTACTGCTCTTTCTTGAGAGTGTTGTCATGTCCTTGGGGTAAAAAGACTGCCTCGTAATCACCATTGTGTCTTCTGGGCTATTTATGACCTGTGCTTCATCTCTGGTTAGTTTTTATATATTTTTTGTATATTCAGCAGGCCGTTGGTCACTTGAGGCTCCCAAGTGGCGCAGCGGTCTAAGGCATTGCATTTCAGTGCTAGAGGAGTCACTACAGACACTCTGGTTCGATTCCAGACTATATCACATCCGGCTGTGATTGGGAGTCCCGTAGGGCGGCGCACAATTGGCCGAGTTTGGCCGGTGTAGGTCATCATTGTAAATAAGAATTTGTTCTTAACTGACTTGCCTAATTAAATAAAGGTAAAGAAATAAATAATTGGGTGCATTATGTCATCTCTCTCTTTTCTCGTTCTCTCTATCCCCCCAAACCGGGTTTATTAGGATGAATATACAGATTATTGTGGGTTCTTTGAATTTGATTTAGTCTGAAAGGAAAGTCACAGCAGTACAGTAATAAAGTTGACATGAGGGGACACAGAGAACTATAACGAGTAGAAAGGACGTTCCCATTACCTCAGTTGACAGTTTGTCCTCAGTTGACAGATCCAAAAGCAATCCTGATTGATGAGTGTGAACCACTGGATGGGTGCATTCTCAGACGAACTCAACTTATCCTGGAAACAAATGAGAGAAACATCGCCTGCTGCATCCTCCCTCAGAACGAATGCCAACTGTCCATGCAACACTCATCATCACACATACCCCAGCAACACACACATGCCAGTATACCCCAGCGGCACATGTCACCACACACACACACACATGCCAGTCTGTTCCAGTGACAAACACGTCACCAAACATACGCCAGTCCACCCTAGTATCACACACACGTCAGGTCTCACCCTGTACACAGACACCTCTTTGCACGAATGGCAACCCTCTGTGTTCCACTGTTGTGATATGTTTGCAATAATAAAATGTCAATATGTGTGTGTGTTTGGCATTTTGCATGCTCCTCCCTCTGAGATCAGTGTTTTGTGACAATGATAAGGCATGCGTGTGCATGTGTGTGAGCGTGACACTGCTCTGGGCCTAAATCTAGCTAACCCCCAAGCAGCCCTGGGGTCAGATAAGCAATTGATTGACGTGGTCTATGAACTGCCTTATCCCAGCGGCCCAGCCTCTCCCTAGAGAGAGCAGAGAGCAGTGTGTTATAAAACACATAATCTGGCCATGGTCCACAGACTTCACATTTCCTGTCCCTACATACTGTACATACGATTCTGATTGGCTCATCTTCTGCAGGTATACTGTACATACGACTCTGATTGGCCCATTTTCTGCCAGTATACTAAACATAGAATTCTGATTGGTCAATTTTCTGTCTGTATACTATACATATGACTCTGATTGGCCCATTTTCTGTCTGTATACTGTACATACGACTCTGATTGGCCCATTTTCTGCCAGTATACTGTACATACAATTCTGATTGGCCTAGATGCAATACAATTCTCTCAGCCCATTGACTCCTTAGACAGTCCCAATTCCCATTCAAAGAAACCTTCCATGGTGGGCACATCGGCAACCATATTTGGTACATCATTTGTAATGTTAGCTCTGCCAATAGATGAGTATTGAATCATCTAATAGAATAGCTGTCAATGACAGCAAGGTGTTATGAATAACATATACTGTACATGTCAGTTGAAGCTAATTCTGTTTTGATATACAGCAAAGAGGAAGAGAGTAGGCTCACAGTAGCATGTATAAAACTACAAAGGGTGGAAATACATTTAATCAATAGAAGGGTCCTTTAGAATAAGGATTGTTGACATTTGTAACTTTAAAGCATAGTTGAGAAATAATTAATTGAAGTTGGAATATTTGTGACATTTTGACTTTACGTAGGACTCCTTTAATACTCCAGAATGTTTCATCTGCTACAAAGCAAATAAACTATTTTCTTATATTAAGTTTGAATATTGAACAATATAAACCTTTTAATGTGGCTAATTGTGTAATATATTGTTAAACATAATATACTCTACTGGCTTATCAAAGTTCCAGAGTTGGATCTCTGCTAGTTTTAAAGTTATGATCCGATTAATCCGATGTAAGCATACCTTACGGAGTGAATGTGATGTGCAACGATACAAGACTGTGATTGGTTACATTGCCTACTATGCCAATTTCTCGGTATTAAATGGGCCATCATTTTCAAACTCTGGAACTTTGATATGCCCGTAGAGCAGAGGCTCTCAACTAGTTTTGCCTTGGGGCCCAAACTGAACCAGGTTGTCTTAGTTGCGATCCAATATTCGAATCGGCAAAATACGATTTGGAAAACTATTTTTAATGCTATATTGATACTAAATGTAGCAAATATATGACAAGGGAACAACATTCCCACTTCTTTCATTGTCAATAATAACATTTTGCCCATATTCTTTATGAAGAATGTTTATAAACTGGTTTGAGACCACAAAATCAACCACAATAGTGCTGCTAATAGCTCTGTGATTGAAGAAAGATTGTTCTAAGATTAAATTATAAAAGAATATATAGGCTCATTAGCATTTCTACACACTTTGTACGTGGTTTAAGTCGTTTAAGTTCAGACTGGAGTATTTATTTTACTCATACACCCACGACCCATTCAAAACCTGGGTTGCAACCCACCAGTTGAGAATCACTGCCATAGAGTATATTATGTTCAACAATATATTGAAAAATGTGCTATATCTAAATTTGTATTTTCAATATTCATGTTTATATTTTTCAATATTCATAAATTCATGTAAGAAAATTGTTATTGAAATGAAAATACTATTCATATTACAGAGCAAGCGGGAAAGCTTCACATGAAACATCATGAAGTCTTAAAGGAGACCTGGGTAAGGCCAAAATGGGACAAATATATATAAATATAAATTATAAATATATAAATATATTTGTGCAGTACGTTTGTTTGGCGGTTCACATGTGTCACGTGACGTGTGTGTTTCTGTGCAAGCACTCATGCATATGTGAGTAACTGTTTGCACACACACCACACATACACACAATGAGTCATGCACACAGCATGAATCATTGTGTGTATGTGTGGTGTGTGTGTTCTGTACCACTATCTTTCAAAAGGTAAAATACTTTCTAAGCGTATGCTTTCATGTGAGGAAGTTGAAACACCATATGCGCACTATAAAACCATACAGAATATCATAGTGAATCTGCCCATCGGTATTCACAACCCAGTCAGCCGTTCATTGCATGCCTTCCACCCTGAATGTCTGACTTGAGAAAATGGAGCATGGAAATTATTTCAGCTTTACTATCGTTCCCATCAGGCTGTGTAACGTTGGCATAACCCTGTGAGTGTCGGTACAGGGCTTGATCCACATCGTGCCCACTGCCCAGACCGCTGGCCACACAGGAAACAGCAGGACAGACATGTTTCCAATTACATACTATAAACCAGCCTGCGCTGCAGCCATCTATGGCAATGTACTGCTGTTAAATGGGAAACAGCAGATTCTTTGAATTATTAATGGCAAGGAGGGAGCAGCGAGTGACGACAATCCATAGATGAAGCTGTAATTTAGGCATGGCCTCGTAAGTGCTCCACTCACTCACTTAGTAAAGAGGGGAATGCACACACATCGCTTTTTCCATTAGCTTTTGCAAAAGCCGGTAAGCTTGAAATATGGCTGCTGGTGCTTGTATGTTTGTGTGAGTGATTTTAATCTATTTGGTGCCAAACAGTTCAGCCCAGTAGGCTAATCTGAAACTCATTTGTGTGTTTTTGTGTGTGTTTACATTGTTGTGGAATAGGTTAGGTAGTTTAGACAGCACACTACCACTTCCACACTCCATTCCTCTAGGGGGCAGCAGCAACCTTGTCCAGGTGCTGAACCTGGTTGATAAAGAGACAGGTGCTGCCAATTTAAGGTGGTCGTCAGTCAGAGTGCCACCTTGTAAAGCCGTAAAGCAGCTGGTTGGTTTGGTGGCCATGAGGCCTTTCATTTGGTTTTGATTCTTTAGTTTGGGCATGCCTGTTTGTAGTTAAACTTTTGTATATATTTGGCCAACCAAGAGGTCAAGAGAGACAGAGCTGGCTCTGGACCAAGGTAAGGTTGCGGTCTCCCTGGGCTCTAGAGTGGTGCAGTGGTCTAAGGCATCTCAGTGCAAGAGGTGTCACTACAGTCCCTGGTTAGAATCCAGGCTGTATCCCATCCGGCCGTTATTGGGAGTCCCATAGGGCGGCGCGCAATTGGCCCAGCTTCGTCTGTGTTTAGTCGGTGTAGGCCATCATTGTAAATAATAATTTGTTCTTAACTGACTTGCCTAGTTAAATAAAAAATAAAATGAACATTCAACGCATTAGCTGATTTTTTTTACATACAGTGCTGTGAAAAAGTATTTGCCCCCTTTCTAATTTTCAGATCTTCAACCAAAACCTAATATTAGATAAAGGGATCCTGAGTGGACAAATAACACAACAATTACATACTTATTTCATTTATTTCATAAACAAAGTTATGCAACACCCAATGTCAAGGTGTGAAAAAGTAATTGCCCCCTTACACTCAGTAACTGGTTGTGCCACCTTTAGCTGCAATGACTGCAACCAAATGGTTGCAGTCAACCATTTGACTGCAACCATTTATCATCATTCCTGTGTTAATGATGATAATTCTTTAATTTATTTCACCACTATAGTCTATTTATTGTCCTACCTCATAACCTTACTGCATTTTTGCACTACATTTTGCACTCTGTATATAGATTTTCTATTGTGTTTTTGACTGTTTGTTTAATGTGTAACTCTGTGTTGTTATTTGTCGCACTGCTTTGCTTTGTCTTGGCCAGGTCGCAGTTGCAAATGAGAACTTGTTCTCAACTGACCTACCTGGTTAAATAAAGGTGAAATAAATAAAATAAAAAAATTGTTGATCAGTCTCACGTCGCTGTGGAGGAATTTTGGCCCACCCTTGCATGCAGAACTGCTTTAACTCAGCAACATTTGGGTTTTCAAGCATGAACTGCTTGTTTTAAGTCCTGTCACAACATCTCAATTGCTTTTTAGTCATTTTCATGCAGATTATAGAGTGCTTTTTATATCATTGTCTAGCTGCACGACACAGCTGTGTTTCAGCTTCAGCTCACAGACGGATGGCCTGACATTGTCCTGTACAATTATCTGATACAGAGCAGAATTCATGGTTCCTTCTATTAAGATAAGGTTGTTGGGATAAGGTTCTTAATGTGGAATGCAGTGTTTGGTTTTCACCAGGCATAATGGGACCCATGTTGTCCAAAAAGTGATACTTTTGACTCATCTGTCCATAGAACATTTATTAAAGAGTCTTTGTGCTCATCCAGGTGCTTACAGGTGGTTTTTGTCAAACTTGAGTCAACTTTTTGGACGAGATGGGTCCCATTATGTCTGGCGAAAACCAAACACTGCATTTCACAGTAAGAACGTCATACCAACTGTCAAGCATGGTGTTGGTAGTGTGTTGGTTTGGGGAGGCTGAAGCATAACTGGGTCATGCAGCAAGACAATGATCCAAAACACACAATCAAGTCTAAATGAAAATGTCTTAAAAGCAACACATTTGAAGTTTTAGAAAAGCCTAGTCAAAGTCCAGACCTAATCCCAATTGAGATGTTGTGGCAGGACTTGAAACAAGCAGTTAATGCTTTAAAAACTCACAAATTTCAAAATCAAATCGAATCATCAAATCAAATCAAATGTATTCATAAAGCCCTTTTTACATCAGCCGATGTCACAAAGTGTATACAGAAACCCAGCCTAAAACCCCAAACAGCAAGCAATGCAGATGTAGAAGCACGGTGGCTATTTTCTAGGGAAAATATCCCTAGAAAGGCAAAATCTAGGAAGAAACATTGAGAGGAACCAGGCTCTGAGGGGTGGCCAGTCCTCTTCTGGCTGTCCTCTTCTGGCTATGACCATGCCGGTGGAGATTATAACAATTCATGGCCATTAAGGCCAGTTCTTTCTCCAAGATGTTCAAATGTTCATAGATGACCAGCAGGGTCATATAATAATAAAAGTAGTGGTGGAGGTTGCAACAGGTAAATACATCAGGAGTGAATATCACTTGGCTTTTCAGTGCAATAGAGCGCAGGTGCGGTAGAGAGAGAGCGAGATGAAAACAGCAGGTCTGGGACAAGGTGGCACATCCAATGAACAGGTCAGGGTTCTAAAAGTCGCTGAGTTAAAGCAGTTCTGCATGCATGAGTGGGCCAAAATTTCTCCACAGCAATGTGAGAGACTGATCAACAACTACAGGAAGCATTTGGTTGCAGCTGAAGGTGGTACAACCAGGTATTGAGTGTAAGGGGCTCGCTCTCCTCTTCCTGTCGAACTCTGTAAGGTCACTGTAAGCCCCCAGCCCCCATGGGGAGGTGTTGGGTAGACATGAAGCAAGGGAGGAAAGATGTTGGCAGGGTAAGGAGAGAGCGAAACGAGGGAGAGGAGTGAGGAGAGAGAGAGGGAGGATCGAAGGAGAAGAGGAAGAACAGAGAGGAAGAAGACAGAGAGAGAGAGCGAGGGAGGAAGGGAGAGAGAGGAACGTAGTGAAACAGCTGAGTGCATTGTTTTACTCTCTTTACTCCCGATGACTCCCAGATGTTTCATAAAACTCCACTGACTCTCTCTCACTCTCTCTGGATCTCTGGCCCTGGACGGGCTTGCAGTACTATTCTCAACACGTCCTCTTATTTAATCAGATATTCACTCTCCTTCCCTCTTTCATCCTCTCAATAATATCCCTTGGATGACAGGCATGCTTTTGTATTTTCGAAATTCTTGTGGATTTTCATACTTTCTGAAAGCAGAGTGGTAGCTTGAACTGAAGCGATGGATGCCATAGGCAGTGTGTTAATTCTTTTTCTCACAGCGTTGAGGCTGACCCCAGTACCGGATCATGCTCTATTGGGTGTATGTGGTGACTGGGCTGTGCTGGTATGAGTCTGCTTTGTATGGCATGCAGTTCTCTACTCTGTGTGTATGATGGGACTTAGTTAGGCATACTGTATTTTTCACTTGGAGGAAGAACAGGAGGAGAAGAGGAGGATTATTTTGACCCCACAACAGCTCTCTTCAGGGACCGATTCCACGTAAATGAAAACAGCCTGACTGCAGACTCCTGGGGTTTGAGTGCGAGTCCCAAAACTCGCACATGCACACACAGACTTCACATTCTGAGGTAGCTTATTAATATTAAAGAACACATTAAAAGTGCTCTGCCTTTGTTTTTTGTCAACCACCTTAAAAAAAAAAAAACTTCTCTCCATACGTTCTAGTTGTAGTTATTTTTTGGGAGCTGTATCACAAGGTAGCGCCTGGTTAACATTTTCTCATAAACCTGCTCTGGTGAGGAATGTTTATTGCTTTGTTTCCACTGTATTGTCCAGGAGCCATTTCACAGAGCAGAGAGAATGTTTGTCAGTACTGAGGGAGAGACTGGGACTATAATTGTTTTCATTTCGGTAGAGGTCCGGCTCTCTAATGCTTCAGACAGTAAAAGCTCATCTTTACTCACTTTTTAACAGTGGCTGCAGTTTCTGTCTCACAGCAAATTCACAAATCTGCTTTTATGAGTGTGTGTTTTATTATTCAACCCCCCTCCATGATGAGACCTTAAGTGAATACATGAAATTCACCTACTGCTCATTCAGACATTAAGTATACTGTCAGAGCCAGTTGGCCCAGACCTGAGGTCACTGTCTTATGAATGCTGTGTGTTTTTTTTACATTCTCCACAATCAGTAATATGCTCTGTCCCCTCATGTTACTGTTGTTGTTCTGCTTCACCATAACATGGCAGTAACAGGGGAAAGCCAGATGGCGGCTACCATCCCACATGAAAAAATACTACAGCTTAGTATATAATATTACAGTACTTACTATAGAATTCTATAGTAAACTGTAGTATACATTAGAATACTATACTACACACGGTAGTATCCCTTGATCATGTATAGTACTTCCTATAGAATGGAATGTTGTAGTATACTATAGTAAGTACTACAGTACTATCCAGAAAAAAAAAAACTTTTTTAACAATTAAATAAATACTACAGTATTTAACTTGTATATACGCTGCTCATTCCCCTCCCCCATATTACAATTGTTTCCACCCATAAGTGAGAGTATAGACCATATACAGTATTGTGTTCCCTGCAGGTTTTCAGACTCTAGTCATGCCTACTGTACCTACAGGTTATGGAAAATGTGCTATTTTAGTATTTCTCCAGTACGTTTCCTTAGGTTTTCCTCCACTTCTATGTCAAAGATGATAAAACAAAAACACTTAACTAAATACAAAAGTCTGCAAAAACAGTACAGTGAATACTATAGATGTATACTATAGTATAATATAGTATTCTTTCACGTGGGATGGAGCTGCACTCACCAAACAAAAGAGGCACACTGAACATGTTGGATGCATCAGGATTATATTAGAACCTCAATGAAAACCCTAATACTCACGGATAGAGGCACTCAGAGCCTCATATTTGGATATTCTCAATATAGTGCTCTGATGCTACCCTGTATGAATCCTGTCCACTCACCCTGTCCCATTAGATGAGCTCTTACAGATCCAGAATAATAAACTGATGGGGACTTATTTTGGTGAAAAACCCCAAGGCTTTTATCCAGGACATAGTGAACACTGCTGGGTCCATCCCATTACACATCAAGGCAATTTTATCTGTTCCACCTGATTCTGACAGGGCTGCGTCTCAAATGGCACCCTATTCCCCACATAGTGCTCTACTTTTGGCCAGAGCCATATGGTCCCTGGTCAAAAGACATGTGCTATATAGGTAATGGGGTGCAATTTTGGTGACAGCCAGAGACAGTGTTCAATGGCTTTGCTACAGATTAGCTCGCTAAGGATGATGACTAAATAGACCAGGGTTTCCTTGTCCTCCTGCCCGCTGTGCCGTGTGTGCGTGTGCGTGTCAGAGTGGGGTGGTATTTTGGGACAGGTTATGGTGGCTCTCTTCCAACTGTGTCCTTGTATTATTTATCGTATTCCAAAACGACCTCATCAACCCCCTCGATTCCCATCTCCTTCATTACTTCACCATACACCGTCTTCTCCTTTTCCTCCTCCTCTTCCTCCTTTTCTCCATCACACCTGCTGCAGCACCCCTCCCCCAAACATATAAACAATATTAGTTTTTGTATACATACTTAAACAAAAATAATCTCACAAAAGTAGTGCAATGGGCCTTTGCTAGTCCAGTTAGCATGTAGCCCCCCAAAAATGTATGCCCCTGAACTCCCCCACTACCCACAACAAAAGAATCACAGCACCCCCACCCCTCAAACATCTTCCCGTGGCTCTCTCTTCAAACCACCTAATATTTCTCCTTCCTCCACCACTTCCTCTTCCTCTTTCTCTTCATCCTCCTTCGCTCTCATGAGTTAGATAAATGCTTCAGGTCCTCCATCAAAGGTCTCTCTCTGGATTTCAGTGTGGAGGGCTCTGCTCATGAGATGGGGTGTTGAAATGGTTTACTTGTGTGACTGCTCACTGAAGATCCTTCCAGTGAGAACGAGTTCTGCTGACAGAGGAGAAGAGAGGCAGTCACACACAAGCAGTGGAACATTATAACGCAGTGGTCTAATTCTCATGCAACCGGTGTACACGTGACACACAGACTGAGTACTTTTTTGTATATTTAGAAGACGTTATGAATTATACACAAATAGATCTTTAAGTATTTAGTGGTGTGTTGATAATGAAGGATGAGTGGGTTGGCTCGTTGTTCTGTAAATGGACACCACTTAAGTTGAGAGAATTGCATTTAAGAGAACAGTTCATTTAAGGTTGTCCTGCTGTTGTAGAGGCGATAAGTATGTTAAGTGTCTGTTAAGTGTACGTTTATGGCTCTAATTATGTATGAGGAGGTTGAGAAGGTTGTGGGCGGTTTAGAGGGATGCTGGAGAGGTCTTTGTAAGAACCACTCAGGCAGAAAAGGGCTCCAAGGCTCTCTCTCACACGCACACACACACTGGGCAGGGCTAAGAGCTGAGATGAAGACTTGTCCCACCCCTCTCTCAATTCAATTCAAGGGGCTTTATTGGCAAGGAAAACATATGTTAACGTTGCCAAAGGAAGTGAAATGGAGAAACAAAAGTGAAATAAGCAATAAAAAGTGAACAAGTAAATATTACATTCCAAAATAATAGAGACATTTCAAATGTCATATTATGTCTATATACAGTGTTGTAACGATGTGAAAATAGTTGAAGTACAAAAGGGAAAATAAATAAACATAAACATGGGTTGTATTTACAATGGTGTTCTTCAATGGTTGCCCTTTTCTTGTTGCAACAGTTTATCAACATGTATTTTTCTCTCTCTCTTTCTCTCTCTCCCATCTCTCTCTCTCCCATCTCTCTCTTTTAGTTACGTAATAACTATCAGAAGTCAGGATTATTATTGTGGATCTGGACTGGAGAGGAGAGGCCTGACCTTATCTCTTTTAATTATCCGTCCTTCATCTAATCAGGAAAGTCCTGTTGTGATACTATTCTGATTTGCAGGGGAGCAATGACCAATGCATCACGTCCCATGTCCCTCACAGGTTCAGATCACACCAGGCAAACCACAGACCTTACATGCCTGCCTGTATCTCAGGGATCAAAAACCCTAACTACTGATTACCACCATCGATTAGGAAGTTTGATTCACATTAAAACAATGCTGTGTTACAGTAAATATATTCCCCCGGGGGACCACAGCTTCCATACTTAATTTCCACTTTTGGCTGCTTCACAGATGCATTCGGCTAGGGAACAGAGGCAGTCACCCAGGACTGATTTAGCTCAGAGAGCCCACGTCAAAGACGGAGCAATACTAATGACCTTAAAATCAGTGAATAGGACTGTGTATGCTGTGGGACCTACTGTTAGGACTCTCCCTCCTGTGCTGAATGCTTTTAAAGAAGTCACACACGGAAATAGAGGAAGTGTGGAGGGTACGGAGGGAGAAGTGTGTCGACCAGAGGAGGCTGGTGGGAGGAGCTATAGGAGGACGGCTCATTATAATGGCTGGAATGGAATAAATGGTATGGTATCAAACACATGGAAACCCACATGTTTGGCTCTGTTCCATTTGTTTATTCCAATTGTAGCTCCTTCCACAAGCCACCTCTGGTGTCAACGTGAGATTAGTGGCAGAGTGCGGCTGTGTCTACGTGTGTGCACGTGTGTGTGTCGGTGCACGTGTGTGTGTGTGTCCGTGCATGCATTAGTGTGTTTGTGTCTGCATGCCTGTGCTTGTGTATGTGTAAGGCTGGGTAAGGTCAGTCAGGGACAGGAGGAGAGAGGGGAGGTGAGGGAGCAGCTCTGTCAGCAGAGCTGTGAGGTCTGGGGAACATGCTCCCCTTCAATAATGATGAGTGTCAAAGACAGCCGTTTACTGTCTTCTGCTCTGCCTGCCTCTCTTTCCCTCTCCTCCCATCCACATACTGGAGCTACTGCCTGGGGGCTACACTGACCTAATAACAAGAGCCTGGAGGATTCTGCACTCCTTTTTGTTATGGTGTGTGTGTGTGTGAGTGTGTGTCCTGCCTGCCTGTTCTACAAATGCTAGAACAACCTTGTTTTAAACATGAATGGTGAATCGCAGCCAACTAATAGGTTTAATCAATCAGTTGTTAAGCCATTTATCATCACTGGAACGTACGGAGTGAATTACAGGGTTTAAACTAAGTCCAAATCTATAGCTAATAAATTAGCTTGTAATATTGATACTTACTTTCCCTCCACTGTCACTGTCAGGCCCAAAGCTTTCTGATTCTATTCTAGTGAAGCTGGGAGTACCGGTGCTGGATGACTTTGTGTCATTAGCAGCTTTGATTAGTGCCATGGTTTATTGGCCTGTAGTGTTTTATATGGTTCTCAGAGTGATCACTGTACACAGAGGTGATAGATGGCATGTGCAGAGTGAGGTCCTCTATGGGAACCATATGAACACTGTCTTGAGACTGAGAGCTTTATGACTGGCGGTGATGAGCTGGGTTTGATGCTTATCAAGTCTGGCACAGTTATATTGACTCCTTTTGCTTTTTCTCTCTCTATCTCTCATTCTCTGTCTCTCACTCTCTCTTGTTGTCTCTGTCTTTCGCTCTTTCTCGCGCTCACTGTCTCGCTCTCACTCTCTCTCTTGCTCTCTTTCTCTTGCTCTGTCGCTCTCTTTCTCGCTCGCGCTCTCTCACACGCTTTCTCTCTTTCTCTCGTCCCTCTCTCCCTCTCCTCCCTCTCTCTCCCTCTCGTCCCTCTCTCTCCCACTCTCGTCTCTCTCTCCCACTCTTGTCCCTCTCTTCCTCTCTTGTCCCTCTCTCCCCCTCTCTCATTGGCTCTCTCTCTTTTGTTGTCTCTCTCTCGTTGTCTCTCTCTCGTTGTCTCTCTCTCTCTCTCTCTCTCTCTCTCTCTCTCTCTCTCTCTCTCGTTGTCTCTCTCTCTCTCGTTGTCTCTCTCTCGTTGTCTCTCTCTCTCTCTCTCTCGTTGTCTCTCTCTCTTTTGTTGTCTCTCTCTCGTTGTCTCTCTCTCGTTGTCTCTCTCTCTTTTGTTGTCTCTCTCTCGTTGTCTCTCTTTCGTTGTCTCTCTCTCTCTCTCTCTCTTGTTGTCTCTCTCTCCCTTTCTCTTACTATCTGCTCAGTAAAGGTGTTGTATAGGCCTCCAGGTACAGTCCCTTCCTGCAGGCATAAACTCCTCTCTGAGCTGATCCATACAAGGACTCTGAGTTTTGCCAGTTCATTAACCTAGTTCCAGGTATTATTGTGCATGTTTTTTCTTTAATCAAACTATTTGCCTCAGAGCCAATCCCAGCCCTGTAGAGTGTGGTGTATGTCTCTAGAGGTTAATGAGTACCCTGGGTGGACAGGCTGTCTGCTAGGTGTGAAGTCTTTATGGCTTTATAACAGCCTGTAAATGTTAAACTTTATCAACTCATTACTTCTGCCAGCCAGGCCAGAGACTGGACTTTCCCACAGGTTGGACTGTGGCTGAAATTGCACCCTATTTCCTATATAGTGCATTACTTTTGGCCAAAGATCTGGACAAAAGTAGTGACTATATACAGATGTAGGATATTAATTTGATCACTCTTTGTTGCTGAGAATTTTCCTGCACTGCAGAAAATGCAAACTTGTAGTGTATTCTAGGTTTAAAAAAGCTTCTAAAGTTTGTAATTTCCACTAAAATTTTTGCAGAAATGTATCAACCCATACAAACATGTCCGTTTAATTATAATTAATTATATCCACATAATAATTCAAATTTCCTGTTGGTGCAGGATTATTTTCCAGCATTAGCAAACTGGTCGGTGGACGGGTGGGTGTATAACGCAAACGTCTAGCAACCCAAACGTTGTGAGTTCAACTCTCATCACGGACAACTATAGCATTTTAGTTAATTAGAAACTTTTCAACTACTTACTACTTTTATCTAAATTTAACCTTAACCCCTAACGCTAACCCCTAGCCTAGCTAACACCAGCTAGAATTCGTAAAATAAATTACATTTAGCAAATTCGCAAATACATACCATAACATATCATACTAAATGGATCTCTGATTTACATACAGAATAATACGAAATGCTGTGAGACCAGATTGCAGAAAAAAAAATTATAAGTTTAAAGTGCTAAGTGTCACATCTCCCTCTGTAGCAGCTCCCCCCTCTGGCCAGTTGCGGCTCCGGCGTTCGACGTCACCAGTCTACTAGCTGCCACCGCCCCCTTGTCATTATCCAATCCCGGACTGTTGTTGTCTTGTTATCAATCACACCTGTTCCCTATCCCATCATTATCATGTTATTGTCTTATGTTGCGTGGTTTATGTACGGTGAGAGTTCCGACCAACTGTTTGCTGTCGAGTTATACCCCAGGCTTTGCCTGTAGTTTTGTATTCTGTATTAAGGACTGCACTTTGCTCAGTGCCTGTTTTTTAGCTGTATGCGTTTGGGAACAAGAGTAATAAATCTCAAGTCTTCCTCGAACTCCTGCGACTGGCTCCTTCTCCTACACACACACAACACTAAGGGACACAACAGTCCACTGGTATTCTAAAAGCATCTCAGAGTAAGTCTGCTGATCTAGGATCAGATCACCCCAGTCCATATCATCTTATTAATTAATTATGCAAAACCAATCCTAGATCAGCACTCCTAAATATGGGCACTTTTTTTTTTGTGGTTTTGACTCCAGGTTCAAGTGTCACATCGATATGACATAGCTGTTTAAACTGGCCAGCCAATCACAAATGTGATCACTTCTCATTAGCCCAATCATTGATTAATGAGGACATCACCTAATTAATTACAGATCTGACAGCCCCATGGGAAACTGAATCGGCCTAAAATTACGAAATATACGGTATATCCACACCCCAGAAATCCAACTACCAATAAGAACTGTCAATTACAGTTGGTATGTGTCCACAAGTAGCACCTCAGCTGCCAGATGTTTTTGACTTCACAAAATGTTTGTCTGTTTCGACTCAGGGACATGTTGAAATTCAATAAATGGAAATCAACACTAGTTATTTATTTGACATTTTGATTAATGAATTGATAACTGAACTTTGCTTGAATGTTTTTATATTTTTAGCAGACACTCTTATCCAGAGCAACATACAGTAGTTAATGCATACATTTCCATATTGGTCTACCAACTGAGCCACATTATAAAATGAGTGTGAGGGTTTGGCTGTGGTTAGACCTTACTCCCAATAAGGGGAGTGGTAGGACCACAGCCGGGCCCTCACACCCTAACTAGGGGAAGTGATGATCCTCAATCAGAGACAGCTGTACAGGGTTGTCTCTGATTGGGGATTGTATTTAGGCTCCCCACACATCCACCTGTGTCTGGGTCATTAATTCAACAGTCACAGTAAGTGTGTTTCCGTCCTTTGTGATTGCGTCATTGTTTTTTGTTTGTATAGTTCGTGACATTTGAGTTTCTATAGTAAAATAAACATGTCGAACTATCGCTGCGCTGCTCCTTGGTCTCTCTCTACACCCACTCTGCAAATAAAGAAAAACCCTTGAATGAGTAATATTCCAAACTTTTGACTGGTGGTGTAAATATATAAATCTGTTATACGCCCCCAAAAAATAAATGCTAAGGTTACTGACAGAATGAGATGGAATGTCGGCTGTTGGATTTGTTGTGTTGGGAGAGAGAAAGCAGAGGTCAAAAGGACATGTAAGGATATTTATCTATTGTTATGTTCTTGTTCTTTAGCTAAGAGGATTTATGAAGATTATTGTTCTGTCTAATGGCAGTTTAGGAACCACTGCATGTTGACTATCAACATCCTGAGTTCAAAGGGCACTAGATAGATTTGTATTACTCTTAAAGTTACCACTTTTGTGGAGGGATTACGTCAAGTTCAGGTCCAAGTAAACAAAACAGCATATTACAAAAAGGCAGCACAGCAAAACATCCACATGTCGAATGGGACTTTCATCCATGCAATATCAAATAGAACATGATAAGGATTACCAATATTTGATTGAATGAAGAAGAGATTGTCATTTCAATTCTTAGTATGCCGTTTCATCCTTTAGGAAAGTATAATCTTGTGTATTTTTTTCACTTTGTGAATATAAGAGTGAATACCTGAGCAATCATAACCTCCTGGTGTGGGATATAACACAACAAACAGCCAAGGTAGATGTACTGTATGTTGTCAAAATAAGGAGCAAATTGTAGTTGTAAAGGAGTTGCAGTTCAGGACGATTGTCTCAATGTGTCTTGAGACATTTTGGCAGAAAACAAGCTTTGATCTAGTCCCATTTCTGCTCAACGGGGGACATGTTCAACGTTTCCGTTCCTTTCCCATCAACAGCCAGCCAGGGCGGCATTCCCAGTTTTTCCACAGTCAGTCCCAGCCCCAGCCAGGATCAGTAAGAGAAGGTCCAAAAATGTCAGCACTGTCTGACTCTGGTGATGTCATTATCAGTTGACATGGAGTTTGACGTCTGGGACAGATATAAATATTTCAGACATTCCCTCAGGACGTTAATGGTCTAGTCCACAGGGAGGAGTCTGGGAATGGGACTGGATCAGTGATTACAGCTTGAGATGTCTAAGAAGAAGAATATAGATTAATACGTTGAATAAATCTCTTGAATAAAAGTGCAGGCCACATCTTCTCTTTATGGTAAGGTAAGAGGGTTAGCAAAACAATGGTTCTCCTGACTGTAGTGCATGTCATCTAGTCTTGCTGTTGTGGGATAAAGAACAGATAATCCTGAATACCAATCAGGTATTTCAATTAGCATAATGTTCAAAGCAACCAGAGTGTTGAATGATGCTGCGGCTCCATGCCAGGATGACTACAAGGGCTCTTAGTCAAACATACAGTGCTGATGAGTCTTGATATCACCCTCCCCCATCTCAAGTACAGTCTGGTTTAGTGTGTGTGTGTGTGTGTGTGTGTGTGTGTGTTTGTGTGCGCACATGCATGCATGCGTGTAAGCATGAGCATGTATGTGTAAATGCTGATCAGTCTTTAAGCAGGGCTCTACCCTCATTTCCTACTACCTCCCCTATCTCCTAATCCACAGCTCTAATACTACCAGTTGGCCCCAATCTAACCATGTTCAAGGGTTTTTGTTTTGGCCAGTTATGCAGATGTGTTGATTTACATATTGATGAAAGACATGGAGGATATTGAGGTTGTGTGTTTGTTTGTGCGTGTGCATGTGTGTGTGTGTTATGTATGTGCACACGTGTGTGTGTTTTATTCATCAGTCTGCATGATGGCTCCTACCCTTATTAGGGACTTTATTTCATGGGTTGATGGGAACTGATTGGGTCGTTACTCCTTTGGCAACGGCCTCTGGCTGGAAACACAGAGTGATGAAAATCAGATCATTTGGGGTTATGAGAATAAACCATTTTCTAGCTCAGGCTTCTCTAATGTTGAGCTTCAATAACAAGTTTGTTCTCTCCAGATCTGAAATGTTCCAGTTCATCATATGAAGGTTTCCTCACTGCAAACTCACTCACAGGTGTCCACCCTCCATCCCATGTGAAACTGTTGGCATTATTGTCCAATGTCCACCATAATGAAGCAATCTTGGCTTGTGCATAGTTATCTCTTCCACTGACAATATGTAATATTAATTAATTGAGTCACAATTTCACTGGCATTTGGTAAAGGATACAAGAGCAGCTCAAGCCTGATTTAAAAACACAAATCTCCAATATATTCCCAGTTTAAATGGCAAACCTAAGTGACATATCAAATAAAAGTGTATTAATCATATGCTTTGTAAACAACAGTTGTGGACTAACAGTGAAATGCTTACAGGCCCGTCCCAACAACGCAGAGAGAGAGAAAATAGAGAAATAATAAAAAAGTAAAACACGTAATAATAGATACACAATGAGTAACGATAACTTGGCTTTATACAAGGGGTAGCAGTACTGAGTCCATGTGCAGAGGTACGAGGTAACTGAGGTAGATATGTACATATAACTAGGAATAAAGTGACGGATAGTAAACCGTAGCAGCAGCGTATGTGATGAGTCAAAAAAGTTTCTGCAAAAAGGGTCAATGCAGATAGTCCGGGTCGCTATTTGGTTAACTATGTAACAAACTATTTAGCATCTTATGGCTTGGGGGTAGAAGCTGTTCAGTGTCCTGTTGGTTCCAGACTTGGTACATCGGTACATATTGCCGTGCGGTAGCAGAGAGAACAGTCTATGACTTGGGTGGCTGGAGTCTTGTTTAGGGTCTTCTTCTGACACCGCCTGGTACAGAGGTCCAGGATGGCATTCCACTTCTTTCCTCTGTGTGTTTGAAAACGGTAGGAACCCATCCCTGTCTACTTCAGTGATCCCTATAGTCGTGACGAAGGTCAGGTGAAAATCTTCTCTATAAAAAGAGAGAGACTGACCAGCAGACTGATGTGGAGGAGATGGAAGGTGAGTGATTGGATGGGGGCCACTAGAGTCCACCTAGGTCTCCACCTCTCTCACCTCTCTGATGAGTTAATGTGTGTGTCACAAAGAAACATGGACAGGGATGTTTGTATGTACAGTGGCAAGAAAAAGTATGTGAACCCTTTGGAATTACCTGGATTTCTGCATAAATTGATCATAAAATGTTATCTGATCTTCATCTAAGTCACAACAATAGACAAACACAGTCTGCTTAAACTAATAACACACAAACAATTATTTGTTTTCATGTCTTTATTGAACACACAGTGTAAACATTCACAGTGCAGGTTGGAAAAAGTATGTGAACACTTGGATTTAACTGGTTGACCCTCCTTTGGCAGCAATAACCTCAACCAAACGTTTTCTGTAGTTGCGGATCAGACCTGCACAACGATCAGGAGGAATTTTGGACCATTCCTTTTTACAAAACAGATTCAGTTCAGCAATATTCTTGGGATGTTTGGTGTGAACCGCTCTCTCAAGGTCATCCCACGGCATCTCAATCGGGTTGAGGTCAGGACTCTGACTGAGCCACGCTACTCCAGAAGGCGTATTTTCATTTGTTGAAGCCACTTTGTTGTTTTACTTCTGTGTTTTGGGTCTTTGTCCTGTTGCATCACCCTACTTCTGTTGAGCTTCAATTGGCAGACATAGCTTTACATTCTCCTGCAAAATGTCTTGATAAACTTGGGAGCTCATTTTTCCGTTGATGATAGCAAGCTGTCCAGGCCCTGAGGCAGCAAAGCAGCCCTAAACCATGATACTCCCTCCACCATACTCTACAGTTTATCAGTGTACAGGTAAGACCCAGGCGCAGACAACATTGGAACAACAAATGTTTATTATACCAACAGGGGGCAGGCAAAAGACAGCTCAGGGGCAGGCAAAGTAATCCAGAGTAGTGGGGCAAAGGTACAAGACGGCAGGCAGGCTCAGGGTCAGGGCAGGCAAGAAAGGTTGAAACCGGGAAACCAAGAAAACAATATTTTGCCAGTAGCGCTGTATGCAAGTCAACAATTCTTAATTTTAGGTCTTCTGAGATCTCTTTTGTTCGAGGCATGATTCACATCAGGCAATGCTTCTTGTGAATATCAAACTTACATTTTGTGAGCGTTTTTTATAGGGAAGGGCAGCTCTAACCAACATCTCCAATCTCGTCTCATTGATTGGACTCCAGGTTATCTGACTCCTGTCTCCAATTAGCTTTTGGAGAAGTCATTAGCCAAGGGGTTCACATACTTTTTCCAACCTATGCTGTGAATGTTTAAATTATGTATTCAATATAGTCAAGAGAAATACAATGATCTGTGTGTTATCCGTTTAAGCACACTGTGTTTGCCTATTGTGGTGACTTAGATGAAGACCAGATAACATTTTATGACCAATTTATTAAGAAATCCAGGTAATTCCAAAGAGTTCACATACTTTTTCTTGCCCCGTATCTGCAAACATATAGAAACACACACGTCACGTTCCCAGACTCCAGACTCTCTCTCACCTGACCTGTACGTAGTGGTCACTAAGCAGGGACACAGACAGGGAGGGAGGGTGGGGCAAGCAGCCTCAATCAGCTGCTGATAACCAGCCTTTTATCCCAGGATTCCTAAAGGGTTAGCAGCCCTGGCTTATCTCCTGTTGACGCAAGAGAGGTCTGCTCCGCACTAGGCCGCCCGGTGGAAAGGCTGTTTTTTCTATTTAGACCAGCTAGTGATAATAGGTTTTTCTTGGATTTCCTGCAACTGTGCAGATTAGATCAGAGAGTAATTGGAATGTCTGGGCTGAGAGAGGAGATGGACGTCACTGACTGAGTAGGTTGGAAGTCTCCTATCTCACTATGGGTAGTCAGGGTTACCCATATGCATACACAGATCTAGGATCAGCTTGGATTACTCAAATCCTTTTTAACCATTAGGGGAGGGTCTACTAAACTGACCTAAAATCAGTGTCTAGGGATTAGGGAGTTTGGACAACTTAATACATCTCTCTAAGGAAAGGAGCAGAAGTCTAGAATGCAACTGAGCATATAGAGGACGTGGGGCGTGGGAAATTACCTGTTACCAGCTCTAATACTTTAGAGGTCAGAGGTCAAAATCATTATGAGCGTGGGTAATCTCCCAATAGTCTAAAGTAGTCTAAAATAATGGCATTCACTTTCTAACAAGCCCCTAGTGAGCACACAGATATACATCATGGCTTAAGAGATACAGGTATTTCAGCAATCCATGGAGGACAGTCTTGCACATTATAATGTTAACCATACTGTTTGTGTGAACAGGCCTGTCTGTGTCATTTGCACTGCAGTACAGGAGAGTAAAACAGGAAATTGAGAATTTTCTGCTCCACCAACGCGTTAACAAGCCCTCTATCATAAGGAAACAATTATCAGAGAAGAGCACATCAGTAAGGAAGATATTAAAGGACTAATCCAGTTTGAATGTAAATCTCTCTACTCTCTCCTGGGGAAAAGAGTAAGCTTTGAAGCATGAATTACTGGTGTTCATCTTTAAAGTGTATAGATTTAATGTTGCAATGTTGAAATTGCTCTGTGCTAGGTTTACATAATTTTTTGTGAATAGTTTGTCGTTCTTGTTTTGGGGATTTGTTGGATTGAAACTGTCAGGCTCTGACCATAGGGAGGCCTTTTGCTCACCTATTTGGCCATGGTCAGAGCCTGACAGGATCTAGAATTCTAGATCTATGTGTTTTTCATTTTGTGTTGAATCCCCAATTGGAGACAGCTGTGAGACGTCTCTAATTGGGGATTCTATTTAAGTTGATCAACCCCACACGTTCCTGTGGGTCATTGTTCCTAGATGTCAGTTCGAAGTAAGTGTGTTTTCATTTGTGATATCTATATCGCCTTTGTTTTTGTATAGTTCCACATTAAATATAAATAAAAGATGTCGAACTATCACTACGCTTCGCCTTGGGTCTCTGAACACACCCGATCGTGACAGAAACACAGGCACAGGACAAAGCTATCAGTGCCGTAGCTAATCTTGTCAGGTCCTGACTATAGGGAGGCCTCTATCAATCTTTATGTTGGTTTGGAGGTGACTGTCAGAGCCTGACAGAGGGGAGGTGTCTAAACTTTATATTTGGTTTTGTTGGTCCCCAGTTTGAGGCAGCTGCCCTGCATTGTCTCTAATTGGGGATCCTACTTAAGTTTATTAGTTCAACACCTGTGTGTAGGTTATTGTTTGTGCATTGTGCACATCAGCTCATGGTTGCGTCCTTTCCTTGTGTTGTTTTTGTTATACCGACAATAAAGTATGTCGATTGTCTACAGCTCTGTGCCTTGGGTCCTGCCTACCACCAGCCATGACAGAATAACCCACCAAAACTGGACTAGTTAGTCTAGCCAGCTATCTAAACTAGTACTAATCACCTCCGAATTACCAACCGGTTACGTAGGGCATGTGCCCAGTGGCCCTGACTCCCTGGGGGCCCACATTGATTTTGTTGTCACTCTAACTCAGATATCATATTAACATGGCATAAGACATAAGTCATTGCAAAATGTGTAGAATTGCAGGAAATTAGCTGTAAAACTGCAAAAACAAAAAAGTTATGTTAAGCAAAGTTATTTGTTTGCCTTTTAACAAAATACTTTTTTTCTTCGAATAAATCCCTCTGTATGTATTACATTTAAGTTTTGGTCTGAGGATTCTGGATTTTCTGCTTATTCCCTCCTGGTTTTGGCAATCCTCCAACAGAGTTTTATGGAAACCCAGGGAATTTGGGGAAGTTAACTGATTTTTGAAACCCTAAACAGGAGTGTGATAAGTTAATTTTCTTGGAATGGAATTTCTAAACCGTTGTACCGTTCACCTCGAATCATGTTACCAAAATTGTCTCTCTGAAAAAAAGTGAGAAAGCATCTTAAATGCTTTGATATTAAAATCAGTACCCTCCATTCATCTTCAGGCTGAGGAACCAGTGACTCATGGTAGAGGTTTAATAATCTCTGCCTGTCAGCAAAAATGATGAAAAATACAAAATTATAATATACGGAAAGACAAACATCCTAGATCTCTGGTTAGGAGCAACTTCCTCTAGCAGTAAAAACACAAAATGCTTAGCAGATAAACAGAGAAAGTCCCCTTCCGCCAGTAGTTTGAGTGGCCTATACGCAAATGCACTCTTGTGTCACCTATCCACAGACCTAGGATGGATAGACAGTGGCTTGTGACAGTTTTAGTTTTCTAAGGATATATTTGCATGTGTGATAAAACCACAAGAGGTCAAGCAAAAGGTTGGTGGTATGTAAATGGTCCAGCATTTGTTAAAGACCTTTGTGTTAAAATACTGGTCAGCTAAAGCAATAGGAGTAAGTCATTGAGGCTATGCCACCCGCCCCCCCCAAACACACACACACACACACTTACACTAACTTAGTGAATGGAAGCAGATGAGCCTCCAGCTGGTATGACTGCCCTCTATAATTGCTGTGTCCATTAGTATGAGTCATTGATTACAGTAACATAATAACTATGCTGTAACCAGGCTGTTATTGGATCATGTTCTCCTCAACAGACTGCAGCATGTGAAACCCTCAGATGGAATCACACGCTATCATCAGAACCCATTCATGTTTATCTTCTCCATTTATAACAATACTTCAGGGATAATTGTAGGGATGCTATAGCATAAAGTAAGATCACGATATAAGTACTCCATATATACTCATAATATACAGTACCAGTCAAAAGTTTGGGCACACTAACTCATTAATTTGAATGGGTAGGTGTGTCCAAACTGTTTACTGGTACTGTACATAAATGCACTATAACAATCTCCCCTTCCACCTTAGTAATACTGCAGGAGTAACCCTATTGAAAATGGCACACTACATAAATATTTACCAGGCTATTTAACACAATCACTCAACTGCTGATTTAAATCAGGTTGGAATGTCTACATTCTATAATCAGGTTGGAATATCTACATTCTAGAATCAGGTTGGAATATCTACATTCTAGAATCAGGTTGGAATATCTACATTCTAGAATCAGGTTGGAATATCTACATTCTAGAATCAGGTTGGAATATCTACATTACAGAACTGTGCACAGAGGCTGTTTGTGGGTGACATGGCTCAGAGATTAAAGCAGTGAAACAGGACGTTTCTTAAAGGTGTTCTTAGAGGTTTCGTAAGCACGTTTAAGTGTGGCCCCTTGGACCACTGAGTGAGAGCATCAGAGCAGCACCTTCTAACGACATTCCTTGAGTTTAGGAAAACAGCTAATCGCCCCGGCAGGAACTGAGCTGAGAGTGAAGTCATCTCTCTCTGGGCCCTTGGAGGCCCCTCCTCACACAGAAACGCACACACACATGCACAGACATGCACACACGCACATATGCACACACACAGACACACTAACCCAGTGTGGTGTGCCCTCTCTCTCTCCTACAGAGGAGGGGGACGCTGGCTGTTTTTCCTGGCAGCCATTGAGCAAACACCCGTCCCTATGACGTCGCACTGGCCAGAGTGTCAGAACATGACAAATAGTTTTATGTGGTATTATTATTGAAAAGGTTATAGCAATAGCAGTGCCTCCTGAATTGACCTGAGAAGCAGAAGTATTCCATATACATACAGTGAGAGTGTAAATCTTGTTATAGAATAAGTGACTTGTGACCGCTAAGCAAACAGGCAGTACTACACTGCAGCACACTAGCCCCTCCCATGCGTTTTGGTAGGCTCTAGCCTGAAACTAAAAAACTCAATTTAGAAACTAAAAATGTATAGATTGCTACTATTATGTAACAGCATGTTAATACAATATTTTTATTTGTGTAATTACAATGTTTCTATACAGGTATAAGTGTAAAATAATATTGTTGATATTAAACTCTTTTAATATTAATATGCACCGTTTCTTAGGAATTGACACAGCTGTGTTGATTCATTGGGAGCATGGAGATTCAAAATGTCCTCCTTTCTTTGCGGTAGCAAGCTGAGGCAGAGGGCAGTGTCTCAGTTCTGTAGACACGCAGGGGCTGCTGCTGCTCATTCAGCAAGCTCACAGCTCACGACACAAGTAACTCTGGAGCAGGCAGTGTGTGTGAACACTCACTGTGTGTGATGTGTGATGTGTGTGTGTGTGTGTGTGTGTGTGTGTGTGTGTCAACTGTAATGAGGAGAGCAGAGGAGGGGAGGGGAGGGGAGAGGAAAGGGAGGAGAGGAGACCCATGGACATCAAAGGGAACCTAGTCATGTATATCTAGGAATCATCCACCTGGATATCTGCCATCAACAGAATGATCTGCCCATGGGGTTGATTAAGTGCTGAAGTCCATTGTGAAACATTAGTGCTTTATGAAAGTGGATCTTTTGTATGGTTGATGAGTCATCAGTCAGGCCTATTGATCGATGGGAGGGTGCTCTGCCCTGTTTGCCTGTTCAAAATGTTTATATTCATAGACTATAGGCTACACAGAGCGGGGGTTGACTGGAGCTGGAGTAACCAGGCCTTCCTTGCCTCATAATGTGTTAAATGACCCTGTGTGACCTTCAGTTCAACGATTCAGTCTCTACACAACTAGCCTGGTTTCCTGAATGTTTCTGCTTAAGCCAACACTGACTGAAGCCAACACATGGCTAAAGAAGTGGAATCCAGGCTACCAACTACACAGCAGCCCGCAAAGGAGATACAGGTAATCAGTTCAGCAGCCTCTCTGCCTGACTGCTCCCAGGGTCCAAACACAGGTCATCCTCGGTCCAACTCAACCGTGATATGAACTCATTACTGACCCTTAATTAAACCCTGTTATGGTTATGAATCACTGTCGTTTTGGGAAGGCTAAAAATGGTGTTTGGAAAAATATGGGATGTTTTTAGTAGCTTTTTGCTGCATGGATGGAGGAATCTGTATCCCCTCCAAATGCTACACTGTTCCCATTAATGGGATGTTTGATTTGTTGATCCTGTTGGGCTGGTTGGAGAGGAGTTTGAAGCTTGAGCTCTGGTTTGATTAGTATGGGTTAATTAGGTTCAGAAGTGGGCTACTACGTGCATCATAACACATAGCTCATACGGTTTAGCAGTACAGTTGTACAGTCTCTCCTCTCCTCCCTTGTCCTCCTCTCTTCTCTCCTCTCCTCTAATCTCCCCCCTGCGTTTACCTTTCTGTTGCTGTTCTCCACTCTCTTGTAACTCCTTCTTCTCTTCTCCTTTCTTTTATATTCTTCTCCTCTCCTCCCTGTTCATCTCTTCTTTCCTTCCCCTTTCATCCTCTCCTCTCTCCTCTCCTTTGTTTTCCTGACACAGCTCTATCAATGCCCCCTCCATTCTCCTCTCCTCTCCCAGTTGTCTTCAGTGTCAGCCATCTCCTCAGATTCCTTGATGGGCTCTAGAGAGGATAACATGCAGGATCGGGACGTAAGGTTAAGGATTGTTATTATCCCAGCCTGTCCACTGCCAAGACAGGATTCATGTCAGCACCACTGATGTATGAGCGGTCAGAATTGAATCCTCTCCCAGGTTGGATCCGCCCTGTGCTCAGCCGCTGCATGTCCCACCTGTAATAGGTTTCAGAGTCACGGATTTGGCTCTAGGATACAGCCACAGAAAGGGCAGGATTATTTTTCAAAGCCCCAGTGGATATCAGGGCATTGGCGGGAGTATCTTGTCTGAATGTTACAGAGCAACAGGAGAAAGGCATTATTTTATCTATATAAATATATATTGTACTTCTTACCCCTTTTTCTCCCCAATTTCGTGATATCAAATTGGTAGTTACAGTCTTGTCCCATCGCAGCCGCACTGCTTATTGACACAATGCACGGTTAACCCAGAAGCCAGCCGCATCATTGTGTCGGAGGAAACACCATACAGCTGGAGACCAAAGTCAGAGTGCATGGGCCCGGCCCGTCAAAGGAATCGCTATAGCACGATGGGATACGGACATCCCAGCCGGCCAAACCCTCCCCTAATCTGGACGACACTGGGCCAATTGTGCGCCACCTCATGAGTCTCACGGTCGCAGCCGGCTGCGACACAGCCTGGGTTCGAACCCAGATCTGTAGTGACGCCTCTAGCACTGCGATACAGTGCCTTAGACTGCTGCGCCACTCAGGAGTCACAGGAGAAAGGTTACATGGTCCAGCAGAGGCAGACAGGGCCGTCCTGCTAAGGTTACAGAGACTGGTCCTACTTTGCAATACCCTGACCTTGTATAGTAATAATGTAATTCAGTGTTACCATCCAAGCAACTCTTTGGGTTGGTTTGAAATGGAATTGGTCCTAATTGTGTTGATTGCTAACTATTGTGTCTTGTTAACAGGAATGCTGAGCCCTATAAAACGGGGTCTGCCCTCAGCACCACTGAGCAAATCACGGCTAGAAGAGGTGCTGCACTCCAAACAGCCATCTTTACAATGACATTGTAATAACTATGTAAGTACAGTGTGTTTACAGTGTCTATGAACCATAAACAGATGATTTCAGCCGTTGTGGTAGGGCTCTGGTGTAACACTCATAAAACTATCTCCTTGTATGTTCTGATCTGGAGTCAGTCAAGTGTTTATTTTAGCTTGGGTACATTAGCGGTGGTCTCTGTTTGACACATCACACTCTCTTCATCTTCGACTGCTCAGAGCTGTTTGGTTTGAGAAGGGGTCCTTGCCATGTGAGATCCATCAGCCTAGGCCTATTCCGCTCTTTTGTCCAATAAACACGTTAAGGTAAAGTTGGAGAGCAAGGCTTTGCCGTTCATATTTAAACGTCTTTTAGTGTTTTTGTACCTGAGTGTAAATGTACATGTAGGGTCATGCATTAACTAGGTACAATGTGACAACACAGAGCTGGTAGGGAGGGAAGTTGGAGGACCACCTGCATGTGACTTCTACCTGTGACATACTGTAAACACACTCTCGAACACCTTTCCTTTCTGAATACACTGTTCCCAAATGTTTTTCTATTCTACCAAAATAGGTGAGGAGTTTATATACCATATCTAACTTGGGTTCCAAATGGCACCAATTCCCTATATAAAGCACTACGTTTTACTATATAGGGAATAGGGTGCCATTCATCCCACATCACAAACCTCAGATCCAGTCTTACATCATGTGAATTGTCCTTCAGTTGCACCTGCCTGGACTCCTCTTTCATGACAATAGATTTGGCTTATACTCTAAAAAAAATCTGTTACTTTGATAAGATCATAAAAAGTGAAAGATAGCCTAATGGTTACCATTTGAAGTTCATTCCTTTCATAAAATGAGAAAAGAGGTGAAAATTGAGCTAATCTTTTTAGGATATGGATTGGATGACGTAGCCCCTGATGCAAGTGAGTTTAATATGCATTATTCAAGGTACACCTTCCATAGAAAAAAGGGGGATCTTCTGCCACCGGTTTCCTATTGCACTGGGAATCTCATGAGCCATTTTCGACTACCATGACATTTATTTCCAGCATAACCTACAGAAAATGTTATAATTTATTTTTGTGGAAATAGGCCTATTTATTTTGCATTCATTATCATCCTTATAATCAATACCATCACCATCATCATTGATTTAATAAAGCCGGGGCTCTATTTCATCTCTGTGAAAAAAAAAATACAAAATAAAAAAAACGTCAGGAAATCTCTATGTAAACATAGTTTACGTCCACGCAGCAGTATGCCACGCTTCGGCAAACTCCGCTGCTGTTTCTTCAAGAGGAGAGTAGTAGCCTAGCCTGTGAAGAGCAGAAGAAACGTGAGGGAGAAATAATACGGAGAGAGAGAAACAGACGGAGCGGAACAAAGGAGAGAGGAGAGTGTTGTGCGGGAGGGAGGGATAGAGGGAGATGAGAGGAGATGCAGGCAGTGGCCTAGATGTGCGAATCGCCAAGAGTTGCTCTTTCTGGTTCACTGGATGGAGGCTGCTCCCGCGCAGGGAGAACTAGAGAAAATATGGGGATGTTTTACGTGGTTTGTTGAAGGCTACACAGTGAACCGTTACTTTTACAAGTACGTTCTTTCGTTCATTCGTGTTCTGTGTTTTTATGTAGCCTACTTTGTGTGTGCGTGTGTTTTGGGGATAAATGGGTCAATCATTTGGAAGCGCCCATGCAGTAGCCCACTGTCCCACACACTGCCGCGCGTTATGGCTCTCTCTGTCAAACATTGTATGAAAATGCACTGAGCCTTTCACATTTAGGCCTACACACTGCAAATATATAGTTCGCGCCGCGTCCTTCGTTCCCCCTGTGTGATGGCGATGGAAGTGGAAGCTGACAGCGGCAGAGGTATATCAAGGAGCGCTCATGAGAAATGCCCGCGGGCAGTGGAGCGCAACGGCTATGTAAAAACATGTGTCACCCCTCTGTATCAGGACGCGGACTGCCAGTCCTGGTTGAGAATCGCAGAAATATGGAGTTCCCCGAGATTGTCGTCCGCGGTGTGTGTGGGCTCTGTCTCGGTTATTCTAGCTTTGCTGGTCAGATTAGTTGACTGGGACTTGGAGCAGCAGAGTTGCGGCAGTAACAGCGAGAATAACGGCGAGTCTGGATCTCTAGTTCATTTCGTGGCGAGCTGTGTGGTGGAACTGTTGTTGAACGTTTGGTACCTGGTGTCCCCCGTCTTCACTCTCGTATGTGCTTTCTTTTGGGTTGGCTTGTACCTGATCCGCTGCGGGGTGCTGATCCGGACCGCCGTGTTTCTGTTGGCAGTGTGTCACTTGGGCGAAGCCGCGGCGCAGTCTCTCCTGCACGGTGCGGAGGACCAGTTGTTGTCGTTCACCGCCACCGTGGTGGTTCTGTCCTGTCTTGCTGGCGGGGCGCTGATGGTGGTCAGACTCGGACAGGGGGTTTCCGTCATCGTTTTCATCAGCATCATCAGGACTGTGTCTCTCATCTCCCTCAGCAAGGTCCGGGCCAGCTGGAGACCCTACCTGGCGTACCTGGTAGGAGTGCTGGGGGTGCTACTTGCGAGGTATGCTGACCGGCACCTGACGGGCTCAGGGCCACTCGGGACGGGTTGTAGCTACTTGACAGCGGGGAAGGAAGAGAATATCATTCCCGTGTTTAAAAGGCGACGGAGGTCCAGTTCGGTGGTCTCTTCAGACATGGCGCACAGTCACAGCAACAGCAAGTCCCAGCGAAGGACCTCGCTCCCATGCATTCCACGGGAACAGGTAAAAGACTAGCTATAATTTGAATGTTTGGCTTTTTTATTTTTTGTATTTTTATTTCGTTTGGGTTATGCATTGTGCCCGAATGTATTATTATTATTATGGTTATTATTATTATTATTTGGCCTATTATTGTTACATTAGACTGTCCCTTCAAATTACTTTGCTGGATGCCACAAAACTCAGCTTAATCTCTGAAGTATATTAATATAGGCTACTCTGAATATAGAACACGTGTGTTTACTTGTGCTGATTCTATCATTAGCACTTTATGTACACTATTAAAGGGAAACACTCTGCATGCACATTCCAACCATGGCTACCTTTCCCATTTCTATTTTAAAGTAGGCCACTGTTCAAATGGCAAGTATGTGTTTGTGCCTTTGATATACAACTGTATGCCACGGTCCAGTGGTCAGTGTAGTGTATATACTGTGTGTCCAGCCCATCCATCTAGTGAAGGATTGCTTTGCCCTTCAGGTAGTAAGTCATGCCAGGGTGGGTCACCTGCAACAGAGTAAGGGCTGATAACCAGCCCTCAAACCCGGCCTTTTGTTTGACCTTGCTAGGTCAGCTCACGCCGATTTTAAAAGGTTATCAGTAGAGACTGATATCAAACACATTTCCGCATGGTTTACTGTAATTTATGTGTTTTTGTCGGGTAGTTACCAGGAATTGCCTTCTACAGACCGGCTTGAATGTGGCTCATATGGATAAGATATTGAACTTAATTGTGAAGGTACACATTCTAGAGTAGCTTGCCGATTGTTTTATTTCTGGCCGTGTGCTTTGTTTATTTTATGTCTGAGAGGGGTTTCCTGTCTTTAAGAACAGATGATGTGCAATTTTGTACTTTTTTATATTTCCTGGTATCTTTTCTCATCAATGAATTGCAATCCAAAGTTAGTACAGCTACTACATTTTAAATGCAGATGTACAGGTTTTGTAAATGCACTACATGGGACTCCCCAAGTGTACAGCCTTTATAAACAGAGAAGACATGCTGTACTGCTGGCAAAGCTTTTTATCTTCCTCAGGATGTATGATGTGTATGAACACATCCATATGAAGCTGAGGTACTCTAGTATGTCAACCAGAGCTGTGGGTAGTGTTCATAATGCATCATCTCAACTGTGATTTCTACAACAAAGTGAATCAATAATTACTGATATCAGTCATATGACACCCTTCACTCAAAAATGTTCAATGTGTTGTTCCTGATCTTCAAGGGTAAACTTTCACAACAGCTCTGACTCCGCCACTGCTTCTCAGCAATTACTACTATGTTGGCTCCCATTGAAGTTACGCCCCCTGGTGATAGTTTAGAATAAAACAAAAATAAAAGTGTATCCAAGTTGAGATAATATCCAAGCAGACGTTTTATTTTGGCAGAAGGCATGTCACACTATTAAAGACTGGATACCGGACGCTCTCCAAAAGGTTTAAACTTTATTTGTCCCAGAGGGCAATTGGTTTTGCAGTAAAGGAACATTAAAAACAACATTGAACATATAAAGTCCACATGGATATCCACAAGGATAGTGTACTTTGTACTCTGGACTAGCGTGCTTTTTAAAGTCTTGAATATAATGACTTATTTTTAAGTAAGAGACACTTGCTGGCCCATAGCTTCATACGGATGTTTATTGCAATGTGTTTAGGCCATGTATTTTGGTGTTGAGTGAATTTGGGTACATCACTTTTGAACTGTACACAGTGTGTTAGCGATGGGCCATATGATCGAATCGTGTTCAATGATGCTGACCAACCTCACTAACAACACACGACGACACAAGGTCTGACAAATTGTCTCCTCTCTCTCAGAGTACTTGGTTACGGGAGCTTTGAAACTCAAGAGGCCTTGCGATTGGTCAGGGTGAGTGCTGTGCTGTGCGGCGTCGCAGGCCAGGCAGCGTGTCCTGTCCTCCACAGACGTCTCCTTGAAGTAAGTTGCGTAAGCCTCTTGAGAGAGAAGGCTACACCAGGAGAGGCTCGCTGGTTGGATCAAAACAAATCTGTCTGAAAAACAGTGCCTGTCGCCGGTCAGCAGGTTCACTATATGCTGTACAGTATGGGAAATGATAAAATGTCACCTATTCCCCATGATGGTAGGACATTATTCTGTATTTTCCATAGTGAATGGCTTTTTAGTGCAATGCAAATGGAACAGGGTATAATTTGAGAAGCAGCCTTTCGTTTTTTCCCAAGGGTTAAAAAAAACCTAATCTCGTTTTGGGTGTGTGTGCTTGCGTGCGTGTATGTGTGTAGCTCTCCTCTGGGTGCAGTTCTCGCTCAACTCAGAGAAGCATCGATTTTCATAAACCTGTCCTCCTGCAGTATTTATGAGCCAGCCTCCGCTGACTGCCTGCCAGAATGTGTTCTTGCTTTACGTTGCAGCATCAAACAGCTCCTAGAAGTCCTCCACTGCTACTTCCAACTTCCAACTGTCACCAACTGTTTTTCTCCATGTAGCCATAATGTTACGTTTACATTGTGTGTATCGATGTGTAAGGTAGGCTTTATGAACATTCAGTTAACAGTACATCATTACCATCTGTATAATGTAGCATGCATAGTTCGATGAACATATTGTAATGTCAGATGAAACTGTTTCAGATAGATGAATGCTTCATAGATAGCTTTTTAATGAATTTCTGGGGGGCTTCTTAGAACATTAGAGCACTTCTAATGACATATAATGATATAAATCTCCCTTTAGACTGAGTACATGCAGAGACAGTGTGAGTAGCTCTGTGGTAGCGCTGCAGGGGGCTAGCTAGCTGCAAAACTTGTGTTTTAGCAGAGGCTTCTAGAGGGATAATGATGGGAGGAAATACCCTTTTCTAGTGGGTTTGGGGCCGATTCAATCCAAACTCTGGCTCAGTAATAGCGACGTAAGTAGGGCATTTGAAAAATCCATTTGATTTGAGATTTAGTTTATGCCTTGGTCCTCCGTCTTATTTTCCTAATCCACACACAGTACTGTATATTATACAATGCCATACATTATAACAATACTTCTGCTAAAATAGTTGAATACTTGAAAAAGGTTTGGGGAATGAGGCTCCAGCAGTCCAAACAGTTCTGAATTTTGTTAAATTATCGAATTGTATATTACCTAATTATCTAACGTCTTCGTATTTCTTTGCCACAGCGAGAGAGAGAGAGAGGGAATGAAATAGAGAGATTGAGGGTGTGATTCAGTTGAATTTGAAGGAGAAAAGGGTGCAGTGAGAATCTATTTGAGGGAAACCCTATTCTCTCAATGACGCACATTCATTCCCACAGAGACCCGCCACATTACGCTCTGTGCCATAGATTCCTGAATTTCTGTGCCACTGATACAAGGTTAGTAGGCTGGACTATTCTATCTGCCCTTATAGGTTTAGACTATAGTTCCCAAAAATGCCTGGATCATGTACAGATGTTGGATCGTATTTTGATCACCCTGTTGCAGGAGAACTTTCCTGCAATGCAGGAAATGTAAATATTGTAGTGTATTTGAGGTTTAAAAAGGCTTCTGAAGTTTGTAATTCCCACTTTGAAATGTCAGACTTGATTTTGAAAATGCATCAACCCCTACGGAAAGGTCCATTCATTATAATCCACATAATAATTCACATTTTCTGTTTCTGCAGTATTTTTTTTCATGCTGTAGCAAACTGTCTCAAATTAAGATCCTACATTTGTACAACAACAGATTCACTTGGAACCGGTTTGCACTAAACGCAGTGGCTTCTTGTGTGTGTCGCAGCTAGGCCTCTCACTCACAACCAAAATAAGGTTGGCCGTGCCGAGCTTGTGTGCGTGTTGAGCATATTCCTCTACATGTTGTCATAGTGTACATTCACCTGTTTTCATCTTGCCGGAAGCAAAGAGGGTGTTGTTTCCACCTGACGACTAGACATGTTGAATGTTGACTTTATTAGCCTGCCTAGCCCTCTCTGTTTAATTGAGCTTGTCTGTGTGTGAATGGACAGAGGGATCTTTTACACACACTCACTCACTCACTCACACATGCACACACACACACACTCACTCACTCACTCACTCAATCACATGCACGCACAAGCTCGGCATGGACAACCTTATTTTGGTTGTGAGTGAGAGGGGCCTAGCTGCGACTGTGAGAGGGCGTCCGAGGAATGTGTAGCTTCAGCTGGATGATGGGGCTGCCGGTTGCCAAACCTCATTCATTAAACCAAAAAAAAAACAGCACTGCACAGTGGCCCGAGTCTCAGAGAACAACACCACCAATACATGGTCCTGGAGAGGAAGAGACTGGAGAGGAAGAGAGGAACAGAGGAACAGAGGAAGAGAGGGAGGTATAGAGGTAAAGAGAGATGCAGGGGAAGAATGGAGTGAGAGGTAGAAGCAAAGAGAGAGAGGGGGGGTGATAAAGAGAGGGAGCGACAGAAGAAGATGTAGATTGATAGACAGAGAGGCAGGGGTAAAGGATAGAAGAGGAAGAGGAAGAACGACAGAGAGGAAGAGAAGAGAGAGCCGTGCCCTTATGTCACAAGGTGTGCAACTACAGCTCTTATGAATGGACCGCCTCATTCAGGCCAGAGGGAGGTGGAGAAGGAGGGAGGGATGAATGGAGGGCCGAGAGCAAGTGAGGAAGAGAAGGATGGGGGATGGAGAGTGGTGAAAGACGTGAGAGAGATGGAGGGGGAACAGTTTCCTGCCAAGTCTACCAAATATGTCAGTCGTAACAGGACAACAGCCTAGCTGGCCTGCGAAACCTCACCACTGTTATTATAAACACACCATAGCGCCGCTCTGCTCACTAAAACACTAACAGACACCACGCTCAAATACTAACAGACACTCTCCAAACACTAAAACATTTCTACAGTTCCTGCCGCGGCTGCCAAGACAGTGTCTCCTATATAGACAATGCTTATTTTTCATGTACTTGTTTTTTCTATCCAGTAGCTGAAGGTACACTAGGATCTGGGTTATTTTCCATTTCCATTCACCAATGAAACATAGCAGATGCCTGTATAGTCTCACAGTAGCCAATGAAAAGCCACTATTGTGTCGGGAGTTAGAGACCAGAGTAATCCCCGAAATAACTTCTGCCTCCGGTTGTCAAAGTCTGACTTATCCTGCTCATTAGCAGTTCATTATCAGCTTCACGTCAACATCACTCACGTGAGACAGGAGGGATGGGATGTGTCTGTATGCTTGCCTAGGCAGCCAAGCGTATGCTCCGTGTATGTATACATGCGTGATTGTGAAGGCACGTTTATGTGTGTCCGTATATGTGTGTAAGGTGTGTGCACAGTGTGTATATACATAATTGTGTACCCACATGTGCATGTGTGCGTGCATCCGTGTGCATTTTTTAAAAATGTGTGTGTGTGTGTGTGCCAGCGCCCCAACTCTATCTAACTAGCTGTAGCTGCAGGGCTGCTAAGCCCACTGCTGAGAGGCAGCTTGTTATTTTAACCTGGATTGGCCACTGCCCAGCCCTCCTGCTCCCCGCTCTCTGCTCCCCACCTCCTCTCTCCCTCCTGCTCCCCTCTCCCCTGCAACCCGCTCCCTGCTCCCCTCTCCCTGATTCCAACTTCCTACTCCCCTCACCCTGCTCCCGGCTAGCCTCTCCCCTCTGCCCCGCTCTCCATATACAGAGTGGCTACCCTGCTGGCCAGCCACATGAGCCCCTGGCCCCAGACAAGGAGCGTACTGTTACCCACTCAATGGTGTGTTTTAGTTTGAAAATATGCCCGGCAGATGGAGGTGGGGGGAGAGCCAGCCTTTAACAGAAACCAGGTCTGTACATCTGTCTGTTTGTCCGTCTGAAAATGAGTGAGAGTGAGGGAGAGGATAGAAAAAAAAGATTGAAGGATTTTGGTGCAGGGTTTGTTTTCTCTGAGTCTATTTTAATTAGAGAGAGAAGTGGGCTAAATGCTGCCGTGTAACACAGCACAGCACAATGCCATGTTCAGGAAGAGATGCGTGGAGGAGTCTCAGTCAGCATACGAGGCGGTGTACTGCTGCATGGTCAGATTTTTTGTTGTTATTGTTGAAATAAGATGCTCCCCACCAGATGTCTTGGAACTATTAATGAGTCATAAGTTAGCTCAGCTTAGTATATAGATGAAGGGATATTGCTCAGATGCATCATGTTAAAAACATTGAATAGTATATATATGTCAACTTTGTGATGGTATTCTTAATGAAAGCTGTTTTGGCCCTGGATAACTTTAAAGTCATGGGTTCTAACTATTTCTGTGGACGCAGGAGGATATACAGTGCATTCGGAAAGTATTCAGACACTTTGACTGTTTCCACAATTTGCTATGTTACAACCTTATTCTAAAATTGATTAAATTGTTAAATACACAATACCCAATAATCACAAATCAAAAACAGGTTTTTGGAAATGTTTGCTAATTTATTTAAAATAAAAACTGAAATATTACATTTACATAAGTATTCAGACCCTTTACTCAGTACTTTGTTGAAGCACCTTTGGCAGCGATTACTACCTTGTGTCTTCTTGGGTATGGCACTACAAGCTTGGCACACCTGTATTTGGGGAGTTTCTGCCATTCTTCTCTGCAGATCCTCTCAAGCTTTGTCAGGTTGGATGAGGAGCGTTTCTGCACAGATATTTTCAGGTCTCTCCAGAGATGTTCAATCGGGTTTAAGTCCAGGCTCTGACTGGGCCACTCAAGGACTTCCAGAGCCTTGTCCTGAAGCCACTCCTGCTTTGTCTTGGTTGTGTGCTTAGCGTCGTTGTCCTGTTTCAAGGTGTACCTTCGCCACAGTCTGAAGTCCTGAGCGCTCTGGAGCAGGTTCATCTTTCCCTCAATCCTGACTAGTCTCCCAGTCCCTGTCGCTGAAAAACATCCCCACAGCATGATGCTGCCACCACCATGCTTCACTGTAGGGATGGTGCCAGGTTTCCTCCAAACGTGACACTTGGCATTCAGGCCAAAGTGTTCAATCTTGGTTTCATCAGAGCAGAGAATATTTTTTCTCATGTCTGAGAGTCCTTTTGTCAAACTCCAAGCGGGCTGTCATGTGCCTATTTCTATTGAGGAGTGTCTTCTGTCATGCTTGAAAATATGAAGAGTGGGACTCAGTGATGTGTTGTGTTGGATTTTCCCCAGACATAACGCTTTCTATTCAGGACAAGTTCATTTCTTTGCCACATTCTTTGCAAACAGGATGCATGTTTTGGAGTATTTGTATTCTATATAGGCTTCTTTCTTTTCACTCTGTCATTTAGGTTAGTATTGTATAGTAACTACAATGTTGTTGACCCATTCTCCTATCACAGCCATTAAACTTTGTAACCGTTTTAAAGTCACCATTGGCCTCATGGTGAAATCCCTGAGCGGTTTCCTTCCTCTCCGGCAACTGAGTTCGGATGGACGCCTGTATTTATTTAGTGACTGGGTATATTGATACACCATCCAAAGTGTAATTAATAACTTCACCATGCTCAAAGGGATATTCAATGTATGCTTTTATTATTTTGTCCCATCTACCAATATGTGCCCTTCTTTGTGAGGCATTGGAAATCCTCCTTGGTCTTCGTAGTTGAATCTGTGTTTGAAATTCCTTACAGATAATTGTGGGGTACAGAGATGAGG
This sequence comes from Thymallus thymallus, assembly GCA_023634145.1. NCBI lineage: Eukaryota > Metazoa > Chordata > Actinopteri > Salmoniformes > Salmonidae > Thymallus > Thymallus thymallus. Next base: position 14,067,907 of record CM042421.1, on the reverse strand, counting down.
AATTCATAGTCATATTATTTCACACAGAGTGAGTCATCTAAGGGTTGCCATAACAAAGGGGTTGAATACTTATTGACTCAAGACATTTCAGCTTTTCATTTTTTATTAATTTATAAAAATGTATAAAAGCACAATTCCACTTTGACATTATGGGGTATGCCAATGACACAAAATCTCATTGTAATCCGTTTTAAATTCAGGCTGTAACACTGCAAAATGTCAAGGGTGTGAATACTTTCTGAAGGTACTCTTATGTGTTTTATGCAAGGCCTAGAGAAGTCACTAAGACTGTGGATGTTCACTCTGCCCTATCCTAGCCAGCCTGCCAGACCTGCTCTGTTCTATGTGTTGTTGGAGAAGTAGTTATTGCCTGTTATTTGGGTGGTAATTACAGTTGAAGTCGGAAGTTTACATACACTTAGGTTGAAGTCATTAAAACTCATTTTTCAACCACTCCACAGACTTTATTTTAACAAACTATAGTTTTGGCAAGTCGGTTAGGACATCTACTTTGTGCATGACACAAGTAATTCTTCCAACAATTGTTTAGACAGAGTATTTCACTTATAATTCACTATATCACAATTCCAGTGGGTCAGAAGTTTACATGCACTATGTTGACTGTGCCTTTAAACAGCTTGGACAATGACAGAAAATGATGTCATGGCGTTAGAAGATTCTGATAGGCTAATTGAAATAGTTTGAGTCAATTAGAGGTGTATCTGTGGATGTATTTCAAGGCCTACCTTCAAACTCAGTGCCTCTTTGCTCGACATCATGGGAAAATCAAAAGAAATCAACCAAGACTTCAGAAAAAAATGTAGACCTCCACAAGTCTGGTTCATCCTTGGGAGCAATTTCCAAACGCCTGAAGGTACCACGTTCATCTGTACAAACAATAGTACGCAAGTATAAACACCATGGGACCACACAGCCGTCATACTGCTCAGGAAGGAGACTGGTGCACTTCACAAAATAGATGGCATCATGAGGAAGAAAAATTATAAGGATATATTGAAGCAACATCTCAAGACATCAGTCAGGAAGTTAAACCTTGGTTGCAAATGGGTCTTCCAAATGGACAATGACCCCAAGCATACTTCCAAAGTTGTGGCAAAATGGCTTAAGGACAACAAAGTCAAGGTATTGGAATGGCCATCACAAAGCCCTGATCTCAATCCTATAGAAAATATGTGGGCAGGACTGAAAAAGCGTGTGCGAGCAAGGAGGCCCACAAACCTGACAGAGTTACACCAGTTATTTTTATTTTTATTTTTTATTTCACCTTTATTTAACCAGGTAGGCCAGTTGAGAACAAGTTCTCAAAAAAAACAACAGAGTTACACATGGGAATAAACAAACTAACAGTCAATAACACAATAGAGAATCTTTATACAGAGTGTGCAAATGTAGTGCAAAATGTAGTAAGATTAGGAAGGTAGGACAATAAAAAGGCCATAGTGGCGAAATAAATTACAAATTAGCATTAACACTGGACTGATAGATGTGCAAATTATGATGTCACGAGGAATGAGCCAAAATTCACCCAACTTATTGTGGGAAGCTTGTGGAAGGCTACCTGAAACGTTTGACCCAAATTAAACAATTTGTAAACTTCTGACCCACTAGGAATGTGATGAAAGAAATAAAAGATGAAATAAATCATTCTCTCTACTATTACTCTGACATTTCACATTCTTAAAAAAAGTGGTGATCCTAACTGACCTAAGACAGGGAATTTTTACTAGTATTAAATGGCAGGAATTGTGAAAAACTGAGTTTAAATGTATTTGGCTAAGGAGTATGTAAACTTCCGACTTCAACTGTATGTGTACACAAGGCAAGGCATTCTGAGCACAGACATATGCAGTGACTGAATACAGTGACTGAAGGCCCTTGAAGATGACATCATCATGCTGGTGAACATTAGGCCTTTTTTCTTTATTTTTTTTTCTTTGCCAACACACTGCATTTTCTAAAAAATTTTCATACGCTGGATAAGATTTATGAGGCCATAGGGATGTTTTTTGGTCCGTTTCTCAACTGGAGTAGTGACTTTATTTGTTATTTTGGGCTGGAGGAGGAGGGGGGGGGGGGGGTGCATTGTATCACATCCTCAGGTGGGTCCCGGCTGCCACACACTCGCACACACACACACCTCCACCCCCCCATGAACTACTTCCAGAAGGCCTGATGCGTTCCAGAGCAGGGAGAGTGGATTTTAAACCCAGGCCAGATGAATGCTCTGTAATAACAAGTGTGTGTGTGATGGCTGACTGGTGGCTCGTTACCTCACAGCTTCTGGGATGATGACGCAATGTAGAATTTGCTTATAAATACAAAAGAACACAATAAATTTGGGTCAACACAGACCTCCCGAGTGGCGCAGTGGTCTTAAGCACTGCATCACAGTGCAAGCTGCGTTGCTACAGATGCAGGTTTGAGCCCCATCTGTGTCGCAGCCGGCTGTGACCGGGAGACCCATGAGGCGACGCACAATTGGTCCAGCATCGTCTGGGTTAAGGGAGGGTTTGGCTGGCCGGGATGTCCTTGTCCCATCGTGCTGTAGCGATTCCTGTGGCGGGCTGGGCGCATGCACGCTGACATGGTTGCCAGGTGTACAGTGTTTCCTCTGACACATTGGTGTGGCTGGCTTCTGGGTTAAGAGTGCATTGTGTCAAGAAGCAGTGCGGCTTGGCGGGGTTGTGTTTCGGAGGACACATGGCTCTTGACCTTCGCCTCTCCTGAGTCCGTACAGGAGTTGCAGCGATGGGACAAGACTGCAACTACCAATTGGTTATGATGAAAAAGGGGCAAAATAATAATTTGGGACAACACAGCATGTGTAACAAACAAATTAGCTGGTGTGTGTGAGCAAGTGTATTTGTGTGTGTGTGTGTGTGTGTGTGTGTAATGTACTGTTTGTAGTATGTGAACAGTAAACACTGTACAAGTGTGTTACATGTGACAGAGGGAGCTTGCGAGTGTGAAAAGGGAAGTGGGAATGTGACATTTTGTGAAGGGAGGTGTCACTGTTCCAAGTCCCTGAGCTGGAGAGATCCCCAGAACCCCTACATGCTTAGCTGTAGATTTGTGTCCCTCTCTCTCTCTCTCTCTCTCTCTCTCCTCCACTCAGTCTGACTCTTCTTTACCCTTTCTTTCTTTCTTTCTTTCTTTCTTTCTTTCTTTCTTTCTTTCTTTCTTTCTTTCTTTCTTTCTTTCTTTCTTTCTTTCTTTCTTTCTTTCTTTCTTTCTTTCTTTCTTTCTTTCTTTCTTTCTTTCTTTCTTTCTTTCTTTTCTCTCTCTCTGTCTGTCTCTGTCTCTCTCTCTCTCTCTTTCATGGCGTCATCAGCTGCCATCACACACTTATGTAAGGCAGATCTCTGTGTGTGTGTGTGTGTGTGTGTGTGTGTGTGTGTGTGTGTGCGTGCGTGTGTGTGTGCGTGTGTGCGCGCGCACATTCTTTTTGGCCTGATTCACCCGATGTGTCTGCGATTGAACGGACCATCATGTGGGGCTGGGGCGGAGGATGGTAACTGAGAGATGGTTGGTTGTGTTAAGAAATACACTCTTTATACTCATGCTTCTCAAAATTCTGAAAGCCCATGTCCTTTGTTGAGGAGACCCACATAGTCCCACATAGTCGGCAGATCCATCCACCTGACCTGTGCTTCAACGTGCTTTAGCTACCTTCTTCATCTTAGCAACGTGCAAAAGCATTTATCCATGCTTTATCCATAAATCCCATCTACATGGTTTATCCTGTTGTCTGTTTTATTACCACTACTGCTCTGATCTTATCAGAAAAGATGATTTGATGATGCAAATATATACGGTCAATAAATCTCGTTAGTCAGAACATTGGGCTAATCCAATCAGTTAGTAGGTCCCCGGGCCTGGGAGGGTTCATCGTAGGGCATGTCCTGGAGAGTTGGCTTTGACCCCATCGCCCCCCAATCTGCAGGCAGGAAGTTCAGCCACAACATTCAATGCCTCTCAAATTGTTTTGGATGAAATTGTCTTCTAATACGTATTGTCTGTCTGTCCGTCCGTTAGATGAGTGAGTTCACTGGGCTGGTCTGCTGTTAGACTCCATTGCTCAGAAAAAAACTGTGTTCCCAAGCTCTGGTTGTCTAAATAATGAAGGAGCCATAAGAGCATCGTTCTCTCATAAACAAAAGAGAAAGCTCTTTTCATCCTTTTGAACATTTGTGACAACTAAAAGGGGGACATTTGCTCTTTGCAGCTGTTGGTTTACGTTTCATGTCCAGCTCTGAGGCAGAACACACACACACCCCTCTCGTCCCTCCCTCGTTTTCTGCCCATCTGACATTTCAAACAGACGTGCAGAAGAGCGTACAAGGCAGGCGGGGGGCCGACGGGAGGGCTGGCCTGGTCAAATAAACACAGGAGAAGTGACGCTAGTAATCCCTACCAGACCTGCAAAACACAACCTTTGTGTGTGTGTGTATGTGTGTGTGTGTGTGCGTGTGTGTGTGTGTGTGTGTGTGTGTGTGTGTGTGTGTGTGTGTGTGTGTGTGTGTGTGTGTGTGTGTGTGTGTGTGTGTGTGTGTGTGTGTGTGTGTGTGTGTGTGTGTTCATGGCTTTAGTCATGATCGACATATGCACCCAGGAGCTGTGTCCTGCCTCCGTGGGTTGAACAGTGGTCACACAGGTTGTATCATGTTGGATAAACAGCTGTAGATAACCACAGCGCTGTCTTTAACCCTGCATTTTAAGCATAGTGGGTGCATCCCTATGGTAGGCAAAACAAGGTTGTTCAAAACGTACCTCTCTGTGGTGGGCTATCATACTGGAGAAAATCCTAGCTTGACGTGTGCACAGATGTTTGAGAATATATAGGGGATCTCTTGGGCCCACAGGGTTGGTGTTCCACTGTGGTTGACTCATGGTTTTCTGTGTAGTTGGAGTTTACATTCTGCTAATGTTGGACACTGAACACTGACAAGCCTCAAACCATCACCCAATCACACTTCACACTTTCATACCCTTAAAAGGAGACACCTCTTCAATTTATTTATCCTTATTTCACTCTCTCTGAACTCCTTGTTTATCTCTGTCTCTCCGTCTCTCTCTCTCCGTCTTTGTCTTCTCTTTTGTCTCTCCATTTCCTCTTCTTTTTCTTTGTGGCTGTGGGAAAACATTGCGAGAGGCAAGGAGCGTCATCGTTAGTGCTCATCTGTGGAACAGACCAGGGGACAGAGCACGGCTCTGACGTCTGTACGGGCCATTAGGAGGGGAACACACACAGAACACACACACCATGTGCTTCCTCTCTCACCCGCGCACACACACACATAACACACACACCATGCGCTTGCACACACACACACACACACACACACACACACACACACACACACACACACACACACACACACACACACACACTCGTCAGGATCATGTGGTTAGCTGTGCTGTGGGGCCTGTTACTGTCTGTGTTTATGTCAGTGTGGGCCTCCAGGCATGATGGCTCTCTCGTCCATTCACCAGCCATTCACACTTCCCTCTAGCCATCCATTTACTCCTAATTCCTCTCTCTCTTTCTCTCCTTCTCTCTTTCTCCCTCTCTCTTCTTCTCTTTCTCCCTTCTCTCTCATTCTCTCTTTCCCTCTACCCCAGTCTCTCTGTCTATCCCCCCCCCCTCTTTCTCTGTCTCTCTCTCCCCCTCCCTCTTTCCCTCTCTCTCCAGTCTCATTCAGGGCAGAAGCCCTTCTTATATTGGATTATGTTGTTGTGGTGTGATGGGCGTTAGGGCGTCTGGTGGTGGTTTAACTCAGAAGCAAAGGATTAGGATAGTTCAGTTTTCCTAGAAAAGCTGTTTTTATCAGGGGTTGGAAACGGTTCAGGGAACAGAACCGAAAACTGGAAAATATCAACATTTTTCAGGAACAGAATCATAACTGGGAACGAAAGTGATTTCTACTGTTCCGGAACATAACCGTTATTTTAAAAGCATGGGAACCGGTTAATAACTATCTTTTACATTCTGGGATTTTTTGCAACAAATGTCGATCAGAAATGTCTTCCAGTGTCTGACTGCCTGCCAGCTGAAAATCTTTGCCACCGAAGCACAGTCTACTGTAGCCTACTGACGTTACAAACACGATTCAGAAGATACGGAAAGAGATTTTTAATTAGAGAAGAATGGATTCACTTTTTCAATGCTAGTTATAGCTATAACATTTCACATTGGATTTATTAACTACATATTGTATTTGTAATTCTGGTGCCGCTCTGCACACATAAAACCATATTAGCTAGCTAGCTCTGGTCCAATGTTAAACCTTGTTAGCTAGCTAGCTCTGGTCCAATGTTAAACCTTGTTAGCTAGCTAGCTCTGGTCCAATGTTAAACCTTGTTAGCTAGCTCGCTCTGGTCCAACGTTAAGCCTTGTTAGCTAGCTAGCTCTGGTCCAATGTTAAACCTTGTTAGCTAGCTAGCTCTGGTCCAACATTAAGCCTTGTTAGCTAGCTAGCTCTGGTCCAACCCTAAGCCTTGTTAGCTAGCTAGCTCTGGTCCAACGTTAAGCCAACTCTGAAGTTCAAAGACATTCAAAGTTCCTCGATAGAAGCTGCACCTCCTAGGTATAATTATGTGGGCATAATTCAGGTAATGCATGTCATAACAATAATCACTCTCTCCCCACCTGAAAAATGTCAGTTGCCTCTCGCTCCCTACACTTGTCTTTTCATCATGCATGTAAACAACTCACTGAGCTATAGCTTGACTCCTCCATGTAAACAGATCACTGAGCTATAGCTTGACTCCTCCATGTAAACAACTCACTAAGCTATAGCTTGACTCCTCCATGTAATCAACTCACTGAACTATAGCTTGACTCCTCCATGTAATCAACTCACTGAACTATAGCTTGACCCCTCCATGTAAACAACTCACTAAGCTATAGCCTGCCTGCTCCAAAGCAAGCTACTCCGCACTGCATGATTGGTGATGTAATTTAATGTTGAGCTAAAAAAAAATCATTTAGATATGATTTCAGAGGTTTAAAAAGGTACAGAAACTTCAGAACTTTATATTTTTTATTCAACCGGTCTTTATGCTTTGTATTATTATTATTTTACTAACATCCCTAGTGGGAAGGGGTTATCTTGAACATTGCTCACCAGTTCCGGCCTTACACACTTCTTGCCTTGCCTTTTCATGTAATCATGTTGGTATTAAAGTCATGGACACTATTTATTTTTAATATGGTTCAGTTTAGATTCTCAGAATCTTAATATTTCAGCTATACTCAATAAGCTTCAGATGGTCATGTAATATTTTTCATAGACCTATTGTTTGTTGAGTAGATATTACTTGTCTTTGTGAGCCATCATTTGAAGAAAACAATAGACAACTGGATGTTAATTCATGAATGTATGCGAATTATACAGGAAAAGGAAACTTCTTCCCCACATGCTCATGATGTGGTTACACTTTTACCCAGTTGTATATGTACTCTTATGTACATCTCTGCTCAAATCTTTTCACCAACATGACTCTTGTGGTTGTGTGTACTAATGCTGTTCTTATGCCCCCTGAGGACAACACTCTGACTCTGAAGTCGAAGCTCTAAGTTGTAACACTCAATAAACAGGCCCCTGGGGGACATACAGGCAGCGTCTATGGTTTCAGCACCATAACACAGAACCTCCATTAGGGCCATTAGATCCAACCCTGCAGGGGTCACGCACACACACACACGCAGGCACACACACACACACACACACGCAGGCACACACACACACACACACACACACACACACACACACACACACACACACACACACACACACACACACACACACACACACACACACACACACACACACACACACACACACACACACACACACACACACACACACACACACACACACACACACACACACACATAGTCACACAGTCAAAGTCAAGACTCTAGAGAGAGAGAGATAAGTACAGTGTGTTTTGTCCAGCCGAGTGATGGTGATGATGGGGTTTCCTGCTGTGTTGAAATGTGGAGAAAGCCTCCTTGGGTTGGCTGAGCACTGGTTGATCCATGGTCACAGCAGGGGTAGACCCATAATGGAGAGGTCGCAGTTATAAATTACAACTTGTTCTCAACTGGCCTACCTGGTTAAATAAAGGTGAAATAAAAATACAAAATAAATAAAAAAGAGAGATGGAGAGAAGTAATTGTCTCATGCTGCTTCTCAGGATTTTCATGAGAGTACCGCGTTTAGCCTGTTGTTGTCGGCCAATCACTAGTCCTCTGGCTCCGTGTGTGTCGTGGCAAGCAAGATAGGAGATGGAATTAAAATGATGGAATTAAAAGTTAAATGAGAAGGATATGTTTCAACGACCAGGAGCCAACATGTAAACTCATAAAACTCTATAGAGTTGTTGTAATTGTGTAGGACAGAGGAAAGTGCAGCCTACGTAGCCTCAATTAGCCAACTCAGATAACTTAACTAGCTTCTCTCCTCGGTTTGTTACAGTCAATATACAGTAGGTACTATGTAATCAGATTGGATGATAAATAACCTAGCATGATGTCAGGAGATGCCATCAAAACCATCCACAAGGGGCAACAGTGAGCACGATTACCATCAAGTAGGCTTGAGTTTTGCTACGGTGTTGTGGGCGTTGATGGTGGATGGGCGTAAGCTGCGAGCTCCAGTTCCAAAGTTTGCATGTTCAATCCCAGTGCTAGGCACTCATTTTATATATAATTTGAACCCTACTCCAAACCTTAACCCTTAACTTAACCATTCAGAATGAATGCCTGAATTTAACCTTTGAAATGTGATGTTTATGGACGTCTGATTCTGCAGTGAGACTGTGAAAATGTGTTGCTCTCCCTCCTCCCCGATGCCTGGATCTTGCGTCCTCGGGTCCATTCGCACCGGGTCTCCATATTTTTAAAAAGTGTTTATTTGGGTAGGAAAGTGCCGGGTCCATTTTGGAACGGGTCCAACTTTTTGGATCCAAGAAGACCTCTAATATACACACATTTTCCAGGAAGCGTGAAAACTTTCCATGAATGACTTGGGCTGCTTGACCTTCTGGCTGCTCACCCACTGTCTTAGTTAAAAGCGTATTAGCAGAGACGATTATATGACTGTTGTTTCATCCATGTAACTATGATCTAATCATCTAATCAGTGTGTTATTCTATTCTCTACCTCTCAGACCAGTATACTGTTATAATAAGAATCATTTGGTGGGTGCTTATATTTGTGCTATTTCACATGTGAATTGGAAATGTGTTTTTTGCATATCCCAACTCCCCCTGAGAGTGGGGTCATGTCCAGGGTCTGCCATCATCAACGCGACCCTGGAGCAATTAGGGTTAAGTGCCTTGCTCAAGGGCACATAGAGAGATTTATTGCCTTGGCCCAACACTCTAACCACTAGGTTATAGACACTGATTGATAGTATGTCAGTATGTCAAACATGGATTGGTCATTGTCTTATGAATACAGTTTTCCAATGCATTTGTGTACAGTATGATTTAGATAAGACCATGAACACTGCACAGTGATCGTGCAGCAATTCTGTTTAGATTAGTTGTGTGTGTGTGTGTGTGTGTGTGTGTGTGTGTGTGTCTGTGTAGCTTCCAGCTGTGTCTTATTAAGCTTCTCTCAGTACTGTTAGAAAGCTAAATGAGTTCACTCAGGGTTGGGTGAATAAGCTCTCTCTCTTTCTCTCCCTCTCCCTCTCTCCCTCTCTCCCTCCATCCCTCTCGCTCTCTCCTCCAGTGATCTAAGAAAACAGAGGCAGAGTGTTTGTATAATGCCTGGCTAAACCCTGGCTGTTCCACCGAGACCCACACGCCCCCAGTTAAAATGTTGACACTTCCAATCCTGCACAAATTGTCCAAGAGCCATTCTTCCTCTGAACACAGCGAGTTCTGTGTTTATTTAGATAATCAAGAACATTTCCTCCCCTCCACGTCGGCTAAAACAGCTGTCAGACTTCACTGGCGCTGTGTTCTTCATAAAACATGAGCACAGAGCAAAAAGTACAGTCAGAAGCACCCATACAACCCTTCAATACAAACGGTTATAATTTCAGTACTAAGTATGCTGGAGGATATTGGACTATGGAGTTTGGAGATATTTTATTCAGCTACTGATTTAATATTATGATTTTGATAATTCATACTATTATATGATTAGATATTATTTTTCTGTAAAGGGAAATAGGGCCTACATTATGGAATAGATTTTCATCCATTCTTCTCAGAGATGGAAGCATTTACCACATCGGCCTACAGTAGGGATATGAAAGTAAATGGAGTTCCTATGTCTGAATCTTCACTTCACATGAGAAGTCAATGACTCAACTAGCGTTCACGCCACATACCACATCAATCATTGGGCGATGAAAGGGGATCGAACATCACGGAGGATGCCGCTTTCGTGAGCCGTGACGCACGTGATGTGATGCTCTCTGACAGTAATGGCAGTAAAGAGCTAGGCGACGCCAGTAACCTAAGACTGGCTTGCCATTAGCACGGGAAACACTCCACTTAGAGGGAACCAGTGGAAGTAAAGGTGTGTGTGTGTGTGTGTGTGTGTGTGTGTGTGTGTGTGTGCATAAAGCCATTGGATGCATGAAGCCATTGGATTGCCTCTTAATGTGGCTTGGCAAATGAAGTGAATGGGTGCACCTTGCGTAAACCACGCATCATGATTCTATCATCTCCAGTCTGGCATTTTCTATGAAAAGAACCCTGATTCAGGGACAATGTATATCATAACTTTTACTTATCTTAGATGGAAGAGCAGGGCCTTTTCCAAATAAACTCTAATACATACATTCATACATGCATATTACACGCTAGATACAGTTGAATGCATGCAGTGAGAAGCGCAGCGTAACAAATATAGACAGTTGCCCTCAGGCATCCAGCTGTGATACATAATGTAGATACATCTATACACACACGCCAACGCGTGCGCAAAGACCCGCAACGCTCACTTAGAACGCATTGGTCCTACTCACCCTCGGGCGACCATCACAGCACAGTGATGACTTGTATGTAATTATGCACCAAATCAAAGTTTATTGGTAGTAATACCTAGCAATACAATAACAATATAATATAATACAAATAATACAAAATATAACACATAATACAAAATAAATAAAAAACTAATATATACGTACTCCAAAAGTAAAATAAATAAAATACAGATCAATGTCAGAGTCCATAATATAAATTAATATATACACTACAGTTCAAAAGTTTGGGGTCACTTAGAAATGTCTTTGTTTTTGAAAGAAAAGCAAATTTTGCGGGCCCCGTATAGACCCGCTTGAGTTATTTGTTTCTGGCCATTTTGAGCCTGCAATCGAACCCACAAATGCTGATGCTCCAGATACTCAACTAGTCTAAAGAAAGCCAGTTTTGTGCTAACATAATTGCAAAAGGGTTTTCTAATGATCAATTAGCCTTTTAAAATTATAAACTTGGATTAGCTAACACAATATGCCATTGGAACACAGGAGTGATGGTTGCTGATAATGGGCCTCTGTACACCTATGTATATATTCCATTAAAATCTGCAGTTTCCAGCTACAATAGTCATTTAAAACATTAACAATGTCTACACTGTATTTCTGATCTATTTTATGTTATTTTGATAGACAAATATTGTGCTTTTCTTTAAAAAAACAAGGACATTTCTAAGTGACCCCAAACTTTTTAACGGTAGTGTATATATGCATGTGAACGGTGTGTCTAGACATTATGGACAGTATATTAATAGAGAAGGTGTGAACAGCAATAGTTATATAGGATGAGCCATGACTAGAATACAGTATATACATGTAAAGTGGGTTAAACTCAAATAATTTTTAAGTCTCCACAGATTTCATGTTAACAAACTATAGTTTTGGCAAGTCAGTTAGGACATCTACATTGTGCATGACACAAGTCATTCTTCCAACAATTGTTTACAGACAGATTCTTTCACTTATAATTCACTAGATCACAGTTCCAGCGGGTCAGAAGTTTACATACACTATGTTGACTGTGCCTTCAAACAGCTTGGAAAATTCCAGAAAATGATGCCATCGCTTTAGAAGCTTCTGATAGGCTAATTGACATAATTTGAGTAAATTGGAGGCGTACCTGTAGATGTATTTCAAGGTCTACCTTCAAACTCAGTGCCTCTTTGCTCGACATCATGGGAAAATTTAAAGAAATCAGCCAAGACCTCAGAAACCTTGTGAAGATGCTAGAGGAAACAGGTACAAAAGTATCTATATCCACAGTAAAACAAGTCCTATATCGACATAACCTGAAAGGCCGCTCAGCAAGGAAGAAGCCACTGCTCCAAAACCGCCATAAAAAAGCCAGACTATGGTTTGCAACTGCACATGGGGACAAAGATCGTACTTTTTGGAGCAATGTCCTCTGGTCTGATGAAAAATAACTGTTTGGCCATAATGACCATCGTTATGTTTGGAGGAAAAAGGGGGAGGTTTGCAAGCCGAAGAACACCATCCCAACCGTGAAGCATGGGGGTGGCAGCATCATGTTGTGGGGGTGCTTTTCTGCAGGAGGGGCTGGTGCACTTCACAAAATAGATGGCATCATGAGGAAGGTAAATTATGTAGATATATTGAAGCAACATCTCAATACATCAGTCAGGAAGTTAAAGCTTGGTCGCAAATGGGTCTTCCAAATGGACAATGACCCCAAGCATACTTCCAAAGTTATGGCAAAATGGCTTAAGGACAACAAAGTCAAGGTATTGGAGTGGCCATCACAAAGCCCTGACCTCAGGAGGAATGGGCCAAAATTCACTCAACTTATTGTGGGAAGCTTGTGGAAGGCTACCCGAAACGTAATAAAAGAATAAAAGAAATAAAAGCTTAAATAAATCATTCTCTCTACTATTATTGTAACGTTTGATCAGGCACCAGTCCATCAGAGGGAGCCATCACCTGAATATTGAACTCTGTTACTTCCTGTTCCTGCCACATCAATTCCTGTCTTGTCGTTTCCTGTCACCCTGTATTTAAGCCGTGTGCTATCACTGCCTTATTGCGAAGTCTTGCCAGTTCTCTGCCTTACTAAGTGTTCGACCATTCTCTATTGATGATTACTGTTATGACCATTGTTTTGCCTTTTGACTCACGCTTTTGGATTGCTGTTTTTTGTATTTGTCTAACATTGGATTATTTTACCTGTGCTTCGACCAAGGCCTGTGACCAGACTACGAGTAGTGACTATTGTTTGGATTTGATGCTCAGATCCTTTAATAAAGACCCACTTATGGATTCCACTCAGCCTACATATTCCTTACAATTATTCTGACATTTAACATTCTTAAAATAAAGTGGTGATCCTAACTGACCTAAGACAAGGAATTTTTACTAGGATTAAATGTCAGGAATTGTGAAAAACGTATTAAATGTATTTCGCTAAGGTGTATGTAAACTTCAGACTTCAACTGTACATAGGGCAGCAGTCTCTAAGGTGCACGGTAGAGTACATAATCATGTACCATGTAAGCATTTACTCGCTATCTTATAGAGACGGGAACGGTCTACCTATAGGAGCTGTGTCGTGAGGCTGTGACCTCAGCCCACACACACGTCATTATGGTCGGCAAACCAGGTTCCCCTAGTTTACTGAAGGTGACCTAAACCTTTCTCCCCCCCCCCCCCTCTCTGTTTCTCTGTCTCTCTCTCTCTCTCTCTCTCTCTCTCTCTCTCTCTCTCTCTCTCTCTCTCTCTCTCTCTCTCTCTCTTCCTCTAGCAGGTTGACGTTTGTTGTCATGAGTCTTGTCCTGGAGGCAGAACTAAGCGTTTTTCCCTGCAAAGTCAAAATTTGATATATTGTAAATATTAATGAAAACCAAAAAATGTAAGGTTAGGATTAGCAGTGTGGTTAAGTTTTGGGTTGTGTTTAAAATCAGACTTTGTGGCCCTGCCAGCTGGTGACAACTCTCCAGAGCTGCCTCCAGAACATGACGACAAACACTAACCTGGCTTTCTCTACCTTCCTCAATGCTCAGGTCTGTTGTTCCACTCATTCTAGGATTGTGTGTTTGTCATTTGGTCTGTGTAAAGATGTTTTAACTGTGATTCAGACTGTTCTGTGACAAGTGAGAAATGATCCATTGACGTATTTATGTGGTGCACCGCAGCAGATGGGGCCCGACTACGCAGTCAAACCTCATTCTATGCGTTTCTGAGGTCAGGAGGGTAATTGTTTGCATCTGATGCACAGTGGGACTGTTGATGACGCAGGCAGCAAAGTAGAGAGCGGAACCATGGGATATGTAGTTGATTTATATAGCACCAGAGTAAGTCTGTCTACTTTAGGTGTTTTTCAGCATTGTCATGGAAATGAATCCAAATCAAATCTGATGAAAACAGAAACCATGTTTTGAACCAGAGGGCAGAAAGTCTATCTTTGGACTAAATTTAGACGGATGTATCCGTATCTGGAGCTGAGATAATGACTGTTTGTCAGTGTGTTGGTCCCTGTAGACCACTGATTCCTGCTGCTCGGGTGTCTACTCATCCTGATGGAAGTGATTTAGGACACCAGACACGTCCCTATTACCGCTCCCAATGTAATCAGTGGTGTGTCCAGGCCAGGGGTGAGAGAGTTAATGTAGCTCCTCAATAGCCGAACCATTAGACCTGCTCTAACCCAATCACAGTCATCCAGCCCCTCACTGCCGCTCTCAGTATCCCTGCCACAGGGACTGTACCTGCCCCAGGGGACTGGACAGAGGGCTTCCAGACACACACACACACACATAAGACTGATGTCACTCACACACAGGAAGCAACAACATGAGTCATGGTCTAGAGGGAGTTAGAGAGTCAGGGCAGTGTCAGAGAGTGAAACACCTACAGTGCATTTCACAGCAGGTTGGTGGCACCTTACTTGGGGATAAGGGGCTCATGTTAATGACTGGAGCTTAATCAGTGAAATGGTATCAAATACATCAAACACATGGTTTCCAGGTGTTTGATGCCAATCCATTGGCTCTGTTCCGGCCATTATTACGAGCCATCTACAGGTGTAATACTGTCTCACCTTCCGTTGGTTGGCAGTATTGCCAAATAGGAGACTTTCAACCTGCCTATGTGTCTGTGTGTCTGTCTGTCTGTGTGTCTGTCCGTCTGTCCGTCTGTGTGTAATGGTCTGACCTCTGTCTCTGGTTCATCACGGTTCTCATGGAGCACTGAGAGCCAGTGATTTGTCTGGTTCTGTTAAATTAATCTGTGGAGTAATAACCCCTGTCATAAAAAGGGAACGTTTCCCAGATGGAAAAAGGTGCCCACTTGCCCAAATATGCCTTGTTCAGGGTGGCCTCAGACTTTACAACGTTAATGTGGGCACGAGGTATTGTAATGCTTTATTTTATGGTGCGTTTTCCCTGTATATGTTTTGAAATTAATTCAATTTTTTTATTTAACCCTTATTTTACCAGGAAAGTTGACTGAGAAAACATTCGCATTTACAGCAATTTTAGCTGGCGGGCAAGGTCAGGAAAATCACACCAGATACACTTTGCACGCAAACATCTCGTTTAATTCTGTAGTGTAAATTAGATTTATACCGTAGTAAAGTAGCCTGTCAATGTTCCACCTCTAGCAGCCTGTTGTACGGTATTGACTCTATACTAATTCAGAACATTGATTGAGAATCATTAAAGTTTAATGGGCCTGTAGGTTGGTAAGTTTTCAAACTGTAAATACCCCAGACAGATGATTACGATCTGATGTTCAGGCTCTGGTGAGTTTAATGTCTCTTCAGACTCAGATGCTTTAGCTAGATCCACGTCTCTTCTGACTCAACAGATGCTTTAGCTAGATCCACATGCTCCTAATATGTGATCTATCCAGTCCTCCTTCTTCTTCTCCCTCCGTCATACCAACCTCTCCCCTACACCTCACCCTTCACATCCAATTTCCCTCTCCCTCACCTCACTCCTTCTTCCTCTCCCACCTTTCCCACTCTTTCATCCAGGGCCGGCCCGTGGCATCGGTGGAATAGGCAAATGCTAGGGGCTGCGTCCATCCATAGGGGCGCGCAAATGAGTGAATATTTGTATATATTTTTTATTAACTATAGTAATATTATTTTAATACTATTAATTTGAAATATTACAAAAAATCGAAAGCCCCCACAACAACATAACTACATAGCTTATTAGGCCATATTTTCTGTGTTGCCCGCAGCGTCACCCCGGCCCGGTGCGTCAATCCCCCCCCCCCCCCCCAACTGCCGCTCTCACAGTTAGACTTACCTGATTGTGAGGGATGGGCGAAGTGGTGAGTAAAACTGAAGGTGAAACATGGTAAATTAGCATCAGTAGCCTACTTCAAACGATGTCAAAAAGACCAAAGCCCTCTGGTGCCCAGGGAAGAAAAAGAAGAAGAGAAGAGGAGGAAAAACGGGATAAGGACAGAGGTAATGTGATGTGATTAAATAATATTGTATCTAATTGCATAGTAGTTACCGTTAGAGCAGTGTTACTACTAGTAGGCTGGACAATAGAACGAGTCAAAATTCACCCAAACAACAAAAACAGCAAAAGAACGTTGGCTAAGCTGGAACACTAGCGCGAGCCCATAGCAAATTAATGGAATCGAACGTTCGCAGAGGCTGTTTTGACTGGAGTGATGCTTAGAATTCCATTTCGCCTAAATGGCACAAAAAAAATTCTAAATTTTTATTTGACCACTACAATCTGTTCGTCGGAAACAACTCGTATGGAAAGTAAACATCCGCACCTCGATGGTGTCAACTGTGCTTATGTCGGCGTAATGAGAAAGTAGGGAAGAAATGAAAAATTCTGACTATTTCTGGTCTAGTGATCGATGACAACCGAGCTCGCTGCCCAGACTTACATAATTACAAAGAGGAGATTCTCCTGATTAAAATGGTTCCCGACTTGAAAAAATCTAAATATACACATTGTGAGATATTTGGTGAAATAGACAGACATATCTATATTTCCCTATAGGAAACAATGGGACGACCTCAGAGTTCTATGAGCATTTTTTTGTTGTTGTTTACATTTTAACTACAAACAACGTGGACAGGTCTCATTGCCAACAATAGCAAAGCAGGCATTGTGACGTAGAACAATAAACTGGGAATAGAATGTTTGGAAGGCGAGTTGGTGCCACGGTGCTCAATAAAACTAATAGGAGCTGGCAGGGTGAAAAATGCCCTAAAATAAGGTCTGTTTTTTAGTGATTACTTCAAAACTACGGCAAGCAGCTGGGAGGCATGGTCATATTATGAAACTGGGCTCCACGGCGGATGCAATGAAGTAGTTTTTATCCGAAAAAAGCATTGTAAAAAATGTAATGTGTCCAGCCTACTACTAGCTAATTTACTTTGGGAAATACACTTTTTCTTTCAAGTGTGCTGCACAAACCATCCATTGTCTGCCTCAAGAAACCAGGCATAGGCCTACATTTTATTGACATCTTAGCGAGTCTAGTTAGCCAATGTTAGCCCTGCTTGTAAAAGTCAATTAAAATGCTTTTCCTTTCCCATCCCCTTTTGTAATTAATAGTTGTAAGCCTTTGCATTTTCATTATTGATTAGTCTTATATGTATTATAGCAAACAGCATGCTAGAGAAGTGCTCATTGAATACATGTTTTGCGCATGAATGCTAGGTGTAATTACTCTTACGCTATTTTTGTTTAGGCTATAATGTGGCTTAGGTGCTATTATTGTATAGTTTCACCATCAGCAGCTTTATTATTAATATAATGTAACACCCAATGGCCACATATACTCCTCTTCACTCTTCAGATGCACTTTTGAAATACTTGAATCCCATCCCTGCAAGTCCTGGGCCACCTGCAGACACCTTCTCTACCTCAGCACAGCCCAGCGATGCAGCATCAGGCATCTACAAAAAGGCTGCACCAATTGACCCTACTGACTGGCCATCTGTTTTAACTGATAAGGTAAGAACAGAGTTAGTTCTCAGAGGACCGTATCAAATAAAAAACTGTTTCACGTTTACGAAACAAAAAGACGGGAGAAGGTGTCAGCATGACTTAGTCAATGGAGAAAAAATAAAAAGAAGCTGGCTCAAAAAAGAATGATAGTTTGTATTGCTTCTGCAGCAAAATGTTTTCTCAGAGAGATTTCAAGTTGAATAGAGAAGGACTAAGGGATTGGAAAAATGCAAGCCACTTGCTCAAGGCCCTTGAGGATAGCCAGGAGTACAATACACACATGGCAACATGGAAGGGATTGGAGGTCCGCCTTGTAACGGGGCTAACAATAGATAAGCAAGAAATGGCATTCGCTGAGGCTGAGAGAAACAGGTGACGTGACGTCTTACCAGATTGGTGGCAATAATTCAGTCCTTAGCTGAAAGAAACATGGCTTCAAGGAGATCCACAGACACATTAAACAAACCAGACAATGGCAATTTTCTCAAAGAGGTGAAGCTTATGGCCAAATTTGATCCAGTAATGAAGCAGCATGTTGATAGGGTGGAAAGTTGAGCTGGCAGTCACACACATTATCTGGGCAAAATAATCCAAAATGAACTGATAGACTCCATCAGCGCAAAAATACTGGAAAAAATAGTGGAAGAGATCAAAACATCAAAGTATTTCTCCATTATTTTAGATTGCACCCCTGATCTGAGTCATAAGGAACAGCTCTCTGTCATTCTCAGGATTGTGTTACTGGAAGACATACCACAAATTAAAACACATTTCATGGGCTTTCTTGTGGCAGAGGAGTCAACAGGGGAAAGTTTGCCATCTCATCCTCAAAAGGCTGGAGGAGCTGAACATCCCGTTTGATGACTGCAGAGGACAGTCCTATGACAACGGCGCCTACATGAAGGCTAGGCTGCTTCAACAGAACTCAAGAGCCTTTTTTGTATTTATAATTCATTTTATGTCACTTGTTTCTTTAATACTGTTTTTATTTTGTGGGTTTTTTGTTTCTAAGTAAAGAAAATCTCAAAGACAAAAACGTTATGCAGTTTCTGTGTGAGTGTATGAACACAATGATCGGTGGTGGAATTGGCTGCGATGCAAGGGGCACCAGCTACAATCTTGCCTAGGGCACCAAATTGGTCAGGACCGGCCCTGCTTTCAATGAGCAATCCCAGAACAGGCTCGGTACTGATCGACAGGACCGCCGGACAGATGGCCATACACAATTAGCATCAGTAAGCACACCTGATGGCCCATGGGGACGTAGATGAGTGGTCTCTGTGAGTCATCAGCCCATCCCAAGGGTCCCTTCCACACAACCCACCAGCATGACTGCCACTGTGAGAGAGTGATGGTAAAGAGTAGATGCAGAGTGAGGGAGGAGAGAGAGTGACATAAAGTATGTGAGAGTAGGGTAGGGGAGTACAGATGGAGTGAGAGTGTGAGGGACAGGGGGAGTGAGAGGGGAAGAGGAGATGTAAGGAGAGGAGGAATATAAATGGAAAGAGTGAGGGAGGAGAGGAGTTGTGAGTATGTGTTCCAGCATGATGACTGAACCCAGATCAGGTGCACAGGATCAGGTGTTTCCTCCAGGGAGAAGAATACTTAATATAATTCCACAGGAGACACAGAGTGCTGTCTCTCTGGAGACTTTCTCTCTCCCTTCTTCTCTTTTACCCCCTCTCCCTCTTTTCCCCTGTTCACTCTCATCCTCTCTAGGGGTGGCAGAGATATAAGCTGTAATCTTCAGATGAAGAGGTCAGTTGGCGATGCCAGCTTCTAGGAAGGAAGCTCCCGGTGGTACATGTTTTCTTGGGACCTCCTCAGTCTCTGTCAAGCAAAATCTTGACCCTGCACCTAAACCAACGGACACACACATGATTAGATAAGACCGTACTGCACTGAAGAATGGAGCATGGAGACCGAGGAGGATGAAGTAGCCCTAGACAGATAGTAAATAAAGAAGGAGTTCTGTGGAGAATAATGTTCTTAAGGTACAATGTGTGGTGAATCAATGTTTTTGATTTATTCCATTTGAGATTTATTAGGATCTTCATTAGCCGACGCCAATGTCGAAAGCTAGTCTTACTGGGTGCCGACACATAACGGAAAAGACATTACAGACAAAAGTTAACCTTAATGGGTTAATAACTGCACTCGTGAGATGTAGCTAGCTATCTGATGTACATGATGATGTCAATGTCCCCTGACCCTGTGTCTATTGTTTACAGCTGAGGCCACTCGTAGCAGCTGCTGGCCAGCCGGCTTTGTCTCACCTCGTTATGCAGATGAGCTCTGGCCCTCTTCAGGCCTAGAGTGGTCCAGTCGTGACGCGCAGGGAGGGCAGAGGGGAGGGAGAGATGGCTATCTGTCTGTCACTCAGCCAAGGGCACTGTCTATGTCTCTCTCTCTCTCTCTCCCGCTTTCTCTGTCTCTCGTTTTCCCGCTCACTCCCTCTCTCACAAACACAATCACACACACGCTCTCTCTCTCTCTCTCTCTCTCTCTCTCTCTCTCTCTCTCTCTCTCTCTCTCTCTCTCTCTCTCTCTCTCTCTCTCTCTCTCTCTCTCTCTCTCTCTCTCTCTCTCGTTCTTCCATAGTGTAGTCGTGACGTGCGGGTGCGTCATGTCCGTCATGTCATTCAGCCAGGGGTCCTTTCAGAACAGTCTAAAGCCACTCATACAGGGGCAGGCCATTTACAACATATACCCTCTTCTCCAAGGCCTTTATTCCTTACAAGGACTTGTTTATTTGGGTGACTCACACACCTGTTCCCTTGTCTAGTCCCATCGCCTGTACACCAGCCCTGGCTCCAGTCACATATACCCCAGTTTCTTTCTCCAGCTTCAGCCCCAGTCCCAACTTCACCTCCAGCCCCAACTCTGGGCGTCTAGCAACCAGGTTTTATTGATGTGTCCACGGTCACAGTACTGTAGTTCATCCATTCTCTATTGTCGTCTATGGGTTTTCCTGCCCAGTGGCTGTTGTAATAGAGGCAGGGTTGCAGCATGTGCTGTATGTCTTCTAGTGTTTTGTTTGTGCTCCCTCTTCCTTCAGGATTTCCATTGCTCACCCATCGTTCCAACATGTAATCATATGGTGTGTGAATGCTGCTGTGGTGCCACTGATTTTCTTGAACAGTGAAATTGAGGAAAACACATGGAGTCCTTTTCAGAGTTGAGTTTCATTGGTTTTAAAGGTCTTGGTCGACACAGTGTGATGCCATACAGGATATACTAGCAGTCAGTCAGATCTGCTGGCGCTGTAAAAGTTTTACACTGGGAATGTAACACAGGCCTGTAGTGTGTGCGTGTGCGTGTCTGTGCCTGGTTAGCAGACTGTAGTAAACACAGTGGAATGTGTCAATATTCATAACATGTATGAGAGCTGCTAAAAAAGCCATGGCAGACATTTTGGGATCAACCTCACCTGTCATTTATGAGACATTTATAACTGTCATTTACCAGACGGTTTTATTCAAAGGGACTCGTATGAACTGTATATATATATATTCAGTATGTGTGACCCATGCAGGAATCGAGCCCACAACTCTGTCATTGCTCCACTAATCTTTACCAAAACCACCTGCAGTTGAACGTGTTGTATTTTCACACAGGGAAGTGTTGGATAAGGCAGATATGTGTGAACCACAGAAACACCAACCCCATCAACCCCATGGTTGCAATTACCTTCACGCTAAGTATTTCTATGAGCAGCATGAATGTGCCATTATTTCTTAATGGGCTTGGAAGGCCTTGCAACCCTCAGGGGGGGTAACTAGCAAGGCATCTAGACCCTGTTTAGCAGCCAACACTTCCAGATCCAATGTGTGTGTGTATGTTTCTGTGTGCTTGTGTGTGTGCCCATGCAAACACAGGTGTGCGTGTGTGCGCACATCCGTGTGTGTCTGCATGTGAGTCTGATCATATAGCATCCAAAAGTGTTAAAGTAGCCCTGTACTCCCCCCCCCCCCCCCACCCCCCCCAAAACCTGACCAAGAGTTAATGAATCTATGCCAGGAGTCTAGCAGCAGCCTCCCCCCTCTCCCTCCCTCCTATAAAGTGTCAGGGTTTCAGGCTTCAGGCCCAATTCGCACTGGAGCAAGGAGGCCTGATGAGGGTCCAGGGGATTGGCTGGCAGCGTCTGTCATCCAATTCCATGTCCAGTTGGCCTTTCTCTACAATAACAGGTAGTGGAGGGCGTATGTGAGCTCTAGGCCTCACTTCATTCCAAAATATTTTGTAACATTGTAGCTTTTGCCCTCGTTCACTTCATTTTGTAGATCTGAGATGACTGGAATGATGAAAGGGGAGGGAGTAACTATCTGGAAAGAAATGCAGCCCAAGACTAAGGTCTATCTGGTATGAAATGCAGCCCAAGACTCAGGTCCATGACTGGTCTTTTCCAGAGAGAGAGGAGAGGAGTGATGGACTATCTGGGGTTTCGCTGAAATACAGGGGTAGTTTATAGTGTCTAACGCCCTGAGAATGAGTCTGGAAAGAGGCAGTACATTCCCTGCTTTATGTGTTGTGTTCAAGCTAAGTCAGAGGAGCGTTTGACTGTTATACTAATACAGCCCAGGGCACGTATTCATAAACCATCTCAGTGTATGAGTTCTGATCTAGGATCAGGTACCCACCGGTCCGTATAATCTTATTAATACAGTAGAAGCTGGCATTGCCTCTATGCTCCGTTCATCCGTTGTCATCCTCCCTGAGAGTTCTGTAATGTTCTATTTTTCTCTTTCTGTCTAAATTTTTAAAAAAATACGTTGAGAGAGAGTGTTAGTAGGAGGACATATCAGGCTCTCTGCCTGCTCATTAGATTTTCTTCAGCTGTACACTCACCACTTACTCACCCCTCTTACAGTAGTCAGTGCATACATTTTCATACTGGTCCCCCGTGGAAATTGAACCCACAACCCTGGCTTTGCAAGCACTATGCTCTACCAATACATGACTCACACTGAGCCACACAGGACCCAGTTACTCTGTTACTGGTAACTTGTTTAGAAACTAGATGGTTCTGATTGCTCAGTTGGTTAGAGTGTGGTGACTAGTACACGGCCTCTATGCATCTGTAGTAACACTGGAGTATAGTGGATTTGATTCCTTAGTGGGCTACTGTATCATGTCAACTGTAAGTCACTTTGTATAAAAGTGTCTCCTAAACGGCCCTATTATTTATATGATACATTAAAGCTGTCCCTGGATAAAACTGGAAACAGTTTAAAATCCTGAACCATGGAAAGGAACACTGCTCAATTTCAAATGCTACTTCTCTAATGATTTTACCAGAGAACTCAATAAAATTAAAGGTACAGCCTCGGGCTATTTTTACTTAAAGTTGCTCTGCTGCACCTCTAGGAAAACAGCCCAGCCAGACCATAATATAACATATAGACCTGCAAGTCTTTAATGGAAGCCCAGGAAAACAGCCATAAACAATGTTGACGTTTGAGAGAAGTCTTTGACAGATGAGAGAACCTCAAAGCTGTCGGCCATAGCCTACAGTGTAGACTTGGTTAACTTAATGGGTACTTGGCTGAGACTCACAATCCAACCACGGAGAAGATCAGGTGGTTCTCTCTTTGATCATTAGTCTCTCTGTATGTTTCATGCTATTATAACCTATGTATTTATATTGTAATATATAAATATAACGCAGCTAACTACAGTGTGGTTACAGAGGGAGTGAACACATACAGTATGTGGACTGGAATTGAGTAGACACAACACCTGTCTAGTTAACCAGGATGTTGAGTGGTGGTAGAGGGCATGACTGTTGTTGAGTTGTCATTAGTAGGGGTTAGGATAAGGGGACTCAGGACAAAGACACAGATTGAGGTCACTGTTATTGAGGGAGGGAGACGACTACAGTAGCATCCTCTCCTACTTTCATACGTTAGAGGACGAGAGAGTGGGAGAGCCAAAAAACACCCAGAGAAAAAGGATCTGAATGATCCTTTTATAGATAAATAATGTTTCCCCTGACTCTCTCTCTCCATCATTGAAAAGTTGAAGTGTTAAAATAATCATGGTTGAGTTTGTGGCTCAATGGGAATCTGAGTGAGGACCCCACCAATAAGAAGTGTTACGTAATGTTACTATATGTAACATACAGCCAGCCGTCCATAGACACAGTCAGCTAGTAAGCCAGTCAATGCAGGACTCATTCTCAACAGCTGAGTTGTCACCCCATCAGACTGTACACTAATAATACTAGGACACCTCTCGTGTAATACTAGGACACCTCTCGTATAATACTAGGACACCTCTCATATAATACTAGGACACCTCTCTTATAATACTAGGACACTTCTCTTATAATACTAGGACACCTCTCTTATAATACTAGGACACCTCTCTTATAATACTAGGACACCTCTCTTATAATACTAGGACACCTCTCTTATAATACTAGGACACCTCTCTTATAATACTAGGACACCTCTCTTATAATACTAGGACACCTCTCGTATAATACTAGGACACCTCTCTTATAATACTAGGACACCTCTCGTATAATACTAGGACACCTCTCTTATAATACTAGGACACCTCTCTTATAATACTAGGACACCTCTCTTATAATACTAGGACACCTTTCGTATAATACTAGGACACCTCTCTTATAATACTAGGACACCTCTCTTATAATACTAGGACACCTCTCTTATAATACTAGGACACCTCTCTTATAATACTAGGACACCTCTCTTATAATACTAGGACACCTCTCTTATAATACTAGGACACCTCTCTTATAATACTAGGACACCTCTCTTATAATACTAGGACACCTCTCTTATAATACTAGGACACCTCTCTTCCCTGCAAGCAGAAACTGTAATTAGAAACAATGTTACTGATTTTAGAGGGACTCGTTCCCCTTTGATGCAAATCAGTTAAAACCGTTAGAATATTCAAGCTACTGTATGTTTCAGTCAGTTTGTGGTTTCCCTCTTCCCCTGCCTTAAGATGAAGATTTTGCCAGGGAAAAGTAGTCTCTGTAGTGTGTCCAAAATGGCAATAATTCTGTGATGTTGATCCTGAGATGCTTCCTGTCTGGCGATGCGAGTGTAAATGAGCCTGCACTTAGCATGGCGTGCCTTCGGGGGGAGGTTAGTGTGTGTGTTTGCATGTGTATGTTAGTACTGTGTGTTGTCTATTTGCTAATTAGAGTGATTAAAGTTTCAGCCTGGCAGAGGCCATTATGCTGTGCAGAAAGGCTCAGCACGCCCCAGCCTAAATGTGAAATTACATTACAACCTAGCCTTGTTGAACAAAATAGAAAGTGTTGGATAGAAGAATAGAAGGGAGGGAGGAAGGAGAGGGGGATGGAGGAAGGAGAGGGGGATGGAGGAGAGGGGGATGGAGGAAGGAGAGGGAGATGGAGGAAGGAGAGGGAGATGGAGGAATGTGTAGATGAAGCCAGCAAGCGTAAGTGATGCACTCTTTTCTTTTCTTCATTAGCACCGCCTCACATTTATTTTTAGCCCTCGGCAGAGAGGG
This sequence comes from Thymallus thymallus, assembly GCA_023634145.1. Lineage (NCBI taxonomy): Eukaryota > Metazoa > Chordata > Actinopteri > Salmoniformes > Salmonidae > Thymallus > Thymallus thymallus. The sequence continues at coordinate 14,042,421 of CM042421.1, read as the reverse complement.
GGAAGAGGAGGAGGAGGAGAGGAAGAGGGAGATAGTGGAGTATGATAGAGAAGAAAGCTCAAAAATACTCTAATGCAGTAGCAGACAGTAGTAGACAGTAGTAGATTGTAGTAGACTGCAGTAGACTGCAGTAGACTGTAGTAGACTGTAGTAGACAGTAGGAGACTGTCGTAGACTGTAGTAGACAGCAGTAGACTGTAGTAGACTGTAGTAGACTGTAGTAGACAGTAGGAGACTGTAGTAGACTGTAGTACACTGTAGTAGACAGTAGTAGACTGTAGTAGACTGTAGTAGACAGTAGACAGTAGCAGACAGTAGTAGACACTAGCAGACAGTAGTAGACTGTAGGAGACAGTAGTAGACTGTAGGAGACTGTAGGTGAATGTCCTCTAAAGTGGTGTCTCCCTCTCTTCTCCAGATGATGTCACAGCCTGAATGGGACCACAAGAGGGGTACCCGGGGATCCCAGGTAGGACAGAGAGGGGGAGTTGGGGAGAGAGGGGGAACCTGCTTCTTTTTCTAACCCTTTATTGAATGAACACTTCAGAACAGTATAGAGAGGGGGAGGGAGGAGAGGGGGAGGAGATGGGTAGGAGGGGGAGAAAGGATGGGGGATACTACTTCTTTCTCTAAACGTATTGAATGAACACTGACTGAGCGAGAAATCGATAATGCTTCTTCTCACTTCTCCACCTGACTGACAAGGGCTTGCGTGCGTATCCCTTCCTCTCCTCCTTTCCTCCTCTCCCCCTCTCTACCTCCCCCTCTCCCCCTCTCTATCTCCCCCTCTCCCCCTCTCTACCTCCCCCTCTCCCCTGGTCATACGGGGCTACTGCTGTCACAGTCTGGTCAGGAAATACTTAAATACTTTTCTTTAGGTGGCTGGTTTTCCTTCAAGACCCAGGCAATTACGGAGCAATATAAAATGGCATGCCTAGACAATGATCTAAGGTCAGTTTGTGGTTTTCTCCCCTAGTGGTTAAGGTTAGGATTAGTGGAAGGGTAAACTAACCCTAGATCTGTGTCAACCTCAGTAACTGAAAAGTTGGTGGTTCGAATCCCTGAGCCGGGAAGGTGGGAAAATCTGCCGTTCTGCCCTTGAGCAAGGCAATAAACCCCCGTCAACAACTGCTCCCTGGGCGCCGATAGCGTAGATCAAGGCGGCACCTCTCTGATTCAGAGGGGTTGGGTTAAATGTGGAAGACACATTTCGGTTTAAATGCATTCAGCTGTGCAACTGGCTAGTGTTCCCTTTTCCTTCCCTTAGTTGTTATTAGAGATGATGATAATGCTACAGGCATAGAGTAGGATATTATGTAACTCTATAGACTGCAGTAAATGGTGAATAACTGGAGATTATTGTAGAGTGATTTTGATAATTGGCTCAGAGGTTGTGAAAAGGACAGATAAGAATTGTGTGTAAGATACTGTAGATCAAGTATCTTATTTCTGGAAAGATCTCTATGACACATTGGCTTACACACTCAGTCACGTACGCACACAAGCACACACGCACTCACACAAAATGTATTGCCCTTTACTGCAGCTCTGTGTTTGCCACAGGGTCCTGATAGGACTGTGTGTTTTTTCATTTCTAAAATCTTTGCTAAAGTCTCTCTATAGTGTAAAGACATGCTGGCACTGTAGGATACATTCAGACTCATTACAGTTTGTAAGGGAAGCAAGGCCTTTACACACATACACACTGACAGACACGCACACTCTGATCGAACAGTCATTCACAACCTTCCACAATGTGTCGTGTCTGTGAGAGATTGGGTTGGCAGGAGGAGAATGTATTGAGCCCCTGTAGAATCTGGAGGCTTGGTTCTGATAGCAGGAACAATGACACTAGCACTGGCTGAACGATGTGTGTGAGTGTGCATAAACACGTGCATGAAACATCTTGGTTCTTTACCTCTCATGGATTTTATAGGGAGACATTACAAAACATTTTCTAACAATGGAAACGTGTGTAAAGAGGTAAATATTGGGACATTGACATTATTCCACTCTTGTCCCATCTTTGGAATGGGAGTGTGTATATGTGTGTATTTTAGTTCAGCAAGAGCAGGTCTCAGGGGAAGAGAAGAATGTATCACTCATCTCACAGTGTCTCTTCAGTCCCTGATATGAATGCTCGGCTATGAAAAGCCAACTGACATTTACTTCTGAGGTGTTGATCTGTTGACCCTGCTGGTCATCTATGAACGTTTGAACATCTTAAAGAACGACCTTGCCTAAATGACCATGTACACTTATAATCACCACCTGGGACTGCCAGAAGAGGACTGGCCACCCCTCGGAGCCTGGTTCCTCTTAGGTTCCTGCCTTTCTTTTTTCTTAGCCACTGTGCTTCTACATCTGCATACATTTTTCTTTGGGGTTTTGGGTTGGGTGTCCAGCCAGGTCACTCGAGATCCAAGGCGATATTAGACGTTCATCCAGGTCCCCGGGATTTTGGGAGATGCCTTCAAAACTGGCCACTAGGGGCAACAGTAAGCACTATTACCATTAAGTAGGCTTGCGGCTTGCTAGGGTGTTGTTGATGGGGATAGGGGATTGGTGTAAACCGTGAGCTCTGGCTCCAAGGGTCGCATGTTCAATCCTAGGCATTCTTTTTTTATATACACTACCTTTCAAAAGTTTGGGGTCACTTAGAAATGTCTTTGTTTTTTAATGAAAAGCAACGTTTTTGTCCATTAGAATAACATCAAATTGATCAGAAATACAGTGTAGACATTGTTGTAAATGACTATTGTAGCTGGAAACTGCAGATTTTTTATGGAATATCTACATAGGCGTACAGAGGCCCATTATCAGCAACCATCACTCCTGTGTTCCAATGGCACGTTGTGTTAGCTAATCCAAGTTTATCATTTTAAAAGACTAATTGATCATTAGAAAACCCTTTTGCAATTATGTTAGCACAGCTGAAAACTTTTGTGCTGATTAAAGAAGCAATAAAACTGGCCTTCTTTAGCCTAGTTGAGTATCTGGAGCATCAGCATTTGTGGGTTCGATTACAGGCTCAAAATGGCCAGAAACAAATAACTTTCTTCTGAAACCTGTCAGTCTATTCTTGTTCTGAGAAATGAAGGCTAAAACTGAAGATCTCATACAACGCTGTGTACTACTCCCTTCACAGAACAGCGCAAACTGTCTCTAACCAGAATAGAAAGAGGAGTGGGAGGCCCCCGGTGCACAACTGAGCAAGAGGACAAGTACATTAGAGTGTCTAGTTTGAGAAACAGACGCCTCACAAGTCCTCAACTGGCAGCTTCATTAAATAGTACCAGCAAAACACCAGTCTCAATGTCAACAGTGAAGAGGCGACTCCGGGATGCTGGCCTTCTAGGCAGAGTTGCAAAGAAAAAGCCATATCTTCCTCTGTCCAGTGTCTGTGTTCTTTTGCCCATCTGAATCTTTCCTTTTTATTGACCAGTCTGAGATATGGCTTTTTCTTGGCAACTCTGCCTAGAAGACCCGCATCCCGGAGTTGCCTCTTCACTGTTGACGTTGAGACTGGTGTTTTGCGGGTACTATTTAATGAAGCTGCCAGGCTTTATATATGCACTGCCATGCTCTCAACAGTCTAACGTGGCTTCCTCTCCTCAACTCCTCTGCTCATTTCCTCTCCTTCATCACTCCTTCTTATTCATTTTTCACTCATAAGAAAGAGTTGTACTAGTGAAAACAAATACCTGGTGAAAGCCTTGTCCTATTGCTCTCAGATTTGTCTTCAGTGTCACTGCAGATGAAAGAGAGCGTACACGAGGAGTGGATGAAGCCACTTTAGACTACTGAGACCCGTCCGTGATGTGTGGGTAGCACTGTACTAATGCAAATAACCCACTTCTATTATTTCCAGTCTTTTCCCACTATTAATAATACAAGGGAAATACGTAGGAGGGGATGACGCGTTGTTGCGTCCAATTTAACCCAAACAACTATTTTTGTTTAGGACTCACTTTGCTCTTTGCCCCAGAGTCTCCTAGCAACAGGCTATTTTCTATATAAATGCTTCCTGTCTGTCTGCCCACCTCGGCACAGCGACAAGTGGAGGAGCACCTAGGATTCTCTTGGCTGATGCAGGAGCAGGCGAGGGCCAGAGGGTGGTTGGGACTGACTGCATATGTGGTACAGTGGGGCAGAGGAGAGAAGGGTGTGAGAGAGAAAGGAAAAGAGAGAGAGAGAAAAGAGGAGAGGAGGAGGGAGGACAGACACCATAGGAAGACAGCTACTGCGGCTGAGAGGAAGAGATAGGAGTCGGCCATCGGGTGTTGGGCGTTGGGCATTGGTCGCTGGTTGTGTGCATTGTGGCTATGATGTAGAAGGGGTACACATCGGGCACCATGAGACGCTATTGGGAGACCACTCATCCTCCCAAACAGGTGGGCTCTTTACCCCTGTGTATGTTGTGAGTCAGCGTGTATGTTTTCATCTGTGTACACTGTAATTTATTTTGAGTTGATTCAGCTAATTGTTATTTAGTAACTGGTTCCACAGGCTTTTATAGTTTACTCAACTTTTCGGTCAAAGTGTTACCTGAACATAACATTTTTGATTGGCCAAAACTTAGCTCCAACTTTTGTTAGGGACACCCACAAATTCAAGTAGTGCTTTTAACAACAAATTGTTATTCAAAATGTCCTCAGCTGGGATTTGAACTCACAACCTCTGGGTTCATGTCTTTCTAATCTTCCCGCCACACCACCATGTCTGTGTCGATGACTGATTTCACCTGTATTCCTATACTTTGCACGTCAAAGTTAATTTCAGGTCTGTTAAAAGTACACTCAAGAAAAACAATTGTATTTATCATGGTGATTAAGGATCAACATTAAAACAGAAAAGCCTAAAGTAAGTAAATATGTTAATCAAATCAATGATGGGAGAATAGTCAAATATCTGACACAGACATGGTGGCATATTAGGAAGATAAGAATGCTGTTAACTCAGTTAATTTAACCATGCAAATATGAATTTACTTGTACATTTAACCAGACTGTATATTAAGTAAACTTATATCATACGCGCATTTATCTATTTAAGTGTCTTTCTCTGCCATCGACCTGTATAGTTAACCATGCAAATATTTTTTTATTTATATCAACGTGCAATAATTGTAGCATTTTTTCTTCTAACACTCTATAACAATGTATAGTGTACATATTCAGTCATTCACTCATACTATGCAATGCGTTTCTATAGCTTTTTGCAGACTTTTTATACTTTTTCATACTGCCACGCTATGTATTATGTATCGTGTATCTGTCTTTTGTGCATTTTGTTCTGGCATTTTGCACCTGCCCTGTGTTTTTCGTAGCTGCTTGATAAAGTAATTTCCCCACAGGGATCAATAAAGTACCTATCTATCTATCTATCTATCTAACCAAGAGGTTGTCAGTTCAAATCCCAGGTAAGGAAATGTTGAATAATAATTACTGTGTAAATGAACATACTCAATGTGTGTCAGATATGTAAGTTGAAAACATTGTATCTTAACAGAATTGTGGGTGTCCCAAATATTTGCCTACGTTTTCTCAAGTTGGAGCTAAGTTTGGGCCAACTAAAATGTTTAAGTTCAGGTATCACTTTGACTGAAAAATGTAGTAAACATAAAAAGGCTGTGGAACCAGTTACTAAATAATTATTAGTTTAATCAACTAGATTAGTGTATACAGAGTGTTGTTGACTGTAGGAATAGTGCAGAGCAGGGCTCTCCAAACCTGTTCCTTGAGATCTACCAACCCTAATCTAGCACACCTGAATCTAATGATTAGCTGGTTGATAAACTGAATCAGTTTAGTTACAACTGGGGTTGGATTGGAAACCTATAGGAGGGTAGCTCTCCAGGAACAGGGTTGGAGAACCCTGGTGTAGAGTACTGTGATAATGTTGTTTTAGACTATTGTTGACTGTAGTAATAGTGTAGAGTACTGTGGTAATACTGCATTTGAGTAACATGTACTGTAGTTATAGTGTAGACTAGAGTACTATGGTAATACTGTATTAGAGTATTGTTGACTGTAGTAATAGTGTAGAGTACTGTAGTAATACAGTATTCGAGTATTGTTGACTGTAGTAATAATGTAGAGTACTGTAGTAATACAGTATTAGAGTATTGTTGACTGTAGTAATAGTGTAGAGTACTGTAGTAATACAGTATTCAAGTATTGTTGACTGTAGTTATAATGTAGACTAGAGTACTGTGATGATACTGTATTAGAGTATTGTGTACTGTAGTAATAGTGGGGTGCTGCAGTGAGGAGGTCAGCCAGTCTGTAACTGTCGGGCTGTTCACTCTCCACCTGGCTAACACAGTTCTGCCTGTGGACCCAGCTCACCATCTGTACACACACGCATACATGGAGGCACGCACGCATGAGCACACACACACAAACACACACACACACATGCATGCATGTACAACCACACACACTCACACATAACACACAACCGCGTTTACGCCTGAACTGGTCTCATGTGCCTTTCAGTGTCTCTTGAGGAGGAGAAAGGATGAAGAAGAATAGAGGAAGAGAACACGTCCCGTTTGGATGGCAAGAACAAAAGCTGCTTTCTAGTGTACTGGAAAACGGATTCCTCTCATTTGCATAGCTTTCTTCCTCTATATGCAGTTTTAAGCCTGTATGCAGGATCACATAGGTAAACTCCAGTATTATATAGTTACTGTGAGATAAAGGCCTGGGTTTACAGTACATGCTTCTTTTACAACCCTAAAGCTGTTCAATCAATGACAGATATTGACACGCTGTTCCCTTGGGTCTCTCCTGTGTGTGTGTGTGTGTGTGTGTGTGTGTGTGTGTGTGTGTGTGTGTGTGTACTCAGTGACTCCACTCTGTGTTCTTGGTCGGTTTGCGATCGGTGTTCAAACCCATCAAGATCAATACTTCTCTACTCCCTGACCTCTGTCTCCGCTATAACTGTTCCCACTGTCACTTGACTGGCCTTAATACACACATACTCACATAAAGACGTTACGCACAGACACACACTCTCTACTTGTTATCTACAGTATCTTTCTCTCTCTCTCTCTCTCTCCCTCACACCCCCCCCCCCCCCCCCCCCTCCCCTTCTCTCTCCTAGGGACATTAGCCAGCCTCACAGTCCATTACTGCCAGGTAATGGTTGAATGTCACAACCACAGGATGTCGTAAAGACCTAAGTGAAGAGAACTCTAATGGGTTTTGTTCAGGTTGAGCTGATTTCACACAGCAATTGAGATAGGCCACGTCTCAAATGGTTCCCTATTCCCTATATAGTGCACTATGCACTACAGTACATAGGGGATAGGGTGCCACTTGGGGCGCATAGCCTAGCTGTTCCACATGTATCTGTATCAGAGCATCAGGCCACTTTGAGGAATCAATTAGCTCTCTCTTTCTGCATTGCTGTTAAATCTGTTTGGTGAGTCAGTCATCGGGGTTGCAATGTGTTTGAGGAGTTAATACGAGGTGTTTAAATAAGCAAGAGGATCATGATGAATGAATGAACCCCATGTAGCTCGATTGGTAGAGCGTGGCGCTTGAAACGCCAAGGTTGTGGGTTTGATTCCCACGGGGTACCCGGATGAAAAATGTATGCACTCACTACTGTAAGTCGCTCTGGATAAGAGAGTCTGCTAAATGATTAAAATGTAAATGAATAATTTGTACTGTTTACATAAGTTTCTGTACAGCAATGGGACACTGGTGTTTATCCCTCTTTCAACTCTCTGTAACCGCTATAAAACATATTTCAAAGTGTTGTTTTTAAATCTGTGTGTGTGCACTCCACTGCTAAAGAGAGAGAGAAATAGAATGAATGTGTGTGTACTCACGTGGCTGTCTGTGTATTTATTTATCTGGTATTGCTCATCTGATCACACAGCAGTTTGACCTGAGAATGTGGGAAATGTCCGTCCTGTGATCTGCTGCGCTCGTTGTTTATGATACTGCTCTGTTTACCGAACACTGAGAGGGAGTATTATTGGAGGCCGACAGAGACATTAGAGATAGAGAGAGGGGAGAGATATGGAGTGAGCGGAAGCCTCCCACACAAAGGAGTTGCAAGATCTCCCGTCCACTTACCCTCTCTCCTCTCACTCACGCTCTAAATAAATCACTCAATATAGAGTTACTGTGCGCTCTCTTCCGTTTGGCCACATCTAACCCTGAAGCTTGTGATAAAACACACAGACACAAAGTCATAAAACCAACTAGGGCTGTGTCTCAATAATCTATAGTGGCTTCCTCTCCTTGTCTCCTCTCCATCATTTGCTCTGACCTTATTGCACAGAATGGGTTAGTGATGCAGGTTGACATTTCTTGTCATGGAGGCAGAACTGAGCGATTTCGCCTTAGATAGGCCAGCTGCAAAGTCAAAGTAGTCTATATTGTAAACATTTATGAAAACAAAAATGTGCTTTTTGGTCTTAATTTAAGGGTAGGGTTAGTCATTATGGTTAGCAGTGTGGTCAAGGTTATGCTTAAGGTTATGTTTAAAATGAGATGTTATGACTTTGTGGCTGTGCCAGCTAGTGGCCACACTGCAGAGCTGCCTCCAGAACGAGATTAATGAAGAAAAGCTAACCTGCTAGAGGGATATGGTGGATATCTACTAGGTTCATAATCCAGAACTTTCACATCAGTGCATACAGATGTAGGATCTTAATTTGATCACTCTTTTGTTGCTGAGAATTTTGTGTATACAAGTGTATACAAGCTTCGTGATTTACATATATTCAATGAAAACCCACACTAAGGCACGGTTATATTAACAGTATTGCACTTTTCATGTAGCATACTTTTGGCCAGCTAATAGCCTATCCAGCAATCAAGCAACATTATGGACAAAACGTTCAAATCCTGTTGCTGCAGGATTATTTTGCTATGAAAATATACTGTAGGTCAAATTAAGATCCTACATCTGTAGGAAGGAAAGTAGATATGGAAAGGAGACCACTTTAGTCAATTACAACTTGAGAACAAGTTGTAATTTACAACTGCGACCTGGCCAAGACAAAGCAAAGCAGTGCGACAAAAACAACAACAGAGTTACACATGGTATAAACAAACATACAGTCAATAACACAATAGAAAATGTATGTACAGTGTGTGCAAATGTAGTAAGATTAGGAAGGTAGGGCAATAAATAGGCCATAGTGGCGAAATAATGACAAATTAGCATTAACACTGGAATGATAGATGTGCAGATGATGATGTGCAAATAGAGATACCGGAGTGCAAATGAGCAAAAATAATAAATATGGGGATGAGGTAGTAGGGTGGGCTATTTACAGAAGGTCTATGTACAGGTGCATTGATCGGAAAGCTGCTGACAGCTGATCCTTAAAATTATTGAGGGAGATGGTAGTCTACAGCTTCAATGATTTTTGCAATTCGTTCCAGTCATTGGCAGCAGAGAACTGGAAAGAATGGCGGCCAAAGGAGGTGTTGGCTTTGGGGATGACCAGTGAAATATACCTGCTGGAGCACATGCTACGGGTGGGTGCTGCTATGGTGACCAGCGAGCTGAGATAAGGCAGGGATATACCTAGTAAAGACTTATAGATGACCTGGAGCCAGTGGGTTTGGCAACGAATATGTAGTGAGGGCCAGCCAACGAGAGCGTACAGGTCGCAGTGGTGGGTAGTATATGGGGCTTTGGTGACAAAACGGATGGCACTGTGATAGACTGCATCCAATTTGCTGAGTAGAGACTTGGAGGCTATTTTGTAAATTACATCGCCGAAGTCAAGGATAGGTAGGATAGTCCGTTTTACGAGGGCATGTTTGGCAGAATGAGTGAAGGAGGCTTTGTTGCGAAATAGGAAGGCGATTCTAGATTTAATTTTGGATTGGAGATGCTTTATGTGAGTCTGGAAGGAGAGTTTACAGTCTAACCAGACGCCTAGGTATTTGTAGGTGTCCACGTATTCTAAGTCAGACCCGTTGAGAGTAGTGATTATAGTCCGGTGGGTGGGTGCGGGCAGCATTCGATTGAAAAACATGCATTTAGTTGGTGAACCAGGCGGGGCAGTCATTTGAGAAACCAAGGCTGTTGAGTCTGCCGATAAGAATGTGGTGATTGACAGAGTCGAAAGCCTTGGCCAGGTCGATGAAGACGGCTGCACAGTACTGTCTTTTATCTATGGCGGTTATGATATTATTTAGTACCTTGAGCATGGCTGAGGTGCACCCATGACCAGCTCGGAAACCAGATTGCATAGCAGAGAAGGTACGGTGGGATTCGAAATGGTCAGTGATCTGTTTGCTAACTTGGCAATCGAAGACTTTAGAAAGGCAGGGCAGGATGGATATAGGTCTGTAACAATTTGGGTCTAGAGTGTCTCCCCCTTTGAAGAGGGGGATGACCGCGGCAGCTTTCCAACCTCTAGGGACCACAGACGATACGAAAGGGAGGTTGAACAGGCTACTAATAAGGGTTGCAAGCCCAGCAGATTTGTAGGGGTCCAGATTTTACCGCTCTTTCGAAACATCAGCTATATGGATTTGGGTGAAGGAGAAGCGGTGGGGGGGGGGGGGGTTCTTTGGCATGTTGCTGCGGGGGGTGCAGGGGTAGCCAGGTGGAAAGCGTGGCCTGCCGTTGCAAAATGCTTATTGACATTTTTGATTATCGTAAATTTATCGGTGGTGACAGTGTTTCCTAGCCTCAGTGCAGTGGACAACTGGGAGGAGGTGCTCTTATTCTCCATGGACTTTACAGTGTCCCAGAACTTTTGGGAATGACATCTACAGGATGCTAATTTCTGTTTGAAAAAGCTAGCCTTTGCTTTTCTAACTGACTGTGTATATTGGTTCCTGACTTCCCTGAAAAGTTGCATATCGCGGGGGCTATTTGATGCTAATGCAGTACGCCACAGGATGTTTTGTGCTGGTCAAGGGCAGTCAAGTCTGGAGTGAACCAAGGGCTATATCTGTTCTTAGTTCTAGATTTTTTGAATGGGGTATGCTTATTTAGGATTGTGAGGAAAGCACTTTTAAAGAACAACCAGGCATCCTCTACTGACGGGATGAGGTCAATATCCTTCCAGGATATCCAGGCCAGATTGATTAGAAGGGAGCGTTTGACAGTGATAAGCGGTGGTCGTTTGATGGCGGACCCATTACGGACGCAGGCAATGAGGCAGTGAGATCCTGGTTGAAAACAGAGGAGGTGTAGTTGGAGGGCAAGTTAGTCAGGATGATATCTATGATGGTGCCCATGTTTACAGATTTAGGGTTGTACCTGGTAGGTTCCTTGATCATTTGTGTGAGATTGAGGGCATCTAGCTTAAAATGAAGGACAGCCGGGGTGTTAAGCATATCCCAGTTTAAGTCACGTAACAGTATGATAGATGGGGGGCAATCAATTCACATATGGTGTCCAGGGCACAGCTGGGGGCTGAGTGGGGGCTGTAACAAACAGCAACAGTGAGAGACTTATTTCTGGAAAGGTGGATTTTTAAAAGTAGAAGCTCAAACTGTTTGGGCACAGACCTGGATAGTATGACAGAACTCTGCAGGTTATCTATGAAGCATGGTTTATTGTTGCTAACTACTTTCACAGATTCTCTTGAAATGGCTTCACTATGAAATATGAACGGTAGCAAAAACTCTCCTCTCAGTTGCAAAGGTGTGAAAGTGGTCAGAAAGAAACTCTACAGTTTGTGTTTTTGCAGTAATTCAGGGCAGGAAATACCAGATTGACTGTTGTGACGCTTTCCCTGAGCACTGTGTAATTGACCAAGACCGTTAGGTGTGTGTGTGTGTGTGTGTGTGTGTGTGTGTGTGTGTGTGTGTGTGTGTGTGCGTGTGCGTGTGCGTGTGCGTGTGTGTAATTGCCCAAGGCTGTGGAGAGTGATTCTTGGCGCTTGGAGCTGATTCTAATGACGTTGCTTACAGTAATTCCAGCTTTGCTCTGTACAGTAAAGAGCTCAGGATACTGCTTTGGTTGTGCCTTTACTAAACTAAACCTTATTCCCTTAACACTTAACAGGTCTGCTGAATGGTTACAGACCAGAAACGTAGAGTAGAGAGGAGATGAACAGTACTGAAAGGAAAGAGAAGTAAAATGATGTAAGGGGCCAGGCAGTTTGGAGAGCAGCCTGATCACTCGATTTTGGACGTTTGAAAAGGTCCTGAGAACGTCCAAAGTTTAAAAGCGATTGCCCAGCGCTGATGCTCGGAGCTGGAGCTCGCTGCTTTCAACACTGCCCCACCGCAGTTCACAATGCTCTAGCAAGCCGTGAGAATACTTGATGGTAACAGCGCATTGCTTTTAATTGTTTTGTTTTAAGCCTTCCCCAAACTATAGCCCTAACATTAACCAATCGGAATGAATGCCTAAACCCCTCAAACTCAACTCTGGACCTCAAAGCCAGTTCAATAATTGTTGGTTCATTGTTCCCCTCTAATCAGGGCCTGATTTAGACCTGGTACCTCAGATGGGTGCAATAAATGATCAGGTAGCACAGAAATAAAGCAGGCTATGGACCTTGTAGAATAAGAGTTGAATACCCCTGGCCTAAACTGTTAACCTTTGAGTTGTTTCTGTTTTAACCCTGTAAACACGCAGAATTAATGCTTCAAAAATAGACATTAAGCCATCATTTCGAAGGGAAACTATGAGATCTTGTTGCAGCAAGAGCAGCATGTTGACATTGACAGGCATCCATAATGGCTCCACTCTGCTCAGACAGGAGGTGCCCATTATTTTTTACAAGGCAAGTCATTTAAGAACAAATTCTTATTTACAATGACGGCCTACACTGGCCAAACCTGGATGACGCTGGGCCAATTGTGCGTCGCCCTATGGGACTCCCAATCACAGCCAGATGTGATACAGCCTGGATTTGAACCAGGTACTAAAGTGACACCTCTTGCACTGAGATGCAGTGCCTTAGACCGCTGCGCCACTCAGTCTGCTCTGAAACAGCATGGATGACCTTTTGGCATGAAGCATGTGCTGTATTGGTTAACAGGTCAATACACTGATCCGCCCTGGCGACTGCTGTTGGGTGGTCTCAGGCATGCACAGAGAGGAGAACACACACACAGTGGTATGTGGGTCTCAGCTCTCTGCTCCATTGATTATTGACCGGAAACTCAACATGGATTTATTGTAACGTTTTGTCTAACGTCTGGACTTCCAGGAGTAAGGTCCATCTCCGAAACAAGGAAAAACACCATCTGTCCCTCTTGTCTTATGCTTGATGTATAGAACAGAGTTTCACAACCCTCGGTCCTTGCGTGGGATGTTGCTGTGTGGTCCCTCAGATTGCACACGTGACAGATACAGGGGGTTTTCGACATAAGACACCAACTCTTCCACTCTTCCACTGAATGTCTCACCAACACTCACCAGACATAGTCAGGTAGCTGCGGAGTTGTCATGTTGTGTTATTGTTATGGTGTGACTGAGATAGTCACTGCTATCCAGGCTGCTCTCATCCTCTCCCATCCTCCCTAGGTTATTTATGCAATTATCACCTATGTAGGAGTAGAGCAGTTGCACACAGACATGCACACGCACATGTACACAGACACACACACACGTACACAGACACATGCAAACACTGATGCACACACACACACACACACACACACACACACACACACACACACACACACACACACACACACACACAGCAACAGAGGCATGGTCATAAAGCCGGAGATGTTCCAGCCAGCATTGATCAGTACTCTTAACAGTGTACTATTCTGTGTTAGATTAGTTTAGTCTAGTCTCCAGTGACTCCACCGCTCTCTTACTGTGATCACAACTGGCTGGAGGGTATTATACCCTGAAGAACAAAACAGTGCAACGTTGACTACAGTTGTTTTGTTATCAAAGTAGAAAGACATGAGCGGCCGGGCTACGTCGTGGTAATCGTTTTTTTAATCACTTTGGTACTATATGTGGTGATTATTCTAAACTCTTAGTACACAACTCCAAACTGGTAACACTTATAACGCAGCCAGTCTTACATTCAAAACCTTTCATTGTGCATTCATTTTGTTTGTAGACATCTTTCACCACACAGCCATTTATCCAAAATATAAGTTTACTGTGAAATATAATGAGTACATTGGTTTAATCACCAAAACACAGCATAATGATATCTTCTCAATTTAGTTATTTCAACAACCAGTTAATCCAATAGCCACATTTTTTTAATCTATATTTCAAATTGGCCTTTGATTGTAGTATGTTACAGTACTGTAAATGAAAGTACATTACACTGTTTTCACATTAGGCAATACACTTGAACTACCCATTAAAATTGACTGAAAATAACATTTCCTAAATGTATATCCAATGTGTGATCAAAGGTGTGATCATTGAAGACATATTTCAAAATGTTATCAAATGAAAGACATAAAACAAACATCATATTTAGCAGGCGCTAGTTTGCATCAAGCCATCTTGAGCATTTGGCCATAGGTTCTCATCGAAATCACAGTAAATATCCTCATTGTTTATGCAACCTTTTGGCATGGCCAATCCAAGCCTGACATGGGTCTGGATTGAAATTATTCCCTGCCTCATTCATGGCCTGAAGGAAGGTGGTACACTCATGGGGATGGCAGGTAGTGCTCAGTTCATACGAGCATGGCACTAGCAACACCAGAGTTGTCTGTTAGATTCCCACTGGGGTCACATACCAAAAAGTGTGGACTGTTGTCACTTTGGGTAAAACTGTTTGCTACGTAAATGGCATACATTTCAGTACTGTATTGGCCAATGCAATTTTAGTAAAGCATACTATACATTGGATACATGTTTACTGTATAGGAGATACATTTTTTTTATTGTTTTGGACTTTCTGGATTAATTTCATATTGGTACTGTGTTGATATTGTATTACTTCACTGTAGGAGTTAGAAACACAAGCATTTCACTGCACCTACTGTAATCTGTGTATGTGACCAATAAACTGTGATTTGTTACATATAGCAGATCTCTGATCTTGTCTCTCAGATTAAAAAAAAAATCTTACTGTCTAGTAGTCACCATCATAGTAGTACATTCAAGTATATATCATACTTGTTTCTACTTTACATACATTTTCATTATGTAGTTCTCACAATCTGTAGTAGACAAACCAGTTTGTAAAATTCTATAGGTTTACCAAACGTTTAAGTGATCATCAATTAAGAGCAGACTGATTTAAGGGCGTTTCACACACAGTTTTGAGTTATAGTTCGAGTTTGGCTATTTGTTACATTGTATTTTTGTCATTTGGTCCGTTTGGTTTCATATTGCCAATCTGTTTTGAGTTGTGAAAATGTACCACAAACTTGCACCAAAGCGATAAAAAAAACGATGTGTGTGTGTGTGACCCTCAAGCGGATGCTTAACCTGTATTGCCTTAGTACACACAGCTGTGTGGATTCGTATGAAGTTAGGAGTTGTCTTGGATAAGATTTCTTGCTTCCATGCTTAGAGAGTAAACAATGTCAGCTGCTCTTCCTCATCTTTATAAGAGATCTACCATATCTAAATATTATTTTTACTAGTGCTAGCAGTAGTGTGGTAGCCTGGCGTTTGGTCTGAACTATTTTTATGCATTTTCTTTATATGTGTCTCTGTGTGTTGAGCAATAGCTTTGTCTTGAGCCATAGCTGTCTTTGTTAGTTCCAGCTTTACACTGGCAAGAGCCCACTTCCATGGGCTCCAAAATGGATAACGTGTTGCAGACGCAAAGACATCCCATTGAAGAGCAGTGTCTTGCTGTGAATCTGTCTCCCCGACATGGCTTCCTGTCGGCTTTAATGTCAGATATCAGAGTGGATGCGTCTGGCTGCCAAAACATAGAGGCCCCGGTCACAAACAGTGTGTTTAGGTGTGTGTGTGACCCACAGAAGCTAGTTTGTTGCCACAGCAACCACAGGTTGATCTATTCTATCACGGACTTACCAATACATTAATGGGAGCTGGAGTGACACAGGCGCACACACACACACACACACACACTGTCCTGGGTTGTATGGGATGAATGTGGATTCCAAGGAATGGCAGGATGAAGATTCAGACTCATCCTTCCTCTTTACTTAATGGTTGTGTTTTCTCTGAATTAGTTAAAGGAGGATGAAATGTCCCCTCCTTCTCCCCTTACTCTTTCATATCCCCCCCCCCACTCTCTCTTCTTCTTTCTTAACCCCATTGTTGGCCCTCTTTGTCTCTGCTGCTCTGTAATCCCCCTTCTCCCCCCACACAGAAACGGTGTGCGTCAGCATGCCGTGACGTCTGCCTAGCATAGCGATAGCGTCAGCCTTTGCACCGTGTCAGCTTTCCTGAACAGGAGATGCGCTAACTTACTCTCTTTCACCATCTTTCTCTCCCCTACACTCCCTTTCTTATTTTCTCTTCTCCTTCCCTCTCTCTCTCCCTCTCTCTCCCCCCTCTCTATTTCTCTCTTCCTCAAGTCGTCGGGCACCAGTGTGGTGGTGGACATAGCGGTGATGGGGGAAGCCCATGGATTGATCTCAGACATGCTGGCGGACCCCTCCCTGCCGCCCAACACCTGCAGTTCCCTGCGGGCTGTCAGTAACCTGCTCAGTACCCAGATCAGTTTGCAGCCACTACACCGGCCTCGAATCAGCCCTCTGCAGACGCTCAGCGACACAAACACCTGCTCCGACTCCGAGGACTGGCCAGAGAGAGAGAAACTGGCCATCCCAAAGGTAAAGGCTACTGTACTTTTATAGACACATGTACGTATGTATAGAATGTACGCATACACACACAAATACACACACATACGTACACACACACAGGTTTTGTGCTTGCATGAACAACCTGACAATTTAAATTCTGCCGATTTCATGAACTAACGTTTCAATGAAAACACTTCGAGCTTTGATTCTTAATCTTTTCTGTTAGTTAGCACCTCTCTCTCTCACACACACACGTACAGACACACTCCTCTCAACCTTGTCCACACACACACATCCCCATTTCACCTCCCCATGCTGGAAAGACCCTATAATGTAGCGAGCAGTGACGCACATTCCCACAGAAGGCTTTTAATGTTTTACAAAGCCAGCACTTCAAAATGCATGCAGGCACTTAGTGCGGAGGAGAGACTAAATAAAGCGTGTGTGATGCTATGCAGGATACCCAGAGAAGCTTAAACAGCCTCATTGAACTCTGTATTTATTCTGCTGATGTAGTTAGGGTTATGTAGGCTGTAACTAGGGCCAAGTCTTTCCTTGTTAGGTCACGTTTTTAGGTCAGGGAAAAACGTTGGCTCATAGACACCCGAGAATTGACCTAGTCGTTGTGGCTAGTCAACTGTGAACATAGTCATAATGCACAGTGTATGCTGTGTATTCGCTTAAATGCTATATCTTTTTTGACTTCTAACTACCCATTGAATTACATCTCTAGGGTAATTGTATTATAATAGCCAGTTCTTTACAGACATATAGCTCCTTATATCATATGTATCGGTCCGGTATCGGTACCCAAACCCTTACCCTACTCCCTATAACTGCTACATACACGTGTTTAGCTTTACATCAGCAGTCTAGAGCCCACTACCCCTTAACCCCTCTGGCTCTTCCTCTGTGCTATCTCACCATCTACTGTATCTGATTCTGAAGCGTTCTACTCTCCTAGCTAGACTGTTGACCACATTTCTGGTCTCCACTCACTCCAGACTCTCAGCTTGTGAATTAAAGGTGATATTCTGGCAGTTTCTGAGTGCAGACAAGCACTACTGAGAGCCTCTGGTTCCTGAGCTGCTGCTGTTTCATCTGGGGTTCTCCACAGCTGTGTCAACACTGAGTCTATCTGAATAAAAGAGTGTCTGTCCACATAAGGAACGTGAGTTCACCTCTTTCTCACTCTCTCTCTCTCGCTCTCTCTCGCTCTCTCTCGCTCTCTCTGATGGTTAAAATAATCAAAACCCAATTTAGAGAAGGTGGTAGTAAGGAGGCGAGGCCCTTACATCTGCTACCCAGTACACACTGCTCCTTTCCTTCCTTCCTCCTTCCCTCGGATCAGAATACTGGTTTGTTTTAGGGGATGTCTGGTTGTGCAGTTCCGTCTCTGTTTCTTGTGTAAGGGCTGTTTCGACGTTGTGAAGCTCGGTCTGCTAGACAGACAAAACACTTTTTGAAAATCCAGAGAAGATATTGGAGTTTTCTTTTTGGGGATTTCCCTTCTGAAGGGGACAGTGTTTGTGTGAGTGCATGTGTGTATGTGTGTGTGTGTGTGTGTGTCTGTGGACAGAGAGAGACTAGCTAAATGCAGTCCAGAAAAAAAGCTGCTTTGCTTGCACTGTGTACCTTTGATGATAATGGGGTTAGATTAGATAAATTATTTATCCTTGCACGCTCCCTAAAACCTTTTCCAAATGCAGCCAAGCCAATGTTTTGTATTAGACTGTAATGAAAAACAAACAAACAAACAAACAAACAATTGCTTTAAGTTCAGCGTCCCAGGCATATATCACCATGGCATGATATGGAAAAGTAGCTTATCCTTAAACCAAGTCACTCTCACCAGAAAAGTTATTATTTGTATTAAATATACTGAACAAAAATATAAATGCAACATGTAAAGTGTTGGTCCTGAAATAAAATAAAAGATCCCAACATTTTCCATATGCACAAAAAGTTTATTTCTCTCAAATTTTGTGCACAAATTTGTTTACATCCCTGTTAGTGAGCATTTCTCCTTTACCAAGATGATCCATCTTCCTGACAGGTGTGGCATATTAAGAATCTGATTAAACAGCACGATCATTACACAGGTGAATCTTGTGACAATAAAAGGTCACTCTAAAATGTGCAGTTTTGTCACACAACACAATGCCACAGACGTCTCAAGTTTTGAGGGAGCGTGAAATAGCCATGCTGACTGCAGGATTGTCCACCAGAGCTGTTGCCAGAGAATGTAATGTTAATTTCTCTAGCATAAGCCACCTCCGTCGTTTTAGAGAATTTGACAGTACGTCTAACCGGCCTCACAACCACAGACCACGTGTAACCATGCCAGCTTCACCTGCGGGATCATCTGAGACCAGCCACCCGAACAGCTGATGAAACTCAGGAGTTTTTCTGTTTGGTTGGGCCTGACTCCCCAGTGGGTGGGCCTGGCTCTCAAATCAAATCAAATTTGATTTCAAATCAAGTGGGTGGGCCCTGCCCAGTCATGTGAAATCCATAGATTATGGCCTAATGAAATGATTTCAATTGACTGATTTCTTTATATGAACTGTAAATCGTTGAAATTGTTGCATGTTGCGTTTATATTTTTTGTTCAATATACTGTAGTTTAATTCACTAGTAATTTATGCATAGCAAAGTAGTATTGACATGCAATTAGACCCAGATACATTTCAGAATAGATTCAATGAGGTAATGTTTAGAGCCCATTAGACACAAAACAGGGCTGATATGAGGAAGTGGGCCAGACCCTGATAGGACGAAACTTGACCCCTCCCCCTGTGACAAACTGTCTTTGTGAGTAACTGGAAGAGACATGGCTCACCTCGATAGCATCAGACATATGGACCTCTGTAACCCTTTGAATCCTGTTCCAAGTCTCTGAGTCTGTGAGCCAATCACACTGTGTCTATCTCACCATCAGGTCATATAAATGTCATAAATACAACAATGACTGTACTCATGTTATAACCAATGGAAATACTAATCCATGGTCCTGAGAGAGAGAGAGGGGCTTTAGAAAGAGTTGGGTGACAAGACTGTCCCAGGATGCACAGGGTGTGTGTGTGTTTCAGATGGATTAATATGCATACTGTATGCATACACACACACAAGCCCAGGAAAGAGTGAAATATTAATGTTCCTGTCAGCAAGGTTTTTCTCTGTTTCCGTTCTCTCTCTCTTTAGTAAACGAACAATGATGCTTTTATCTTCTACTTTAAAACATATCTATCCAAATCATAGATAAAATATTTCATTAATATTAAATTACTACTAGGTTATACAGTATACTTTGTATCATATCATCACAAAACAATTTTTCATTCAAACTAATCTCTCAAGAAATGTGTTATGTTATTTGAACTGAGAGTAATGAATCATGCAGTCATTGGAAGATTTGACCTGGCACAGATTTTTTTTTACATTTTACCGTGGTAACTGAATAACAATTTTCCGACCAAATGATTCTGGGGACATTCCTCCAGGTCTTCCATCTGTCACGTTCCCTTCCCAGCCGGAAAACCATCATCTGCCCACCTCAAATGTTCTTCTCCTTTCATAAATGACTGTCTGTACCTCTGGACCTCTGGTCTCCCGTCCAGGTTGTTGTTAGTGCACAGTACAGAGAGCTGGACCTGACCTACAACTTTACATGTGTGTCTGTGTGTTGTAGCGTCTGAGACGGAGCCTGCCTCCAGGCCTGCTGAGAAGGATCTCCTCCACATGGACCACCACCACCTCAGCTACAGGTCTGCCCACCATAGAACCAGGACCTGTACGCAGAGACCGCTCTGCCAGCATCAAACCCCTCCAAGATAGTCCACCTTGCAGGTAGTATACACTATATCCTACTACACTAAACCCTTCTCTCTCTCTCTCTCTCTCTCTCTCTCTCTCTCTCACACACTCCTAGACAACGACTATGCAGGTAGAAGCTCCTCTCCTTCTCGATAAACTCCGCATCTCCCTGTTTTCTCTCTCTGTCTACATCCAGACATCAGACTTGCTTCCTGCTGCTCGAGATGGTCCTCATAAGCCCCTCCCCAGCTGCAAACCCTCCTCCTTTATTGCCCGTCACAATAGTGAAATATTAGACCCATAGCGCACATGCAACACTGATATATTTTCTTAGTCGCTGAATGATGGATGGGTCATGTGGGAGTTTGAACTAGAGAATGTAGGATGTTATATGTGTATGTCTGTCTTTGAAGAATACTGGTCTGTTTGTGGCTCCAGTCCTGTGGAGTGCTCTTCCAAGGCAGCTGGCCTACATCTGTACAGAGAGACAGAGTTTTAGCATCCAGCAGTCTGTTGTCCAATCCTAAACTGACCCTAGTCCTCTACTTTCTACCCTTTACTCTCTAACCCCTACCTCCTAGCACTTTGTAGATTGTAAAGATGTGGATATGTGTAAGGAACATCCAGAATAAAGCACCTAACCTGAGATGATAGGATTGTTTCAGACATACAGAAGATAATACACAACACTTTTGGAATTCATTCCATTTCTACTCTGTCAGGCTCAGAACTGGCTGTTCTTTCCAGGGACCAATCTGTGTTGTTCTGGCCAAAACAACATCCCTTTTGGTGCTATTATTTATAATCTAAATTGTTCCTCGGTTTGAGATATTGGCTGAAGGTCAGAGTTGAATCGTTAATCCTGAAGTCAGATGGGTATCTGCAGAATTCAGTCTGTCTCTTTGACGGCTTCCTGGAGACTAAAATGTTCTAGAATAAACGTCCCAGGGAGATTTTTATCCTGTATGTCAGAGCGGGCTTGAAATACTGCTGGGGTCACCACCTAGTACATTCGTAGAAAAAAGGGTTCTTCGGCTATCCCCATAGGTGAACCCTTTTTGGTTCCAGTTAAAACCTTTTGGGTTCAATGTAGAACCCACTGTGGAAATGGTTATACATGGAACCCAAAAGGATTATTCAAAGGGTTTTCCTATGGGGACAGCCGAAGAACACTTTTAGGTTCTAGATAGCACCTTTTTTTCTAAGAGTGTAGGGTTCATGTTGTGGAGATTATGGTAGTGTCTGATCTGGGACAATGGAAGTTGAATAGATGCTCTGTTAAATTGTGAAAAGCAACACAGTTCACCATAACAGAGTTCAACAGACTGCTTCCTTTTACAGTGCAGACAGACTGTGGTTGTGATATCCTGTGTGTTAGAGTATTGTGACTTACTGAGGTTTTGATATCCTGTGTGTTTTCCAGTATGGTGAACAGTGAGTCGTGGAACAGCTCTGTAATGCTCACCATCTCCAAGAGTCGCTCCATGTCTGCCTCCTACGCTGCTTCAGCCACCTCCAACCACCTCTACAACAGACGAATGACCAAACTAGGTGTGTGTGTGTGTGTGTGTGTGTGTGTGTGTGTGTGTGTGTGTGTGTGTGTGTGTGTGTGTGTAGACAGTGAGTGACAAACAGAGGATGACATTTGTGTCCTATCAGTACAGAACGGGTCATTTAGAATGATTCAAATGTTAACCCGTTCTCTGTCCATTCAGTGTGTGTGCCTGTGTCGGTGCATGTGTGTGTGTGTGTGTGTGTGTGTTAGTGTGCTTGTGTGTGGGCAGTGTGTGCAATTTCTATTTTGTCTTTGTTTAAATCGTGATCTGATTTGTTACATTTCATTGAACCAGTCTTCCTTCCTAATAACCCTGTTCTCTCTCCAGGTTACCCCCCCTCCAACATATCACCTCTGGCCTCTCCCTGCCACTCCCCTCCGGTCCAGGGGAGCCCTGTCTCCAGCCCCACCACCAAGTCCTGCTCTGTGGACCTACCGGACCCTGTGGACAGCCAGGAAGAGAGGCCTGTGGCCCCCCGGGCCCCACACAGAGTCTTAACACACAGCATCAGTGCACCTAGCTCCACCACACCGCACTGGGGGCCACCCTCTCTCTGCAGCAGGTAGCACATACACACGTTGACACATATATACACACACACACGCACACACTTACATATATACACAAAACAGATACTGTCCTTTTTGCTGTCACAAAGAGGTACCACAAACTGAACATACACACAGATAAAAGATGTAACTTTGCATTCTTGCCCGTTACTTCACTGATAATTGGCAGCGGTGTCTAGAAGACACTGAAGCAGAGACTGAGGAAGTCGTGCGTGTAGCTATAAGCTCAGCCTCGCTGAATCGGAGATGAGACATTGTTTAATGGCATCATGCTGGTTCACTGTCCTGTGTGTGTTTCTGTTCTGTCTGTTCACGTGTGCATGTGTGTGTCTTACAATGGGAGAGAGATGAGTAACCAGTCACGTCATGAGCCTGTACTGAGAGAGGACAGAGAGCGAGAGAGAAAGAGCGAGAGAGGGAGGGAGACAAAGAGACTTCCTCTGAGGCACATGGACTCACGCCAGAGAGAGAGAGAGAAAGAGAAAGGAGTGAGACAGTCAAAGAGAGAGAAAAATACTTCCTCTGAGGCATATGGACTCACACCAGAGAGTCACAGAGAAGGTCCCACTGCAATGTTCTAAGACAAGAGGACATTACATTGACATTTTTTGTCATTTGTCAAGATGCGTGATCTCAGGAAGAAAAGTCCACCACAGAAGAAGTACATAGACAATGATGAAGGGTTATAAGTGTTGAGATGGTGGACATAAAGGAAACTATAAAGTAAGTGATGGAAACCAGGGCTGTGTTGTTGACATGGGAAGGGAGTACTGGGGTGTATTCACTAGGAACCAAACGGAAACAAACGGGGAGGGACCTACCTGAAATTGTCAAATAGAAACGCTCGTTTTCGTTGCGAAACATTTTGTAACGGTTTGCACTAGTGGAGATACAGTAATTGGCTGAGAGAAATTGATGATACAAATATTGTGGGAGCTGTTTTGTTAGACCTCAGTGCGGCTTTTGACAGTATCAATGTCTAACAGAAGACAGAGGGTGTTCTTTAATAATCCAGGTAGAATCAGGAATTCCCCAGGGCAGCTGTCTAGGCCCCTTACTTTTTAAAATCTTTACTAATGTCATGCCACTGGCTTTGAGTATAGCCAGTGTGTCTATGTATGCAAATGACTCAACACTATACACATCAGCTAGTACAGGAAGTGAAATTACTGCAACACTTAACAAAGAGCTGCAGTCAGTTTCAGAATAAGTGTCAAGAAATAAGTTAGTCCTAAATATTTCTAATACTAAAAGCATTGTATTTGGGTTAATCATTCACTAAACCCTAAATCTCAATGTAATGAATAATTTGGAAATTTAGCAAATTGAGGTGACTAAACTGCTTGGAGTAACCCTGGATTGTAAACTGTCATGGTCAAAACATATTGATGCAACAGTAGCTAAGATGGGGAGAAGTCAGTCTAAAATAAAGTGCTGATCTGCCTTCTTAACAGCACTATCAACAAGGCAGGTCCTACAGGAGTTCTAACATTAATAATATTCATGTCAATCTCTCATGGCTAAAAGTATAGAAGAGATTGACTTAATCACTACTTAAGAAGTATTAGTACTTAAGAAGTATTGACATGCTAAATGCACCGAGCTGTTTAAACTACTAGCACACAGCTCGGACACCCATGCATACACCACAAGACATGCCACCAGAGGTCTCTTCACAATCCCCAAGTCCAGAACAGACTATGAGAGGCGCACAGTACTATATAGAGCCATGGCTACATTTAACTATTTTCCACATCAGGTAACTGATGCAAGCAGTAGAATCAGTAAAACAAAAACGGATAAAAATACACCTTATGGAACAGCGAGGACTGTGAAGAGACACACACACAAAGACGCTGACACACGTATACACATACACATGATAACACACGCACTCTACACACACGTACACATGGATTTTGTATTGTAGATTTGTAGTAGTAGTGTAGTGGCCTGAGGGCATACACTTAATGTGTTGTGAAAAGTGTTAATTGTAATGTCATGCAATATTTTTTATTGTTTAGAACTGCCTTAATGTTGCTGGACCCCAGGAAGAGTAGCTGCTGCCCTGCCTAAATACAGATACAAATATACACCCCTGGATCTGGCTGTGTTGAGAGGAATAATGTTGATGATCCTGGTTCAGCTAGAACAGCTGTTCTGATGATCTGAGAAGTGATCACTGACCTGCGCTCCATAGCCTTTTAGCTGGCCTTGTTTCCTCTAATACTACTGATGCGGTTAACTCTTCACTTATCCTCTCGTTCTATTTTCTCCTCTCCCATGAGATATGAATGTAAAGCCTTTTTTTCATATTGTAGTTGTTTACGTGTTTTGAATATTCTTTGTTTATCTGTCCTCTGTCCCTCTCTCAGCTGTGGTAGACCGTACAGTAGGCTGAGCCATGGGGAGGGATCTGTGGACAAAGGGGACAGAATGCCCCACCCTGGTAAGCAATCAAAGAACACTATTATCTACTTCTCCATATGTCTTCCTTCTTAGTGGTACATGTCTATCTGCCACGTCGTGAACGTGTCAACTACCTGAATTAACCCCTGACCCCTGATCTGCCCTGTCCAATAAGATCACCCGGCAGTGGCGTCGTCAGACTATGAGAGCACCTACGAGACCAACCACAGTGGTAGCAGTGACTTTGCACAGAACGAGGAGGACGGAGAGGGGGCCAAGGGGCCCTCAGACACCCAGGATGTGTGCAGGTCGTACCAGCCTGAGGGCATCGTCCTGCACCCCCTACTGCCACCTCCAGAGGTAGGTTACACTACAGAAATGCATTGAGTGGAATGAAAATGGGTCTACAAATATGCTAAACATTTCATGGCTGCAATATCAATCAATCAACACATTATGAAATTAAGCATTTGATTTCGAAGAGCAAATACCAAGTAGAACGCTATTTCCTTATACATTGTACTATCCTACTTGTAACACACGGGTTGGGTTAAATGCGGAAGACAGATAGACAGATAGACAGACAGACAGATAGACAGACAGACAGACAGACAGACAGACAGACAGACAGACAGACAGACAGACAGACAGACAGACAGACAGACAGACAGACAGACAGACAGACAGACAGACAGACAGACAGACAGACAGACAGACAGACAGACAGACAGACAGACAGACAGACAGACAGACAGACAGACAGACAGACAGACAGACAGACAGACAGACAGACAGACAGACAGACAGACAGACAGACAGACAGACAGACAGACAGACAGATAGATAGATAGATAGATAGATAGATAGATAGATACTTTATTGATCCCAGAGGGGAGAGTTCTTTATCAAACAGCTACGAAAAACACAGGGCACGTGCAAAATACCAGAACAAAATACAAAAAAGACAGATACACGATACATGATACGTGGGGCAGTATGAAAAAGTATAAAAATACAAGAAGTCAGGAAAGCAAAAAGCTATAAAAAGGCATTGCATAGTATGAGTGAATGGCTGAATATGTACACTATACATTGTTATAGAGTGTTAGGTGAAAAAATGATACAAATATTGCAAGTTGATATAAAAAATATTTGCATGGTTAACTATACTATACAGGTCGATGGCAGAGAAAGATACTTAAATAGCTAAATGTGCGTATGATATAAGTGAGGGTAATAATAGTTTACGTAATATACAGTCTGGTTAAATGTACAGGTAAGTGAATATTTTGCATGGTTAAATTAACTGTAGAGGTAAATGACAAGAAGAGATACTTAAATAGCTAAATGTGCGTATGATATAATTTAGGGTTATAATAATAATTCCCTTAAAATACAGCCTTTAGTACAGGGTTTAAATGCACAGATAAATGCATGTATTGCACATTCGATATACTAAAAGCAATGAAAAAAGACACAACTGACAGGATACTAATATGCATTCCTGAGTGAATGACTACGTAAGTTCAGTGCCGAGGGTGGGTGACGTTGTCCAATAATTGTCCAAGAATTACTTGCAATATTGCACGTGATATGATATAACAACTGTACATGAATATGTATATACAGTCCTGAATTAATGAGTGCTGAATGAATCGGTCCTGAGTGAATGAGTGATTACAGACCAGAGAGTTACTCACGGATGGATGCCTAATTGTTAAACTAGGTCCTAACACCCCAACAGTTCCAGGTCTATGTTGCCCACAGCACGGCACCCCGGTGAGGCATTAAATAGTCTTAATAGCCACCGGCAGGAAGGACCTCCTGTAGCGCTCTCTGGCACACCGTGTTTGGATCAGTCTGTGACTGAAAGCGCTCCTCTGCATCATAACCATGGCATGCCGAGGGTGGGTGACGTTGTCCATGATGGCCAGCAGTTTGTCCAGGATCCTTCTCTCTGCCACCTCCTCTAGAGTGTCAAGGCTAATCCCCAGAATAGAGCTAGCCTTCCTGATCAGCTTATTTACCCTAGAAGCATCACCAGCCTTTATATTTGGCGCCCCAACAAACCACTGCAAAAAAGATGGCACTGGCCACCACAGACTGGTAGAAAGTATGCAGTAGTTTACTGCACACGTTGAAGAACCTGAGCCTCCTCAGAAAGTAGAGTCGGCTCTGGCCCTTTTTGTACAGAGCACCGGTGTTACCAGCCCATTCCAGCCTGCTGTCCATATAGACTGCCAGGAACTTGTATGAACCAACCATTTCCACATCCATCCCCTGTATAGGGACTGCAGTCGGATGGGCCTTGGTTCTCCTGAAGTCCACCACCATCTCCTTTGTTTTGCTGATGTTGAGCTGAAGGTGGTTTTGCTCACACCACACCACAAAGTCATTGATTGTGCTCCTGTACTCCTCCTCCTGCCCACCCCTGATGCACCCTACAATAGCAGAGTCATCTGAGAACTTCTGCAGGTGGCATGTTTCAGAGTTTGAGGTGTAGAGGGTGAACAGGTAGTCCGTAACCCAGGAGACTAAGGGTGCTTCCACTTTCATCCTCCTTGTCTTCTCACCCAGTAGCAGGGGCTGAATGGTGTTGAAGGCACTGCAGAAGTCAAAAAACATAACCCTCACAGTGCAACCTGCGTTGTCCAGGTGAGAGTAGGCCCTCTGCAAAAGGTAGATGATTACATCATCCACCCCGATGTTGTGCTGGTATGAGAACTGCAGGAGGTCCAGTGATGTACACACCAGGTGTCTGAGGTGAGCGAGGACTAACCTTTCCAGTCTTCATGATGTGGGATGTTAGCGCTACAGGTCTGAAGTCATTCAGGACAGTGGGGTGCACCTTCTTGGGCACTGGGACCAGGCAGGATGTTTTCCACAGCACAAGGACCCTTTCCAGGCTCAGGCTAAGATTGAAGGGTCACTGGAGTGTCCCACACAGTTGGTCAGTTGGTTTTTGAGGATCAGTCCAGAGGTGGAGGTAAGGGAGGTGTTGCAGATCAGTCCAGAGGGAGCGGGGGCGGATGTGGGGAGGGGGTTGCTGATTGTCTCAACGGAGGTGTTGTGAGCAAAGTGGGGTGGGACAGCCGTGAGGGTGTGTGGCCTGGGGAGCTGGAGAGGAGGTGGACAGGGCCAGTATCGAACCTGTTAAAAAATTGGTTCAGCTCATTGGCTCTGTCTTGCGTCCCCTCCGTCTGCCCACTGTTTGACTTTTGAAGCCAGTGATATTTCTCATACCATTCCACACCTTTCTCACCTGGCTCTGCCTCAGCTTGTCCTCCATCTTCTCCTTATACACTCTCTTCCCCTCAGCAATCCGCAACTTTCGCTCCCTCTGGACGCATTTCAATTTGTCCCTGTCCCCCTCCTTGAAGGCCCTCTTCTTCTCATTCATAAAGGCCTAAGGGGCCCGGTGTCCCAGGGTTTATTAAGTATACCCCCTTTCCCTTTCCCTATTACCCATAGCCACTTGAAATGACACCTGACCCCTGACCTCTAGGACACACAGCCCATCCTGGCCCCTGAGCCTCTGGTGATGTCAGAGCTGGATCCTCTGATGACTCAACTCAACAGCTGGAACTTCCCCATCTTCAACCTGGTGGAGAGAACCCACGGCCGCTCAGGATGCATCCTCAGCCAGGTGAGAACAGGCTACAGCCAGGTGACAACAGGCTACAGCCAGGTGACAACAGGCTACAGCCAGGTGACAACAGGCTACAGCCAGGTGACAGCCAGGTGACAACAGGCTACAGCCAGGTGAGACTTAGCAAGGTGAGACTTAGCTAGGTGAGAACCAGTGAGTACAGGTGAAAACAGCACATCTTCAACCTGGAGGAGAAGACACGTTGACAGTCTGGCTGCATCCTCAGCCAGGTAAGGATAGATACAGCCTTAGTCAGGTGAGGCATCAGCTAGGTGAGGATAGTCTTCAACCGGGTGGAGAAGACCCACGGCCGATTAGGCTGCATCTTCAACCAGGTAAGGTTAGCTACTGTAGAGCCAAGTGAGAAAATCCCAGACCCATCCAGGTAAGGATTGGTATATAGTATATACTGTAGGTAAGAATACTGCGGTGAAAACAGGCCATCGTGAACCAAGTGAGAATGGCCCAAACTTAAAATCAAACTTTATTTAAAGTGCATTTAAAATCACATTACAATTAAGAAAATACATCACGACAATACAATGAAAACAAGTTAGAGCAAACAGGAAGCAGTAAAAAGGATGAATAAAAAGAACATAAAATACAGATGATGTTAAAACAAACACTGATTAATGGCCAAGCTAAAAAGGTGGGGTTTTAAACGTCATGTAAAAGCCTCAATGGTGTCTGCCCCTATCACCTGACAGGGCAAGCTGTGCCATAACTGAGGGGTTTTGATAGATAGAGAATGCTCCGCTCTCTGATTTGTCCATCGAGTGATGCCTGTGAATAAAGCACTGTGAGATATAGGCGGGACTACACTGCCATCTACTGGTTGAATTAGGAGTTACAAGTTATTGGAATTGCATTTCCATGAAATGGGTAGTGTAACTTGGTGAAAAACTACTTTTTATTTCACCTAATTTTAACATTCTGTCATGAAGGGCATAGGTTTAACTCAATAAAAAAATATGTTTTCAGATCTCAAGTTGTTCATAAACAATTACTGTAGTAAGTGCCTATTAAGTGCCAAATAAAGTAACAGGGTTGACCGTAGCAGGGTTGACAATTTAACCTTAAATCAGCCATAAATGTCCTTGTAACAGGTGGAATAGAAGATTGTTGTGTGCAACAGGGAGGGGTAATTGAATTAAAGCTTCACCAACAAAAATGTTTCCAGATTTCTATGAATTATGACCTATAATGAATTACAATATGAGTGAAATAGTTTTCCTTCTAAATTGTTTTAATTAAGTATATAAAAAAAAACATTTTCTGTTTTCAAATGGTGTGGGCCTACCCCAACAACAGAATGCGAGTAGACCGCTGATTGGCCAACTCATCTCCTATGAGGAAATAGCATTTTATGTGTTTGTCTGCTCCAATTTATTCTTTGGCCATCATATGAGTATAGGATGAGTCAATAACATTATTTGGGTATGAGTTAACAGAATATAAACTTTTAAAAGTGGGAGTTTCCACTGGAAAGTTACTTTAAATAATTTCTAGCTTGTCTATCTACGTATCTATGGGTAACAGGGTTGACGTGTTATGCTTGACCCATAAAGTTTCTCACCACAAAACACCAGAAAATGGCCAGAAAAGGTAGAACCAGCTCACCTGATTTTACACTATGATTTGGTTATTAGATGTACACATTTTATTTTGAAACAAATATTTCAAAGGAATAGTTTCATCATATTAAAACGAGAATGCAGTTCATGTAACAGGGCTGACCTTAAAATGAGGGACAGGTTTGTTTGTTTTTACCTTAAAATTAACCACTAATCACATGAACGAAATAATAATATTTAGAAATAACTTTATCGAAGCAACAAAATAACTAGCGCTTTACAATGATGGGGAAATGTTGGGATTAAGTGGGTCAAAATCTTGCTAGAAGTCACAGATGCACAGCTACAGGATGTAAGGTTGCTGAGGGTTCAGAAAAAACAGAATACATTTCTGTATTAATAAAAAAAAAAATGGTACTGTTTACAAAAGGCACTGAGCAAATTTCAGGTCTGCTGAGCGCAAATTTGAACATTGTGAATATTCCAGCTCTCATTTACTGTGAACACTGAGGCTGTAACCGCTTTACGTTACAGTTTTACCAGTGGCCATGTAGGCTACTGTGACTATTTGATCATAATGTAGACCTACCAGAGTGGCCTACTATCAAAAACAATGGAGAAAATGCATCCCATATCATTTTATCATGGAAATAGCTGTTCTGTCATTCAGCCTACAGTAGCAGCCAGTGTGTGGTGTTCAATGTAGACCAACAGAACCATGCAGGGCTTGACATGAACCTGTTCATCCACCTGTCCTTCAGACAAGAAGGTGACTGAACATGTTGTTGTGTTGTTTGATGCAAGAAACCACTTTACAAAATAAAATGCATTATTATTCCCATATCATTATTACAGAGAATCAGAACAGTTATGCTACCCTCTGCATATTGGCTACTTAGCTTATTCAAGCCTGTCACAAAATACAACACTGCCTCTTGAAGACAAAAAAAAACTTTTTACCTGACTCGCTTTTCAAAGATGTCTAGAAATGTATACGTTTTGTGCTCTTGTAGGAAGCAATCACTCCCCTATTACTCTCGCTTTACTCATGACCGCTCATGCTGTAAACACAGTCCAGTTCAAAGTAAATGGCACAAATCCATATGTCAATGGTCTATTTGCATATATAGGCCTACTGCAGCTCTGATTGTTTATGCCACACCGGCCTGTATAGATTACGGGCTGAGAAGTGCATGTCAATGCAATAGAATACTACTCCGATGCGTTCTGCCAAAATCTCATGCATAGTTAGTTTTGTTTCGGTATGTTGCATTGAAAGTGGCTAATATTGCGTTGATTCGATCACAATTGCCACAGTAAAGGGAAACGTTGATAGTGTTAACAGGGAAAACTCTAGAACAATAGCCACCAACCTTTTCTGAGTCAAGATCACTTTGAGTTAAAATGCAAGCTGAGATCTACCGCTCAGAATTTGTTTTACATTACTTTAAAAACATAAGCTGTAGGGGGCCTCCCGAGTGGCGCAGTGGTCTAAGGCACTGCATCGCAGTGCTTGAGGCGTCACTACAGAATCAGGTTCGATCCCAGGCTGTGTAACAGCCGGCCGTGACTGGGAGACCCATGAGGCTGCACACAATTGACCCAGTGTCGTCCGGGTTAGGGGAGGGGTTGGCCGGACGGGATTTCCTTGTCCCATCGCGCTCTAGCGACACCTTGTGGTGGGCCGGGCACCTGCAAGCTGACTTCAGTCGCCAGCTGGATGGTGTTTCCTCCGACACATTGGTGCGGCTGGCTTCCGGGTTAAGCAAGCAGTGTGTCAAGAAGCAGTGCGGCTTGGCAGGGTCGTGTTTCGTAGGATGCATGGCTCTCGACCTTCGCCTCTCTTGAGTCGGTAGGGGAGTTGCAGCGACAAAACTTTAACTACCAATTGGGGAGAAAAAGGGGTAAAAGTACAATTATTTTAAGTAAAAAAATAGATACTGTAGCAATGAGCTTTGTGCAGTAAGCTATAGGCCCAATACATTGTCACCACATATTGGCTTGGCCTGAATTGCCCTGGCAATGCATTGTTATTCAGGCCATTTTCTAAAATTATATACAAAAAATTGAGGTTGGCTATATGATCACACCTGTAATAGATCTGTTGTTGTATTATTAAATTGAGCTAGGCTATATGATCACACCTCTAATAGATCTGTTGTTGAATTATTTGTGAAGCACAGCTGAGTGAGCATACATTTAAATAATTAGCTTTTTATTTGTATTTTATTGGGCTGATGGTGTATCTGAGGGTCCGCCTCTCAACATCCCTCCGCTCCACCTTACCAAAAAGACACCCTCTTCCAGATGATGGCGAAACTCGAGTCGCACCACATTATTTCTGCCTCATGTACAAATTCATGTCGTTACTTCTATGAACAGAGAAAGTGAAATATTCCTTGATATTAAAAAAGACCCAAGCCGCTAACAACTTCACAAGCCTATAGATTTTCCTACTCATTCATTACTGCTGCAGTGTTTGTTGTAGCGCAGAGTGGAAATAGAAAGAATGCACATTTATGGCTTATAAAAGTGTTGAATACAAAGTGTTGACAGTGCTGAGTAAGAACTTAAACATGAACTCAGCATCTTTGCTGTATTTGTTGACGGTCTCTCTCTAGTCAGGGTTTTAAACATTTTGAAATTTCACAGTATCTTTGCTGTAGCTTTCTTTTATGCCTGCTACGTTACTGCAGATACGGTCATCTGAGTCATCCGATTGGCCAGCAGTAGGCTTATAGTGCACTTGATTTGCTCTCTGGGAACATTGACCCCCACCCCCATACTCAGCCAGCTATGCACAGAGGGACATTTCAAAATCCATAATGATATAAAACAATCCGATTTATTGAATTTCCCATATGGTCTATGTTAAAGGGCACTTGATTTAATATAACAGGCATTTTAATTCAATATTGGTGCAGAATTTCTATTTAAAATATCAAAGGGATGCAAAAAGGACTCATTACATGAAACTACCCAGTAGCAGCATCACAACTTCAGCTGTGAAGAGAATAACTAGGTGGATGGGATAACGGTTGACCTATGTGTGTTCCAGGTTTCCTACCGCCTGTTTGAGGACACGGGACTATTTGAGACGTTCAAGATTCCTGTCAGGGAGTTCATGAACTATTTCCATGCTCTGGAGAACGGATACAGGGACATCCCATGTGAGCAAACATTACAATGAATCCTCATTGTGAACATGCTTTGTAATACACACACAGTTACACCAAGTACTTGAGAAGATCAAAAATATTTGAATGAAACTATTTTAATCCAAACTCTGTGCCGTGTGGTAGCACTGCATATATTATCCACAAGAGGGATGTATTGGCATTCTCAATGCAATCACAGCACTATTTCTGTCCCCTCTACCTCCACTTGTCTCTGTGTGGTTTGTGAGGTGTCATTATCGTCCAGTGGACTGAGTTAGTATTACAGTTGGTATCTCCTCTCCCTGCCCATGCAGACCACAACAGGATCCATGCCACTGATGTGCTCCATGCCGTGTGGTACTTCACCACCCAGGCCGTACCAGGCCTGCCCAACCTCCTCACAGACCACAGCTCAGACTCTGGTGAGGACACACACACACACGCATTTGCAAATACAAGCGTACACACATGCACGGGCAGATACAACCGCACAACCACACACAGACATGCATGCACACGAAAGAGGACAGGTATACAGTAGGCTTATTAAAGAGGACAGGAATACATTAGGCTTATTAAAGAGGACAGGTATACAGTAGGCGTATTAAAGAGGACAGGTATACAGTAGGCTTATTAAAGAGGACAGGAATACATTAGGCTTATTAAAGAGGACAGGTATACAGTAGGCTTATTAAAGAGGACAGGAATACATTAGGCTTATTAAAGAGGACAGGTATACAGTAGGCGTATTAAAGAGGACAGGTATACAGTAGGCTTATTAAAGAGGACAGGTATACATTAGGCTTATTAAAGAGGACAGGTATACATTAGGCTTATTAAAGAGGACAGGTATACATTAGGCTTATTAAAGAGGACAGGTATACATTAGGCTTATTAAAGAGGACAGGTATACAGTAGGCTTATTAAAGAGGACAGGTATACATTAGGCTTATTAAAGAGGACAGGTATACATTAGGCTTATTAAAGAGGACAGGTATACATTAGGCTTATTAAAGAGGACAGGTATACAGTAGGCTTATTAAAGAGGACAGGTATACATTAGGCTTATTAAAGAGGACAGGTATACATTAGGCTTATTAAAGAGGACAGGTATACATTAGGCTTATTAAAGAGGACAGGTATACATTAGGCTTATTAACGTCTGTCCCACATTTCCCATCATGCTGTTTCTTTTCATACATATTGCTCCTTTCCTCCGCTCTCATTCCTATATGTTCTGACGGAGGCTAAGATCCTATGTTTACAAGTCTACTGGTGTATGCCTGTTGCTGATGGCAGCCAAGTAAACCCATTCCCTCTTGGGCTCAATTAGCTACTGTATATTAATTCATTCACACCAACCACATCAGTAGCTTATGTGAAATGGCATAATATTGTATAACATCAGCCTTACAGTTTGCCGACTGGAGGCTATGGAAGTTCCCAGAACAGTGTTTCCAGGGAGATCGGATGACTGTTAGTTCATAGTCATCAACAGTTCTTTTACATCTTATTCTCTATGTAGAGCTGTTTCGTAGAAGTCTATTTCCTCTTGTCAGAGGAACACAACGGACATAATGTCAACACGCTGATATTGACCTGTTTGTTCTTTACACAACCTGTCTGACTGGGCTGGGAGATGGCCTACTCTGATGGCTTAGATCTGATGTCTGTCTGGGGCAGGGTGGCTTGCTCTCTGGCTGTCTGTCAGGCTGGCTAGCTATGTTGTTGTCTGATGCTCATGTCATCCCATACACACATTTGCCCACACATTCTCACGCTGACACATACACACACACATGCAAGTTTGCCTGCAATTGCACGCACAAACACACTACATCCGTTGACTCAAGCGTTTTCTGCTAAAATGTCGGATTTGTAACGACAATGCCCATCACCCCTCACCTTATTTACCTTCGTATCTATCTCTCTGACCATTCTATCCCTGTGTGTGTGTCTCCAGACTCTGACAGTGGGCTCCTCACCCCCAGCCATCCCAGCCATATAGGCCATACAGGGTTCCTGGTTTCTAAGATGTCTGCAGTGATGGAGGAGGGTTATGGCTGTCTGTCTGGCCTCATCCCATCCCTGGAGCTCATGGCTCTGTATGTGGCTGCAGCCATGCATGACTACGACCACCCTGGACGGACCAACGCCTTCCTCGTGGCGACAAGCGCTCCTCAGGTAGGAAGGGAGAGAGGGAAGGAGGGAGGAAGAAGAGGGAGAAAAGCAAAGAGGGTGAAAGCAAAGTCCTAGTAGATGTTCACCAATAATACGTTCATATCTTGTGTTCTTCTCA
Organism: Thymallus thymallus; assembly: GCA_023634145.1. Taxonomy (NCBI): domain Eukaryota; kingdom Metazoa; phylum Chordata; class Actinopteri; order Salmoniformes; family Salmonidae; genus Thymallus; species Thymallus thymallus. The sequence goes on along the minus strand of CM042421.1, from coordinate 14,006,724 downwards.
GATCAGCGAAGAGTTAATTGGAGGAAGACAAAGGGACCACAGATGGCTAATGAGTGACGTGCTGCTCTCTGTCTCCCCCTGTAGGCTGTGCTTTATAATGACCGCTCTGTGTTAGAGAACCACCACGCTGCGTCAGCCTGGAACCTGTTCATGTCCCGTCCAGAGTACAACTTCCTGGGCAACCTAGAGCATGCAGAGTTCAAACGCTTCCGCTTCCTGGTCATCGAGGCCATCCTCGCCACCGACCTCAAGAAACACTTTGACTTCCTGGCAGAGTTCAACGCCAAGGTATACACAACCGATGAATGTAGCGCTATGTCATTTTCTTTGATTGTTGACAACTTACAGTATGTCAGGAACAGGCCTGTAGAGAAGATCTGATAGGTTGAAAGGAGGTAGGGATAGAAAATGTGAGGACACGAGTAAAGACACTTGAGATTCATTTAACCCTTGCTTTTCTCCAGGTGGGTGATGATGGCTGCTCGGGCATCGACTGGTCCAATGAGAACGACCGGTTGTTGGTGTGTCAGATGTGCATCAAACTGGCGGACATCAACGGCCCCCTGAAACACAAGGACTTGCATCTACAGTGGACCGAGGGCATCGTCAATGAGTTCTATGAACAGGTGAGATCCAAATAACTAGCCCCTACACCCTAGCCCCTACACCCTAGCGTATACACCCTAGCGTATACACCCTAGCCCCTACACCCTAGCCTCTACACCCTAGCCTCTACACCCTAGCGTATACACCCTAGCGTATACACCCTAGCCCCTACACCCTAGCCTCTACACCCTAGCGTATACACGCTAGCCCCTACACCCTAGCGTCTACACCCTAGCGTCTACACCCTAGCCCCTACACCCTAGCCCCTACACCCTAGCCCCTACACCCTAGCGTATACACCCTAGTGTCTACACCCTAGCCACGGATTTAGATCTGAAACACAAGGACCTGCATCTACAGTGGACCGAGGGCATCGTCAAAGAGTTCTATTAGGTGTAGATTTGCTAGAAGATACCGACCCTACCGTTACGCTTGTTTACACTGAGCTGCACTGGGGTCAGAATGCAATCATGGTTACATTAAGACACCGAGGAGATTGAAATACTGCTTGTTTTCCCGGAAAACTGCCCTTTTCGTCCTCATGCTAGCTAGCAGTAGCCATCGCTAGGGTGACCTGAATTTTATTAAATAAATGTCATTGATCCCCAAAGGGGAAATTGGGTGAATGATGCATCTTGCCATGGAGATCCGACAGTTACAAAATTACAATGATTGGTCCAAGGGGGGCGCTGCATAATTGGTGGGGGACGACATGTATACAGTTGCCTTGTTGTTGTCGATGTCTTTCTTGTGCGCCCATGAAACTGCCTGATTGTGAAATGGCCATTACACCACCTTCTGCATAAATAGCCATGATATACTTGAGAGGGTGTAGAGGTGCAATTACATTTCTTCATCAAATGACATTGTTGTGTTCCGCTTGGTACTAAAATAGAAGGCAGGCCACTTCATGACTCCACAGTACTGCTCAGTGTGAAGAGGTACAGGTTTCTGGGAACAGCCCACTCTCCAGTAACAATGCTGCTCATTGGTCAGAGACGGACGTGTGCCTAGCAACCACACCGCTGATCAGGAAGAGAGACTTTAAGTGGTCAGAGAGTGATCAGCGTATAGGCAGAGATATTAGAGAAAGGAGGAGGTAGGAATCCCATTGGGCAATGAATGGAGGAACATGGTTGCTAAGCTAATCGTCATGCAATCCCTTCTAAAAGTCAGGGTAAGAATTGAGGAACCTGTCTATTTTCCTTGAAAGTACGTAATGTCACGATTCCAAAGCTATACAATATCGCAGAGACAAAGTTAATTTTCTCACATCTCGGAATGTTGTTCTTATTGTTCACGTAATTCATGCTAAGGTTTTTGAGCTAGCGCCCAATTGACTCCCATTCATTCCTTGAAGGAGCGCTCTTCTTGTCCCAGAATCGTTCAGAATGCACCGCATGGCCCATTGACGACGCATGTCAGTTAAGAACAAATTCTTATTTACAATGACAGCCTACACCAGCCAAACTCGGACGACGCTGGGCCTATTGTGCAGCGCCCTATGGGACTCCCAATGACGGCCGGTTGTGATACAGTCTGGAGATTCTAACCAGGTTGTCTGTAGCGACGCCTCTAGCACGGGGAGCCCGTTCTACTACCACTTCTGGAATATTCTATGCCAGTGTTTCCCAAACCTATCCTCTGATACCCCAAGTCACTTATTTGATGTATTTCAGAACTAACTGGTAGTGGTACTCAATGAGAGGTTTGGGAAGCACCATTCTATTCATTGATCATTGATAGACTGTGAGGAATAATGTGAAAGGTAGAAATACTTTTGTTCTTCGGTTTCTTTATCAGACATTCATTGAAGAAGCAATTTCCTTCAATCTCTTCAAAATGGGACTCTGGCATTGATGGAGATACAATTAGATTGTCACCTGGAATGGAGAGTGTTGATGTATTGACAAACAAAATGCACAATATGTCACTCTACAGTGATAGGAGCGTACAGTGATACAGTGTGTATCTTGTAATCAGTGCTACTGTGATTGACAGTGCAGTCATTTTGTTTTTGTCTGTCTGTTTCTTCAAAGCCTGATCTCACTCAATGATAAAACCCAAACCCTCTTTCAAATGTCAGATCTGCTTGCGTCCAGAGAGAGAGAGAGAGAGAGAGAGAGAGAGAGAGAGAGAGAGAGAGAGAGAGAGAGAGAGAGAGAGAGAGAGAGAGAGAGAGAGAGAGAGAGAGAGAGAGAGAGAGAGAGAGAGAGAGAGAGAGAGAGAGAGAGAGAGAGAGAGAGAGAGAGAGATGTTGTACTGCAGTATAGCTGACCTACTTGTGTCATCAGTGACAGTCCTCATTCACACAGACAAAGATACAGCAGCAGCAACATATCAGATCACAGAGCGCTCCACTCCACTCCACTGACTGTACTATCCCTCAAGACATGTCATGAAGAACGCACACACACAGGGGTACACACACACAAACACACTAGGGTCAGTAGTAGTATACCCACAATCCTAACACTGACCATTACCTTCTGCTTGACACCTGTCTTTAGAAGACGTTTTAATGGTTCAATACGCCCCTCTAGAGTAGCACCTCTCTCTCTTTCTCTTTTTCCCTCTCTCTCTCCCTCTGCACTTCAGACACTCATTTCAGTCTACTGCACTGACTGACGAAAGCTCCGCTGGTTACTATGGCAACGGGAGACCTTGCCTGCTGCGGTCCACTTCGGGTGTATAAGCCCCTGACGTCAACAGACACACATATATATCCATGTCCTTTAGAATACTGAGGTGAATTACAGTTGAAGTCAGAAGTTTACATACACTTAGGTTGAAGTCATTAAAAATCATTTTTCAACCACTCCACAGATTTCATGTTGACAAACTATAGTTTTTTTTTTATTTCTATCGGAAGGATTTAATCATTTGCAATTATGTCTACTTATGATAAGGTAAAAGGTTTGTGTTTCTGTCTCCGTATGTATATCCAATGCAAAAAACATCTACATTTAAATGGTATTAATATTAATTTGCATATATTCCCGTTAATTCCCACAGAAATATTCCCCAAAATGTGCAACCCTAATCCTGCTATACATCACTTTACTATACATGCAGATATTGTCAGTCAGCCAATGCTGGACCTATATAGGTTTCCTCTAGCTAAATAGTGTGTGTTTTGCTGTTCATGTTCTTGACCCAGTTTGATGCTTTGACTATTCAGTAGCTAATCCCACAGGCTCTGAGTGCTGGTGGTTGCTGTTGGTTTACCAGCTTAGAGACAGACTGGCTTGTAAAGAATATAATGAGAGAGTTACAAATGTTGGTATGTTTTCTGTTAGAATGCAGCTGAATGTCGTTTTACATCATTTCTTATGTTCATTTTCTCTCTCTGTGTAGTTGTACCTTAGCTTATGACTCTCTCAGTGTATTTGATTCTAATTTCCCTCAAATCATTGGCTGGTTGATTGATTGATTGACTTTCCTCAGATAGAGTCAAATGGTGACGTAAAGAGGTAATTCATATTAGATTTACATTAGTCATTTAACAGACGTGCTTATCCAAAGCGACTTAGTTAACGCACTGCATTCATCTTAAGATAGCTAGGTGAGACAACCATATATCACAGTCATAGTAAGTACATTTTTTCTCAATAAAGTAGTTATCAGCAGTCAGTGCTAGTATGAAAAGACAAGTACAAGTATTTAATAAAGTCATGGCCCCCCCCCGAATTTTGGGGGGTGAGAGGAGGTGCTGTGGGATTATTCAAAATACTTTGTGAAGAGGTGGGTTTTCAGACGCTTATATCTAACATTCTGCCATGTTTACCCATACTGCACCACTCCACAGGGCGATGAGGAGTCGAGTCTGGGCCTTCCCATCAGCCCCTTTATGGACCGTTCTGCGCCACAGCTCGCCAAGCTCCAGGAGTCCTTCATCATGCACATCGTGGGTCCGCTCTGTTCCTCCTACGACTCCGCCGCCCTCATGCCGGGGAACTGGGTCGACCCCACCGACGGACAGAGGAAAGAGGGAGAGGAGGAAGAGGAGGTGGGGGAACGAGAGACAGAGGAGGAAGAGGAGGATACAGCAGAGGAGGATGCGTCGACTAGCTCTGAGAGTTCCCGTAAGAGCCTGTTGATGTTCATGTTGAACTTCTTTGAGTTTAAAGAATTCCGTTAACAGAAACCTACTGAATTAAAGCTCAGCTTAAAATGGCCCAGGTATTGAGTTGCTGTCATAGTGCCCATCGATAATTTAAGCAATAAGGCCCAAGGTGGTGTGGTATATTGGAATGACGCAAAGCGGATTGCCTGGATACAGCCGTCAGCCATGGTATATTTGCCATATACCACAAACCCCTGCGGTGCCTTAATGCTATTATAAACTGGTTACCAACATGAAGATAACAGTAAACAAGTAAGCCAAGTCAGCCAATAAGCATCCAGGACTGAAACTACCCGGTTTATAATTAGTAGTAGATGCAGAAGCCTCAAATACACGAGGCCACCCTGGTTTTACCGCGGTCTGACTTAAGTGTATTTGGTTTTCCCAGGTTATCAGACCCTGCTTTGTAACCCCAGTCCAGAGGTTGTATGATAAGGGTTTGCATTCACTGTATAAGGGGATAGAGATGTTGTAGGTTTAGAGATGTTGTAGGTTTAGAGATGTTGTAGGTTTAGAGATGTTGTAAGTTTAGAGATGTTGTAGGTTTGGAGATATTGTAGGTTTAGAGATGTTGTAGGTTTAGAGATATTGTAGGTTTAGAGATGTTGTAGGTTTAGAGATGATGTTGTAGGTTTAGAGATGTTGTAAGTTTAGAGATGTTGTAGGTTTTGTTTGGAGTGATTTCTCTTATTTCTCTACAGAGAAGCATGTGGTGAAGCTTAAGAAGAGCAGGAGGAGAGTGTTCTGTCCCATCACTCAGCACCTTCTGGACAACCACGAAATGTGGAAGAGAGTCATCGCCTCGGAAACCCAGGACACGCCAGACAGAGAGGCGCCTAACTGCCTCAGCAACCCCGCCGAGCCAATCACAGCCATCCACGAGGAGGAGGAGGAGCCAGCCAGCAAAGAGGAGCCAATAGATGGCCAGGGAGAGGAGACGGAAGGGGAAGAGACGGGGCTTGCAGAGGAAGAGGAAGTGGCCGAGCAATCAGAGACTGCAGAGAAAAGGGTGGAGGAGCTGGAGTGAGAGGATTATCTTTGACCCTTGAACATCAGGAAACTGAACATGTATCCAAACTCATACCCTCTTCCAACTAGACTTTCTGACTCGTGTCAGAAATTATATCCTATTCCCCATGTAGTGCACTAGCTGGCCAAAAATAGTGCACTATATGGGGATTGGGGTGTTTGAGACGCAGCCCCTGATATTTGGTTGCCAGCAAATCACTTAGACACAACACTGTAGAGGTTTGGAGTAACATGTGCCTAAAGAAAACAGGGTGGAGGGAGGGGGAGGGGGAGCTGAGGATGAGGGAGGGCTGGGATTTATTGTTTTACATACGTATTATATGGGATCAGGTTTCCATTTCAGAAGCCCTCTCCCTGACGAGGTGCCCACACCGCAATACGGGCCCACAGAACACTGACTCCACTGCCAGCCTCAAGACACAGCCGGCCATACTAGTGGTTCACATCCACCTGTTCACCCCCACAAAACCAAGGTGTACACAGTGGACGGTACTGAATAGACAGTACAAGCACTAGCTCCTGAGGACAATGAGATGAAAGTGAGGGAAAAAGCTGTGTCTGCTCTTTGTTGGTTCTCAGGGAGCGAAGAGAGGACTGAGGACTGGGGAGAGGAGGGCCAGTGTTGATACAGAGTGTGCTCACACACACACGCATGGAGGCAGACCCGCACACACACACACACACACACACACACACACACACACACACAAAACCATCAGAAGATTTTCTAGCTACCCCAGGAAAGGGAATGGGAAGTCTAACAAAGAACCCTGTAGCTCTGAAAAAGCTATATACTCACTCAAGGAAAAAAAATCTAACACAACACAGTGTTTCTTCACATTCTTCATCTCTCGCGTTGATCCCAAAATACCATGTTTTCGCTCTTTCTTTCTTTGTCTTTCTTTCTTTCGTTCTTTCTTTCACTCACTCCACATTAGTAGTGTCGGTCCATCAGACTATTTTTTCCTCTCAGTCCTACGCAGTTCCACAGGATTCAGGAACACAGACACCCCCCACTGGGCGCACACTGGTTGAATCAATGTTGTTTCCACTTCATTTCAATTAAATTACGTTGAACCATTGTGGAATTGGCATTGAATTGACGTCTGCCCAATAGAACACAACGCCGATCCATCATCACGGTGTCTGCATTCCCTTTGTCATTGTTGCTTCAACCAACACAAGAGATTGTTCTATCCTTTGTGTGATTGGTTTGTGGCTTGATTTTCATATTTTTTTTTATATTTTCATTCTCAGTGCCGTTTGTGTTTTGTAAATATGGTGTGGGACTATATTTTATTCCCTTTCTTCTTTTACGTACCCTCGATATGGATTATCTGCACACCACAAAGGGAATCACTTTGAATCGGAATCACATGGTTTCTTATAGAGTTATTATCTTTCTTTTATTCAGAAGCCTAGTTACGTATTCCAATGTAAGATGCTTTTCTAAGTGCAGAATTTTTCTCTATTCATAGCCTTGACCCAGTAGATTAATGCATGTACCACCTCACTAGAGAAGAAGCATTCATATTAGGATTAATATGTGGATGTCAATCTGACCATGACACTGAAAAAGAGATTCACGTTGAAAGGTTCTCTACAGCCGTCTTCATTGATAAACTCTTTAGTAGAATTATCTCATTTCTGCCCTCTCTCACAATGGGATCAGGAAGTCCAGCCAAGAGAGCCTTCAGCGAGCATCATTCCCCATAGAGTGAGCTGTCTAACTCAGTTCTTTCAGAGAAACAAGGTTACAGTAATCAGGCATTTTCTATTTAACTCTGAATGCAAAGCAAACAAAAGTATGAAGAAAGAATGCAGTAAAAATATCCATGCCAAGAAAGTGTGTTTGCTGACTCCCACAAAGAAGCTATGTATTTATAAACTTTCTGATAGTTTCAACATTTTCAACCATAGGTCTAACTGGTTCAACAAGGAACCTGTCGAAGAAGGCCAATATGGTTGAACTGTAGCTACCCCATTGTAGCTATCACATGATACTGTACCTGCAGCTATTCCATCTCTACCTGTCCATCCAGACCCTAGCCTAGGGCTGCTCCCATGACATGACCAGGCAGATCAGGCCTAAGCAGGTGTGCGTCCCAAATGGCACTCTATTCCCTACATAGAGCACTACTTTTGACCGTAACCCTATGGACCCTGGTCAAAAGTAGTGCAGTATATAAGGAAAAGGGTGCTATTTAGGACACAGTCCAGGTGGACTAGCCAGCCAGCCTGAGCCAGGTAGCATGCTGCAGTCAGCACATGAACCAGTGGCTGTCCATAGCTCCATAGCCCCATTTGATGTCCAGAGAGAGAGACACGTGGTGACGACAGAAGGATGAGAGGGAGAGGTAGAGGAAACGGGAGATGAGAGAGGGAAGAGACGAGGAGATGAGAGAGTTAAGAGATGAGGAGATGAGAGAGGAGAGAGGGAAGAGACGTGGAGATGAGAGAGGAGAGAGGGAAGGGACGAGGAGATGAGAGAAGAGACGAGGAGAGAGGGAAGAGACGAGGAGATGAGAGAGGAGGGAGGGAAGGGACAAGGAGATGAGAGAGGGAAGAGATGAGGAGATGAGAGAGGGAAGGGACAAAGCGATGAGAGAGGAGAGAGGGAAGGGACGAGGAGATGAGAGAGGAGAGAGGGAAGGGACGAGGAGATGAGATAGGAGAGAGAAGAGACAAGGAGAGAGGGAAGAGACGAGATGAGAGAGGAAAGAGACGAGGAGATGAGAGAGGAGAGAGGAAAGGGACAAGGAGATGAGAGAGGGAAGAGATGAGGAGATGAGAGGGGAAGGGACGAGGAGATGAGAGAGGAGAGAGGGAAGCAGATAAGAGGGAATGGTATAGGAGAAGGAAGGGGATGAGAGAGAAAGGGAAATGAAGAGGGAAGGAAGAGAAGTGTGTGTTTTTTTTTTAGGTTGGTCTCTTTTCTAGTCACTGATGGTCTCTGTGAAAACGTCACTTTGAATGAGGAGCCAATTAAAATGTATGTCTGTCCGTCCGTCCGTGTCTGTCTGGTTCTCATTTGAGATTCTACCCTTGACAGCTTGTTGTAACCGTTAATATTATCAGGAAAAATTATTTGTAGGATGGCAATGTTTAAAGCAATACTGACACTTATTCTGTATCTTGAGCATTTGAGTTGTACTATGTGACCTGCAAAGTCAAGGGAAACATTGTCTTATGTAACATTGCAACTCCAAATCATGTCTCTCTGTCTTTGTCTCTGTGTTCTCTCTCTCTCTCTCTCTCTCTCTCTCTCTCTCTCTCTCTCTCTCTCTCTCGCTCTCTCTCTCTCTCTCTCTCTCTCTCTCTCTCTCAAACACCAACCTCTTTGTTGTGTGATCTGTTATGGGATATTATCTAACAGTGGTATTTAGTGTTGTAGCTGACATAACACCTTGTGATGGGCTAGAGGCCAGGTGGTTCCTTTTCCTCCCTCCTTCTACTCTACTGTTGCAGTAGCTTCTCTCTTTATACAGGGTTGATATGATCCTTGGCAACATCACTGTGTGTCCCTGACACATGGGAGAGGGATTTAGAGAGGGGCGTCGTGTGTCATAGCGGATAATTGGTTTGTCTTTGTGACACTGTGTCTCAAACGGCACCCTGTGTGCATGTGTGTGTTTGTCAGCTTGACAGCATGTTCTGACAGTCCTCTGAGCGCCTTCAGAGAAAAAACCCTCCAAATGTTTGTCCTTCACATCAAATGTTAACCCTCCAAATGTTTGTCCTTCACATCAAATGTTTGTCCTTCACATCAAATGATTGTCCTTCACATCAAATGTTTGTCCTTCACATCAAATGTTTGTCCTTCACATCAAATGTTTGTCCTTCACATCAAATGTTTGTCCTTCACATCAAATGTTTGTCCTTCACATCAAATGTTTGTCCTTCTGTATCTGTCTTTTTTTCAGATCTCTTTTATACATGCATATTTTTACTGTATGTTTCCATTGAGTTGTTTTTATCCGGTTTCACATTTCTGTAAAGGGTAGTTATGTGGGTATTTTTGTTTTGTGGTATAATCGAAGGGCTGTGTGTATGCATAACATGCAAAGGTCAGATATGTAACTGGTACGTGAGGGAGATTATACAGTATGTGTCGTGGTTATATGTGTGAGAACACAGTTATTCATGTGACCACCAATCAGTTAGCTCCGATTCCATCTGTCTGAGCTGGGGGGGAGCTCACACACACATACGCGCATACACACACACACACATGTGCACACACCAACACACACACACCAACTGTAGACTGCCTCGTGCGATTACAAAGTGTCTAATACATCTTATTCAGAACAGAACTTCAGACTAAGAATAACATCTTGGCATTTATTCATTTAGTCAGTACATGATAGTGATCACATGCTATAGTTGGCATATTTCTTTCAGAGTACTACTATTCCCATAATTCCACCCTATCAATGGGAGGCAGCAACTCTACACTAGGAACCAGACATGGGCAATTGGGCATTGAAAGCATTGAGCTCCTGTGGTTTAAACAACAACAGACACAGTTTGAAGCCCAACACCCTTCCTCGGACTTTGCTTCATGTTTTAACTCTGTCCTGTGTGATTTTCTTTCAGGCTATTCTGTCTGCGTCCTAAATGGCTCCCTGTTGAACAGGGCCCATATGGCTCTGGTAAAAAAGTAGTGCACTATACAGTATAGGGAATAGGGTGCCATTTGGAAGGAACAATCTGTCTATCTCTGTGTGTGCAAATGTCTGATTTACCATAATCATCATCGGCTCACATATTAGCCACAACGAGAACCAAACGAGCTTTACACCTTCTTAAATGAGATATGAGACTTGTTTTATATATTTATCTATCACTTCAGAAACTGAATAATTATTACCGTTTCTTCTCTCATGTATCTTGCACTTGACACATGTAGCAATACATATAGTATGGGGAAAATAGATGTGTGATTCACCAGCATTTGTATTTTACTGCTGGTTTATTGTTCCATTTTGTACATAATATACACTGTACAGATATAACAACTTAAAATGACAACAAAAGTCTTTTAGATAAACTTTATTTATTTTTACTGTTTTTGTAATTTAGACACTATACTGTAGCTCCTTTTTTGGCCAGAATTACTGAAAGTGCCTCTTGATATGATGTATTACAAAGTAAATACACAATATATTGAGATTAGACATTGTCACTAGCTGAACAATGTGGAGGTTGTAATGTGAATACTGAATAACATGAGTTAAATTACTGTGCTAATCGTATGTTTGTTCTCTTTGCCTCGACTCACATGTATTACTCATCGTCATTATCTATTTCATATAACTATGTCAACATCAAGTTATGTAAATGCCTTTCAACTTCTCAGGTATGTCCTCAAGGTTACTGATACATTTGATTTGATTTATGCCTACCCGATAAGCCAACAGTCATAGTTGAATAGAGAGATAGAGGGATAGCATACTAGAAAGATCCCACTCGTTTCCCACCATGTTATAAGATGTTATTGAGATATTGCCAGTAGTGACATGTCAGTATGGAGGGAATTAAAGAGAGAAAAAATATGGTTTATGTTACGAGATTATAACTGAGAGCCGACTCATTAGTTGAGGATTTGTCTTAAAGCGTAGCTTTATACTCTGACGCCCGGGGTCTAACACTGCTTCTATTACAGATTAACCACCATCCACCAGACCTACCTGGGTTCCAACAGTATTAGTTTTTTGTCAAGTACTTTTTGGAGCGTTAGATTGAGTGTGCCTGGAGTGCGAGATGCCATATGGGTGGGTTTGCACTTTTGGGACTATTTCATTGGTTCCATTGCGTCACGAAAGCTAAGTCAAACTCAGCTAATGTATTTGAAAGAGAACAGACACCATTTGAACCCAGGTCTGCTGAACACACTGAACACACTGTCTTTTGGTCCTGAGAGCTGAGCTATGTGGAGATGCATGTAATTAACATCAACAGGTCTCTCTTCCACCATAGGGATCAGCCAGATCAGCCAGCCATGGGTTGAACCCTGACCTGTAACCCCTTCACTTCCTCATTCACTAATCTAAAATAATTGTGACCTGGCAGTTTTTAAGGCAGTTGTGTTGTCTCGATTTAAAGACAAAGGGATTGAGGCAGCACTTAACACCAAGTTACCCTCACATGTAATTGCTCTGTAAGGTCATTACCTAGACATGTTACTGGCTGTACTGCTCTTCCTGACACTCACTGGAGGATTTCCCAGATGATAGGTAGAGCCCTTAGGCAGCTGGCACAGATCTAGGATCAGCTTACCCTCCCCAAATCCTAACCCTAACCATTAGGGTGGGGGTGTTCATAACTGACCTAAGATTAGCGTCTAGGGTTAACTTAATTCTTCTTGAAGAATGTGGAATAATGAAAGCTTTGTCTGACAATCAAATTTAGTCTGCAGTGAGACATCACATGATTCTCTGTCAACCACTCTAACGCTCTCTCTTTTCAATTCAATTCAATTCAAGGGGCTTTTTTGGCATGGGAAACATATGTTTACATTGCCAAAGCAAGTGAAATGGATAAACAAAAGTGGGAAAAAAATCTCTCTCTCTCTGGTCTGCTCTGTCCTGCCCTCTCGCACTCTCTATTTTCTTTCTCTCTCTCTCTCTCTCTCTCTCCCTCTCTCTCTCTCTCTCTCTCTCTCTCCCTGTTCTCTTTCTCACCCTCCCTCCCCCCTTCCCCTCTCACTCTCTAGCCCTCTGCTCTCTTCCTCTCTATCTCTTCCCCCACTCTCTCTCAGATAGTTTGTGTTCCTCCCTTGATCCTCTGCTCTAATCTGTTCCCCTCTTGAGATCTAACAGAAAGCCTATACTGTTAATGACCATGGGAATGGGCCTGGAGACGGAGAGAGATGTAGAGAGACTGAGAGAGACGGGAGCATCATTCACAGGATCACATGGTATTAACAAGGCCAAGGTCTCACACATAAACTCTCATGTACGGAGACAAGCACATATGCACACCCACAGACGTACACGTATGCCCGCACACACACACTTGCAAACAAACACACATGCACCCATGCATGCCAACAAGCTCTGTCTCGCTGCAGAATTAGACGTTCATGTTCCATGTTCTCCAACTGCCACATCTCAAAGTTGCTCCTAACATCACATTTTCAAGGTGTGGTTGTTGCTCCTGATGCTCAATATTGTTCTATTTCTCCAAACGTCAAGTTAAGGGTTAAGTTTAGGCACGGTTAAGGCAAGGGTTAAGGTTTGGTATAGGGTACATATACAAATCCAGTGTACACAACCTTCTGATCCAGACTCATGAGATTACACCCATTAACCATGCCTGTCCACAGTGCCCTAGCAAAACCCAAGCCTACTTGATGGTAATAGCGCACACTGTTGCCCCTAGTGGCTGGTTTTGAAGGCATTTCCCGACGTCCTCTGGACATGGATAGCCGTCCAATTTCGACTTCAATCTTGAACGATCTCCCTGCGCACGCACGCGCACACACACACACACACACACACACACACACACACACACACACACACACACACACACCAACCTAAAACCATTTAAATAATGACTCCACTCCTGTAATCCATATAAGCCCCGCTGGCGTCTAGAAGACTCACTGGTCCTGCTCTTCATTTCTACCCTGGTTCAAGGATCAGCTTGATTTCCTATATATGTCATAAATACATTGGACATGTAAAAATGACTCACCAGAGATCTCACATAAAAACAGCATTTAAACACATAAATATACTCCCCTCCCCTTCACCTTCAACAAACCTCCAATCACAAGAGGAGGATAAAAATATGTCTGTTTGAAGACAGGGGTAAGAGGGTGCACGTACAAAGGGTAGTGGTGGTGGTGGGTTAAAAAAATAAAAAGAAAAGAATGAAAATCCCCAGAGCTGACAGAAGGTGGTTGTTGACTTGTCTGGAACAGAGTGTCATTGTCCACACAGAAAGCCATTATACTGTAAAACACAAGGGGCCCAAGATGCTTCTCTTGCAACATATGTGGAGGAAGTGGGAGTGAAACGGGACTCTGAACATATTGAGCTTATAGAACTTGGTTAAATACAATTCATTTCAAATACTTGAGGTGCACTTGATTTATCTATTGGACCCAAGTCTGGTGAATGAGAGTATTTGGCCCCAAAGTGACAATGTGCATCTTGATCAGGGGTGGTTAACAAAACATAGAGTTTGTATTCAGTATTCAGTATGTGCTGAAACCTGTACCTATCTTATCATTTGGATTCGACTGCAAGGTATGAAGAATAGTCTATATCTCTAGGAGACAAATTACGCTAAAGTATATAGAAAGATCCTTGTCGAAATTTCAGCAATCGGTTAAGTAACCCACAATTAGTAGTGTTGTCAGTAGTAGACGATGACTTACATCCTTGTCAGAATTCAAGATTGAGTGAAAGCACAGAGTGGAGCGGAGGAGGGTGGGGAATTAACTTTCTTCTGTATGGCTGCTGGCTGAGGGAAGGTTATTCTTCCAGTGTATTGTAGAAGAGAGAGGCTTGGCTGATTTATTCTCTGCTGAAATCCATCTCTAGGGATCCCTACTTAATGCACAGCAGGGCGCTTTCATAGCCACACCAGTGCACGCCCCGAATACTTTATCCTGCTTTTCCCCTCTGGATCTGGCATCGTAAAGATAGGCCAACATGTAGAAGAATCAGTGAATACTTTAAGGGTGATGATCACGGCTCGGCAGTAACAGAAATGCATCCTATGCAAACAGACAGACCCATTTATTCTAACCCACCAAAATCTCACTCATTCCTTACTACAGCTACGAATGGTCGCCATGGCAACAGGGAAACATAGGACAGAATTTCAACTACATAGATGCGGTAAAGAGGTCAATGGAACGCAGACCGTGAGGGATAGAAGAAAGATGCCAGGTTGGCGCACATTCTGATCTAACACAGATTGATATACGGCCCCTAGTATAATGGTACATTTCTGTACCCAATATTTTGAATATAAAAGTACAATTATCCAAGGTTATTATCAGTAGTGGGGAAAGTACTAAATTATCACACTTGAGTAAAAGTAAAGATTCCTTAATAGAAAATGACTCAAGTAAAAGTTAAAGTCACCTAGTAAAATACTACTTGAGTAAAAGTCTAAAAGTATTTGGTTTTGAATATACTTAAGTATCAAAAGTAAATGGAATTGCTAAAATGTACTTAAGTATCAAAAGTAAAGTAAAAGTATAAATCATTTCAACTTCCTTATATTAATCAAACCAGACGGCACAAGTTTCTTGGTTTTTTTAAATTTACGGATAGCCAGGGGCACACTCAGAAATAGTATACAAACAAAGCCTTTGTGTTTATTGAGTTCGCCAGATCAGAGGCAATAACGATAACCAGGGACGTTCTCTTGATAAGTGTGTGAATTGGACCATTTTCCTGTCAAAATGTAACAACCATTTTTGGGTGTCCTTTGTTAAGGCCTATTGAGCAAGTCATAAACACACCAAATATCAGTTGGTATGCTGTAATATATAATTAAATATTAGCAATTGCGGATTTAATTTTAAATATAATTCAACAATAAAGTACTGTATTGCTGTTTTGCTATATATTTACTGCAGCATACTGTAAATGAAGGTGCAATGTGGAGACATATTGTGGGAGGAGAAAGAATCGCTGACTCATTAATATATTTGAAGGCGTGCCTTGTCAGTGGCTATATTTCTTGCACCTGTTAGTGAGAGTCCTGTAGCAATTTAAGCAATATGTGTTAGTAGTTCCCTAACAATTAAATATATACTGAATATAAATATAAATGCAACATTCAACCATTTCAAAGATTTTACTGATTTACAGTTCATAGAAGGAAATCAGTCAATTGAAATAAATTCATTAGGCCCTATTCTATGGGCCCAGCCAATCAGAATACGTTTTTCCCCACAAAAGGGCTTTATTAAAGACAGAAATACTCCTCAGACACCCCTCTCCTCAGACAATCCCGCAGGTGAATAAGCCGGATGTAGAGGTCATGGGCTGCCGTTGTTACACGTGGGCTGCGGTTGTGAGGCTGGTTGGATGTAATGCCAAATTCTCTAAAATGACGTTGGAGGCGGCATGTGGTAAAGAAAAAAAACATGACATTCTCTGGTGGACATCCCTGCAGTCAGAATGACAATTGCACGCTCCCTCAAAACTTGAGACATTGTGGCATTGTGCTGTGTGACAAAATTGCACTTTTTTTTTATTGACACCAGCACAAGGTGCACATGTTTAATAAGCTTCTTGATATGCCACAGCTGTCAAGTGGATTAATAATCTTGGCAAAGGAGAAATGTTCACTAAAAGGGATGTAAACAAATTTGTGCACAAAAATCGAGAGAAATAAGATTTGTGCGTAAAGAACATATTTTATTTCAGCTCATGAAACATGGGAGCAACACTTTACATGTTGTGTTTATATTTTTGTTCAGTATATATAGGGAACCGATCAGATTGACACCTTTTAATGGCTGAATATTTATCCATGTCCATTCTGTTTTGCCCTGTAATCACAGCCAGTTTGGAAGCCTTTGTTTAGGCCTCTAGAAGTGCAAGTGATATAAAACACCTAGTAATCATTAATATGCTGTAAAATGCAAATGCCAACCTGCTTACTCTAATCACTTGTAATTACAGTAAAATACTGTAGGGTTTTGTACTTTAGGCATATGCCTAAATGAAAACTTGCAAAGAACACTGGGTAATATGTCGCTGCATTGAGTAATTCCAGTAGAATACTGTAAATTAGATTACAGTAACATTTTTGGTACAGTAAAATGGATTACCGTAAAATGGATGACAGTAGCTGTATTGTAAAAAATATTACTGTAACTTACTGGCTAATTGCTGGCAGTAAATGACTGTACATTTTACAGCAATTATTTTTACAGTGTAGGAACAGAATGCAGCCTATGCATGGGAGAGTGAGGACAGACGCTGGGAGATGAGAAGCAAGTACAGGGAGTGAACATTTAATGGAAAAACAGACAGGAACAAAACACAGACAGGGTCTGGACAACGGACATGAAACAACATTAATGCAGACACCGAGATCAAACTCAGGAACAGACAGATATAGGGGAGGTAATTACACAGTGATAAAGTCCAGGTGAGTCCAATGAAGTTAACGATGGTGACAGGTGTGCGTAATGATGGGCAGCCTGGCGCCCTCAAGCACTTTACACTCATGTACTGTTAAATCCAAGTTTCTTTTTACAGAAACGTGAAGGGAACTGGCTGCCAGTAAGTTTTTTACAGTGTGGCTAAACAGAAGAACAACCCCTGTATGGTTCTTCAAAATGTTCTTTGTAGAAGATTTGATGTTGAGAAAGGTTCTTAATAGAACCATTCTCCGTTAAGGTTCTATGAAGATTAATTAAAAAGGGTTCTTCTCTTTTTGGTGCTGTAACGTTTTTTTTGTGGTTCTTTATAAAACCTTAGGAAAGGGTTATTTCCTAAACAAATCCGCTATCGTAAAAACTCTAATATAGAACCATTTGTTTTTAATGTGTATGGTAGATAAAATTAGATCAATCACAGGCTATATATACACATGTATACAGTACAAATTCAAATAAACACTTCAAGAGTTGAGGAGTTTGATGGATGTTGGCACAAACTAAGAGCTGCTCTCTTATTCAGAGATCTATAACTGTACTGGATTGTGCGTAATATCAATGGCTATTTGTTCCTACTTCTTCCTCACTAATTCTTTATAGATGTCACTGAGGGGTCAGTGTCACATGTGATGGAAGTATTTTAACAAACCCAACAAACCTATTGTTGATAAGACCATTAACAGCTCCCCCAAGGGAACTCGCTTTTTTGGAGCAGGTCCTGGGACAAAGCAACCCGGTTCAAGCCGTGATTGAGGACAATGGTGTCAGAAGTGAAGAGGACCTATGATGACATCGTCATGTCAGACGTGTGAAGAGACTTGAAAGAAAGTTTGTTGGGGCTAAGTAGCTTTTTTAGGGATAGCACGCCTAGTGTTCATAAGACCGATAACTGTTCCACCAAACAAGTTAGGTTTCTTGGTGCAGCAGTCACAATCCCTGCCCTAGATCATGGTGACCCAGGTTTGAGCCATGCTCAGGGATCTTGCACTCCGAATTGCTGCAATTTGATAAGTTGATTTGATGGCAACTTGATGGCAAGACACGCTCATTTGGTTTCTTAGATTTGTAGATTTTAAAACGTGCCCTCTCCTCGGGGGATACCTCTGTGTCCAGGTACAGTAGCCTTAATCTGGGCCGAGTGACCTGTGCCTCAGAGCCTAGACTAGGGCCTAACGCCTCGATCACACCTACAGCATCAATAGTATGCAGCATCATCTTGATAAACGTGCAACAAAAGTTAGAAACATTCACCTTCCCCTACCATTACAGTTTGATGCATACATTCGATAAATCCAACATATGCACCACACAGAATGCACTGCAACTGCCTGTGCAAAGCAATGCTTCAAGGCAAAAGTAGCATTCCCATGGAAATTAATGTACTTCCAAAATACAATAACGCTGTACGTGTGATCAAGGTGTAAATACTAAGCCTATAGAGCACCTGGTATAGCACCCTTAAGCGCAATTCAGAGACAGAGGCCTTTGGTCTACAGTGTTGGTAGAAATAGAACAGTGTAGGGGATACGTTCAAGAGATGGCTAGATCAGATGCAGATGACTGCAGATTAAAGACCAAGAGATTAATACTGTTTCTTTTTGCTAGGAAAAAATATCTAGGCCTATTTAGAACCTTTATCTATTTCACATTTCTTTCAGCTTGGTCGCATTGATTTCAGATTTGCTTTGTAGACCAATGTTCCAGACACGTCTCATTGAGTCGAAATTTAGGCATGTCATTTATCTCCAGCATGAGTAAGCCCTACATGTCCTTTAGAATACTGAGGTCAGTACACCAGTTATGTCAAGAGGAATGTGCCAAAATTCACCCAACTTATTGTGGGAAGCTTGTGGAAGGCTACCCGAAACGTTTGACCCAAGTTAAACAATATAAAAGGCAATGCTACCAAATACTAATTGAGTGTATGTAAACTTCTGACCCACTGGGAATGTGATGAAAGAAATAAAAGCTGAAATAAATCATTCTCTCTACTATTATTCTGACATTTCACATTCTGGTGATCCTAACTGACCTAAGACAGGGAATTTTTACTAGGATTAAATGTCAGGAATTTTGAAAAACTGAGTTTAAATGTATTTGGCTAAGGTGTTTGCAAACTTCCGACTTCAACTGTATATTTAGGGTCATTCCATGAATGTGCAGTGCATTGCAAATCAGTTGAATGATAAGGGATAACATACCCACAAAACAGGAAACACCATTTGACCCAAATACAAAAGCATGTGCGTCTACGTGTTTGGTTTTACTATCATTGTGGGGACCTCACAAGGATAGTAAAACAATGACAATTCTGACAAGTGGGGACATTCCACAAGGAAAAAGGCTATTTTAGGCCAAACCGTGAATACTGTGAAAAACCGTGAATACTGTGAAAAACCGTGAATACTGTGAAAAACCGTGAATACCCCTCCCATCAATAAATGTCCATTAATTCATTCCGATTATGGTAGTATCCATTTTTTTTTCTCGTATACAGTCAATTCTACTGTATTTTACTGTGTGTCATTACACAGTACTTGCTTTGATACTGTATTTATATTGCAGTAGGTGTATTGGTTTTGTCTGGCCACTTATTTTCAAATGCATTTTGCATATTTGCGCTTAATTTCCAAATCATCTATAAGTAACATCAGTGAGTTACACAATATTTTTTAGATACTTGAACATAAAGCATAAAAAATGCTAATATACAGTGCCTTCTGAAAGTATTCAGACCCCTTAACATGTTTGCTTTGTTGTTTCTCTCACTGACCTCAAACTTGCATTAAAGACACATATTGTAGATGACATGCTAAGTAGTCTCTGGCATGAGAGAGGATTATTTTAGAACCTGTGTTGGTATTAAGCATATGAAGACATCATGCGCAACGGACTAATAAACAGTTTATTTGAAGATGAGACTTTACCATCACTTTTCCTCTTTCACTCACAATGTAATAATGGTTAACAAATTCAAAACAACATAACCCTGACGGGTGTTTTATTTTCATTAGCCTTTTTGTCCATCGAGAAGCGTCCATCGAGAAGCTTTGTGTTGGAGCGAATCAATTCTGGAAGTAGGATAAATATCACCATCCCGTGCGCTCTGCGTCTCTCCCTCAAGGGTTATCACGTGGGTGAGCTAATTTCTTCAAACAGCGTTGGGTTTGCACAAACAGATTCAGTTTCCAAACTGTTTAACTTCTCAGCGAGAGATCACATATTTAGATAATTGGAACGGTGTATGATGATAACAAGAGGCGGGAAGAAGAACTTTTGAGAAATACCTTCTTTGACCTTTAATTACCGGTGGCTTAACTGCCCTTCATCCATATGAGACGTTTCCCCTGAGCTCGATACATCTGCTGCGCACTCTGCGCTGTCCAAACTCTGCCACCGGGAATATTACGCGCTTTTGTCATAGGTTGTTGTATTACCTCATTTGAAAATATAGGGAGATTGTTTCATGGTAGACTTGGTAAGTGACTCAACATTTTGTTCTTTTACACGAGTGTTAGATAGCTTTTGTAGCGACGGTTTACTTATGCTGAGCATCACAGCTGGAATAGACAGAAGCTGTTAGATAGGGGTCGACCATGAAGACAATTATATTTTCGATAAGAGTTTATTTATTTAGGCTACTTGCAGTCTGAGTGTGTTTGAATTCAGTGTTTGGAAACCCATGACTCATAACCCATCACAAATCATGTAATTTATGCTTTTTTACGCATCACAGGTTCACAGGGAATTTAAGTGAGGAACCTGCCTACCTAACAGAAAACTGTAAAAACGCTGAAATGTTTAACTGTGCGGCATACTGTAAATTATGGTGCATTGTGGGAAAATTATTGTATTTTCGAATGGTTCTGTAATTCTACCCCAAATTTACATAAACTTTAGCCAAATACATTTAAACTCCGTTTTTCACGATTCCTGACATTTAATCCTAGTAAAGATTCCTTGTCTTAGGTCAGTTAGGATGACAACTTTATTTTAAGAATGTGACATGTCAGAATAATAGTAGAGAGAATTATTTATTTCAGCTTTTATTTCTTTCTTCACATTCCCAATGGGTCAGAAGTTTACATACACTCAATTAGTATTTGGTAGCATTGCCTTTTATATTGTTTAACTTGGGTCAAACACCCCTGTGCTAATAAATAATGGTCATTATGGCCAAACAGTCCTATTTTTGTTTCATCAGACCAGAGGACATTTCTCCAAAAAGTACGATCTTTGTCCCCGTGTGCAGTTGCAAACCGTAGTCTGCCTTTTTTATGGCGGTTTTGGAGCAGTGGCTTCTTCCTTGCTGAGCTGCCTTCCAGGTTATGTCAATATAGGACTCATTTTATTGTGGATATAGATACTTTTGTACCTGTTTCCTCCAGCATCTTCACAAGGTCCTTTTCTGTTGTTCTGGGATTGATTTGCACTTTTCGCACCAAAGTACTTTCATCTCTAGGAGACAGAACGTGTCTCCTTCCTGAGAGGTATGACTGCTGCGTGGCCCCATGGTGTCTATACTTGTGAACTATTGCTTGTACAGATGAACGTGGTACCTTCAGGTGTTTGGAGATTGCTCCCAAGGATGAACCAGACTTGTGGAGGTCTACAATTTTTTATGAGGTCTTGGCTGATTTCTTTAGATTTTTCCATGATGTCGAGCAAAGCGGCACTGAGTTTGAAGGTAGGCTTTGAAATACATCCACAGTTACACCTCCAATTGGCTCAAATTATGTCAATTAGCCTATCAGAATCTTCTAAAGCCATGACATAATTTTCTGGAATTTTCCAAGCTGTTTAAAGGCACAGTCAACTTTGTGTATGTAAACTTCTGACCCACTGGAATTGTGATATAGTGAATTATAAGTGAAATAATCTGGCTGTAAACAATTGTTACAAGAATTACTTGTGTCATGCACGAAGTAGATATCCTAACTGACTTGCTAAAACTATAGTTTGTTAACATGAAATCTGTGGAGTGGTTGAAATATTAGTTTTAATGACTTCAACCTAAGTGTATGTAAACTTCCGACTTCAACTGTACGTATATAGGGCAGCAGGTAGCCTAGTGGTTGGTGGGTTTGGCTCATTAACATATTTTGAGGTGTGCTTTGTAATAGGCTATATTTGTTGTTTAAAGTGCCACATCAATAACAAATGTACAGCGCTTTCAGCAAGTATTCGCACCCCTTAATTTTTTCCACATTTTGTTGTGTTACAAGGTGTGATTAATTTTTTTTATTTTTTTTTACGATCTACACAAAATACTCTAATTACGATCTACACAAAAAATTCTAACATTTGTAAAAAATATATGAAAAATAAAACACTAATATATCTTGCGTACATAAGTTTTCAATACATGTTAGAATCAGCTTTGGCAACAATTACAGCTGTGATTCTTACTGGGTACATTTCTAAGAGCTTTGCAAACCTGGATTGTACAATATTTGTACTATTTTTTTATCCCTTTTTTATTCTTCAAGCTCTGTCAAGTTGGTTGTTGATCATTGCAAGAGATTTTCAAGCCACTTTAAGTCAAAACTGGTATCAGTTAAAATTGGCACCGGAGGGGATGGGTGCCGTTTTATGGGCTCCTGACCAAATGTGCTATTTGCACTGTTTTTAACTTTTTTGGTACATAATGTTTCTGCCATTGTTTCTTATGACGAAAAGAGGTTTTGGACATCAGAACAGCGATTACTCACCTTGAACTGGACATTTTCTTTAATGAGTCTGATGCGAAGGATATACTGCTCTTCCCGGACCAGGCCCAAATCCCTGTCAATCGTATGAAGAGGAGACGCCCTTACAGAGGTCGAAGAGCTGACTGCGTTGGCGAGTGGATAATCTGCCTTTACCTCCGTTCTACTGACAAACGTGCAATCACTGGAGAATTAACTGGATGAGCTCCATTCAAGACTGTCCTATCAACGGGACATTAGAAACTGTAATATCCTATGTTTCACTGAGTCGTGGCTGAGTAAGGACATAGATAATATAGAGTTAGCTGAGATTTGCGTGCATCTGCAAGACAGAATTTCAGCCTCCGGTAAAATCAGGGGGGTGGTGTGTGTCTCATTGTCAACAACAGCTGGTGCGCAATCTCTAATATTAGGAAGTCTCAAGGTTTTGCTCTCCTGCGTTAGAGTACCTCATGATAAGCTGTAGACCACACTATTTACCAAGAGAGTTTTCATCTATGTTCTTCGTGTGGTCTTAGTGCTAACCGATGCTAGCACTAAGACCACACTCAGCGACCTGTATAAGGTCATAAGCAAACAAGAAAAAGCTTATCCAGAGATGGCGCTTTCAGGAAACCTGAAATTGATTTTACCTCATTTCTATCAGCATGTCACATGTGCAACTAGTGGAAAATACAAAGCTCTCCATTTGGCAAATCTGACCATAACTTTATCCTCCTGATTCCTCCTTACGAGCAAAAACTCAAACAGGAAGTACCAGTGACGCGCCCAATACGGAAGTGGTCCGATGAAGCGGATGCTAAGCTACAGGACTGTTTCACTAGCACAGACTGGAATATGTTCCGCGATTCATCCGATGGCATTGAGGAGTACACCACATTAGTCACTGGCGTTATTAATAAGTGCATCGACGACAACGTCCCCACAGTGACCGTACGTACATATCCCAACCAGAAGCCTTGGATTACAGGCAACATTCGTACTGAGCTAATGGCTAGAGCTGCCACTTTAAGGAGCGGGACACTAATCCAGATGCCTATAAGAAATCTCTTTTTGCGCTCTGACGAACCATCAAGCAGGCAAAGCATCAATACAGGACTAAGATCAAATCCTACTACATTGGCTCTGACACTCGTCGGATGTGGCTGAGCTTGCAAATTATCACGGATTACAAAGGGAAACCCAGCCGCGAGCTGCCCAGTGACGTGAGCCTGCCAGACGAGCTAAATGCCTTCTATGCTCGCTTTGAGGCAAACAACACGGAACCATCCATGAGAGCACCAGCTGTTCCAGATGACTGTGTGCTCACGCGCTCCGTAGCAAATGTAAGTAAGACAGGATTTCCCAAACTCGCTCCTCAGCACCCCAAGGGGTGCACGTTTTGTTTTTTGCCCTAGCACTACACTGCTGATAATTTTTTTTATCAACTAATCATCAAGCTTTGATAATTTGAATCAGCTGTGTAGTGTTAGGGCAAAAACCAAAATGTGCAGCCCTTGGGGTCCCAAGGACCAAGTTTGGGAAACTCTGGAGTAAGACCTTTAAACACTTACTGGCAGACCACCACCAGGTGGTGAGGGTAGGCAACAACACATCCGCCACACTGACCCTCAACACGGGGGCCCCTCAGGGGTGCGTGATTATGCTGCTTTCAAAACAACTGGGAACTCTGAAAAATATGAGGTCAAATCATGACGTCAGTGATCTTCAGGTCAGAAAGTCTGAGTGTGATAGAGCGCAGAATAACTGAGGCGCACCACCTGTTGGATAGTAAACGTCATAGCAAGCTAGCCAACTTAAGCCAGTTAGCTTGGGTGCTTGACTGCCGTTTATGAGGTCAGAACACTCAGATCAACTCTACTCCTCGGCCAGAACGTCGCTCTCAGCGCTCCGAGAGTGAAACAATCTGAATATACGAACAGACTATCTGACAACGCTCTTTATTTTTCGAACGCCAAGCACTCCAGAATTTATGAACACGCCCTAGTTCTAAGATATCTAGCTGGCAAACATTTAGTTGTGAATTCCATAATGTAATTAGTTCACCTGGCGCATGCCACACAACAGTGAGTACCTCTCTCCTCCTTGTGTGCTTGTAAACAAACACCATGTGACTGGGGACTACTGTAAGCTTGTAATAATATGACAGGTGAATTGAAGAACGCAATGTTCTTTATCACCTAACGTATTGCACAAGTTGACTGCAGGTATTTACTTAAAAAGTAAATAAGTAAAAAACTTAAGATATAGTTTAAACGGTATTGACGGTATAGAAAAACCCTCCCGTGTCTTTTTCCATATACCACTGTATATGGTATAGCTGGTATACCGCCCAAATCTAGCTTAGTCCCCTCCTGTACTCCCTGTTCAACCACGATTGCGTGGTCACCCACGACTCCAACACGTCATTAAGTTTGCCGAAGACACGACTGTGGTAGGCCGGATCACCGACAACGATGAGCCTTTAGGGAGGAGGTCAGAGACCTGGCAGTGTGGTGCCAGGACAACAACCTCTCCCTCAACGTGAGAAAGACAAAGGAGTTGATTGTGGACTAAAGGAAAAGGAGAGCCGAGCACGCCCATATTCACATCGACAGGGCTGTAGAGCTTCAAGATCCTTGGTGTCCAAATCACTAAGGTCCTATAATGGTCCAAACACACCAAGACAGTTGTGAAAAGGGTACAACAACACCTATTCCCCATCAGAAGGCTGAAAAGATTTGGCATGGGACTTCAGATCCTCAAAACGTTCTACAGCTGCACCATCGAGAGCATCCTGACTGGTTGCATCAGAGCTTGGTATGGCAACTGCTTGGCATCCGACCACAAGGCGCTACAGAGGGTAGTGTGTACGGCCCAGTACATCAACGGGGCCGAGCTTCCAGCCATCCAGGACCTCTATACCAGGTGGTGTCAGAGGAAGGCCCTAAAAATGTTCAAAGACTCCAGCCACCCAAGTCATAAACTGTTCTCTCTGCTACCGCTCGGCAAGCAATACGTCTGGGACCAAAATGCTCCATAACAGCTTCTACCCCCAAGCCATAAGACTTCTGAACAGTTAATCAAATTTCTACCTGGACTATTTACATTGACCCCCTCATTTTATTCTGATTTATTCTTATTTTGTGCACTGACTCTCTTGCACAGGCTCGTTGTACACTCACCAGACTCTAATCACTCACTCACACATACTACACTGACACTCCAGCACACACACAAATCACACACACACATGCATATTGACTCCTTCACACTCTTCACATACGCTGCAGCTACTCTCTGTTTATAATCTATGCATCGGAAAGTATTCAGACCAATTGACTTTTTTCACATTTTGTTACATTACAGACTTATTCTAACATAGATTAAATTAAACATTTTCCTCATCAATCTACTCACAATACCCCATAATTACAAAGCGAAAACAGATTTTTTGAAATGTTTGCTAATGTATTAAATATAAAAACAGATAAGTAACAGACATAAGTAATCAGACCATTTGCTATAAGACTCGAAATTGAGCTCAGGTGCATCCTGTTTCCATTGATCATCCTTGAGATGTTTCTATAACTTGATTGGAGTCCACCTTTGGTAAATTCAATTGATTGAACATGATTTGGAAAGGCACACACCTTTCTATATAAAGTCCCACAGTTGACTGTGCATGTCAGAGCAAGAACCAAGCCATGAGGTCGACGGAATTGTGTCGAGCTTCACATACATACCAAAACGTTTCTGCAGCATTGAAGGTCCCCAAGAACACAGTACCCTCCATCATTCTTAAACGTAAGAAGTCTGGAACCACCAAGAATCTTCCTTTTTATTTATTCAACTAGGCAAGTCAGTTAAGAACAAATTCTTATTTACAATGACGTCCTACCCCAGCCAAATTGTGCACTGCTCTATGGGACTCCCAATCACAGCTGGATGTGATACAGCCTGGATTTGAACCAGGGACTGTAGTAACACCTATTGCACTGAGATGCAGTGCCTTAGACCACTGTGCCACTCGGGAGCCCTAGAGCTGGCCACCCAGCCAAACTGAACAATCGAGGGAGAAGGGCTTTGGTCAGGGAGGTGACCAATGACCATCGGTCATTCTGACAGAGCTCCAGTGTTCCTCTGTGGAGATGGGAGAACCTTTGAGAAGGACAACCATCTTTGCAGCACTCCACCAATCAGGCCTTTATGGTAAAGTGGCCAGACAGAAGCCACTCCTCAGGAAAAGCAGTGGCGGATAAAGTACCCAATTATCATACTTGATTAAAAGTAAAGTTACATTAATAGAAAATGACTCAAGTGAAAGTCACCCAGTAAAATACTACTTGAGTAAAAGTATTTGGTTTTAAATATACTTAAGTATCAAAAGTAAATGATAAAATTTACTTAAGTATCAAAAGTAAAAGTATAAATCATTTCAAATGTCTTATATTAAGCAAACTAGACATTTTCTTGTTTTTTACAGATAGCCAGGGTCACACTCCAACACTCAGACCAGGGATGTTCTCTTGATAAGTGTGTGAATTGGACCTGACTTTTGGTTGTCAGGGAAAATGTATGGAGTAAAAAGTACATTATTTTCTTTAGAAATGTAGTGAAGTAAAAGTTTAAAAATAGTAAAGTACAGATACCAAAAAAAAGGACTTAAGTAGTACTTGAAAGTATTTTGACTTATGTACTTTACACAACTGAGTAAAATGCAAATGACAGCCCACTTGGAGTTTGCCAAAAGTCAGCTAAACAACTCTCAGACCAGGAAAAACTATATTTTCTGGTCTGATGAAACCTAGATTTAACTAATTCAAACCTGGCACAATTTTAGAGTAAGGCTGTAACATAACAACATTTTGAAAAATTCAAGGGGTCTGAATACTTTCAGAATGCACTGGACATATTACCTAAATTAGCTCGACTAACCCATAACTCTGCATATTGACTCGGTAACAGAACTATTTTTTATATAGCCTTGTTATTGTTATTTTAGCTTTTAGTTTATTAGCAAATGGTTCTTACTTTCTTTGTTTGTTAAGGGCTTGTAAGTAAGCCTTTCACAGTGAGGTCTATACCTGTTTATTATTTATTGACAATTTTTTTTGTAGTGTAGTCGCTGCCAGTTTGGAAGCCTTTGTTAAGGCCTCTATAAGTGCAAGTGATATAAAAAAAAACAAATATTCATTAATATGTTGTAATGTGTAAACATTTTATCAAGCAGCCAACCTGCTTGCACCAATCCCTTGTAATTACAGTAAAATACATTCTGATTATGGTAGCATTTACTTTTTTACAGTATAATACAGACAATGTTATGGTATTGTACTGTGTGTCATCACACAGTACTTGTTATGATAATGTATTTCTATTACAGTATGTGTACTGTAATATGAAGTACAACATTTTTTGCCTGTAAGATACTGTCAATTTCATGGCAACCCCTTTACAGTGTAGCTTACAGGGATGCTTTATGTTTGGGCATAATTTTGTTTAAAGCTTTATTTTAACTATTTTCTCTCTCTCTCTTTCTCTCTCTCTTTCTCTCTCTCTCTCTCTCTCTTTCTCTCTCTCTCTCTCTCTCTCTCTCTCAAACACCAACCTCTGTTGTGGGATCTGTTATGGGATATTATCTAACAGTGGTATTTTGTGTTGTAGCTGACATAACATCTTGTGATGGGCTAGAGGCCAGATGGTTGCGTGAATCGTTATAATAGTTATTGGCCCATATTAAACGATACAGAGAAGAGAAATCAGACATTGCTATTCAACCCCTCACCCATACATCTGAGTCACTGCCTCATCTGAATAAGGCCTTTCACGATTTCAGTGTGGCCTAAGGGAACTGAACAGTAACAGACCAATAGAGTGAATGCAAAAGCAATATTTACGGCATATTCTGCGGTAGCATTTGTTCAAGGGATATTGTGATTGTGATTTGGTGGCCAACATTAATAAGCTACTATGGAATGACATCACTATATTGCTCTTCCTAATATGTAATGAAGAGTCCATCTCTAATTCCTCAATGTGACCACACTTCCACTGTACTGACACATATTCTGTATGTGGAGCATTTGAGTTGTACTTTGTGACCTGCAAAGTCAAGGGAAACCTTGTCTTATGTAACAATGCAACTCAAGTTTATGTACTAATTTCTTGAATTTCATCCAAAGCATCTCTCTCTCTCTCTCTCTCTCTCTCTCTCTCTCTCTCTCTCTCTCTCTCTCTCTCTCTCTCTCTCTCTCTCTCTCTCTCAGTTTCACTTTTTCAGTTAGGGAATGAACACTGTTAGTGCAAAGCCATAACACCTCAACATGTTTTTTAAACAGTAGGAAGTGTCAATCATTTTGGATTAAGGACATTACAATAATATTTATAAATCTTTTAATGCCAAGTGTAAGCATTAACAAAAATTAACATAACCATAGACCACTTAAACTGTTACAACACTTCCACTCACAGGTGGCCAAAAACAAAGATTTTAAAAGCCACACCCCCACTTAACCACACCTCAAATATCATTTTCCAGTTTGCCTTGCCTTTCCGAGTGAATTGTAGAGTTACCACCCATGACTGTATTTGTTAGTGACAGTCGCTAGGTTTCCATCCAATTGGCAACAGAATTCCATGCATATATATATTTTAAAAAAGCATAAATAAATTATGCAATTTTCTCAAAACAAACTAGTTGTAGATACAAGTCACTGCATAAATACATAGTGCACACGTGTATTTTTTTGCTTAAGTTTTCATGTACTGAAATGTGTTTCAATTGCATTTTCGACTCTAGTTTTGTCACAAAAACCTTTGTGTTAAATAGTTAAATAATTAATTTTACAAACACAAAAAAGATTCCACCATGTCAAACAAACTAAAACATAAACTTCCTGTTTCCATCAGTTGCTGTGATTTTTTTTTATATGCTATGACTTTGCTCACAGAAAACTGACATGGTTGTTGAATTCGTTCATTATCAGTCCAAGTGAGCTCCTACTGGAGGCAGATGTTATCATTAAAATGACTCCTTAGGACAATATATAAAATATATAGCCTTACTTTAATAGCCAAGTTTTACCCTAGCTAAGTGGTGTTAGGAACCTAGTGGGTTACAGGTAACAGCAGGGCTGCAAATCACATTGTGCTGGTTTTCAAAGCAATGTGCAACTCCTATTGGAAACCAGCCAAAGTTAGGCCATCCAACAGTTAGCATTTTTATTCTCCCACAACTTGCATTCAGAATGACTATCAGAGTTAGGGATGTTGTGAAGAGACTACCTAAACCATTGAGACCGGAACAACCATTTCAGTAGCGGTACCTAAACCATTGAGACTGGAACAATCATTTCAGTAGCGGTACCTAAACCATTGAGACTGGAACAACCATTTCAGTAGCGGTACCTAAACCATTGAGACTGGAACAACCATTTCAATAGCGGTACCTAAACCATTGAAACTGGAACAACCATTTCAGTATCAGTACCTAAACCATTGAAACTGGAACAACCATTTCAGTATCAGTACCTAAACCATTGAAACTGGAACAGCCATTTCAGTAATGGGTGCAATAAATCTAACTGATTGGATGAGTTAAGAAAAATGTGTTATCTTTGTGTAGCATCAGATTAATCAACGTACATGCAAAAGCACAGATACTAAAAACAATCAAAAATGTCTACTTGCATTAGAGAATTTAAAATGACAGCTAGGCTACTGATTTGAACCCAGTACCAGTTACAGTGAAAAAATAAGTAACCACAGCATTTCTGTTCTGTTTTCTCAAATATGATTAAAGAATTTAGGCTACTAATCCAATATCATTCTGATTCCTTTGTCGACAAGAGATTAACCAGCAGGGTTTTATCCTGACTCCAGGAAGAAATACGCCAAAATGGTCCAATATCTAATTCAGAGTGAATCAGGCTTAATGTATCAAATTGTAACAACACTGTGGATATACAGCATCTAGTAAGTTGATGAATATAATAAGTGTATCCTTGGACACAGGAGTGCTCTGGAACTGCCCATCTGGTAAAGCAGTCATGAGCTCCAGTAAATGGAGTTCTGTAGTCTGTAGTTAATTGATTTAGTCCGATAGAGATTGGATTGGAGGATAGCTGTAACAGGTTACCATGGAGTGAATCAATTTACGTTTGTCTTTCCAGGCTAGCTATCATGGCACTCGTGGCACTCACACAAGTAGAATATTGTTTTTCTTTATTAACTCCCTTCTGGAGAGTTTTAATTTCAAGACTAACCTGAGTAATTCACTCTATGTGGGCCACAGCTTCACATACATACAGTTTATCTAGGTCTGTATCAGGACCTGTAAGTAAGAACTGTAGGCCTAGCAGTTTTCTTATTGGCTGTTGTTATTGTGTTAATGTGTGAGTCTAGGTGAGTCAGAGAGAGAGCTTTTTGCAATCAACACTAGGCTCTGATCGCCTGCTGAGTGACACCCTGCAGCTACTTACTGTGCTGTACCCAGCCTAGCGCTCTCACATGACTAATGGGGAGGTCTCTCTCTCCCCATCAGCTTACATAAATATCAGATAATGACCATGTTACAGCCCAGATAACGAACAAGATAACGAGACGTGTTTAATGACAGAAAGCCTTATTTGGTTTAATTAAGGATGCAATATGTATGGTGGTTGGCTACAGAGTGAGGTGGGATGGCTGTAGTGACCCGACATGAATCAGGCTTTCAGCGTTGTGCTTTTCCTCTGAATTAGGGGGGGGGGGGGTGGGTTATTACATGGGCCACTTTAATTAGGGGTTCAAGCAGCGAAGCTGGGTTAAACCTTACTGTATTTGCAGGCGTTGTGCTTTGGGGGGCGGGGGGGGTCAGGAGGTTGTTACCGTGCATGATGGTTAAAGGGACACACCCTCGCATGCAATGCCAGGCCAATTGGGCACATTGCAATAACAAGCAATTGAAAATGCAAACTTTGAAAGCATTTCAAGTGCCGTTTTAAATACATAGGTCCCTCTACTTAATTTGCCTCATGGACCCATAAGATCCGCCATGAGAAATTTTCCGACATTTGGAATTTTCTTAAAAACTACTCCTCTGGCACCGAATGACCAATCTGCACAAAGCTTGAAAAATGGCATCTATGGACCAAGGTCTCACAACGCTTGTTTTTCCAGGCTAGCGTCTCAAACAACATGGCCAGTACTGACCAATAAAGATTCAAGTGGGTGTGACCTGGCACATAAATCAGACATGGTTATTCGTATTGAAACAAAAACGTGATACAATGTACCCAACACTGTCAAGACTCAACATGCAACAACAATCCGATCTACCACATATTTACAGTGGGGCAAAAAAGTATTTAGTCAGCCACCAATTGTGCAAGTTCTCCCAATTAAAAAGATGATAGAGGCCTGTAATTTTCATCATAGGTACACTTCAACTATGAGAGATAAAATGAGAAATTAGAATTTTCCAGAAAATCACATTGTAGGATTTTTAATGAATTTATTTGCAAATTATGGTGGAAAATAAGTATTTAGTCAATAACAAAAGTTTATCTCAATACTTTGTTATATACCCTTTGTTGGCAATGACAGAGGTCAAACGTTTTCTGTAAGTCTTCACAAGGTTTTCACACAATGTTGCTGGTATTTTGGCCCATTCCTCCATGCAGATCTCCTCTAGAGCAGTGATGTTTCGGGGCTGTCACTGGGCAACACAGACTTTCAACTCCCTCCAAAGATTTTCTATGGAGTTTAGATCTGGAGACTGGCTAGGCCACTCCAGGACCTTGAAATGCTTCTTATGAAGCCACTCCTTCGTTGCCCGGGCGGTGTGTTTGGGATCATTGTCATGCTGAAAGACCCAGCCACGTTTCATCTTCAATGCCCTTGCTGATGGAAGGAGGTTTTCACTCAAAATCTCACGATACATGGCCCCATTCATTCTTTCCTTTACACGGATCGGTCGTCCTGGTCCCTTTGCAGAAAAACAGCCCCAAAGCATGATGTTTCCACCCCCATGCTTCACAGTAGGTATGGTGTTCTTTGGATGCAACTCAGCATTCTTTCTCCTCCAAACACAACGAGTTGAGTTTTTACCAAAAAGTTATATTTTGGTTTCATCTGACCATATGACATTCTCCCAATCCTCTTCTGGATCATCCAAATGCTCTCTAGCAAACTTCATATGGGCCTGGACATGTACTGGCTTAAGCAGGGGGACACGTCTGGCACTGCAGGATTTGAGTCCCTGGCGGCGTAGTGTGTTACTGATGGTAGCCTTTGTTACTTTGGTCCCAGCTCTCTGCAGGTCATTCACTAGGTCCCTCCGTGTGGTTCTGGGATTTTTGCTCACCGTTGAGAAAAATGATCACCTTGTGATCATTTTGAGATCTTGCGTGGAGCCCCAGATCGAGGGAGATTATCAGTGGTCTTGTATGTCTTCCATTTCCTAATAATTGCTCCCACAGTTGATTTCTTCACACCAAGCTGCTTACCTATTGCAGATTCAGTCTTCCCAGCCTGGTGCAGGTCTACAATTTTGTTTCTGGTGTCCTTTGACAGCTCTTTGGTCTTGGCCATAGTGGAGTTTGGAGTGTGACTTTTTGAGGTTGTGGACAGGTGTCTTTTATACTGATAACAAGTTCAAACAGGTGCCATTAATACAGGTAACGAGTGGAGGACAGAGGAGACTTTTAAAGAAGAAGTTACAGGTCTTTGAGAACCAGAAATCTTGCTTGTTTGTAGGTGACCAAATACTTATTTTCCACCATAATTTGCAAATAAATTCATAAAAAATCCTACAATGTGATTTTGTCTCTCATAGTTGAAGTGTACCTATGATGAAAATTACAGGCCTCTCTCATCTTTTTAAGTGGGAGAACTTGCACAATTGGTGGCTGACTAAATACAATTTGTTTGACAAAGTCATGGTATTTGGCACACATTTTTTGCACACATGCTCAGCGATGTGTCTATCTAACCTGTAGAGTTTGGTTCTGTTTGGCCTCATTGTGGTGCTGTTGGCTTATAACGGCCATGTTGTTTGAATTAGAGTCTTGGAAAATATTGGTGCTGATTGGTCAAGCGGTTCTGGAGTAGAAGACGTCATTAAAATGGTCCAAAATCCATCAAAAGCATATTGCATGATCTGTTTGATTTTGAGTTCTGATATTTGGGAAATGTGGTAAGAAGTACTGAAGTACACTACATGACCAAAAATCATGGGCATGGAGTTGGTCCCCCCTTTGCTGCTATAACAGCCTCCACTCTTCTGGCAAAGCTTTCCACTAGATGTTGGAACATTGCTGCGGGGACTTGCTTCCATTCAGCCACAAGAGCATTAGTGAAGTCGGGCACTGAAGTTGGGCGATTAGGCCTGACTCGCAGTCGGCGTTCCAATTAATCCCAAATGTGTTCAATGGGGTTGAGGTCAGGGCTTTGTGCAGGCCAGTCAAGTTCTTCCACGCCGATCTTGACAAGCCATTTCTGTATGGACCTCGCTTTGTGCACGGGGCATTGTCATGTTGAAACAGGAAAGTGCTTTCCCCAAACTGTTGCCACAAAGTTGGAAGCTCAGAATTGTCTAGAATGTCTGTCATTTTATACTTCACTGGAACTAAGGAGCCTAGCACGAACCATGAAAAACAGCCCCAGACTGTTATTCCTCTTCTACCAAACTTTACAGTTGGCACTATGAATTCGGGCACGTAGCATTCTCCTGGCATCCACCAAACCCAGATTAGTCCGTTGGACAGCCAGACGGTTAAGTATGATTCATCACTCCAGAGAAAGGGTTTCCACTGCTCCAGAGTCTAATGGCGGCAAGCTTTACACCACTCCAGCCGACGCTTGGCTTTGCACATGGTGATCTTGTGTGCGGCTGCTTGGGCATGGAAACCCATTTCATGAAGCTCCCGACCAACAGTTATTGTGCTGACATTCCTTCCAGAGGCAGTTTGGAACTTGGTAGTAAGTGTAGCAACCGAGGACAGACTATTTTTACATGCTATGCGCCTCAGCACTCGGTGGTCCCGTTCTGTGAGCTTGTGTAGGCTACCACTTCACGGCTGAGCTGTTGTTGCTCCTAGATGTTCCACTTCACAATAACAGCACTTACAGTTGACCGGGGCAGCTCTAGCAGGGCAGAAATTTGACAAACTGATGACTTGTTGGAAAGGTGGCATCCTATGACGGTGCCACGTTGAACGTCACTGAGCTCTTCAGTAAGGCCATTCTACTGCTAATGATTGTCTATGGAGATTACATGGCTGTGTGCTCGATGTTATACACCTGTCAGCAACGGGTGTGGCTGAAATGGCCAAATCCACTAATTTGAAGGGGTGTCCAAATACTTTTGTATAAAGCTGCTTGAATCTACAGTAAATTTCAATCTGGATTTGATCATTTGAGTGGATGAGGGGAAGCTATTTACTATTCATAAGGTTGGGGAGAGGGAGAGGGAGAAGGTGAGAGAAGGAGAGAGAGAGAGAGAGAGAGAGAGAGAGAGAGGGAGAGAGAGAGGTTATTTCATGTAATGATTCATCAATACATTCCTGGAAGTAGGAGCAAAATTCTAGTCGTTGAGTGTCATCTCCCCTTTGATTTTCATTTTTTTTGCCCAATGTGTGTCAAATCTCAATCTATAGTCAATATATAATATGCTACTAAAACGATTTTGTTTTTAAGAGTTAGTTTTCTAATAAAGTACGGTTTTATTTATTTATTGTCTGTGGATTGCAGTCCTTCCTAGCCTTCGGACTGCAGCAATGCTGCTCTAAACACACTTCTTTTCTGGATAGGAAGAGATCTGGGTCACATGCTTGAATTATCTATTTGCAGGGTTGCATGCATCAATACCAAGAAATTTCATTAGGGGAACCAAGAAAAACTAGAGCCATCTGTGTAGGATGGAGCTGACGGCCAAAGAGAGAGGGACGACAGAGAACGGATGCAGCTCCTCTACGAGGGAGCAACGCTCCTCCTGCTCCAGCCTCAAGGTATGATCAGAACCTCTAGGCCTCCCTCTGCCGCCCTCTGATTCTCTTTGCCGCTAACTCGCTCAGACTTTCCCCGACTTGCTTAAGGGCTCTATTCAATCCATGTTATGGTACTTCAGCGTTACAGCGCAATTTAAATTTAAAGGCAATGTTCCCGCATTAGCGTTGACTGCATTCATGTCGGCGCAATCGGAAATTACCTTTACATATTTTATCATGCAATTGGTACCGCTTCAGTAATCCTCTCTGCCTCCTTCTTCCTCCTCACTACCTCTCCTCCGTCTTCCTCCTCTCTACCTCTCCTCTGCATTCCTCCTCTCCTGTTAAGGTTAGCATTTAGTGGGGGGGTAAAGCTGATCCTGTAGGGCAACTTCTACCTGGAACTTTCTCTAGGTACACTATACCTCTGTTGTGGCAGGAAGAGCAGCCATACTGAACTCTGTCACCTGACATGGGGACGTTCCAGCTCATTTGACCTCGTGAGACAATTTGTTACATGTTCTCACAAAGGTCTGAGAGCTGACATTCCTCTACAGTGTCCTGGAAAAAGAGAGGTGAGAGAGAGATGAGAGAGAATATTTACAAAAATATAGACCTAAATTATACATAGGCCTAATAGCAGGGGTGAAAGTTAGCCGGAATGGTCCGGTACGTAAATTAGGGGAGTACGCTGTATCGGTAAAACATGAGCCTATCACAATAATTAAAACATAGATTACAAGATAACTGTAGGCTATTACACTATTTATCATTACTGCATGAAACATTTGCTAATAGACATGAAAACGCTCCAAAATGCGGTGAGGTTTGATGATTAAGATAACATTTTGCTGAGGCATACATGAGTGGCCGAGACCGAAACGCATGCTGACAGCAAGACTTGTGTTGGCCTAATGAATGACAATCACTGACTGTCATTCATAACACTTTTTGGTGTTTTATAAGTGATGTTTCTTCGTGCTTATCCAATGGCACTGTATGGATGCCAGAATTAATAGCCTAATAGTTGAAATAGTCTGGACACTGACTGTAGTTTTTGCCTGAAGCACTCTGGAAAGGATGTCAGTCAATCCAATTACTGCCAATGAACGTTGTGTTGACATAGTGAAATATGTCAAAAAGGAACAAGTCACATGGGTCTTTCTGGACCTCTTTCTCCCTTTTAAAATCCTTTGATAAAAAAATGTTGATAGGCAAGCTGAGGAATTGGGCCTGGGGAAATGTTGTAGCCACCCTCAAATTCATAGACACCGAGGATGCAAAGGCTGACCGTGTACGAAATCTGTCTTGCCTACTGAATACTGTGTACTTATCATACTGCAAATACTAACATATTAGACTTATATTAGTGCTGGGGACAATAAAAGGCCACTCTAAAATGTGCAGTTTTGTCACAACAGAATGCCATAGATTTTGAGAGTGTGCAATTTGGCATGGTGACTGCAGGAATGTCCCAGAGCATTTGCCAGATAATGTAATGTTCATATCTCTACCATAAGCTGCCTCCAATGTCATGCTAGAGAATTTAGCAGTATGTCCAAACGGCCTCACAACCGCAGACCACGTACAGCGGGTGAAATAAGTATTGAACACATCACCATTTTTCTCAGTAAATATATTTCCAAAGGTGCTATTGACATTATATTTTCACCAGATGTTGGTAACAACCCAAGTAATCCATACATACAAAGAAACCAAAACAAATAAGTTCAGAAATTAAGTTATGTGTAATAATGTGAAATGACACAGGGGAAAAGTATTGAACACACTTACTGATATTTATTCAATACTTTGTACAAAAGCTTTTGTTGGTAATGACAGCTTCAAGACGCCTCCTGTATGGAGAAACTAGTCGCATGCATTGCTCTGGTGTGATTTTGGCCTATTCTTCCACACAAACAGGTTCCGTGGGCCTCTTCTATGAATCTTGATCTGCAGTTCTTCAATGGGATTTAAGTCAGGTGATTGGCTGGGCCATTCTAGCAGCTTTATTTTCTTTCTTTGAAACCAATTGAGAGTTTCCTTGGCTGTGTGTTTGGGATCATTGTCTTGCTGAAATGTCCACCCTCGTTTCATCTTCATCATCCTGGTAGATGGCAGCAGATTTTTGTCAAGAATGTCTCGGTAAATTTGCCCATTCATCCTTCCTTCAATTATGTGAAGTTTGCCAGTACCATTTGCTGAAAAGCAGCCCCACACCATGATGTTCCCACCTCCAAACTTCACTGTTGGTATGGTGTTTTTAGGGTGATGTGCAGTGCCATTTCTCCTCCAAACATGGTGTGTATTATGACATCCAAACAGTTCAATTTTGCTCTCATCTGACCACACTATATTCTCCCAGTATTTCACTGGCTTTTCCAAATGTTGTGCAGCAAACTTTAAACAAGCTTCAACATGCTTTTTTTTCAGCAATGGAGTCTTGCGTGGTGAGCGTGCATACAGGCCATGGCGGTGGAGTGCATTACTTACTGTTTTCTTTGAGACAACAGTACCTGCTAATTGCAGGTCTTTTTGAAGCTCTCCACAAGTGGTCCTTGGCTCTTGGACAACTCTTCTGATTATTCTTTTCACTCCTCTGTCAGAAATCCTGCGAGGAGCACCTGGTCGAGGCAAATTTATGGTGAAATGATTGTCTTTCCACTTCCGTATTATGGCCCCAACAGTGCTCACTGGAACATTCAGAAGCTTAGAAATGCGCCTATAACCAATGCCATCATTATGTTTTTCAACAATTAGGTTGCGAAGGTCTTGAGACAGCTCTTTGCTTTTACCCATCATGAGATGTGTCTTGTGTGACACCTTGGCAATGAGACCTTTTTGTAGGCCATCAGTTGGGACTGAACCAGCTGATATTAATTTGCACTGACAGGGTGCTGGATTGCTTTTTAATTACTGATAGTTTTCAGCTGTTGTCTTGGCTTTCCATGCCTTTTTGCACCTCCCTTTCTTCATGTGTTCAATACTTTTTCCCTGTGTCATTTCACATTATTACAAATAACTTAATTTCTGAACTTATTTGTTTTGGTTTCTTTGTATGTATGGATTATTGGGTTGTTACCAACATCTGGTGAAAATTTCATGTCAATAGCACCTTTGGAAATATATTTACTGAGAAAAATTGTGACGTGTTCAATACTTATTTCACCTGCTGTATATGGCCTTGTGTGGGCGAGCGATTTTCTGATGTCAACGTGAACAGAGTGCACCATGGTGGCGGTGGGGTTATGGTATGGGCAGGCATAAGCTACGAATCGAGTCTGAGTCACAAGTCCCTATGTCTGAAGTCCGAGTCCCAGTGCTCGAGTCCTGGTCCAAGCGTTCAAGTCTGAGCCACTGGTTCCACATTAACTCAAAATAAAGTTATTTACCCAGTCAGATCAAGGAGTGGGCCTTTAATCGCCTAAAACATCCTTCCCCCCTGACACAAAGGATTTGTGTCCACCTCAGAGATCAGAGAGTAGCAGCTTGTTATTCTTCAGGATTAAAGCTACATGAGACAATGGTGTCCAAGCCTCTTAAAATAAGACTGTTTGTTAAAGTATGTTCAAAGTTTTAAAAGGTCAGTTCTCAGGATTGTTAGTTAACCCGCCGGTGTGGCTCAGGGTTATATGGTGTTTGTTTGAACTTTAATGCTATAATAAATAAATATCACGATATTCTACTCGTTAGTACATCATCATACTGTTTCGACTGGTATTGGTAGACTATTTAATAGGAAAGAATGGGTACTTTCTGGTACACAAATGGTGTTACCAAATGGTGCTTAGTGGTGCTTGATTTAATGAATCCCAAAGAAACAAATAGCCTAAGTAATGAATAAATAAATAGATTATTCATTTTTTACCATTTTACAATGTTATTTCTTAGTAAATTGTCCTCCTGGAAATGTGTGTTCTTTAAGATAAAGTGCTCTTTCATATTCACAATGAGATGAGGCTATGGGGCTAATATGGCAAAGATCAACTTATGTTTTGAATATTCACGTGTAGCCATATCTATGACTAGAAGACATTTTACAATCGAAGATCTAAAAAGAGATACAATAGAACTCAGATTGTAAAAAGTATTATCTTTTTAGTCATAAATATGGCTAATTCACGTGTAACCTAGATAGCCATAATATGACCATGCAGAAAAGCCATTTTAAGTAGCAGATCATGGCTTAATTGTGGGGTGTAAAGAAAGGATCTATTGTATGGCCTAGTACTGAAATAGTATGAATAACTAAAGCTGATTAACTGTGACTATGCTAGTTATGACAATGCTGCCAGTGGGATTTACTTATTTTGAGACGCATGTGGACCATAGATGTGATAACAGAAATTCAGAGCTGGGCTCAGACAGTGTTTGCCTTTCAATTAAATGCAGATCACTGAGTTATTGGTTTTCTATTAGTGTAGAGGTATTCTTGGCCTACATGTCATTCTACTCTGCTCTGTTGATACAGGATATTGGTACTAGGAGACAGTTTAATTATGTGTTCCCACTAGACAAGCTTATGCTAAGTTTTCTACCTACCAGGCTGCTGTGTCTGCCTCTGAATAACTAAACATGAGAAATGCTATGTCATTATTGAAGAGCCGAAGGATTGTGTTAGTCGTTAGCGGTTAGCCTAGCACATCGTCACTTAACCCTTAGGCACAGTAGATTGCTGTTGCTGCTTTCGGTATGCTAATATCCCCCGATAGAGTTACCAGCAGAGGAACTCCTAAAGCCGTAGTGGTAAATTCTAGGAAATTAGGCTCCAGACGCTCGAGGGGCTCAAGAGGGCTCTGGTCACATGCAAGGTTTGGCTGCTGGTCAGGTTGCTGCTTCAATGCAGGTGTAATGTGATCTAACTGTGATCTAGCTCAGAGTAGGGCAGTATGATATTGATATTATGATATATTTACAATTTTTGATGGTATTTGACAGTATTTTATGTTTTTGAATAATAAAAGTTCAAAATGTGCTTAGTGAGTAGTGCATGCATTTCCTTCAGTCATGTGGTATTATTTCCACACTGTACAACATTTGTTTTGTCTTCATATGCCTCTATTTTGTAAAAAAGTAAATTTTCCTTTATCAGAATAATGATTCTCCTCTATGACCATGTATACTGAACAAAACTATAAACGCAACATGCAACAATTTCAAAGATTTTACTGAGTTACAGTTCATATAAGGAAATCAGTCAACTGAAATAAATTAGGCCTTAATCTATGGATTTCTTATGACTGGGAATACAGATATGCATCTGTTGGTCATAGACCTTATAAAAAAAGGTAGGAGCGTGGATCAGAAAACCAGTCAGTATCTGTTATGACCACCATTTGCCTCATGCAGCGCGACACATCTCCTTCTAATAGAGTTGATCAGGCTGTTGGTTGTGGCCTGAGGAATGTTTTCCCACTCCTCTTCATTGGCTGTGCGAAGTTGCTGGATATTGGCGGAAACCGGAACACGCTGTCGTACACGTTGATCCAGAGCATCCCAAACATGCTCAATGGGTGACATGTCTGGTGAGTATTCAGGCCCTGGAAGAACTGGGACATTTTCAGCTTCCAGGAATTGTGTACAGATCCTTGCGACATGGATCTGTGCATGATCATGCTGATGCATGAGGTGATGTCGGCGGATAAATGGAACAACAATGAGCCTCAGGATCTCATCACGGTATCTCTGTGCATTGAAATTGCCATCGCCTATCTGTGTAATTGTGTTCGTGGTCTGTAGCTTATGCCTGCCCATACCATAACCCAACCTCCATCATGGGACACACTGTTCACAACATCAGCAAACCGCTCACCCAGACGGTAATTTGATAATTTGCAGGAAAGTATAGGTTACGTGCATGAAGTGGAGCTCAAGTAATGTATTGGTTCCCTCAGTCAGGACTAGAAGGTACAGGGAGAACCATGACCAAGGTTTTCTGACCCATTTTCAAACTCCGAGAGAGTGAGAGAGATTGAAGCCGTGATTGGCTTTAGAACCACTGAAAGGCTGTATTATTCTGTTTATTTTGTCAACCCTGAGGGAATAGAGCACTAATTGACTGTTTAGCCCAGGCAGGAGAGAGAAAAGGCAGGAATAAAAGGTATTCTCTCCTTCCTCTTATCTTCTCTCCTGCCTGGGCCAAACGGTCTATGCTGCTCTGGATTTGACTGTCTGAAAATGTAGAGAGAGAGAGAAGGGTGGGAGATAGAGGGAGAGAGAGACACAGAGTGACACAGATAGGAGATAATGGCCATGTCCGGATACCTGTAGTTGCGTCCTAAATAGTAGGCCGTTTGAGTATGCAAAAAAATTAATGTTTATAGTATGTAACATTTCGAAAACCAAGTATACTTTAAATGCCAGGATGTCATACTCATTTCAGGTTTTCATCTGGTAGAATTCGCGGCAAACTATTGAGGAAGAGAATCATCTTTTCACTCCCACATGTGTTTGACAACAGCTGATAATCAGAATAGGGGAGGTGCTCTACAAAAATTAACGAATGGCGGGGAACAAGCGCTATTGCGCATTTGATGAAGCCTTCTCAGTATGGATGAGAAGTTTACTTTTAATTTTTTTTTAATTACATTTAACCTTTATTTAACTGGGCAAGTCAGTTAAAAACAAATTCTTATCAAGATATTTGTTGTTTACTGCGTACGTTTGTACTAAACAGAACGTTCTAAATAGTATGTAGTTTGGTTAGAAAGAGGGGGGAGGTTGTTATTGAGGAATACGTTATTGCAAGTGAACAGTCTTGACAGTTAATTATGAACCCCCTGACCATATTGAATTACAATGTACCATCCGACCATGAATTAGACTCTGAATTAGCAATTGTCTTCCAGTTGTGGTTTCAAGCCTGAATTTATGTTTATGTCTGTAATTAGGCTTGTGCTTTCTAGGGATTTTTTGGCTGGCTGCCAGTGTAGAACATACAGTTGAAGTCGGAAGTTTACATACACTTAGGTTGAAGTCATTAAAACTCATTTTTCAACCACTCCACAGATTTCATGTTAACAAACTATAGTTTTGGCAAGTCGGTTAGGACATCTACTTTGTGCATGACAAAAGTAATTCTTCCAACAATTGTTTACAGACAGATTATTTCACTTATAATTCACTATATCACAATTCCAATGGGTCAGACGTTTACATACACTAAGTTGACTGTGCCTTTAAACAGCTTGGAAAATTCCAGACAATTATGTCATGGCTTAATAAGCTTCTGATAGGCTAATTGACATAATTTGAGTCAATTGGAGGTGTACCTGTGGATGTATTTCAAGGCCTACCTTCAAACTCAGTGCCTCTTTGCTCGACATCATGGGAAAATCAAAAGAAATCAGCCAAGACCTCAGAAAAAATGTGTATACCTCCACAAGTCTGGATCATACTTGGGAGCAATTTCTAAACGCCTGAAGGTACCACGTTCATCTGTACAAACAATAGTACGCAAGTATAAACACCATGGGACCACGCAGCCGTCATACCACTCAGGAAGGAGACGCGTTCTGTCTCCTAGAGATTAACGTACTTTGGTACAAAATCAATCCTAGAACAACAGCAAAGGACCTTGTGAAGATGCTGGAGGAAACGGGTACAAAAGTATCTATATCCACATTAAAACGAGTCCTATCTCGACATAACCTGAAGCACGGGGGTGGCAGCATCATGTTGTGGGGGTGCTTTGCTGCAGAAGGGACTGGTGCACTTCACAAAATAGATGGATATCCAAAATAATAGATTGAAGCAACATCTCAAGACATCAGTCAGGAAGTTAAAGCATGGTCACAAATGGGTCTTCCAAATGGACAATGACCCCAAGCATACTTCCAAAGTTGTGGCAAAATGGCTTAAGGACAGCAAAGTCAAGGTATTGGAGTGGCCATCACAAAGCCCTGACCTCAATCCTATAGAAAATTTGTGGGGAGACTCAGTTACACCAGTTATGTCAGGAGGAAAAATTAATCCAACTTGGGAAGCTTGTGGAAGGCTACCTGAATCGTTTGACCCAAGTTAAAATTAATCCAACTTGGGAAGCTTGTGGAAGGCTACCTGAATCGTTTGACCCAAGTTAAACATTTTAAAGGCAATGCTACCAAATACTAATTGAGTGTATGTAAACTTCTGACCCACTGGGAATGTGATGAAATAAATAAAATCTTAAATAAATAATTCTCTCTACTATTATTCTGACATTTCACATTCTTAAAATAAAGTGGTGATCCTAACTGACCTAAGACAGGGAATTTTTACTAGGATTAAATGTCAGGAATTGTGAAAAACTTGAGTTTAGAATGGCCATTTATTGTCCCCCGCCCAAGGTGCACCTGTGTAATGATCATGCTGTTTAATAATTTTCTTGATATACCACACCTGTCAGATGGATGGATTATCTTGACAAAGGAGTAGTTCCCTCTCTTCCTTGTCAAAACCAATCCTTTCTTCATCAGTCGCTAGGGTTGAGTCACCGGTCTCTCACATAAGGAGCCATTAAGTCTGACGTAGACTCTTAATCCTCTCTTTGTCCTGGTCTTCCTCAATACCCTGTAGTTACAGATACACTCTGCCTTCCCTCTCATCCTCCATCTCTCCTTTCCCTCCTCTCCTCCGTCCTCTAGGATGTAGGCCTAGTTGAATATTAAATAGGAAATGTGATAGCAGGAGCTAATATAGGCTAATGAGCCAATGAAGAGTAGAGCTGTGGTGTACAGTACATCAGAGCAACACAGGGGCAACGCTG
This sequence comes from Thymallus thymallus, assembly GCA_023634145.1. Classification (NCBI taxonomy): domain Eukaryota; kingdom Metazoa; phylum Chordata; class Actinopteri; order Salmoniformes; family Salmonidae; genus Thymallus; species Thymallus thymallus. Next base: position 13,962,416 of record CM042421.1, on the reverse strand, counting down.
TCGATGAAGATCTTAATGCAAGCACAATTCAATATGTATTAATTATTGCTAACCAATATCTCTTTTCCCATCCCTTTTCTATTATCTCTCCCTTTCTCCACATCCCTTCCTGTTTCCTTCCTCCCCTCATGCTCTTCAGATGTTCCTTGTGGCCCTGTCATTTGCCTACTTTGCCAAGGCCTTGTCTGGCAGCTATATGAAGAGCACAATAACCCAGCTGGAGAGGCGCTTTGACATCCCCAGTTACCTGACAGGCGTCATCGACGGGAGCTTCGAGATAGGTAAGTAAGTGTCTGCATCACAAATGCCCATCCCCCTGTCCTCATCCCCAGGGCTATTTTGGGCTTCCATTTCTATCCATGTTGTTGTGAAAGAGAAGAGAAGTGAATGAATGGGTCACCAAGGCCTTCTAGGAAGTCATCAGGGGTGTGTGTGCACCAAAAAAATTCTAAACCTTGTGTGAAAGTGTGCATTTTTCTAAATACTGCTCAGACCATTCGTACGCACAACTTGTAGTGGTTGATCAATTGTATTGTAAGAAAATATTGTTCTTAAGGGGGAAATGGTGTTTGATACACGGGAATAATACTGATAAAACAGATCCTTGGTAAGGATGTCGCATAGCAGCATGTCGACTAATATATTTATTTAAATGTTATTATATAGGCCTAAATCATAATCATATAGAAAGACATGTCTCTTCTTTTCTGACATGCCTGGTTGATTCCTGCTACACAACCAATAGTAGCCTTTATCCATCGTTCATTCAATAGCCAAGCATGCTCCAAAGTAAATAGAGCCTACCGGGAGCCTACTGTAAAATATTTGACATTCTGGGTAGACTGCAGTATTGCAGGGCAACATCATAGCCTATTTAATCTCAGAGACAATACCAAGGCAGGATATATAAACACAATAATGTACTGATAAACAAAATATTGAACAGCAATTTGTCTTTTGATTAGAAGTGTGGACTGAAGCATTTACTTTTAAAATGTTTGAATAGACAATCAATCTTGCAGAAGGTGCGGCCACGCTATAGGCGGCATGCATTTTTAGTTTGAAAGTCACTGAAACACATTCTGCCCACACCTCTACGCTCAGCTCGGGCACAAAAATAATAACGGTGGTGGCGTTTCCCCCCACTGTGGATTCCATCTCTATGGGTTTGGTTAGTGTTAAGGTAAGGGGTCAGTTTTAGATTTTGTCGAGTCATTTTACAGGTCAACAGTGTCCTTATAGTCTCTTCAGCCCAGGAGAAGCCTGCTGTAGGATGCGCTGTGTGCCTCTTGTCACGGCTCCAATGCCCCCTACCACAGGGAGCAAGAGAACAACAAGAGAAAAGGGCTGAAGCAACTCAGGAGAGCTCCATAGACTAGCATTAAAGGACTTTCCGTATTTAACCACTCTCTAATAGCAGGATGTACTCTGTGCCTCTTGACCTGCTCAAACCATAGAGAAGTTTCCCTTTTGGGAAACCCTTAGCAACAAACAAAGCCGTTATTCTAGTCCACACAGTATTCTAAATGAATGAAGGAAAAATGAACACATTCAAAGTCAGAGAGCAGTGAGTTCAGGTGTTTTCAGCACAATAGCTCTCAGCACAATCAAAGCAGTTATTTGAGTTAAGCTGTGTTTTAAACTAACAAAGGGCACATAATGACAGTTTAACTACCTGGCATTTCCAAGTGCTAGGTTGGCCTTAGTCAGAGAACAGTTATTTCAGGAAGTTTAGGCATTCTACAACAGGTTTCTGAAGTGGGACTTTCCAAACCCAGCACACTGGGAGAATAGCCTGCTCACTCCGCTTAATAATGAGAGCGGATGGAGGTCCTTAAGGAATGGACGTCATCCCTCCATCCTTGAAAACAACAATTGGTTCAATCATGAACTGGCTGCCTTTGTTTTACCTCATGAAAGTCTTTATTGCCCGATTTGGAGGGTTCTTATTTTCTTATGATCCAATTTGTAAGCATTACCAACAGATTGATTGTGAAATGGATTCCAAATGGTCACCCTCTGCTGGTGAATTGCAGGATGTGCAATGATATAAGTACAAGGAGGGCTGTGATTGGTTACATTGCCTACTATGCAAAATAATGTAAAAACATGTGTTATTGAAATCAAAATACTACTCAGATTACAGAGCAAACAGTATTGCTTCATATGACACCAACTTTTGCTTTGTAACACCTACAGATCAAACATTATGGAGTCTTAAGGGAGGCCAAAATGTCTGAAATATGCCAACTTTGATTCATTATTTCTCAATAATGCTTTTAGATAAAAATGTCAAATATATGTCAACAATATATGCATTTTTTTTGTCTGGGTTTCGTGAGGAATCAGTCTATAGTGGGAATTAGGAAACCAACGGTGCCACTGTTGAAACTCACCATGCCAACACACATACATAAATGAGAGGAATTAGGCATTGTGATTGTGAATACATTGAAGCAGAGCTGGGGTCAATTCAATGTCAACTCGACAATTCAAGAATTCATTCAGGAATGGAATGGAAATAGAGTCGTAACTAGAAAAATTATTGAAAATACATTTTACTTTTCCAATTCGTGAATTTAATCTCGATTCATCAGATTTGTCAATTTGGGAATTTAAATGGCAACTAAGAAAAGACAAATTCTGTGTCTGTCTGTCCCCTTACCAGGTAACCTGTTGGTGATAGCATTTGTGAGTTACTTTGGTGCAATGCTGCATCGGCCCAAGATCATAGCCATGGGCTGTGTACTGATGGCGGTGGGAACATTTATCATCGCTCTGCCACATTTCCTCATCGGACGGTGAGGTTTTACTGACTTATATTTTGAAGGAGGATTAAGTTAAAATGCTTGGTTTTCCAGCTTCCTTTTCAAATGAAATGTTATCGCATACACATATTTAGCAGATGTTTTTGCGGGTGTAGCGAAAAGCTTTTTTGAATGCACTTGTGGTACAGTAAGCTAAAGCTTATCTGGGGATGTGTGTAAGTGCGTGCCTGTGTGTGTGCGTGTACTCTAGTCTGAATCACGTTTTTAGTTATCCTATGTTTAAAGGAAATGTCAGTCTACGGTGCATTCGCAAGGTATTCAGACCTCTTGATTTTTTCCACATTTTGTTACGTTACAGTTTTATTCTAAAATAGATTTAAAAATACAAATGTTGTCATCAATCTACACTCAATAACCCATAATGACAAGGCCAAAACAGGTTTTTAGAAATGTTTGCAATAGTATATAACAAAAAAATAATGAAATATCACATTTACATAGTTTTCAGACCCTTTACTCAGTACTTTGTTGAAGCACCTTTGGCAGCGATTACAGCCTCGAGTCTTCTTGGGTATGACGCTACAAGCTTGGCACACCTGTATTTGGTCGTTTCTCCCATTCTTCTCTGCAGATCCTCTCAAGCTCTGTCAGGTTGGATGGGGAGCGCAACTGTGTAGATATTTTCATGTCTCTAGAGAGATGTTCGATCGGGTTCAAATCCGGGCTCTTACTGGGCCACTCAGGACATTCAGAGACTTGTCCTGAAGCCACTCCTGCTTTGTCTTGGCTGTGTGCAAAGGGTCGTTGTCCTGTTGGAAGCTGAACCTTCGCCCAGGTCGGAGGCCTCCGCTCTGTAGCAGGTTTTCATCAAGGATCTCTCTGTACTTTGCTCCGTTCATCCCTGAAGCTGAAAAACATCCCCACAGTATGATGCTGCCAGAATTCCTCCAGATGTGACACTTGGCATTCAGGCCAAAAAATTCAATCTTGGTTTCATCAGACCGGAGTCTTGTTTCTCATGGTCTGAGAGTCTTTAATTGCCTTTTGGCAAGCTCCAAGTGGGCTGTCATGTGCCTTTTACTGAGAAGTGGCTTCTGTCTGGCCACTCTACCATAAAAGCCTCATTTATGGAGTACTGAAGAGATGGTTGTCCTTCTGGAATGTTCTCTCATGTCCACAGAGTAACTCTGGAGCTCTGTCAGAGTAACCATTGGGTTCTTGGTCACCTCCTTGACCAAAACCCTTCTCCCCTGATTGCTCAGTTTGGCTGGGCGGCCAGCTCTAGGAAGAGTCTTGGTGGTTCCAAACTTCTTCCCCAGATCTGTGCCTCTACACAATCCTGTCTCTGAGTTCAACGGACAATTCCTTCAACCTCATGACTTGGTTTTTGCTCTGACATCTACTGTCGACTGTGGGACCTTATATAGACAGGTGTGTGCCTTTCCAAATCATGTCCAATCAATTGAATTTACCACAGGTGGACTCCAAGTTGTAGAAACATCTCAAGGATGATCAATGTACAACAGGATGCACCTGAGCTTAATTTCGAGTCTCATAGCAAATGTGATATTTCTGTTTTAATACATTTGCAAAAATGTCTAAAAACCGGTTTTCACTTTGTCATTATGGGGTATTGTTTGTAGATTGATGGGGGAAAAATGTATTTATTCCATTTTAGAATAAGGCTGTAACGTAACAAAATGTGGAAAAAGTCAAGGGGTCTGAATACTTTCCGAATGCACAGAATTTCTGTATGTTTGGATAAAGTCTGGTAAAGGACAGATATCACTGTGCCTCTGTAGTGATATGCTAATATACTGTATTTTGTACATATTTTAAATATTGCATACCATCGTTTGTGGGATGAAGCATGGTGTGTGTGTTATGTGTTCTCATTAGCTTGGCTTGGTCATAAAAGTTTGATCAGTCAGAATGATTCATCCCTCCCATGAGATGGGAACATAGTGAATCTTAAAGGCCACATGCTGCACTGTATGGAGTCTCTTTACTGAATGCCAAAATAAGTTCTACTAAATTAATTTTTACAGTTGTGGGATGTTTTTCTGAAAAAACACATTTTAAAGGGGGAGCCAGGAAAGCTTCTTCCTATCATTAAGTATTGCGTATAATATGACGTGCTTAAATGTATAAAAAATTGTTTCCTAAATGTTTCATTGCATATTCAAAGCATTCATGTTCTGCTTTGTCTCTGTCCTCTCTAACTGTATGACGGAGTTTCTCCCCTCCCTTCGCTAAACAGTCGCATTGGTGTTTTGCACGCAGCTATAAGTTCGAAACGGCAATCCGATCGGCAGTGAATTCAACCAATAACCTCTCTCCATGTCCAGCGCGCCTGTTGTCACCCTCCGCGCTAGCTTCAGTTGACCCGCTTTCTGAGTCACCAAGTACAGGGACAGGTGCGTCACCTACCTACACACACACACACACACACACACACACACACACACACACACACACACACACACACACACACACACACACACACACACACACACAGTGCAGTATCTATTCTCTTTCTCCCTCCCCCTTCCCAGTAGGTTGTGAAGGAGAGTCCAACCTCTCCATGTGGATCTATGTGTTCCTTGGGAACATCTTACGAGGGATCGGGGAGACTCCAGTGCAGCCTCTTGGGATCTCGTATATAGATGATTTCGCCAGGGAGGAAAATGCTGCATTTTACATTGGTAATACACCAATTGGAAACTCAAACACACTTTAGATAATGTTTCTATATGATTTGAAGTACATTATGTTAAGTAGATCTGACAGTGTGAATAAACTGCCTTTCAATCTGATTAGTACACTAAGGGCCTGATTCAATCAGATCAGAACATCCGCATAGCTGATGTTTAATATGGTGTGGGAGGTGGAACTGCATTAGAGCTGTCAAATCCACAAGTGGCTCCCAGCTTTACACGTAAAGCAGACATTGCCATTGGCTGCACGGAGTCGCATTAACAGAACTGGACTGTGAGATGTCATTATTTAGTTGAATGATTTTTAAGTTTGAGCGTAATTATATATATAGCCTACACTTTCTTGTTTTGAACTTGTTTTGAAGTGGGGCTGCTCACAGATTTGCACACTGCTAAAACATCCGCTATGGAGGTGTCTGCTATCGCTGGTTAACGCTTGGTCCGATTGAATCTAGCTCTTTCTGATAACATGAATGGACGTACACTTTAGGTAAGCAGAGGCATCTCTTTGACCTTTTAAAAATCACACAACAACTGTTGACTGCCTTTTGGAGCTATCTCTGGTTAGTATAATATGTGTGTGTGTGTGTGTGCGTGCTTGTGTGTTTTTCATATTTCAGGCTGCGTTCAGACCATGGCAGTCATTGGTCCTGTGTTTGGCTATTTACTGGGATCCCTGTGTGCCAAACTATATGTGGACATTGGATTTGTCAACATGGGTGAGTAACCAGTATCTAGCGAGATAGGACTGTACTAGTGAGTTCTCCAGTTTAGACAGAGACAGGGCATTCACCTCTGTTCTGTTACGGCTAGACTAACAAACGGGGCTCTGAGTTAAGTTCATTGTCGTTCCTAGAATGCACTCCCTGACAGGGTTCAATAAGTGTTTTCTATGTATGCTTAGGATTCTAGGTTATAGGGGTAAATTAACTAGTGTGCTCCAGAACACTGCTCAGTGACGTCAGCTACTTAATTTGAGTAACCAAAATGATGCAGGAGAGATGGTTAAGATATGCACAAAAAGCAGCTGTGCTGTGCTCTTTTTTTCACTCCTGTAAGTCTTGTTGCTAGCAACGTTGCTAGTTGCTAGTCTACTCTCTCCGTGCTTGTCTTCCCATAACCTTCTCTTGTTGTGTGTATGTACTGACATGTACACTACCGGTCAAAGGTTTGGGGTCACTTAGAAATGTCCTTGTTTTTGATGTCCATTAAAAGAACATCATTGATTAGAAATACAGTGTATATCCATTTTTTATGGAATATCTACATAGGCGTACAGAGGCCCATTATCAGCAACCATCAATGCTGTGTTCCAATGGCACGTTTTGTTAGCTAATCCAAGTTTATCATTATAAAAGGTTAATTGATCATTAGAAATCCCTTTTGCAATTATGTTAGCACAACTGAAAACTGTTGTACTGATTAAAGAAGAGTGGCCTCCCACTCCTCTTTCTATTCTGGTTAGAGCCAGTCTGCGCTGTTCTGTGAAGGGAGTAGTACACAGCGTTGTACGAGATCTTCAGTTTCTTTGACAGTTTCTTGGCAATTTCTCACATGGAATAGCCTTCATTTCTCAATAATAGACTGACGAGTTTCTGGCCATTTTGAGCCTGTAATCAAACCCACAAATGCTGATGCTCTAGATACTCAACTAGTCTAAAAACTGTTGTGCTTCTTTAATCAGCACAACAGTTTTCAGCTGTGCTAACATAATTGCAAAATGGTTTTCTAATGATCAATTAGCCTTTTAAAATGATAAACTTGGATTAGCTAACACAATGTGCCATTGGAACACAGGAGTGATGGTTGCTGATAATGGGCCTCTGTACAACTATGTAGATATTCCATCAAAAATCTGCCGTTTCCAGCTACAATAGTCATTTACAACATTAACAATGTCTACACTGTATTTCTGATCAATGTGATGTCATTTTAATGGACAAAAAATGTGCTTTTCTTTCAAAAACAAGGACATTTCTAAGTGACCCCAAACTTTTGAACAGTAGTGTATGTGTAACTGATAGATGCACACGCACACTACAGGTTCATGTTTTGAAATGTATGTAAATTGTATTTTGTCTTTAATGTCTTTCCCGTTATATGTCGTACCCCAGTAAGACTAGCTGTCGCCATTGGCGTCGGCTAATGGGATCCTAACAAAAGAAATTAAATCAAATTCTGTGTCTCCCCTCCCTGTATAGAGAGTATCACCATAACCCCTGGTGATGCTCGCTGGGTGGGGGCCTGGTGGTTAGGTTACCTTATAGCTGGGGTGATCACCCTGATTTCAGCCATCCCCTTCTGGTTCCTGCCTCGTTCCCTACCCATCCCGTCAGACCGAGGCCCAGCCCAGTGCACCCCGGAGCGGACTAGCTTCATCAAAGACTCCCCTCTCCTGGAGCATAAATACCAAGCCGACGAGCCAGCCAGCTTTCTGGAGATGGCCAAAGGTAATTTGTTGAATGGGGATAAAGTTAGAACATTTTCTGGTTTAGATTATGATTGGGGCTTAAAAAGGCTTTTTCAGGTAAAATGGTGTATTAAATTCAGGTTGCTTTGGATGAAATGAGCATAGTATGGAGAAAGTTAGACAAAAATGGCCTTGACAACTGATGATGTTGTTGACAACTGATGACGTTGTTAACAACTGATGACGTTGTTGATGACTGATGATGTTTTGTTGATTGTTTTTAATCTAGATTTCATACCAACGTTGAAAACCCTCCTGGGGAACCCAGTGTACTTCATCTACCTGTGTGTGACCATCATTCAGCTGAACTCTCTCATCGGCATGGTAACCTACAAGCCCAAGTACATAGAGCAGCATTACGGACAGTCAGCATCAAAAGCCAATTTCCTTATGGGTACGTAACGTTGGCCAATAATATAGCGTATATGCCTTGATCAGTGTTGGGGAACTTTACTTTTAAAAGTAACTTGTTACGTTACAAGGTTACTTACTATGGAAAGTAACTTGTTACATTACTTCTGCATTACCAAAAACAAAAAGCCCTCTGAAGATGCCTTTGTCATTCTTATAAGCTCAGTGCAGTCAAAAACATGTTTTGCCTGTGTTTTATATATATTTCCACACTATGAGGTTGGAATAATACAGTGAAATTGTGACCACCTGAAATATCTGCCTGTTTTGGTGGGATGGAGTTTTGACCTGCCTGGTGACATCACCAGGTGATAAATGAGTTAATAAACCAATAAGAAAGAGAGTTTGAAACCTCTCTGCCAATAACAGCTAGTTTTCAGTTTTCCCCTCCCCGCTCAGACCACTCCGACAGTCCTAGCTAAATTCTTCCTTGAGAAATTGCTCTTTGCTAAGAAGCTATTTTTGTTTCTTTTTGACCATTTTAATTTAAAACAATCACAGTGAGGTACTTAATTGTTACCCAGACATGATTTGATATTGAGATAAAAACAGCTGCGTTGGACCTCTACAGGATCGTGTCCCGCCCTCGGGATGGTTAACGTGCGCTAATGTCTTATATGGGCAAAAAGCTTAAATTCTTGTTAATCTCACTGCACTGTCCAATTACAGTAGCTATTAAAGTGAAAGAATACCATGCTATTGTTTGAGGAGAGTGCACAGTTATGTACTTGAAAATGTATCATTAAACCAATTAGGCACATTTGGGCAGACTTGATACAACATTTTGATCAGTAATGCAATGGTTCATTGGATCAGTCTAAAACTTTGCACAAACACTGCTAAATTGCGCCTGGACTCCTAAGTAATATGATGGCCTTTCTCTTGCGTTTCAAAGATGATGGGGTTATCTGGAATTATATTTTACCAGATATATTGTGTTATATTCTGCTACATTAATTTCACATTTCCACAAACTCCAAAGTGTTTCCTTTAAAATGGTATCAATAATATGCATATCCTTGCTTCAGGTCCTGAGCTACAGGCAGTTAGATTTGGGCATGTCATTTTAGGTGAAAATTTAGAAGGAAAAAAAAAAGTCTACACACAATCTACACACAATACCACATATTGACAAAGCGCAAACAGGTTTATAAAAAATGTAAAACAGAAATACCTTATTTACATAAGTATTCAGACTCTTTGCTTTGAGACACAAAATTGAGGTCAGGTGCATCCTGTTTCCATTGATCATCCTTGAGATGTTTCTACAACTTCATTGGAGTCCACCTGTGGTAAATTGGACATGATTTGGAAAGACACACACCCGTCTATATAAGGTCCCACAGTTGACAGTGCATGTCAGAGCAAAAACCAAGCTATGAGATCGAAGGAATTGTCAATTTGAAGGTGTTTAAGGTCCCCAAAACCAAAATGGCCTCCATCATTCTTAAATGGAAGACGTTTGGAACCACCACTTCCTAGAGCTGGTTGCCTGGCCAAACTGAGCAATCGGGGGAGAAGGTCCTTGGTCATGCTCTACCATCTGAGCTACACAGGACTCAAAATGCACCTAAAGACTCTCATACCATAAGAAACAAGATTCTCTGGTCTGATGAAACCAAGATTGAACTCTTTGGCCTGAATAAAAAAAATAAATAATAATTGGGCCTGAATCTGGCACCATCCCTACGGTGAAGCATGGTGGTGGCAACACCATGCTGTGGGGATGTTTTTCAGCTGCAGTGACTGGGAGACTAGTCAGGATCGAGGCAAAGATGAACCGAGCAAAGTACAGAGAGATCCTTGATGAAAACCTGCTCCAGACTTGGGCGAGATTTACCTTCCAACAGGACAACGACCCTAAGCACACAGCCAAGACAACACAGGAGTGGCTTCGGGACAAGTCTCTGAATATCCTTGAGTGGCCCAGCCAGAGCCCAGACTTGAACCCAATTGAACATATCTGGAGAGACCTAAAAATAGCTGCGCAGCAATGCTCCCCATCCAACCTGACAGAGCTTGAGAGGATCTGCAGAGAAGAATGCTTCACCTGGTGCTGTTTCTGCAGGGGCTCGTCGAATAGCCCCCATGAGTTGGGAGACAGGAGTACCTCGTCGTCAATGCCCTGGATCTTGTTCTGTGCCCTGTAGGAACTCCTTCAAGCATCCCCACGAGTTGGGAGACACCTCCTAGTTGTCCCCTTCCTCCTCCCATGGCTGTAGGGGCTCCTCCAATAGCCCCCACGAGTGTAGCGGCAGGGGCTCTTCTTCGTGCCCCTCCCACAGTCCCCCCCAAAAAAACTGTATGGGGGGGGTCTTCTGGGCTGTACGCGGAGCCCGCCGGCGTCGCCGCTGCCCTGGATCCTGTGGTGGTTCCAGGGCTAGACAATGGATGAGACAAGCTCCTTAATTCCAAGGAGTTCCTCCACTCTCCAGCTCTGCACGTTCCTGTGGTGGTGGATCTTTCTGTCATGGTTCTTAGGCAGGACACGAGGCGCTGAGCAGTAGTATATTGACCTTCCTTTATTGGAATCAAAACAACAAAGGAGAGGACGCAACCACGAACTGGTGGTCACGTAGCACAAACACACAAAGATCCACACGCAGGTGGGAAATCCATGAACTTAAATAGGATCCCCAATTAGAGACAACGCAGGGCAGCTGCCTCTAATTGGGGACCAACAAAACCCAAACATAGACTTTTCTAGAAACCTCTCCTCTGTCATGCCCTGACCTTAGCCACCAGACAAACATAGAGATGACTGGCGGCATCACCACAGTCAGGACCTGACAATAAGTAAATAATACATGCGATATACAGTGCCAGAAAGTATTCACACCCCTTGACTGTTTCCACCACAGGACGTTGGTGGCACCTTACAGAAATATCTAATGTACATACTGTAAGTATATCTCAGTCAATACATGTTAGCATCACCTTTGGCAGCAATTACAGCTGTGAGTCTTTCTGGGTAAGTCTCTGAGAGTTTTGCACACCTGGATTGTAGAATATTTGCACATTATTCTTTTAAAATTCTTCACGATCTGTCAAGTTGGCTGTTGATCATTTCTAGACAGCCATTTTCAAGTCATTCCAAAGACTTAAGACGATTTAAGTCAAAACTGTAACTAGGCCACTCAGGAACATTCAATGTTGTCTTAGTAAGCATCTCCAATGTACATTTGGCCTTGTGTTTTAGGTTATTGTCCTGCTGAAAAGTGAATTTATCTCCCAGTGTCTGTTGGAAAGCAGACTGAACCAGGTTTCCCTCTAAAAAACTCCCTAGTGATACTCAGTGATGTGTTGTGTTGGATTTGCCCCAAACATAACGCTTTGCATTCAGGACATAAAATCAATTTCATTGCCAGTTTGTCTTCAGTGCCTTATTGCAAACAGGATGCATGTTTTTAAATATTTTTATTCTGTACAGACTTCCTTCTTTTCACTCTGTCATTTCGGTTAGTATTGTGCAGTAACTACAATGTTGTTGATCCATCCTCAGTTTTCTCCTATCACAGCCATTAAAGTCAACATTGGCCTCATTGTGAAATCCCTGAGTGGTTTCCTTCCTCTCCGGCAACTGAGTTAGGAAGGATGCCTGTATCTTTGTAGTGACTGGGTGTATTGATACACCATCCAAGGTGTAATTAATAACTTCACCATGTTCAAAGGGATATTCAATGTCTGCTTTTTTATTTTTACCCATCTACCAATAGGAGCCCTTCTTTGTGAGGCATTGGAAAACCTGCCTGGTCTTTGTGGTTTATTCTGTTTGAAATTCACTGCTCGTCTGAGGGACCTTACAGATAATTGTATGTGTGGGGTACAGAGGTGAGGTAGTCATTAATAAATCATGTTAAACACTATTATTGCACATAGAGTGAGTCCATGCAACTTTTTATGACTTGTTAAGCACATTTTTACTCCTGAACCTATTTAGGCTTGCCATAACAAAGGAGTTGAATACTTACATTTCTGCTTTTCATTTTAAATTAATTTCTAAACAATTCTGCTTTGACATTATGGGGTGTTGTGTGTGTAGGCCAATGACACAAAATCTAAATTCAATCAATTTTAAATTCAGGCTGTAACACAACAAAATGTGTTAAAAGTCGAGGGATGCGGATACTTTCTGAAGGCCCTGTATAAAACTAACTGGGCACAGTAGAAGGAGAGCTCAAATACAAGAACAACTGGCTACCAATCTGTTTTACACACAGACACAAACTTGGCAGAGAGATATAAAAACACACAAGTTAACACGAGCAATAGCCCTTTCCAAACATGCAATTCATGAACCACAAAAAACAGATCGTCTCGATACCAACTAGTTGAATTATTGTCATAGAAGTTCAAAAGGACAACGTGTGCACGTTTATTTCCCATGTGTAACTCTGTGTTTTTTGTCGCACTGCCTTGCTTTGTCTTGGCCAGGTCGCAGTTGCAAATGAGAACTTGTTCTCAACTGACCTACCTGGTTAAATAAAGGTGAAAAAACATTACAACATTCATGGCTCAAAGTCTAAATAAAACAGCTCGCCTTCAATCACACCTTGGTGGTTTATTTCACTGCTTTCCTCCACAGTAGTGATTAGCATTATTACCGCACAAGATCAAGTTTGAAGGTGTATCTTGAGATTTGAGTTCTTCGCAGCTGACAGGTGCTTATCCCCGAGGCACAGATAGCATTTTACTGTGATGTTCCTGTCCTTTTCCCTACCGATTCATCCACGATGTAAAGGCTATTGTCTCTGCCATCTCACTAGCCAGAAACAAAGAAAAACAGGAATAAATTGCAATATTGACTTGCTTATTTGAAAACGTAATTAAGTAACTGATTATTTAAATTGAAAAATGTACACTTTAAGTTACTCCTTACCACAAAAACCTTATCATAGTACTCTAACCCGTTACTTTGTAACGCATTACCCCCAACACTGGCCTTGATTCATCTCCTGCATGAGCTAGTTCAATTTAGATTTGAAACTTGAAAGGACTCGCTTTATGCATAGTTAAGCACATGCATGTAATATTGTTAATACTAGATCAAGCAATAGGAGATCAAAGGTGCTGTTTTAATGAGCTAAAGAATGTGTATGTTGATCTAAATAGGCCCCATGCTACACTATATTGACTTGACCATTGCATGCTGTGGAATGAAAGGTAATGCAATATCAAGCATTGCTAATAAAAAATATATATATATTAAAATGTAACCTTTATTTAACTAATAGAACTAATAGAACGGATAGATACAAGATGATATTTGTACATTGATGTATGAAAAAGACCAAGAGCTTTGGTCTTTGAGTGGGAGTTAGACGGGGCTGCTGTGTGTTCTCTCTACTTTCAACTATATCAAAGGCTGAGTCTCAGGCGGTATGGCCTGGTTCTACTCTACTGTACTGTATATACAGTTGAAGTCATTAAAACCAATTTTTCAACCACTCCACAGACTTCATGTTAACAAACTATAGTTTTGGCAAGTCGGTTAGGACATCTACTATGTGCATGACACAAGTAATTCTTCCAACAATTGTTTACAGACAGATTATTTAATTTATAATTCACTATATCACAATTCCAGTGGGTCAGAAGTTTACATACACTAAGTTGACTGTGCCTTTAAAAAGCTTGGAAAATTCCAGAAAAGAATGTCATGGCTTTAGAAGCTTCTGATAATTGACATCAATTCAATTGGAGGTGTACCTGTGCATGTACTTCAAGGCCTACCTTCAAACTCAGTGCCTACTTCCTCGACATCATGGGAAAATCAAATGAAATCAGCCAAGACCACAGAAAAAAAAATGGAGACCTCCACAAGTCTGGTTCATCCTTGGGAGCAATTTCCAAAGACCTGAAGGTACCACGTTCATCCATACAAACAATAGTACGCAAGTATAAAGACCATGGGACCACGCAGCCATCATACTGCTCAGGAAGGAGACGCGTTCTGTCTCCTAGAGATGAACGTACTTTGGTGTGGAAAGTGTAAATCAATCCCAGAACAACAGAAAAGGACCGTGTGAAGATGCTGGAGGAAACAGGTACAAAAGTATCTAAATCCACAGTAAAACGAGTCCTATCTGGACATAACCTGAAAGGCCCGATCAGCAAGGAAGAAGACACTGCTCCAAAACCGCAACTGCACATGGGGACAAAGATCGTACTTTTTGGAGCAATGTCCTCTGGTCTGATGACCATCGTTAATGACCATCGTTAATGACCATCGTTAATGACCATCGTTATTTTTGAAGGAAAAAGGGGAGGCTTGCAAGTCGAAGAACATCATCCCAACCGTGAAGCACGGGGGTGGCAGCATCATGTTGTGGGGGTGCTTTGCTGCAGGAGGGACTGGTGCACTTCACATCATGAGGAAGGAAAATTATGTGGATATATTGAAGCAACATCTCAAGACATCAGTCAGGAAGTTGGGTCTTCCAAATGGACAATGACCCCAAGCATACTTCTAAAGTTGTGGCAAAATGACTTAAGGACAACAAAGTCAAGGTATTGGAGTGGCCATCACAAAGCCCTGACCTCAATCCTATATAATTTGTGGGCAGAACTGAAAAAGCATGTGCGAGCAAGGAGGCCTACAAACCTGACTCAGTTACACCAGTTCTGTCAGGAGGAATGGGCCAAAATTCACCCAACTTATTGTGGGAAGCTTGTGGAAGGTTACCCGAAACGTTTGACCCAAGTTAAACAATTTAAAGGCAATGCTACCAAATACTAATTGAGTGTATGTAAACTTCTGACCCACTGGGAATGTGATGACATTCTTAAAATAAAGTGGTTATCCTAACTGACCTAAGACAGGGAATTTTGAAAAACTGAGTTTAAATTTAAATTATTTGGCTAAGGTGTATGTAAACTTCCGACGTCAACTGTATGTATGGGGCTGTATTTGGTTGTGGAATAGCACAAGCATAAAAGGTAGACTTTTAACTACAGTGATATGAAAGGTATCGAAAGCTACAGTATGGTATTGTGTGAAAGTGAATGTCTGGTTTAGGGCTTTGGCTAGCTCACATGGTGTTTCAGTCCCATTGAATCTATCATTAAGACCTTAGTGCTGGCTTAAGTCCTCCATGACTAGGAATGAAGAACATTTCTAAAGAAGGAGACCCACGTCTTAACGTTTACATAGTATGTGATGTTTGTGTGTTTGTTCCAGGTACAATCAACATCCCTGCCGTGGCGTTAGGAATTTTTACTGGCGGCCTGCTCATGAAGAGGCTGAAGCTGAGCATCATGGGAGCGGCCAAGTTTGCGTTCGGCACCTCTCTGATAGGCTACTTCCTATCCCTCTTCTTCTTCGCCATGAGCTGCGAGAACGCCAAGGTGGCCGGGATCACGCTGCCCTACAACAGGTGGGAGATATGCACACACACACACACACACACACGCACGCACGCACGCACGCACGCACACACGCACACACACACACACAAGATACTACTGACAGGATACTAATATACAGTTCTGAGTGAATGACTATGTAAGTTCAGTCCAAGAATTACTTACAATATTGTAAGTAATTCTTGGACTGAACTTACATAATTATTCACTCAGGACTGTATACTAGTATCCTGTCAGTAGTATATATATTTTTTTCATTGCATTTAGTATATCGAATGTGCAATATGTGCATTTATCTGTAATTAAACCCTGTACTAAGGACTGTATTTTAAGGGAATTAGTATTATTAGCCTAAATTATATCATACGCACATTTAGCTATTTAAGTATCTCTTCCTGTCATTTACCTGTACAGTTAATTTAATTTACCATGCAAATATTAATTTACCTGTACATTTAACCAGACTGTATATTAAGTAAACTATTATTACCCTCACTTATATCATACGCACTTTTAGCTATTTTAGTATCTTTCTCTGCCATCGACCTGTATAGTTAACCACGCACATTTTTTCTTTCTTTATTTATATCAACTTGCAATAATTGTATCATTTTCACCTAACACTCTATAACAATGTATGGTGTACAGTGGGGAGAACAAGTATTTGATACACTGCCGATTTTGCAGGTTTTCCCACTTACAAAGCATGTAGAAGTCTGTAATTTTTATCATAGGTACTCTTCAACTGTGAGTGACGGAATCTAAAAAATCCAGAAAATCACATTGTATGATTTTTAAGTAATTAATTTGCATTTTATTGCATTATATAAGTATTTGATACATCAGAAAAGCAGAACTTAATATTTGGTACAGAAACCTTTGTTTGCAATAACAGAGATCATATGTTTCCTGTAGTTCTTGACCAGGTTTGCACACACTGCAGCAGGGATTTTGGCCCACATACAGACCTTCTCCAGATCCTTCAGGTTTCGGGGCTGTCGCTGGGCAATACGGACTTTCAGCTCCCTCCAAAGATTTTCTATTGGGTTCAGGTCTGGAGACTGGCTAGGCCACTCCAGGACCTTGAGATGCTTCTTACGGAGCCACTCCTTAGTTGCCCTGGCTGTGTGTTTCGGGTCGTTGTCATGCTGGAAGACCCAGCCACGACCCATCTTCAATGCTCTTACTGAGGGAAGGAGGTTGTTGGCCAAGATCTCGCAATACATGGCCCCATCCATCCTCCCCTCAATACGGTGCAGTTGTCCTGTCCGCTTTGCAGAAAAGCATCCCCAAAGAATGATGTTTCCACCTCCATGCTTCACGTTGGAATGGTGTTCTTGGGGTTGTACTCATCCTTCTTCTTCCTCCAAACACGGCGAGTGGAGTTTAGACCAAAAAGCACTATTTTTGTCTCATCAGACCACATGACCTTCTCCCATTCCTCCTCTGGATCATCCAGATGGTCATTGGCAAACTTCAGACAGGCCTGGACATGCGCTGGCTTGAGCAGGGGGACCTTGCGTGCACTGCAGGATTTTAATCCATGACGGCGTAGTGTGTTACTAATGGTTTTCTTTGAGGCTGTGGTCCCAGCTCTCTTCAGATCATTGACTAGGTCCTGCCGTGTAGTTCTGGGCTGATCCCTCACCTTCCTCATGATCATTGATGCCCCACGAGGTGAGATCTTGCATGGTGCCCCAGACCGAGGGAGATTGACTGTCATCTTGAACTTCTTCCATTTTCTAATAATTGCGCCAACAGTTGTTGCCTTCTCACCAAGCTGCTTGCCTATTGTCCTGTAGCCCATCCCAGCCTTGTGCAGGTCTACAATTTTATCCCTGATGTCCTTACACAGCTCTCTGGTCTTGGCCATTATGGAGAGGTTGGAGTCTGTTTGATTGAGTGTGTGGACAGGTGTCTTTTATACAGGTAACGAGTTCAAACAGGTGCAGTAAATACAGGTAATGAGTGGAGAACAGGAGGGCTTCATAAAGAAAAACTAACAGGTCTGTGAGAGCCGGAATTCTTACTGGTTGGTAGGTGATCAAATACTTATGTCATGCAATAAAATGCAAATTAATTATTAAAAAATCATACAATGTGATTTTCTTCCCCACTGTACATATTCAGTCATTCACTCATACTATGCAATGCCTTTTTATAGCTTTTTGCACTACAGACTTCTTGTATTTGTATACTTTTTCATACTGCCGCACACATCTATCTATCTATCTATCTATCTATCTATCTATCTATCTATCTATCTATCTATCTATCTATCTATCTATCTATCTATCTATCTATCTATCTATCTATCTATCTATCTATCTATCTATCTATCTATCTATCTATCTATCTATCTATCTATCTATCTATGTAGAAGTTGCCCTTAGGTACATTCAGTATTTACTCTCTGTATATTTTCTATTCCCAGTACCACAAACAGGTAATATGCTGGAGTGTGTATGCTAATAATTGCTCCTAGAGGACAGAATGCCTCTAACACTGGAGAGATGTGGTCTAGAATAGCAAATCAGGGATTTGTCCCATCTACTGTACTGTACGCCCCCTGGCTCTGTCAAGGCTGTTTGCTGCTAATGTCAATATCAGAACCGTCCTTGAATTTGGTTGATAACATTAGTATTCATTGAATCGGTGAAAGTATACTGAACGAAAATATAAACGCAACATGCACAAATTAAAAATATTTTTCTGAGTTACAGTTCATATTAGGAAATCAGTAAATTGAAATAAATTCATTAGGGCCTAATCTATGGATTTCACATGACTGGGCAGGGGCGCCCCTTATATGAACTGGGGAGCCAGGCCCAGCCAATCAGAATGGGTTTTTCCCCACAAAAGGGCTTTGTTACAGACAGAAATACTCCTCAGTTTCATCAGCTGTCTGGGTGACAGGTCTCAGACGATCCTGCAGGTGAAGAAGCTGGATGTGGAAGTCTTGGGCTGGCATGGTTACACGTGGTCTGTCGTTGTGAGGCCGGTCGGACATACTGCTAAATTCTCAAAAACGATGTTGGATGTGGCTTATGGTAGAGAAATTAACATTAACTCTGGAGGACATTTCTGCAGTCAGCATGCCAATTGCATGCTTCCTCAAAACTTTAGACATCTGTGGCATATTTTAGAGTGGCCTTTTATTGTCCCCATCACAAGGTGCACCTGTGTAATGATCATGCTGTTTAATCAGCTTCTTGATATACCATATCTGTCAGAAGGATGGATTATCTTGGCAAATAATCAAATGCTCACTAACAGGGATAGGGATGTAAACAAATTTGAGATAAATACACTTTATGTGCAGATGGAACATTTCTGGGATATTTCAGCTCATTAAACATGGGATCAACACTTTACATGTTGCGTTTATATTTTTGTTCAGTATATATCTTATTATGATTAAATACGCATCACACCTTACGTATCAGAGCAGGCAGAGGTCAAGTCATGTCTGTATTCATTAGATTATCTGTATAAAGAAAAGCTCTATATAAATTAAATCTACTATTAATAACATCCCCACTTTTCCCACTCCCTCGCTCTCTCTCTGTCTCTCCCTCTCTCTCTTTATTTCTCTCTCTCCCTCTTTCTTTCTCTCTCAGGGTGGAGGGTGTATCGTATGAGGAGCGCTCAGTGTTCTCAGCCTGTAACTCAGACTGTGTGTGTTCAGGCAGCGACTGGGACCCTGTCTGTGGAGAGAACGGCATCACGTACGTCTCTCCCTGCCTGGCCGGCTGCCAGACCTCCACAGGATCAGGGAAGAACACGGTGAGATGAGGATCAAAGCCAGCACGGAGGCTGCGTCCCCAAATGGCACACTCTTCCCTATGTAGTGCTCTGGTTAAATGTAGTACACAATATAAGGAATAGGATGCCATTTGAGAAGCAAACTGTGTAATCTGATTTAGCATCTTATTGATTCATAAGCTTGTGAGCAACAGGGTTGGGTTCAATTTCATTTTATTTTCTGTACGACTTCAGCTGCAAAGTCAGCAGCAATTACATTTCATGAATTTAGCCGGAATTGACTCGCATCCTGTTTCTGTTTTTGTGTCAAATTGTTTTGTCTGTCTGTGTGTGTGTGTGTGTGCCTCTGCAGGTGTTCTCTAACTGTAGCTGTGTGGCAGGAGCAGGACTGAGCAGTGGTAACCTGACAGCCAGTGTAGGCCACTGCCCTCCCAGAGATGACTGTGACCGTGTCTTTCCTTACTTCCTGGCTCTCTCTGTCATCACTTCCTTTATCATCTCCCTGGGTGGCACGCCAGGCTACATGGTCCTCATCAGGTCAGTCACACACACACAAACACACACACACACACACACACACACACACACACACACACACACACACACACACACACACACACACACACACACACACACACACACACACACACGCACAAGACGGGATGGTCATAGCAGTTAGCAAGAAAACACAAAGAAATCTGGGACTCTTAGAAGGGAAACAATCAGAAACCCTGTTTATACCTGGTTCTAACATGCGTCCGTTGTCCAGATCACATCCACATTCTGATTGTGACCACATTTGTCGACAGGTGTAGACAATCAAAATCTGGTTGTGATTATATCTTTTTGACCACCTCCGGAGGTAGTCGAAGACTAGATATTGTCCCGAATAAGAGAAAAGAGGTTCTCCCATTCCATGTCAGCACAAAATCTAATATTTGAAAACATTGTAGGCTACAGAAAGGTGAAGGAATTCAGAGAGGCACTTTGTAGCCTACTCTGTAACTGAACCTGTTCGTCTTTACTGTGTGCGTTAGCGCCTAAGTGTCATGTTTATTTACACTGATCAATAATTGCATTTTGTACATGCAGGTTCCAATAGTTTTTCCACCATTAATTTTTCCCATAGGGGATTTTAGAAACACTTAAAATAAGGGCTGTGTTTCGTGTAGGCTTACCGTGATGTGACGTTTTGATAACCATGTAAATCTCTCTCGGACAAGAGAGAGATTTATATTCGCCTGTATTTACCTCCCAAAAATGAAATTCTAATTAGCTGTTAATGTGACTATCATAAAGAACGACAAATGCCACAATGATCTAGATGAGACTGACGAATTGAGGCAAAGGTAAGAATCTCTGGATTAACTATCTAATATTAGCTAAATGTAGTATTGAATAAATTGGCTACATTTCTTTAAATGGCCAATTCTGTTAACTGTCTTGTGCAACTTTTAAATTGACACAATACCTGTTAGCAAAGGTGTCAGCTAGAGATGACGTGCATGAGCTTGCAGGGATTTGTAGTTTTGCATGATGTTTACTTAGATGTTAATTATAATTTTCAAATCTGAGTGTAAATAGAGCCAAATATTTGTATATTAGTCACCTTGTCTGAGAGAGATTTACATGGTAAAGGTAAGCCTACACGAAACACAGCCCTTATTTTAAGTGTTTCTATGAATGGTGGAAAAACAATTGGAACCATTTCCCTGTTTGACCGCTAGGTTTTATGGGTATTATGACACCTCTACTGTGGGGTCTATGGCACTGCACATGCTGTCACAGACATTATAAAGGCACAGATACAAAGATGATCTATCTATCTATCTCTATGGTTGCAACAGACTTTATAGAGGGCGGGGAGGCAGCCACATGACCGTTTTCAGGTGATTGAATTACTGTACGTCCTCTAGATTCGTGGTCAGACTGGACTGAGAGAAAAGTTTTTATGAGTCAGCTCACTGTTCTTCCTGCTCTCTCTCTGTCTATTCAGGGTTATAATATACACTTCAGTACACTTTGAGTCAATTTAATTTGAATCTTTATTCCACGGCATACTTCATAGGGGTTATAGGAAAGTCAGCAATAGAGGTTTTCACTGTATATCAGAAAAGTAGAATATGGGATTTAGAGCGATACTGTTACTGGCTAAAGCCAGTCCTTAATTCGCCTTCACCAGCTTCAAGCATGTACACAAATGTGCTCAAACACACACGCCAACTCTTGCGCATGCAGGCATGTATGCACGCACAAGTACACACACACACGAGCACAAACCACAATCCAGCAGATCTGCCCAAAGCTCGATCAGCTGACCCGATGAAATGTGTTACCCTTTCTGGGACAAATTAAGTTACTGGCAGTGCCCTATTTTCTTTGTCTTTTATTCTGATATTTTTAGAGAGTCTTAGTTGTCTGAGATGGGTCTGCTTCTGTTTCTGCTCAGGGTCTTGAGAGAACAGCTGAATAGCAAGGTAGTAAGGGCAGACCTTTCTGACAGTGCTCTACCAACAGAAGTCAGTAGTACTCACTCTTTGGTACTCACTGGCTACTTCAGATAATGTCTTAAAAACTAATTTGTAAATGTTTTCATATCATGACATTTCATCTATAATATCTTCATGTCTAGCTACTATTATCTGTTTTCATAGTTATGGTAAAGTTCAAGTTGATGATGGTAAGAAAAGCTTAATATATGTGTTCTCCCATGCAGGTGTATCAAGCCTCAACTGAAGTCCTTAGCTCTGGGATTCCATACTCTGTCCACACGTACACTGGGTGAGTCAATACTGTCAGATCACAGATCTAGGATCAGTTTACCACCCAAAATGTTAAAATATGGGGGGCACAAAATTGACCTTAGATCAGCGTCTAGGGGCAACTTTATGGGATCAATATCATGCCAAATGTATTGTGAACACAAAGCATGTATTTGTGTATCATGATCTGTACAAATAAGTATCAATCCACAAATGCAATTCACAATCCACAAGCAAACACCTTTTGATTTGTATTTGTAAATCGATATATTAGGTTAGAACTTTTTCTTTTCCAAGGGCCTTAAGTAAAAAGACGGGTCGGGAGACACTGTGGTTGGTGATTTACATTTGTGGATTGGTACTTATTTGTACAGATCATGATACACAAATACAAAATGCATGCTGTGTGTTCACAATACATTTGGCATGATATTGATCC
Source organism: Thymallus thymallus (assembly GCA_023634145.1). NCBI lineage: Eukaryota > Metazoa > Chordata > Actinopteri > Salmoniformes > Salmonidae > Thymallus > Thymallus thymallus. Next base: position 13,939,719 of record CM042421.1, on the reverse strand, counting down.
TATACAACTTCCTCCTACTCCTGTCTGATCAAGCCATACCAGACCCACAGCCAGCGGCCGGCAGCTTAGCAACCCTAATATAAAACTAGCTGCAGCCAGTTTGTTTCCAAGTCACACATTTCTCCACTAATCAGCTTCTATTAGGATTAAAACCCTGAACAAAATCCTCTTAAAAATCCACTCTGTTGCAAAGGTATTCCTAGAAAAATTATGTTAGCTCTGGGTTGGATCACAATCCTGCACACTGCCCTTTTCCATGACCAAGATTAGCCACCTCCGTATCACTGGTAGATAATTGTGTGTGTGTTTGTGTTATAACAGCGGGCATCCCAGCGCCCATCTACTTTGGGGCGATCATCGACACCACGTGTCTGAAGTGGGGCCAGAAGAGATGCGGAGGGAGAGGAGCCTGTCGGATATACAACACTACAGCATACAGGTAATATACACATACACACTACTACACTAAGCCTGATATACAACACTACAGCATACAGGTAATATACACATACACACTACTACACTAAGCCTGATATACAACACTACAGCATACAGGTAATATACACATATACACTACTATACCAAGCCTGATATACAACACTACAGCATACAGGTAATATACACATACACACTACTACACCAAGCCTGATATACAACACTACAGCATACAGGTAATATACACATTCACACTACTACACTAAGCCTGATATACAACACTACAGCATACAGGTAATATACACACTACTACACTAAGCCTGATATACAACACTACAGCATACAGGTAATATACACATTCACACTACTACACTAAGCCTGATATACAACACTACAGCATACAGGTAATATACACACTACTACACTAAGCCTGATATACAACACTACAGCATACAGGTAATATACACATACACACTACTACACTAAGCCTGATATACAACACTACAGCATACAGGTAATATACACATACACACTACTACACTAAGCCTGATATACAACACTACAGCATACAGGTAATATACACATACACACTACTACACTAAGCCTGATATACAACACTACAGCATACAGGTAATATACACATACACACTACTATACCAAGCCTGATATACAACACTACAGCATTCAGGTAATATACACATACACACTACTACACTAAGCCTGATATACAACACTACAGCATACAGGTAATATACACATACACACTACTACACTAAGCCTGATATACAACACTACAGCATACAGGTAATATACACATACACACTACTACACTAAGCCTGATACACAACAGACAAGACACTTACTTCAAAGTGATGATGTCAGACCCACTATAAGATAAGATGCTGAACATTGATTTTCAAGCCAGTATTGAAGGCAACCCCAGTAGACTTGCCACTTAAAGCACCAGTGTAATGTCAGGTCTCTGAGTGTGTGTATCCCCTGGTCTCTCTCTCTCCTCAGGATAGCGTACCTGGGTCTGACTATGGGCCTTAGGACAGTTTCCTTCCTGCTGTGTATACTGGGATTCGTGCTGCTCAAACGACACCTGCGGAGAGAGGAACGCAGCGCCCACCAAGTGGCCAATGGTGGAGCAGAACTAGAGGCACTCAGGAAAGAGGAGGTCCTAGCCTCTAACTCGGACCAATCGCTACAGACTTCAACAACAGACTACAACAACACAGAGAGAGAGACACGGCTGTGACAGTCTGAGACAATCTCCCCTGATCCCTCACGTTACACACACACACACACACAAGATTTGCAGGAGCCAACAATGGGCTACGCCTGACCATCTCATCTCATAGAACATAAATTATATATTTGTACTTGACCTGTCTAGGTTATGTATATTTAAAGAAATATATATGTTTTTGATATGACTGAAGTATTTTATGGATGTACCTGCTGTATTTTACAAAAACACAAGTGCAACTACAAAGAAAATATTTGATTGGATTTGTTAACCATTGCTTAATAGTTTTTACTGCAGTGAGAGTCCAGTTTCGGTCACTGAGTATTTTTGTAACAACTCTCAAGGTAGTCTAAGTTATAATATTGTAAAACAGCCTCAATCTGTTGAAAGAGAATGTCAGACATTCTGCGTTTCTCTACTGTAAACATTGTCAAATTGTGATCTCAATAGCCCTGTTTATACCTGATGCATCCTTCGTCCTGATATTGTCCTAAACTTGTCTGTTCACACTTATACACAGCAAATTCGCCAGTGTTACCTAGTGATGATATTTCAGTTCAACATTTGTAGTGTTGATTCAGGTGTTAAATGAACATGCAGTGGTGTAAAAAAAACTAAACCATACCCATCATTATCATATTTCCCAACATACTCTATTGCAGGTAGATTTTGGGGGAATTGTTTGTTTCAATATCTTTGTTTTTGCATGTACATTGATTGATTAAATAATCTTATGCTACTCAAATATACATAACATGCATTTTTCTAAACTAATCTAATATGTTACTTGGACTTATTGCACCCGGCACTGAAATGGTTGTTCCAGTTCAGATGCTTTAGGTAGTCTCATCTCATCATCATCGAATTAAAATTCCAAATGTTGGCTATCCCCACTCTGGATGGATTATAATAGGAATTACACATCACTTCACAAGCCAGAGTAATGTGACCTGCAGGCCTGATTTTCCCTGTAAACCATGAGTTTCCAGCCACTGTCCTAAACAATTAAATTGTAATACGATAACATATTCACTTAGGATCTCACTTGGTGAAGGCCACAGGATTGAAAATGGATGAATGCAACAACCATATTTCTGTCACTAACAAATACAGTCATGGGAGGTAACTCTACAATTCACTCGAAAGGCAAGGCACTCTGGGAAATATGCAAATAAGGCTTTACACTAAGCAGTGTGTTAATTGAACACTGAAAAGTATGGACCCATATACACACTGAACCAGTGTTAAATGTAACATTCTCAGTGTTGATATAACACTGGAGAATTTGCTGGGTAATCATCTACACCCGTCTAAAAATAAGGGCACAAAGAATGTGAACAAGATCAGGACAAAGGATGCATGTTAGCACCAGGTGTAAACAGGGCTACTGTTCATCACGTCTGTGTTGCGCCACAGGAGATGCCACTGTTTGAGCTTAACATAGCTGTTCTCTGTCTTTGGTGTGCAGCAGGAGCTTTCTTATTTCAGGTCTGATCAAATCCACTAGCTGGCAGTATTGCATACTGGTAGTAAATCCATCTCGGTCTAGAAAGTTACAGTAACATCACAATGAATTGAGATATAATTAACAACTCAAAAGATTATTCTATATATAAAATGCACATCCACTGGACCTCTACACTGTGTTATAGTTCTACCATCAGTGACTATCCACTGTAGGTGCCATATTCATTATGAGAAGTAAAGCAGATTTGCATAATTTATTGGTCTGTCTGCGTGTCTTGAGTATTTAAACGTTTTGTACATATGTTTGAAAGTTGTAGGGTTCTATTTAATCTGTATCGCTGAAGCGTTACAATTTGCGCAATAGAAATGTAAAGGTACATATTGCCTTTATATTTTAAATCACACTAACGCTGAATTTCCGCAAAACGGATTGAATAGAGCCCTTAATGTGCCAAAACCTCAAAAGAAAAACATTGTGGTCTATTCTCAGGTTGTATCAAGTTGGTTCCTAAATTTAGTGAATAAACATGTTTTTATATTATACAGGTGAATATTTCAATTACTGGGGTTGGTGGGCCAAATATATGTTGATTTGACAAGCGATACCAAGGAGAAAATGTATTTGAATCACTGTTTTGTGAAACAAATTAAAAGGATGGCATTTCTCGCACTTAAAAAAAATCAGAATGTATAAAGTTCTATTCAACAAGAAAAATATATTCTAAATGTAATACAATAATAAAACATTTTTAATACGGGCAATAACATGTCGGTATGTGGAGACAATTTTTCAAAACTAAAAAAAATGTTTCGCAGCAAAAACAACTTTAATAGTGAGCAATAATAAAACATTGAAACACTTTCTTACTCAAAGAAGATGTTTGTACTTGGAATGAGAAAATGTATCTACAGTGGTCCGAAAGGCACTTATTCTGTCAGGGAAGCTACTGTTCCCTAGTATTGGAATTTAATGTACAGTACTGGGGGATGTACAGTACAGTACTGGGGCCTTATAGGAGATAATTACTTAGGGGATGTTTTTTTGGTCAATTATCAATCCCACTCCAAGTGCTGACTCGGTCTACGAAACCCAACCCCGGGGCTGGAACAGTCAATACAGGGAGTCGGAGTGAGAAGAGGAAATATGAATTTCCTCAGACTTTTCCGTTTCAGTATCCTGATTATAAAACAGAAAACCCTGACCCTGTGTAATATTCACAAACCCCTTCACATCTAAGAGGAATGAAAACAGAACATCACCACTTATATCAAATATTCAACAAAAACAAACAAAAAAATCACTAAATATAGCTTCTCTACCCCTATGAACTCAATGTAAATTTTGTTTTACAAAACACATACAACTCAATCTGTAATATGCCTAGATGCTAAGGTAGAAAAAAACTGCATAGCATCAAAAATACATTCACAGTAGAAGACCACTGTAACCTGAAGCTTGTACAGCCATGCATGCAGGCATTAATTCACAACTGTGAATTTCTCCAAAAGTCAGCAAATAATATAAAACACCATTTCTAGGCTGGTGTAGTAGCTATTCTATTACAAACGTGCTTAGGTGCTTTTTATCTGAGGTTTGCTGGCTTAGTGAGGCTTTGGAGGAGTATTTTGGTCACAGTGCTTCTGTAAGTCAAAAAGGAAAGTGATAGCATGCGTGTGACAGCGTCTTTTCTGGTTTCTTGGTACGATCTGTAAATGTTCTGACCGATGTAGTCATAAGACCGATCAATCATCCTTTTTGTCACCACTCTCTTGAAGATTCTGGAAAAAAAATGTATTATATATACAGTATATCTGTGAAGTGGTAAATGTAAATGTACAGTAGTAGTCAGAGCTGAAGTATTCTGTCTACATTTGAGCAGGGTAGTAATATACAGTATTTACAGCTTTGAACAATGCTAGGTGAGCAGTAATATCAAATCAAATATGTTCAGTGCCTTCAGAAAGTATTCACCCTCTTGACTTATTCCACATTTTGTTGTGTTACAGCCTGAATTCAAAATGGATTCAATAGATTTTTACACGATACCCCATAATGTCAAAGTGAAAACATGTTTCTATAACTTTTTTTGCACAATTTGATGAAAATGAAATACAGAAATATCTCATTTAAATGAGTATTCACACCCCTGAGTCAATACTTTGTAGAAGCACCTTTCGTAGCGATTACAGCGGAGTGTCTTTATGGGTAAATCTAAAGAGCTTTCCACACCTGGATTGTGCAATATTTGCCCATTATGCTTTTTAAAACTCTTCAAACTCTGTCAAATTGCTAGACAACAATATTCAGGTCTTGCAATAGATTTTCAAGTAGATTTAAGTTAAAACTGTAACTCGGCCACTCAGGAACATCTTCTTGGTAAGCAACTCTAGTGTAGATTTGGCCTTTTGTTTTAGGTTATTGTCCTGCTGAAAGGTGAATTCCTCTCCCAGTATCTGGTGGAAAGCAGACTGAACCAGGTTTTCCTCTAAGATTTTGTCACTGCTTAGCTCCATTCCGTTTAGTTTTTATCATGAAAAACTCCCCAGTCTTTAACAATTACAAGCATACCCATAACATGATGCAGCCACCACAATACTTGAAAATATGCAGAGTGGTACTGAGTTATGTGTTGCATTGAATTTGCCCCAAACATAACCCTTTGCATTCAGGAAAAAAAGTTATTTGCTTTGCCACATTTCTTTACAGTATTACTTTAGTGAATGTTGTAAACAGGATGCATGTTTTGGAATATTTTTTATTCTGTACATGCTTCATTTTTTTCACTTTGTCAATTAAGTGAATATCATGGAGTAACTAGAATGTTCATGATCCATCCTCGGTTTTCCTGTCACATCCATTAAACTCAAACTGTTTTAAAGTCCCCATTGGCCTCATGGTGGTCCCGGAGCGGTTTCCTTCCTCTCTAGCAACTGAGCTAGGAAGGACGCCTGTATCTTTGTAGTGACTGGGTGTATTGATACATCATCCAAAAGTGTAATTAATAACTTCACCATGCGTAAAGGGATATTCAATGTCTGCTATTTATTGTATTTTTATCCATCTACCAAAAGCTGTCCTTCTTTGCAAGGTATTGGAAAACCTTCCTGGTCTTTGTGGTTGAATCTGTGTTTGAAATTCACTGCTCAAATGAGGAACCTTACAAATAATTGTATGTGTGCAGTACAGTGTAGTCATTCAAAAATCATGTTATTATTGCACACAGAGTCCATGTAACTTATTATTTGACTTGTTAAGGAAATGTTTACTCCTGAACGTATTTAAGCTAGTTATAACAAAGGGATTGAATACTTATTGACATTTCAGCTTTTTATTCATTTCTACAATATAAAAAAAAAACACAATTCCACTTTGACATTATGGGGTATTGTGTGTAGGCCATTGGCGAAAAATAGAAATGTAATCATTTTTTAATTCAGTCTGTAACACAACAACAAAGTCAAGAGGTGTGAATACTTTCGGAATGCACTGTAAGCCAAGTGTAGATACTGTATGTGAGCTGGTCTGGGGTTACCTGGTGTTCCTTCAGCAGTCGGTCGTATTCTTTGGTCAGTTCATCGGATTGTTTCTTCATAGCTTCCATCTCGGATTGGGACTTTTTCAAGGCTAGGGAAAACATTTACCCCAAAGCGTTCCCATTATAATCCAATTCCCACGCATATCATCCAATCCATCTAAAAGGTGACATGCTATGGGTCAGAGTGCACATTCTCAAACAGTAATTGAAGCCCATGTTTGTTTTATTGTCATTATTGTCTGATTTCATTTGATTGGTTATTGTATTGAAGTTGAACATTTTCACTTTATTTAAATATTATTGGATTTTTGGTTATATTATTCAGTCTTTGTCACAAAAATATTGTGTGAGTCTTCCTCACCTTCCTTTGAGCCCTTCAGTTCTCCTGTCAGTTTCTCCATCTCTGACCTCAGCAGCTCATTTCCCTCCGCTGTGGTCTTGGCCCCCTTCCCATCCATCAGAGTCTGAAACAAGCACAGGTAAACATTAACCACTGACCACACCTCTCAACCATTAGCAGTACCACAATTAGTTTGGTTTATTTTAGTGTGGATGAAGGCCCAGATCTCTGAGTACGAGTTCTGATATAGCTTCAGTTTGCCTTTTAGATCAAAATCAATCCATTTTCATGGAAAACGGGGGCCTTATCCTAGATCAGCACTCTTCTTTTTGAGACCCTTTTAAATAGAGGCTCAGATGCAGAAAGGGCAGTGGTCCTGGGTATGACCTTACCTGCTTCAGTAGCTTGTTGTACTCCATGTATTTCTTGGCAGTTTGGTTGGCACTCTCTACCTTGGTCTGCAGAGAGGCTGTGGTGCCAGACTCCGTCGCCAGCTGGTTGATCAGAGTGATCACCCGTCTCAGCACTCTGAAGGGAAACAGCACACACAGAGATTTGGTGTTCAATACTGATAATACTTTTTTAAACAGAGAGCTGCCACTTGAACACATTCTTCTAAACATTTTGCTACGGTGTGCCCTACTGAACACAACCAGTGTTATGGTTATTGCAATGAATAAAGAAATCTCTATGGTTATGACGAACCATGCGCTGGCTGGTTTTCACCAGTATCTATCCCAATGTGATTACGACACAGTGAGGATTCAGTATGTCAACGGGTGAGTGATGGACAGACAGATCCAGGACTTACAGCCAGAGGAAGAGGGAAAAGCCGGAGATGTAGAGGTTCCTCTGGGCTCTGAACAGCTTCATGTGGAGGTGGTCAAACATGTTGGGATTCAGATTAGCGTCTTTGCCGTTTCCCGCCGCCGAATACTTCCTAACCTCGCGTACAGCGTCTATAGGACAGTAGGGTGTGCAGGTGTGGTACGACATGGTTAAACATGGTAAGACATTGAGATTGCAAAAGCATTGTATGAGACTGAGATTGTAAGATTTCTGGAGAGAGATTTTCATTGTGATCTGTGAATAAATTAAACATGACACTTTTTGGCATCAGCTTACCGAGGAAGAGGACTATAAGGATTATGATCATGGCGAGGAAGAATTTATTCCAAAACCTGTACATTTTGTTCCATATTCTCAGCTGGAAGATACTCTGCCATCTGCAAAACAGTACAAAAGCATAATGATGAGACTCAGAACACTGCAAAAGCAAGTCAATGTCTAATAAAATATCTCTGCATGTGGCCAATTGATTGGTCGGAATTTGTATTTTTCCATGCATAGACACACCCTACGTGTTTTAATAAAATCATCTAAATGCTTGTCTTACGCTTTAAGCAAGCTGTTTGATTTAATAAGACACAAATTACTGAAGAGGGAGCCAGAGATCAAGATAACCAGAAGGAATAAAACGTATTACCCTGACCCGACCATCCTCCCCTCACTCCTGCTGGCTTTCTATTCTCCTGAAGTTGCATGAGGAGTGGAATGCCAACTTATCGTACAATTTTTACCGATCTGTGTGCCGGTTATGGTTTTCATATACACATGTTTGTGGAACAGTTTCATTTAATTTATAATAACATCTTTAAATTATACAAACCTAAAAAGTAACTTCTATTGCCATTGCCAACTACGTAAAATTAGCCTACATAAATCCAACAAATAAAAACACGGCAGCCTGCAGGTTGAAAATATCCTGACAAAAATAAATATCCTATAAATCACATTGGCTACACATGGCCTGTCTGCAACGAACTTGAAACATTGTACCAACTATCAACTTGGGTTCAGACAGAAGTTACCTGGAGGATTGTTTGTATATAAATATATATATTTAAATTTGATTTAATGGCACACGAGACATGACTGATTCGCGACTATCTCAGTGAACTAATCAATTGCAGATGCTGAGACTAATCCATTGTGGAGGTTGCGTGGATGGCACAGTCCAAAAAGAAGGGGAGTGTGGCTAAAAGGCACGTCTCCAGAATGTGCTCTCTCCCGCCAATTTGTGCACATTCATTGTTTTATTACTTAATTATGTGAATTGTTTGCCTTGATTGTTAGTGTCTATCAATTCACCATTACATATATCACCAGTAGTACATTTACTGTTAATTCCTATAATTTCTAAATTACAATGTTTGTTTGGTTATGGTCATTTCTGTTAATGCATTCAATCTATTATTATACTAGTTTTATCATTCTCATTGTCAGAGTGGACACATTGTTTGCAGAGTCATGAAGGCAGTCAAATTCCAGTGACCGTTTAGTCAAGGTAATTAGGCTTCTCCATGTTCTGATGCTGCTGATGGTCATTAGTAGCCTATCAAGCTTGATAACTGCCTGGTACTCAGCACTCTATTGTCCCTCTAATCACTCTGACATCAATGCAAATGTAATCGAAAATCTAATCTAACACTTCATAAAAGCCCAATGAGCTCATGTTTGTATAGACTATGAAATATGTTTCGATTTTTAATACATTGTAAAGCTGCATGATGCGACTAATAAGGATTTGAAAAAAGTTGCTTGAAAGGCATGAGCTCTGCTTTCTTTTTTGAGCAGGCTGTAAACGTTCACAATTCGAGTAGCACTTGATAATGCCTCAAATTTCCTAGCTGCATTCCCTTTGTGTGGCCATAATGCACCCTAAAGAATTCCATGCCTTTTGCAGCCCTTTTCCCTGAGTGCCGACTGCTCTCAGGCACTTCTCACTCACACGGCTCTCCATCACGTGATCCAGTTTTTCCTCACAGGCTACAAGTGAAGACAGACACATCGGGGACGCAACTGCATGCATCCTTATCAATTCCGAGGTGCATATTGAAGATATTGGAAGAACTGTCCACATTAAATTTTTCGTCAGCCAACTAGTTGTGTAGGCCTAACAAACAGCAAAAGCACTGTCTTATCTACTAACCCCCATAGTACAAAAGTTGACCTATTAAATTCTGTGCGAGAAATATATATTCCAAACATAATCTGGGACAGTGGGATGCGATAGATCCCAAATGAATGCAACCAATAGCATAAAAAATATATTTTTACGCAATGATGCCGACACAACATCCGAGTACGCTATTCTGTTCTTCTGAAATAGACATTTTCTTCATATCATTTTTCTTTAGAACTGTTTAAAATAATGGATTCATTGTGAAGGTGCAGGCTATATTACGTCGATTTATTAGACTTAAAAATGTAGATGTTCCAAAGGTCTGCATCAGTGGCTTGTAGGCTGTCTGTGGAAGCCAGGAGATGCTTTGATTAAATAGGACTACCTGATGAGCTCTTATCCCTTGCGCAAATAAGTCTACAGCTGTGTCGTCCCGAGCTCACTGGGGTGGGAAACTCTGAGGGCCCAGAATATTTTAGTTTGAGGTTAGCACTAATGTAGCTAATCACAACGTTGTTTCACTTGTAGAATGATTCCTGTTGTAGCTTGTAGGGAGCCAAGCCCCTTTTACTACTTTGTCCATAGCTACAGCTATACTCTCCATGTTATGATGGATTCCCACTAAGCATGGACCACAACGCCTTTTTTTGGTGCAGTCCGGACTGGCCTTGTTTTAAAATGTACAGGACGTCGATTTCTTTGTCAAAATATGAACCAATCATAGACATCTTTGTTAGGTTCAGATTTGGTCCGGTCCTGACCGGCCTTGATTTGGCCCAAACATAGAGGTCTATAATTGGTTCAGATTTGGTCCGGTCATGTTCAAATCTGAACCAAACATAGACATTTGGACAGAACAGTAGAGCAGGCTTTCCCCCAGTTTTTCACTCAGGCTCCACTTCCAGCATTGGGGAACATGCCATGCGTATTGCAAAGAAACCACTACTAAAGGACACCAATAAGAAGAAGAGACTTGCTTGGGCCAAGAAACATGAGCAATGGACATTAGACCGGTGGAAATCTGTCCTTTTGTCTGATGAGATTTTTGGTTCCAACAGCCGTGTCTTTGTGAGAAGCAGAGTAGGTGAACAGATGATCTCCACATGTGTTTCCCCACTGTGAAGCATGGATGAGAAGGTGTGATGGTGTTTGGTGGTGACACGGTCTGTGATTTATTTAGGATTCAAGGCACACTTAACCAGCATGGCTACCACAGCATTCTGCAGCGATATGCCATCCCATCTGGTTTGGGCTAAGTGGGACTATAATTTGTTTATATAATACTACACGCCCCACAGTTTGGGAACCACTGCAGTAGAACGCAGCAGAGTACAGAGCATTACAGTAAATAAAAGTAGTGTATAGTACAGTAGACTAGGGGTTCCCAACCTTTTCCCCCTAGGGTCCCTCCACCCCCCTTTTTATTGATCTACCGAATTACACTACTGTACTGTAGTATACTGTACTGAATTAAACTCTACTGTACTCTATAAAGTACTTGACTGAAAAAAAGAACGACTGTCATGTACTGTGCTCTATTGTACTCAACTGTGCTGTTCATTCTTGTGAAACATAGACTAGACCAGTGGTTTCCAACCGTTTCTTTCTCTTACTGTGGCACATTTTGATGGGACAAAATTCTGTGGTACACCTAATTATTCCCTATTAATTGACTTTGTGATAATGACCATCTCATCTGATCCATACTGCAAACCATCTATTTTCTGTGACAAACCTTTTTAAATAGATGAAATATTTTCATAACTTTAATAGTTCCTTACTCATTATGGAAAAAAAAAAAAAAGTGAATCCCGTGAATATGTGTCAGAAAGAAGAACATTTAGCTTCAGTAAAATGAGTCTTTAGTTTTGAACAGCTGAGGCTGCAGACGAGCGGTTTTCTGCACTGTAAAGGTGCAACCATGGACACAGTCATTCTCCTTTTGTTTCTATGTAAGAGGCTGTGGTATAGCTAAGCCCAGAGGCATATATTAAGAAACAAATGACTCTGGCTAAGCCTAATCAGACATGCCTGTTTTCACAGACAAAGTAAAATTATGCAAATGACTTTGCTCGTGATACGCGTCCCTCAAATAATACAACTGTAACAACACTGGACTTGAAACAACGATACAGATGTAACCATGTGCCACTTAATGCATTATCTGACCGCCACTAGTGCTCCCAAGTCAAAATGTAATGTGCATTCCACAGGTTTATAAGTAAATAATAAATAATAATAATCAAGATTAGGAAAAGTTATGCGGCACAGCTAAGAGTTCCTCAAGGCACACCAGTTGGAAACCACTGGCTTAGACTTCTATAATACATTCAGATTTTGTCTGGTCCGGACCGACCAAATTTGTACTTGTTTGGGCGGGGGTCATTACAAAAATACCCAGCATGCTTTGCACGTCCTTGTTTTTACATTTAGGCCATTCAGCAGACGCTCTTATCCAGAGCAACGTACAGTCAGTGCATTAAATTAGGTAGATAAACAACAACATATCACAGTCATAGCAAGAAATAAATATTTCAGTAAACATTACTGAGAATGTTATTGAAGTTGAAGTGGTCTGTTGGTTTATTCCGTCAGTTGGACTAAATTGGAAAAACATCGCTACCAGTTTAAAAGCTTATGAAGAAGCTAACAGTGCATGTGACTGATGGGAGCAATAATAAATATTGCAATCTTCAGTTGGATTTTGTTTCCTATAATAAATTGATTGAAAAAAGTATTATTGTGATATAATGCTTATTTCATATAGAATGTACACTATGTATACAAAAGTATTTGGACACCCGTTCAAATCAGCCACACCGGTTGCTGACAGGTGTATGAAATCGAGCACACCGCCATGCAATCTCCATAGACAAACATTGGCAGTAGAATGGCCTTAATGAAGCGCTCAGTGACTTTCAACATGGCACCGTCATAGGATACCACCTTTCCAACAAGTCAGTTCTTCAAATGTCTGCCCTCCTAGAGCTGCCCCGGTCAACTGTAAGTGCTGTTATTGTGAAGTGGAAGCGTCTAGGAGCAACAACAGCTCAGCTGCGAAGTGGTAGGACACACAAGCTCACAGAACGGGATCGTCGAGTGCCGAAGTGCGTAGAGAGTATAAATCGCCTGTCCTCGGATCCAAACGGCCTCTGGAAGCAACGTCAGCACAAAAGCTGTTAGTCGGGAGCTTCATGAAATGGGTTTCCATGGCCGAGCAGCCGCACACAAGCCTAAGGTCACCATGTGCAATGCAAGCGTCGGCTGGAGTGGTGTAAAGCTCGCCGCCATTGGACTCTGAAGCAGTGGAAACGTGTTCTCTGGAGTGATGAATCACGCATCACCATCTGGCAGTCCGACGGACAAATCTGGGTTTGGTGTATGCCAGAAGAACGCTACCTGCCCCAATGCATATTGCCAACTGTAAATATTGGTGGAGGAGGAATAATGGTCTGGGGCTGTTTTTCATGGTTCGGCCTAGGCCCCTTAGTAACAGTCAAGAGAAATCTTAACGCTGACATTCTAGACAATTCTGTGCTTCCAACTTTGTGGCAACAGTTTGGGGGAAGGCCCTTTCCTGTTTCAGCATGACAATGCCCCCAAAGCGAGGTCCATACCTAAATTGTTTGTCAAGATTGGTGTGGAAGAACTTGACTGGCCTACACAGAGCCAGGACCTCAACCCCATTGAACACCTTTGGGATGAATTGGAACGCTGACTGCGAGCCAGGCCTAATCCCCCAACATCAGTGCCCAACCTCACTAATGCTCTTGTGGCTGAATGGAAGCAAGTCCCCGCTGCAATGATCCAACATCTAGTGGAAAGCATTCTCAGAAGGGGGGATCAACTCCATATTAACGCCCAATAAAATTGCATTTGTCACATGCGCCAAATACAACAGGTGTAGGTAGACCTTGCCGTGAAATGCTTACTAAGAAGCCCTTAACCAACAATACAAAAAGTAAGACATTTGCATTTGTGTTGAGGGTCAGCGTGATGCGTTGTTGCCTACCCTCACCACCTAGGGGCAGCCCATCAGGAAGTCCAGGATCCAGTTGCAGAGGGGGGTGTTCAGTCCCAGGGTCCTTAGCTTAGTGATGCGCTTGGAGGGCACTATGGCGTTGAACGCTGAGCTGTAGTCAATGAACAGCATTCTCATGTAGGTGTTGTTGTCCAGGTGGGAAAGGGCAGTGTGGAGTGCAATAGAGAGTGTCGTCCTCTGTGGATCGGTTGGAGCGGTAAGCAAATTGGAGTGGGTCCAGGGTTTCTGGGATGATTGTGTTGATGTGAGCCATTACCAGCCTTTCAAAGATTTTCATGGCTACAGATGTGTGCTATGGGGCGGAAGTCATTTAGGCAGGTTACCTTGGCGTTCATGGGCTACGGTGGTCTGCTTGAAACGTGGGTATTACAGACTGGGTCAGGGAGAGGTTGAAAATGTCAGTGAAGACACTTGCCAGCTGGTCGGCGCATGCTCAGGGTATGCATCCTGGTAATCCATCAATGGCCAAAAAATATGTATTTTTAACATATGTAAATTACGTCTTTTCAACTTTCATTCAGAACTGAAAATGAACCTGACTTCAATGTCTGGAAAATACATTATTTTAATTTTGCTTACTGGGTTGTTGCAGTATCAGGATTGGTTAGGGCGTATTCATACCTGGTGGCTGAGATGAAGGGTAGGCAGAGGATGAGGAGTACACCTATTTCCACATAGAGGAAGAGGGCAACTGCAGTCCATTGCAACGTCATCTCTAACAATACAGTCTGTAAAATATGAAACATTTTAAGCAACAGAGGTCCTTTTCACAGTATGGCAGTAGGTTATTTTGCCAGAATGGAAAAGGACTGGTTTAATTGTTGATGTTAACAACAGAACAATTCAACTTGCTACGTTGCTAGATTTATTATTACAGCCAACGGTGAAACCACCAATGCAAATGATTCAGAACAACAATGGAGTTCCTGTTTCAGTGATAAACCTCTTATCCTCGATAGATAGGTGCAAGGTTCACATGCTTGGTTAATAACAGCCAGCAGCACTAAGTTCATTCTGTTTCATTTAGTGTGTAAAACGCGTCTTTATATCATAGAAATAGTAGCTACGCCTCATAGAAATAGTAGATAGCTATATATTGCTCATGCAGTGACATCAGCCAGGTAACGTTAGCTGGCTATATTTTAAGGCAGTACAATATTTCTAACTAGCTTACTGGTACTAGCTAACGTTAGCACTTTTGTGAAATACATAGTAAGAAACTTCACATATGAGGAGCCAAGTTCAATATCGTAATAAGTATGCAAAATATGTAACTTACTCTGCTGCACCCGAACAAAGAAACCGGACGAAACGAGAAAAGCTAAGATAAGTGTGGAGACAGTTGTTTCAGTCTTACTCCTTTTTTTGCGTCTCATTGGAATGACGTCATATAGAAGGTTTTATGTTTACTGCCTTATCCTCTAATGAGGAGAACCAATAAGGTTCTGTCATATATTGTAAATACCATACAGTACAAATTATGGAAAGTACAAATATGATGAAATTAGGTGTAATGTGTTTGGTTTCGTTTGTACCTTTTGACCGTGTCTGACTGGACATGTTGAAATGAATCTGATGTAACCTTAAGTTTTTTTTTATTACAGGTAGAGGGACACATTATGTGCACGCACACTGCACACCTCAACTATCAGAATGAGACAAAACATTCAAAAAGGTAATATAGTAAATAAAAGCTTTTATTCCATTTAAAATATAATTAATAACATACGCAATAAAATATACCTAGCCAGTATTTATGATAGGCCTACAGTATATGTGTCTGGTGATCCATATGTGTTGTGGAGGTAGTCTATGACAGCGGCGGTGCTATGCAGGGAGTTGAACACCTTCCTCTCGGGCTGGGAGCTGACCCTCTCCAGCATGTAGATGAGGTGCTGGTGGAAGCAGGTGAAGGGGGTCCCCTGGTCCGTGGCGAAGTCCACCCAGTCCCACACACACTCAAGAGGGGTCTCATTGTAGCCAGCGAACATGGCCGGGTTGGACAACAGCCCCCGGGCGGCCATCACACCTACAAGACAGGGCATGTGAGGTGGGAGGGGCCTTGAGTGAGCCATACAACTATACAATATCCTATATAGAAATATTCTATATTTTCTCTAATTATTTATGTGCATGGAACCTCTAGACACCCATTTATGTTTTTACAATTCATATCGGTTAAGGTGATACAATAAAAAGAGAATGATTTCCCTGGAGGTAATCTGAGTGGTTACAGACTAAATGCAGATGAATTGCAGATAGTGTTATGATAAGGAGTAAACAGTGGGCTATAAAGTTCTATGAAAATAAACTATGACAGTGGCTCCCCCACAGAAACACCCCCATGTTGTGGTTTCTTTTCATAGAACTGCACAGCTTGTCATTGTGGATCACTTTGGCCTATATGAAGGGATTTAATATGACGCTATTTCAAGAGCGTCTTTCCCAAGGAAATAACTACACGTCTAGATACTAAGGGTCCGTCTCATATGACACCCTATTCCCACTACCTTTGACCAGAGCCCTGTGTGACTGCCTTTTGAGGAGTATCTGGTCACAAGTAGTGCACAATATTGGGAATAGGGAATCAATTGAGATTTGCACTAATTGAACTGACCATCAACTCCAGTGAGCTGGTGAGTGGTCTCCACATCTCGGAGGGTCTTTATGTCTCCGTTGGCAATGACAGGGACTGAAAGGCTGTCCTTGATGGTCTTGATAGCATCAAAATGGACCGGCTGGTGGCGCTCCTCTGCGGTCCGACCATGGACCGTTATCCAGGACACCCCTGCCGCCTCTGCCTTCTGACACAGGTCTACCGTACGCCGCAGGTCCTTGTGAATTCTGGGAAAAGAGAGAGGAAACAAGGACTAGAAAATAATTTTGTTGTTGAAGTAAAAGTTAAACTTTTATATTTGGTGATATGATCACTCTTACCTTATTTTGATGGAGGCTGTGTAGTTAGGATTGTCTACTTGGTTCCTGACATGTCGAACCATGTCTTTGACCAGCTCAGGTTTGTTGATAAGGCATGCCCCGTAGCCTTCCGACATGGCCCACCGCTGGGGACAGCCACAGTTGAGGTCCACTCCATCAGAGAAGGGTGCGACCACACAGGCTGCATCAGCCAGGGTCTGGGCATCACTGGCAGCAAACTGCACGATCAGAGGACGGTCAGCTAATGGGAGAGACAGAGAGCAATAAAGTTGGATTTAATTGACACCAAATTGAGTCTCCACACATCAATGACTGCAGACACCAAGTCCCTATAGTTTGAGAGGCATTTAATATTTCCTTGAAGAAAATAAGTGATCTCATATTACCTTCATTAGTTGTAAATTCACTGTCTCTGGCTTTGACAGAACGCATAAAGTCAGGCGCAACTATCATTGGAGTGAAGCAAATGTCACAGTCAAATTTCCTCACCAGTGACCTGAATGCCAATCTGGAAAAATAGAGAATAAACGATTAGTTATAGCTATTGTTCAAACTACTTCAGCTATCTGCACAAATCCCAACAGCTGAACAAGGCATTGAAAATATACGAAGATCAGATCATCTTACTTTGAATACCGGACCATAGGAGCACAGATTTTCAGAACTTTCCCTTCCTTAAACATGTCCATCATGTTGGTGGTCGTCATTTTCATAGACCGTATGCTTTTAATCACTGAAGTGAGCTAGCCAGTTAGATTGGCATGGCATTGCAATACTTTTATTTTCCACGGTCGAAACTGTTTGTTGCATACAGTTTACGGCCTATTCTAACGTTGCTGTGACTAGATAACGTTCATATTTGATGTAATTAAACTAGCTAGTTAGCTAGCTACATTTGACCCGAATGCAAACAATAACACGCGGTATAGTTAGATAGTGGGCGCGTCCTCTGAACAACCTTTTATGTTTTGCCTTTGAACCTAAAAAGTATTGAAATATTTTGTATTTTCGTATTTATTTAATAAATAACGTTACCACAATGAACTTTGATAGCAAATACCGATCGTTTGATATTTTCTGATGAAGAATAACATATTTGGTATGGTTCATTTCCTGTCGCTGAAATTCTACGTCATCGAGTGATGACGTGGCAAACATGGAAGGTAGTGGAGAAGCTTCAACGAATTCCCTGCTAAATGATGGTAAAATGCTATATTTGTTTTGTTTTATTTAGTTAAGTGTATCAGCCCCGTAGTCTTTTAGGAATAAGAGCTACCGAGTTGACAGTGCAGGAATCATAATCGTTTCTGTTTGTCAAAAATTGTCTTTGCTTGTTATAAAAAACAAAAGTGTCTTTGGAAATACGTTTGGAGTGAAATGTGTGTGGCCATATTGTTGCTTTACCATGAGTAATAAATAATCCAGGTAGTGATTTAGCTAGCTAATCTATTTTTCCTATTTATCCATCTCTTCTCCAGAATGCTATGCTGATTTTCTCACAGAGGACTTTGACGTGAAGACGTACACAGCTCAGGCCATCCACCATGCTGTCATCGCAGAACAGCTGGCCAAGCTGGCTCAGGGCATCAGTCAGCTGGACAAGGAGCTCCACAGCCAGGTATACATGACACCTATCACCTGTCACACACAACCTTATCTCACACATGTGAGACCCATAGAGCCATATATATTATTAGTTTAATTGGCCAGTCAGTTTGTTCTATACTGATGGATGGTATGTATACATTTTCTGTAGGAAAGACCATTTTCCTTCATGTGTTGAGTGACTTATTGACTGTGGTAAATATTTATCCTGTAAGGTGGTAGCCAGGCATGAGGAGCTACTTGCTCAAGCTACTGGGATTGAGTCTTTGGAAGGTAACACACATTAACACATATTTGTTTTTGTCATCATCATTGCACTTCTGACTTGCTGGAACAGGGGTTCTCAATGTGGGGTCTGCGGACTCCTAGGGGCTTTTGGCCGTGTGTAATACAATACAAGTACTGTGGATACAATGTAATATTATGAATCTAAAATGTATCTTCTTAACCCTGGACATCATGGGCCTGGGAGGCTCTCAGGGATATTGGTATACACAGTACTCCACCAATTGTCTTTTTAAAAAAACATAAATGCACTGTAATTTAATGTTTAAAACATTAACATTTTCTCCCTGCTTCGTGGTAAAATGTATAGAATTGTAGGATATTAGCTTTAAAGCTGCAACAACAAAAACATCTCTCTGCCCCATGACAAAATGTGTAGAATTGCAGGAAATTAGCCAAGAGGCAGCCCTTTTAAATGTTCTTTCCCCTGGCCCGAGACTGGATTTGTCTGTCCATGCACGGTAGATGTCACAGTAAAACTCCTTGTAGACTTCTTTTTTGTGTTCTTATTATGAGGGAGTCCCTGATGAATTTGCTATCACAAAAGGGGTCCCCAGACCCAAAAAGTTTGAGAACCCCTGTGTTGGAATATATGCTGTCATTATAGTGCTGTAGACAGTCCATAGGGGGCGCTGCTGTCACATAATTGTATATAAGCGTCAGTGCATCTCTCAGTGATTGTGGTCTATTTGAACAGAGAATAATTTTTTATTACATAAAAGCCAATCATATAATTTGTATGTCGATATATTGAGTGAGTTGTTTGTGTGTTGTATCTCAGGGGTCCTGCAGATGATGCAGACCAGGATCGCTGCTCTGCAGGGTGCTGTGGACAGGTAGGTTAACAACTGATCTAGGACCAGATTAACATACCCCCAATCTCAACCTTAACCATTACAGTGAGGAAGAAACATTTTACCCTGTATCAGTGGTTAGGTGCATTATCAACCTACTCCAAGCCTATAGCAGACCATAACACATCATCACAGGCAATGATCAAGGAAAAATAGTACCCTTGTGTTCAGAGACCCTCAATAATCATAACCTCTAATAACAGCACTCAACCTTCTATTGGTTTTCTCTCGTAGGATAAGGACAAAGATCGTTGACCCCTACAATAAGATTGTATCCAGGACTGCCCAGCTCGCCAGATTGCAGGTATCCATCCATCTCCTTGTGATTGAGACGCATAATACTATCTGTTGTGTTGATGGTTTTGTATTATTGTATGGCCGTGTACTGAGGCTCAATAGCAGGGGAAGATTGCCTGTAGTGTTCATTATTATCAGCACTCTGTCTACTTCTGCACTGGACTTGATTTCCATGTTTATTGGAAAGCCATCTGAGGTAGAGAAATGGATAGACAGTATTTGCTTGGGGTTTTATTGTCACATTTTCAAGATGGGTACTTCAAGTTAGGTACTGAACATATTGTCAAGGTCGCTTAATGTCTCCTGGACAGTTGCCAGGATCCTCCTGTTTTAAATTGTAAAGATGGAAATAACCCAGAGCCATATACAGCGGGTGAAATAAGTATTGAACACGTCACCATTTTTCTCGGGAAATATATTTCCAAAGGTGCTATTGACATGAAAGTTTCACCAGATGTTGGTAACAACCCAAGTAATCCATACATACAAATAAACCAAAACAAATAAGTTCAGAAATTAAGTTATGTGTAATAATGTGAAATGAAACAGGGAAAAAGTATTGAACAGATGAAGAAAGGGAGGTTCAAAAAGGCATGGAAAGCCAAGACAACAGCTGAAAACTATCAGTAATTAAAAAGCAATCCAGCCCCCTGTCAGTGCAAATTAATATCAGCTGGTTCAGTCCCAACTGATGGCCTACAAAAAGGCCTCATTGCCAAGGTGTCACACAAGACACATCTCATGATGGGTAAAAGCAAAGAGCTGTCTCAAGACATTCGCAACCTAATTGTTGCAAAACATAATGATGGCATTGGTTATAGGCGCATTTCTAAGCTTCTGAATGTTCCAGGGAGCACTGTTGGGGCCATAATATGGAAGTGGAAAGACAATCATTTCACCATAAATTTGCCTCGACCAGGTGCTCCTTACAAGAGGAGTGAAAATAATAATCAGAATCAGAGTTGTCCAAGAGCCAAGGACCACTTGTGGAGAGCTTCAAAAAGACCTGCAATTAGCAGGTACTGTTGTCTCAAAGAAAACATTAAGTAATGCACTCCACCGCCATGGCCTGTATGCACGCTCACCACGCAAGGCTCGTTTAAAGTTTACTGCACAACATTTGGAAAAGCCAGTGAAATACTGGGAGAATATAGTGTGGTCAGATGAGAGCAAAATTGAACTGTTAGGATGTCATAATACACACCATGTTTGGAGGGGAAATGGCACTGCACATCACCCTAAAAACACCATACCAACAGTGAAGTTTGGAGGTGGGAACATCCATGGTGTAGGGCTGCTTTTCAGCAAATGGTACTGGCAAACTTCACATAATTGAAGGAAGGATGAATGGGCAAATTTACGAGGAGTACCTGGTCGAGGCAAATTTATGGTGAAATGATTGTCTTTCCACTTCCGTATTATAGCCCCAACAGTGCTCACTGGAACATTCAGAAGCTTAGAAATGTGCCTATAACCAATGCCATCATTATGTTTTGCAACAATTAGGTTGCGAATGTCTTGAGACAGCTCTTTGCTTTTACCCATCATGAGATGTGTCTTGTGTGACACCTTGGCAATGAGACCTTTTTGTAGGCCATCAGTTGGGACTGAACCAGCTGATATTAATTTGCACTGACAGGGGGCTAGATTGCTTTTGTATTTTCGTATTTATTTAATAAATAACGTTACCACAATGAACTTTGATAGCAAATACCGATCGTTTGATATTTTCTGATGAAGAATAACATGTTTGGTATGGTTCATTTCACCTTTATTTAACCAGGTAGGTCAGTTGAGAACAAGTTCTCATTTGCAACTGCGACCTGGCCAAGACAAAGCAAAGCAGTGTGACAAAAACAACACAGAGTTACACATTAAACAAACAGTCAAAAACACAATAGAAAAATCTATATACAGAGTGCAAAATGTAGTGCAAAAATGCAGTAAGGTTAAGAGGTAGAACAATAAATAGACTATAGTGGTGACATAAATTACAGAATTATCATTATTAACACAGGAATGAAAAGTGTGCAAATTATGATGTGCAAATAGAGATACTGGAGTGCAAGATTAGTGAAAATAAACAAAAAATAAATATGGGGATGAGGTAGTAGTGTGGGCTATTTACAGAAGGGCTATATACAGGTGCAGTGATCGATAAGCAGCTTTGACAGCTGATGCTTAAAGTTATTGAGGGAGATAGGAACCTCTAGCTTCAATGATTTTTGCAATTCGTTCCAGTCATTGGCAGCAGCAAACTGGAAGGAATGGCGGCCAAAGGAGGTGTTGGCTTTGGGGGTGACCAGTGAGATATACCTGCTGGAGCGCATGCTACGGGTG
This sequence comes from Thymallus thymallus, assembly GCA_023634145.1. Lineage (NCBI taxonomy): Eukaryota > Metazoa > Chordata > Actinopteri > Salmoniformes > Salmonidae > Thymallus > Thymallus thymallus. The sequence goes on along the minus strand of CM042421.1, from coordinate 13,917,364 downwards.
GGTGTTGCTATGGTGACCAGCGAGCTGAGATAGGGCGGGGATTTACCTAATAAAGACTTATAGATGACCTGGAGCCAGTGGGTTTGGCGGCGAATATATAATGAAGGCCAGCCAACAAGAGCATACAGGTCGCAGTGGTGGGTAGTGTATGGGGCTTTGGTGACAAAACGGATGGCACTGTGATAGACTACATCCAATTTGCTAAGTAGAGTGTTGGAGGCTATTTTGTAAATGACATCGCCAAAGTCAAGGATCGGTAGGATAGTCAGTTTTACAAGGGCATGTTTGGCAGCATGAGTGAAGGAGGCTTTGTTGCGAAATAGGAAGCCAATTCTGGATTTAATTTTGGATTGGAGATGGTTGATGTGAGTCTGGAAGTTGAGTTTATAGTCTAACCAGATGCCTAGGTATTTGTAGGTGTCCACGTATTCTAATTCGGATCCGTCGAGAGTAGTGATGATAGTCCGGTGGGCGGGTGCTGGCAGCGTTCGATAGAAAAGCATGCACTTAGTTTTACTAGCGTTTAAGAGCAGTTGGAGGCCACGGAAGGAGTGTTGAATGGCATTGAAGCTTGATTGAAGGTTAGTAAACACAGTGTCCAAAGAGGGGCCAGATGTATACAGAATGGTGTCATCTGCGTAGAGATGGATCAGAGAGTCACCAGCAGCGAGAGCGACATCGTTGATGTATATAGAGAAAAGGGTTGGCCCAAGAATTTAACCCTGTGGCACCCCCATAGAGACTGCCAGAGGATCGGACAATAGGCCCTCCGATTTGACACACTGAACTCTGTCTGCAAAGTAGTTAGCGAACCAGGCAAGGCAGTCACTTGAGAAACCAAGGCTGTTGAGTCTGCCAATAAGAATGCAGTGATTGACAGAGTCGAAAGCCTTGGCCAGGTCGATGAAAACGGCTGCACAGTACTGTCTTTTATCGATGGCGGTTATGATATCATTCAGTACCTTGAGCGTAGCTGAGGTGCACCCATGACCAGCTCGGAAACCAGATTGCATAGCAGAGAAGGTACGGTGGGATTCGAAGTGGTCAGTTATCTGTTTGTTAACTTGGCTTTCGAAAACTTTAGAAAGGCAGGGCAGGATGGATATTGGTCTATAACAGTTTGGGTCTAGAGTGTCTCCTCCTTTGAATAGGGGGATGACCGCAGCAGCTTTCCAATCTCTAGGGATCTCAGACGATACGAAAGAGAGGTTGAACAGGCTAGTGATAGGTGTTGCAACAATTTTGGCTGATAATTTCAGAAAGAGAGGGTCCAGATTATCTAGCCCAGCAGATTTGTAGGGGTCCAGACTTAGCAGCTCTTTCAGAACATCAGCCGTCTGGATTTGGGTGAAGGAGAAGCGGGGGGGAGGCTTGGGCAAGTAGCTGCCGGGGGTGCAGAGCTGTTGGCCGGGGTAGGGGTAGCCAGGTGGAAAGCATGGCCAGCTGTAGCAAAATGCTTATTGAAATTTTCGATAATCGTGGATTTATCGGTGGTAACAGTGTTTCCGAGCCTCAATGCAGTGGGCAACTGGGAGGAGGTGCTCTTATTCTCCATGGACTTTACAGTGTCCCAGAACTTTTTGGAGTTAGTGCTACAGGAAGCAAATTTTTGTTTGAAAAAGCTGGCCTTTGCTTTTCTAACTGACTGTGTGTACTTGTTCCTGACTTCCCTGAATAGCTGCATATCACGGGGGCTGTTCGATGCTAATGCAGTGCGCCACAGGATATTTTTGTGTTGGTCTAGTGCAGTCAAGTCTGGGGTGAACCAAGGGCTATATCTATTCTTAGTTCTACGTTTTTTGAAAGGGGCATGCTTATTTAGGATGGTGAGGAAAGCACTTTTAAAGAACAACCAGGCGTCCTCTACTGACGGGATGAGGTCAATTTCCTTCCAGGATACCTGGGCCAGATCTAATAGAAAGGACTGCTCGCAAAAGTGTTTTAGGGAGCATTTGACAGTGATAAGGGGTGGTCGTTTGACCGCTGACCCATTGCGAATGCAGGCGATGAGGCAGTGATCGCTGAGATCCTGGTTGAAGACAGAGGAGGTGTATTTGGAGGGCAAGTTTGTCAGAATGATATCAATAATGGTACCCATGTTTACGGATTTTGGGTTGTACCTGGTGGGTTCCTTGATAATTTGTGTGAGATTGAGGGCATCTATCTTAGATTGAAGTACAGCCGGGGTGTTAAGCATATCCCAGTTTAAGTCACCTAACAGTACAAACTCTGAAGATAGATGGGGGGCAATCAATTCACATATGGAGTCCAGGGCACAGCTGGGGGCTGAGGGGGGTCTGTAACAGGCTGCAACAGTGAGAGACTTATTTCTGGAAAGGTGGATTTTTAAGAGTAGAAGCTCAAACTGTTTGGGCACAGACCTGATAGTTTTCAGCTGTTGTCTTGGCTTTCCATGCCTTTTTGAACCTCCCTTTCGTCATGTGTTCTATACTTTTTCCCTGTGTCATTTCACATTATTACACACAACTTTATTTCTGAACTTATTTGTTTTGGTTTATTTGTATGTATGGATTACTTGGGTTGTTACCAACATCTGGTGAAACTTTCATGTCAATAGCACCTTTGGAAATATATTTACTGAGAAAAATGGTGACGTGTTCAATACTTATTTCACCCGCTGTATAGATCTAGATAACTGTATGTGGCTCTGGGATATCCTCTTCTACCCTGTCAATACAATGCAGCTATAGCGTGTGTCGGTGTCTCTCATGCCGTAGTGATGTGAGTGCTCTGTACTCAATGGTTTACAACAAAGATACTGTATGTTTTATGCAAGTATCAATCTACCCATTCACATTTTATTGGCTAGTAAACAACACAAATATTGTATGACAGTTTTACTATTGTTGCACATGCCTGCCATTATGGAATCACTCCCCACCACTTGGGAGAAAGGTATATTTATAAAGATGATTTATGGAACTATGCTTTTGGAGGCTGAGCGATCTTCATACCAGGAATCCTAGCTGACTGCTATGTAAAATGAATCTGTTTTTCTTGGTAAGTCCTCCACTAAATAATACATAAAGACCACATTAATGGTTTACAACGTTATCTCAACCTTTCAAACATCATTACTTTGATCCTGTTCTCAGATTGCAGATGCTATCTTAACCCATGACATCACTGTTGTGGTTTTAATCCACCACGCTGTCAGTGGCCCCTGTTTAGAATAAATCAATAAAAAGCAATCAGTTGTTTTAAAGGTTGAATTTCTACCCGTTAAAATAAGACCTGTTCTTGTGAGCAACCTGACCCTGTCCCGTCCGAGGCTGGATAGCCGCGGCCAGATAGAGAGCGAAATAGATACTCTCTGGGTTTACAGGCTCCCAGTCAACACACACACACACTGCCTCTCCGTCGTCTGTTGACTTGAGGGGAAGACTTATTAAATATTGATGGAATATGGCTTCAGTCAGAAAGGTCACTGTGATTCTAACTGGCTCCTTCCTCTCCTCTGGCTCTGTGTCAGCTCTGTCTGTCTTCTGATGCTCTCTCTGTCTCAGCTTTGCTATCGTGTGTGTGTGTGGAGAGTTATCATTGTTATCTACACCACAAACACGCATCCTGCAGAGAAGATACTAGTAGCAGAAGGCAGGCTGTTAAGATCTGAACTCGGGCCTGGTTTGTGAAAGGAGAGGGTGCTGTAATTACTGAATAGAATAGTTTAAATGATTTTTTTAAATGAGAGAGAGAGAGGTAAAGGTGCTGAGACTCCACTTTTCACTCCCAGGGACTGTCATGTCGTTGGTGATAGGGTGTGTGTTTCTGTGTGTTTCTGTCTGTGTCTGTGGGACTGGGGTCTGAAGGAGACCGGTAATGATCAGACTATAAATCCAGGGGGAATAGGAGAGTGCTTTGTTTTTCTTTTAGTCTAGTGTTTGCTCACAAAATGGCAGCTTCTGGGCCGCCCACAGATAAAGCATTCAGTCTGACACACACAGACACTTGGGACGGACACACACAGAGACACAGACTCGGGGGACAGTCCCCCAGCTCTCAGCTGCGTCCCTTCCTCTGAACACACTACTAACCACAAACACACAGCTGACCTCTCTGTGTCCTCCAGCCCCACAATGCTTCTAGACTAGATTATTATTATCACTATTGATATGCCCGTGGTCGGCGTTATTGTTACTATATAGACTACAATATGAAATGAAATACAAGAGATTGATTAGAGACCATTTACAATAAGTGATGTTCAATAAATTATGACAAAACAATGAGTATCATTCCATATTAGATTTGACGTTCACTCACATCTTGTCATATATTCAGAAAGACTGGTTCAGATGGGGTTATTTTGTATTGATTTCTTTATGAATCCAATTTTTCCCAGGTGGCGTGTGACCTGCTGCGAAGGATCATCAGGATCCTGTACCTCTCCAAGCGTCTGCAGGGCCAGCTCCAGGGGGGAAGCAGGGAGATCACCAAGGCTGCCCAGAGCCTCAACGAACTGGGTGAGCGACCACTGCCTGTTCACCTCTGATACACTGCACTGGACTACTGACAAGGCTGCTCAAAGCCTCAATGAACTGGTTAATGCCCTGACATGGTTAACTCACCTCATTTGTGCCTACTGTAAAGAGTGTGGATGGTGAGGAGGTCACCAAGGCTGCCCAGATCAGCTTTAACAAACTGGGTGAGTGACCCTGCTCATTCACTATAGTACTACTGACATCCAAGGTGAAACTCCCCTCATTCAGGCCTACTGTAGAAGGTGTAGGTGGGGCTGAGATCACCAACGCTACAAGGATACACTAGTAGTACTGGAGGTTGAAGGTGCTTTTTGGTTAAGGGTCATCAAAAAAACAAGGAGGACTTTACATATAATTTAAAATGCCTTTATCTTGATGGCATTTTGTTCTATTGAACATGGCTTCATAATAAAGGTATTTTAATTATATGAAGAGTGCCTAGGTCCTCGTATTTACTTTGTGTTTTTGGATTGCTGTGTTGGCTAAGCAATGCACAGTGCTTGATGAATACCTGATATATAGGCCAGGCTATATTCTGTAAATATATGCCCCTTCTCTCTTTAACTGTGACAACAGGATAGCTGTTTGATTTTAAAATGCTCCTGGAGCATTTTTCCCCCCGTGAAAGGAGAGAGAGAGAGAGGTTCGCTGGACACATCAGCAGGCCCCAGCGAAACAGTCACAGGGGCAGGCAGACACATTCATTACAGGAATCATGACGATGATGCACTTTACTGTTTGACCAAATCATGGTTTTAGCGTCCTAAAAAAAAATAAGACGTTTTGAGTGACCATGTAGAATTTACATCTTGCTCCGATGCAACCACTTAAAAATCTTACTCGCACAGCCAGCTCAAAGGGTCGCAAAAATCGACTAAATGGTCGCACTCTGGAGCCCTGTTTCGGGTATTCATATGGTTGATTACCCCATTCATAGACGCTAACTACTTTAGCGCCTATTGACGGTAGTATCTTCTGACCGGGGGAGTTTTGTTACGAGGTCCGACGCTTAAACATTAACACGCATCACTTGTGGTACCGGATTTGATGAAACGTTTATTTCATATCAGCGAGAAATAATTGTCAAAAGGCGAATTACTACACACCTATTTTATAGGGTTAGTGTTTCCACACGGCCATATCTCCATGTTACAGCGCTTGCTAATGTACGACAGGCGGAAGACATAGGCCGTCACCTGTGTTAATGATCTAAAGTGCTCTGAACACCTGTGTGTAAACTAACAGGAGAGTTAGTGTAGTTTGTCAGCTGAAGGCACACACAGTGTATGGATCTGTGCAAAACTGCTACAGTAAGTGCATCTTTTTTTTTTTTTTTTTTGATTCTTTCTCGCTGACATGTTTCAAAAACCGTTGCAAAAGTGATGGTAATCAAAGTTTCTAAACGTTAAAACACACCGTCGGAATTGTAGTTTACACAGAGCCAAATGTGGGCGAATGTATGGCAGAAATCCCTACATATGGAGAAGAGGGGTTTTCGTGAGCTAGGGGTTGATATGCTTGTGCTCTATTCTACATTTAGCTAGTGCTATAAAAATAATTCACGTATTCAATTTACCATTCAATGTATGGATAAGGGATTGGGTATGGTAGGAACATCAAGCCATGTTATAGTCTATGAATAGATTGCCATTGATTGGTATGAAATTAACCACAAAATAAGATATTGTTTTTTTGTGTTGTGTGGTTTGGATGCAGTCAAGCTTGAGCAGTGTGATTTATCTCGGGATTCTCTCCCAAATGGCACCCTATTCCCTACATAGTGCGCTACTTTTGACCAGAGCCCTATTGGAACCCTATGAGAAGCCTTTGTCTCAGTCATCCTTCCTCACAGATTGTACCAAACGCAAGCCAAGTAGGCTAACCGAGAACGATGATGCATACTGTCTCTGTTTTCTACACTCAGCTGGTGACTCAACGCTGAATCTAGTACTCTTGTCTGCCAAGTGCAGAGCAAAGTACTATGCAAATGTATTTATATGCTGTGGTTGGAGGGACTTTTAACATAAACAGTAGTCTTCATTATACTGAAGTACCCTGACAGGGATTCCAGTGAATTTCTCAGAAAGAGCCTCATTGCGTTTAACCGATGCAGGGAAATAGAGGTGGTAGAGAAAATCAATGTCCTTTTCAGAAATCACATTGTACATATTTATTAGTTATACTCCTGTTTCTCCATGGATGTGGATCATGTGGCTTTTATAAGTGCTAGCGCACACACACACACACACACACACACACACACACACACACACACACACACACACACTTTGTGCTGTTCTGTGCCCAATAATGTTTGTACCCTGTTTTGTGTTGATACCATGTTGTGTTGCTACCATGCGATGTTGTTGTCTTAGGTCTCTCTTGTCGTGATGTGTGTTTTGTCCTATATTTTAATTTAATTTATTTATCTTTTTAATACCAGCCCCCATCCCCGCAAGAGGCCTTTTGGTAGGCCGTCATTGTAAATAAGAATTTGTTCTTAACTGACTTGCCTAGTTAAATAAAGGTTAAATAAATTATAACACAAACTAGGGCTGTGACGGTCCTGTCATTTTGGATAATGGTAATTGGCCAGCCAAATGGTCTCTGTAATAACCGTTCGAATCGCCCCCCAAAAATACATTTTATGCACATTTTCTCCTCTCCTCCACTCCTGACTGCATGTGCTGCCATAGAAATAGAATGAATAGAACACTTGGTGGATTTGTGGCCCACAGGATCCAATGTGGCTCAGTTGATTGAGAATGGAAATTGAAACGCCAGGGTTGTGGGTTTGATTTCCACAGGGGACCATAACGGGGGAAAAAAGTATCAAAACATATGCAATCACTTCTGTAAGTCACTCTGTATAGCAATGTCTGCAAAATGAACAAAACAACAACATTGCGAGTGTACCCATTGGAGCAAAGCAAGAAGTGTACCCGTCAATATGTGCTGTGGTTTGTTGCCCAAATTACTTTCCATTGAATGAACCACATCAGTTGACGTAATTTGAATTAGCATTCTACATTACATTACCATAGAAAATATCGCATCACAATACCAGGCAGACATTGCGAGTGTGTCCCTGAGTTTAACAGTCAAATCGCTTGGGTTAGAGGTTCCAAGTCCGCTCTATTCATTCTATTTCAATCTGTGCTGCTGTTGCATTGTCGGAGGTGTTGCCTCGTTTGCTACAACACCTTGCTTTTTTTCAGCAAGGAGCAACAAAGTTACGAATGTATGGCCGTCCTGTCTTCAGTCAGCTGTTTGTTCCAAATAATTAGTATTTCTTTTTACTGTTATGACGGTCTTCAGCCATAACCATCGTTTATATTGTAATTGTGCCAGTCCTAACACACACACACCAAAGAACCACTGACTCCAGGGGCTCTGATAGAGTAAGATATGGCACACACACACTCTCCCCCACATATGAGTCATGTCATGTTGTCAAAAGTCTCTCTCACAGTACAGTACACAGTCCTTTCTATCACACTAAATAAGATTAGTTTGGTTGTTGACTCAGTTGTGACTTCTGGTCCCGTAGAGCTGATTTGAGTGTGTTCAGTGTTGAGTTCGCTCCATGTGGAGTTTCACATGATCATGTTGGTGGGAATTTCCCAGCTCCGTCAATACCAGAAATTGGTATTGTGCAGGGTTTCAGGTCCAATCCGGCTACAACTATACAATTGTTTTTAAGGGTGAGAGGTGGCACCTTTTTAGGCCTACCTGTTGAACTAGCCAATGATCTACTGTAGGCACAATGAATGGCCACCTCGGATCCAACTGCCGCCTGAATGGTAGACGGAAGCTGATTGTCACTGTTCTCTCGTTGGCATCATGCTGTCTCTCCTCCTCTCCCTCTTTATTGATTCTCAAGACACTTGCCTGGTTGTTTTCCCTGTTTTTAGCAAGCTTTTCAACTGAGCCAGAAAATCAATCTCCAGCCAGTCATTTTCCGCAGCGGCCGGTCGGTCTTGAGTCCACTCTCAGCCCCCTTTCTTTAACTGCCAGGACATTATAATAGGCCTGAATTACAGGCCTGATACAGCTGCTGGCCTAATACAATCGCACAGCCAGCTAATGTGATTTGGAGTGCTTTCTTCTGTCAGACTGTAGCACTGGGCAGGGAGTAGAACACTGAACAAGTAGTACAGAGAGAGGAGGAGGAGGAGGAGAGAGCGCATATAAGAGGAGAGGGACAGGTGGGAGTAGAACACTGAACAAGTAGTACAGAGAGAGGAGGAGGAGGAGGAGAGAGCGCATATAAGAGGAGAGGGACAGGTGGGAGTAGAACACTGAACAGGTAGTGGAGGAGGAGGAGGAGGAGGAGGAGGAGGAGGAGGAGGAGGAGGAAAAAAGCGCGAGTAGGAGTGGAGGTCGGATGGGGGGGGGGTGGAGAAAAAAACAACAAGTGAGTAAACAAGGGATGGATGGAGGGATGCAGGAGGGAGGGGGGGGTGACTGGGGGAGAGCCGCCTGCCGAATGTAATAAAGTGATTGAGTTGATGCAGTGGCGGGTTGGAGGGGACACGGGGAGAGAGCAGCCTGCTATTGTTGAGGAGGGAATCAAAGGCTGCATGCATCCCAAATGGCGCCCTTTTCCCTTTTTATTTGCACTAATGTGGAGTGTGTAGCCTAGCCGTCTATTGTAGGATTGTGTGTGGCTTTGGCTTGGATCAAATTTACTACAACGTTCGATAGAGAGGAGATTTAGGCAGTTGTATGTACATTTACGTCATTTAGCAGACGCTCTTATCCAGGGCGACTTACATACATTTTCATACTTTAAAAAATAAAAATAAGTCCCCCGTGGGAATCGAACGCACGACCTTGGCGTTGCAAAGTAAACCAACCTCTATTGTGAATCTGCTACTTATAATAGAAAACAAACTATACTGAACAAAAATATAAACGCAACAATTTAAAAGATTTTACTGAGTTACAGTTCATATTAGAAAGGAAATCAATACATTTGAAATAAATTAATTAGCCCCTAATCTATAGATTTCACATGACTGGGAATACAGATATGCATCTATTGGTCAGATACCTTTTAAAAAGAAAGGTAGGGGTGTGGATCAGAAAGCCAGTCAGTATCTGGTGTGACCACCATTTGCCTCATGCAGCGCAACAAATCTCCTTCGCATAGAGTTGATCAGGCTGTTGATTGTGGCCTGTGGAATGTTGGCTCACTCCTCTTCATTGGCTGTGCGAAGTTGCTGGATATTGTCGGGAACTGGAACATGCAGAGCATCCCAATTATGCTCAGCGAGTGACATGTCTGGTGAGTATGCAGGCCATGGAAGAACTGGGACATTTTCAGCTTCCAGGAATTGTGGACAGATCCTTGCGACATGGGACCGTGCATTATCATGCTGAAAAATTAGGTGATGGCGGGGGATGGATGGGCCTCATGGTTTTTGTCACGGTATCTCTGAGCATTCAAATTGACATCGATAAAATGCAGTTTTGTTTGTTGTCCGTACCTTATGGCTGCCCATACCATAACCACACCGCCACCATGTGGCACTCTGTTCACAACGTTGACATCAGCAAACCGCTGGCCCACACGACGCTATACACGTGGTCTGCGGTTGTGAGGCCGGTTGGATGTACTGCCAAATTCTCTAAAACGAAGTTGGAGGCGGCTTATGGTAGAAAAATCAACATTCAATTCTCTGACAACAGCTCTGGTGGACATTCCTACCTTTTATTGTCCTTAGCACAAGATGAACCTGTGCAATGATTATGTTGTTTAATCAGCTTCTTGATATGCCGCACCTCTCAGGTGGATGAATTATCTTGGCAAAGGAGAAATGCTCATTAACATGGATGTAAACAAATGTTTGCACAACATTTTCCAAAATTTTTGTGCGTATGGACAATTTCTGGGATCTTTTATTTCAGCTCATGAAACAATGGACCAATACTTTACATGTTGTGTTTTGTATATTTTTTGTATTTTCAATGAGACTGTGTATGACGTTATTATCGAGCAATAACCCAGTGGTATTGAATTGTCTCATTTGACTCAATATCTTTGACATATTTTAATCCACCTGTGTCTGTCGTCTTCCTCTCATATCTCGGCTTTATTGGTTTCCTCCGCTGTCTGTCAATCATAGCAAAAGAAGTGTCAGTCACTATGGTAACCGTCAGTCACAGCAGCCAGCCAGCCCCAGAGGCCATTGAGAGGCCCAGCACCAAATCAAATCAAATTGTATTGGTCACATACACCTCTCCTAATATGAGCTAGACCCTTTTGGTAATACATAATAAATGCTCATCAACCTTTTACATAACAACCCTGGAACACAAAACACACCAGAACACTAGAACACGCAGGGCCTCCGGAATCAAAAGCACTCCTCTTATCAGCCATGTGCGACCCTGGGCTGAGTGTTGGGAGAGGGAACAGAGGAGAGATACTGTATAGATGGTGAGAGATTGATAGAGAGAATGAAAGAGAGGGAAAGATATAGAGGGGGTCTGGTGTGCAGTAAGTGAGCTAAGAGGGTGGGAAATGGTGTGGTCCCAGGACCAGAGGCAGATATTTCAGTCAGATAGGCCTACTCTGAGTAGTTTTCCAGGTAGTGCCCAGGATGACATAAAATATTAAGATGATGTCACCAAAGACCCTTGGAAGTATTCATGAGAAGTTGAAACAACTGTTCCAATCTTATCAGCAAGTTCCATTCGGCTCCCCAGCTGGCAATGCTGATAGGTCTATATTTCCTGAAAAATCTTGGGGGTTTTGACATCTCTGTCTAGGCTCATCTTTCTTCATCTCATTCTAGAATAGAATTCTGCTCCTCTCCGGTCTGATGACTCAGTTCTGTGAGGACTGATCTCTTAGACAGGCAAGATTACTCTTCTACTTCAGAGAGGATAGCGGTTCAACGTATCCTCCTCGGCCCTCTACTCATGTAGACCAATAGCCAAGGCCTATATAAAGAATATGCTTGATGTTTTCGACCAATGAAATGTAGCCTAGAATCTAATCTTTGAACCTGTGCAGTGTGCACATCCTCTAAGTAGGCATAGAAAATCAGTCAAGATTGTGGTACAGTGTTGGTTTGTCTATGCTTTACTCATGTACTTTATAAAGACAAGTGGTTCTTGCCTAATGGCGCCTGAGGAGCGAGCCAACCTGTAATTAACAGTTAGATGGAGCTTCAATCAACCTGCCTTTAGTGCTGCTTGCTGGCAAACAGCCAGCCAAGTACCCCAGCTTATAATTGTCTCTTAAAATGCACATCGAGACAGAGTGATTTTTAGGAGACTCAGAGGGCCATTCGATGAGGGTTTAAAAAAAGAAAGCTTAGCAGAGGGTTTTAGGCTGCATAGAGCCGCTCTGTATGACGCCCAACCATACTGTTCCAGAGTTTTTTTTTATTTTTTACGCCGGTCTCTTCCTGACCTCACATGGTGCCTCAACTGATATGGCATATGACCCATAACACCCCACACACTGTAGGTCTAGTTGTTAACACCACCCCCAAGTGCTTGACTTTGTGTCCTGTTCCAGACATTTCTCCCCTCGCTCACATCCCCTCTTCCTAGCATCTAGATGCCCTCTCTCAGCTCAACAGATAGCTAGGTACAGTGTATTGTGTGTGTGTGTGTGTGTGTGTGTGTGTGTGTGTGTGTGTGTGTGACTATGACGGTGACCGCATCTCTCCGACACAAAAGAGGGAAAACCACCATGACCTTGCCGTGTCATGATAGCAGCTGGGCAGAGAGGTAGAGGGATTGTGATGCGTCGCCTGCCACAGCCAGCCGTTATTATCTAGCCAGCAGTCCTAGCCTTGGTAATCACAAGGCATCAAGCATGAGAGAGCGTGGGAGAGAGGGGAGCTCGGCAAGGGCAAAGGCAAGGGCAAGTGTTGTATCAGCACTGCATAGCCCGTGACCAGACCACTTCACAGCGCTATGGACTGCAGCAGGTCAGAGTCCTCACTTACTCACTCCGTGTCCTCCAACTCCAACCAGAAAATACAGATTGATTTGCCAGTTGGCCTCAGTGTGATTATGAAAGAAAGCAGGCTTCAGTTTTGGCAGCCATGCTGTTCACTTCACCCCGGCCTGTGGCTAGATCACCAGATAATAAGAGAACAGCATAACAGCTGTGTTACGGCCGGGAGAGCAGCTGATGTCATCTCGGTATGGTTAGGCTACAGGTGCTGATTATGTGTTGAAATCATAAGGTCATGTCTTAGTAACGCTGTGATTTTAGTTTTCAGATTGCAGCCTCTCGCTTAGGTTGCAAAGTGCTGCTGGCCACTGTTTCTATTCCTCCATCTTACACTAAATCAAACATATAACAGGCCGATGGAAAGAGACTCAGAAGACAGGAAAGGGGAAGTGGAATTTCACCTGTAAATATTTGTGCTGCTAGCCAAGCTTACAAAAGTGTAATAAAGTGGGGAATATGTGACAGAATACCCTTTTAACCAGAATACCTAACAGAATACCATTTTAACCAGAATACCTAATAGAATACCATTTTAACCAGAATACCTAACAGAATACCCTTTTAACCAGAATACCTAACAGAATACCCTTTTAACCAGAATACCTAACAGAATGCCCTTTAAACCAGAATACCTAACAGAATACCCTTTTAACCAGAATACCTAACAGAATGCCCTTTAAACCAGAATACCTAACAGAATGCCCTTTAAACTTTTTTCAATTTATTTATTATAAAAGGACAAATTCTAGCTTAAAGGAAAGTCACCCATTTTAAATGTTGTATCATATTTGTCTGTCTTTGGGCTATGTTCTATCAGTTCCTGGGGTCATTTCATGTTTTCATGTGTACCTGAGCGATTTAGCCATTCAAGCAGGCAGAAATACAGCCGGTATGACACATTTAGCTCAGAGATGCATAAATACAATATAACATAAAAAAATAGGTGAATCTTTCCTGTGTTGTAAACATATATTTATTCTATACCCTGTACATGACTATACACAATACTTATGTTACGGTCTATAACAACGCCATGCAGTAGGTACACTACTTAGTTTAAATTGTCCTTGACACCACATCAATCTCTTACAATAAATAGTAATAAATTATCCCCTTTAGGGTAACTATACAGGTAAAACACTTTACTTTACATTACTGCTTTGGATAAGTGGTTTCCCTTTTTTAAATGAGTTGGTTCCTGATACCGTTTTGTCACCCTGTATATGTGTCCATTGCTTATTCCATTTTATTCTTATTTCACGTCCTCATAATCCACATTTGTCTTATTCTGCATCTTCTGAACAGAAGCTTTTCTATCTTGACCTTGGCTCAGACTGTCTACCAACTCCCTTTAGCCATGCAGATATTTAATGACTTCTCAGAGATGATCTCTTCATTCCACTTTCTCTGAAGAGGGACATAGCTTAATCCAAGTTCCCACTCTGCCACCTCTGTTGAGAGGTATGCCTTTCGACCTAACAATTGCCCCCAAGCCACGGCGATCTTCACAATGCACTATATAGCCTTATCATGTATGACAGACAATGTTTTATTCCGGATCCTGGGAAGATAGACACTTCTGCCTGACCTCAGTCTCCTCGAAGGTGACTTTCTTGTTGTTCCTCTTGGGGTCGATCCAGGAATTGTGAATGACCACGTTGTTGGGCATGGGCTCAGCCTCCACCACGGACACCACCCTTTTCTTCATCTTGCTCTTCAGCACCTTCTGGAACTTCTGCCTGGTGAAGGCGTAGAGCAGCGGGTGAAAGATGGTCGTCCCGTAGGCCATGACCAGGAAACCCAACCGCAACTTCACCGTGAAGTCTGAGGGCCCTGCGCTGAGGATGACCGTGTTGAGGACTGTGATGGGCGTCCAGCAGAGCAGGAAGGTGGAGATGATAAGTAGGGACATCCTGAAGACGCGCTTCTGCCTCTCCCGCCGTTCCCGGTGGCGTTTAACGGCCCTGCGCAGAGCCATGAGGACGGAGACTGAGGTCCGCATGGACAGGACCGCAGGTGGGTTTCCGCCCCCTCTGACTGCCCCACTGCCCTGGGACGCATCTGTAGATTCCACCTGCGTTGCAGTGGTCAAGGAGATGGTCTTCTTCTTGCAGGGCTTCTTCTTGGGCTGATTGTGTTGGAAGCGAGTCCCAATGCGGATGTTCAATGCCTGGAGTATCTTGTAGTAGGTCACCAGCATGACTACGGCCGTGAAGAAGAATATGGGGATCTGAGCCAAGAGGTGGTAATACAGCCCCAGCTCTGTGTAGTACTCGTTAGTATGGACCACAGAGGCAACTGCAGTCTGGTTGACGAAGTCTGAGCCAAAATCGCTGAAGAAACCCACCTCCATGAAGGGGACCAGGAAACTGAAGAAGGACATAGCCCAAATTAAGCCCAGTAGAGCTACGGCGCGGCCCATGGTTAGCATGCGGTTGGCTGGACGCACTGAGATGTCGTAACGGTCGACAGTGATGGCTAGGACGTTCGAGGCAGTGGCTACGCTAGCAAAGGAGACACAGGCCTCGTGGAAGCAGCAGACCAGTGCTGTATCAGCCTCCAGGGGGAGGAGTATCACCACAGCAGTCAAAGGAATGCAAGACACACACACCTGGAACCAGAGAGATAAATAAGGATTACGTTTATTATTAGTTCAATTTGTCTCCTTCTACAGCAGATATAGTGGCCTACTTCCTGAAGAATCTTGATTTGTCTCAGACTAATTTCACTGCAATCATCTCATCCTAGACACTCACTGGAATTGTCCCTACACATTGATCTAAGGTCAGTTTTGTGTTCTCCTTCCCAATGGATAAAGTTTGTATTTTTAATGTATTAGCTGATCCGAGGTCTGTGCCTAATGGAAACATCAAAGACTAACACTCACTAGTACGTCTAGGATGTGCAGATTCATGGTGACGATGTTGGACACAGAGGTGATCAGGTTCTGCTTCATGCAGTAGAGAACCAGCACTGTCAGGTTGCTGCTTAGCCCCAGCACGATCTCCAGCAGCAGGAACCCTGTCAGCGACACCTGGAGGCCCGGAGGATAAAAGCATTTAGTTTTACTATAATGATAGTATCACAATAATAGTATTTTAATATGTGCCTTCATTGCGATATACACTGTGTGCACAATTATTAGGCAAGTCGATTGTTTGAGGATTCATTTTATTACTGAACAACTACAGTGCTCTCGGTCAATCCAAAATGTTAATAAACCTCAAACCTGAATATTTAAGAAAGTAAAAGTGAGGTTTTGGCTTTCTTTGGAGAATATCTATGTGTGCACAATTATTGGGCAACTATTAGTGTGCAGAATTATTATGCAACTAAATGAAAAACCAAAGGTTCTCCATCTCGCTTGTTTATTTTCATCTGTTAAAGTGAGAATAATAAACAAACAACTCAAAATGTACAAATAAACATTTCTGACATTTCAAATCTGTGACCAATATAGCCACCCTTCTTTTCAATAACAGTCAAGCCTTCTATCCATGGAGTCTGTCAGTTTCTTGATCTGTTGACGATCACCTTTTTGCGCAGCAGCAACCACAGCCTCCAAGACACTGGTCAGAGAGGTGTACTGTTTTCCTTCACCGTAAATCGACCGTTTAAGAAGGGACCACAAGTTCTCAATAGGGTTTAGGTCAGGTGAGGAAGGGGGCCATGTCATTATTCTTTCATCTTTAAAGCCTTTACTGGCTAGCCACGCAGTGGAGTACTGCGATGCATGCGATGAAGCATTGTCCTGCATAAAAATCATGGTCTTCTTGAAAGATCCAGACTTTTTCCTGTACCACTGCTTGAAGAAAGTGTCTTCTAAAAACTGGCAGTAGGTTTGGGAGTTGAGTTTGAGTCTATCTTCAACCCGAAAAGGTCCAACTAGCTCATCTTTAATAATACCAGCCCATACCAGTACCCCACCTCCACCTTGCTGGTGTCTGAGTCGAAGTGGAGCTCCATGCCCGTTACTGATCCAGCCACGGGCCCATCCATCTGGTCCGCCAGGAGTCACTCATCTCATCAGTCCATAAAACCTTTGAAAAATCTTCAGATATTTCTTGGCCCAGTCTTGACATTTCAACTTATGTGTCTTGTTCAGTGGTGGTCGGGTTTCAGCCTTCCTTACCTTGGCCATGTCTCTGAGCACTGAACACCTTGTACTTCTGGGCACTCCAGGTAGGTTGCAGTTCTGGAATATGACAGCACTGGAGGATAATGGGTTCCTGGTAGCTTCACGTTTGATTCTTCTCAAATCTTTGGCAGTTAATTTGCGTCTTTTTTTCTCAACACGGTTCTTGCGACCCTGTTGACTATTTGCAACAAAAGGTTTGATGGTTCTGTGATCACGCCCCAATATCTTAGCAATTTCAAGAGTACTGCATCCCTCTGAAAGACTTGTGACAATTTTTTACTTTTCAATTATTTGGCCCATTTTGCCTGAGGAAAAGAAGCTGCCTAATTATTATGCACACCTTGATATAGGGTGTTGATCTCCTTAGGCCACACCCTCCCTCATTACACAAATACACATCACCTGATATGCTTGAATCCAATAAGCATTCCATTTTATACAGCTTGGAGTTGGGAAATATGCATAATAATGATGATATGGTCAAAATACTGACTTGCCTAATAATTGTGCACACAGTGTATACGCTTTAATCGGGATATCTGCTTTAATTGCAATAGATTTTCTGTGATAACTGCTTTTATCACGATAACTAAGTTTACCCTCTTAAGAAAAGTAGAAGTGATATACATGTAAGCGTGTACCTGGAAGCTGACTGGGTAGGGGGCAGTAGACTGGGTCATATCAAGGTCAGAGGGTTCCGAGGTGTCGAGGACAGTCACGTTGCTCATGGTGGCTTCTGAGATCAGCACAGGAGGGGTATGCATTATCCTAGAGAGACGTGGTGAAACGGAGAGAGAAGGGGAAAGCAGAGACATCAGAACAGGGACTGATTGCATTAACTTATGTATAGGGGGAGAGAAAGGTGTTGTGTTTCACCACCAAAGTGGATCGTATACATGACTATTAACTTCCTCTCATCTATGTCTTATGTGTCTCATTGTCATCTCCTGATGAAGACCTTCAAAAAGTTTAACTAAACTATGGAGCATACAACAGTGTAGAATAGGCTATTTCTATTCCTTTTTGATCTCGTCTGTCTATCTGTCTGGCTGTTTTTAGGTCTGGGACTTCTGAGTATGTTTACCTCACTGGGATTCCATTTAAAGTGTGAAATGTGCCCGATGTGTGAATCTGTGATGTCATCTTATCGGAATCTTTCAAAAGGTGGTAATTATAAAACCAAAAGCCAATTTCTACCCTTTTCGGCTGTGCTTTTGAAAAATGGTGTTCTGCTGTGCATGATAATACGATTTTAGCTTTGTGGAAAGAGTGAAAATGAGTACTCTCCCTTTATCAGTTAATTGCTGACACCTTTTATCAAGTGTTACAATGTTAGCTGACTAGAACTAATAGTGCTTCAGTTTAGTCAGGCATGTCAGTGTTTTCTTGTTACATTAGGTTTAGATTTGTGTTTGTGGTTACTTTGATCAATGTGTCCATTTTCTTAGGTATTTCAGTAATTAATATACTTGCTTTGCATAGTTTTCCGTGTGATCTGTCCAGAGGCTAGTCATGTCCAGAGAAACTGTCCAGAACCAGACAGTCCTTGTGTGGCTCAAAAGGCATTTATATTGCAGACACACTGTACTCACCCCTCCCTCGTGCGACGTCTCCCCTTCAAGAGTCCATGAACCAGCCAGAGCCGACTTGCTGAGGCCCCAATAGGAAATCATAAGATCCAACCATAGTTCTGTAGTAGTAATAATACTTATGTAGTGGTAGGAGAAATCTCCGCTTGGCACACCCTTTAATCCTATTGGTGCAGGGAAGATTAGGTTGCAGAAGAGTGCAGCCGAAACTGTGTTTCTTGCATCCTTCCTTTTCTATTTCCACGGATAAAAATTCAGCTCCACCATGAGAGAGAAAACAGTCCACCTTCAAAACGTTTCCCGATTTTACTGCAAACAACAGTGATGGATCACAGAGGACTGCTCTATGCTCTCGTACATCCAGTAAAAACACTGTATTCCGGTTGGGGAAAAGCACTGAGGATTTATTAAAAAACAGAAACGCATACTCTCGTCGTCCACGGCGGGTAGGGAGAGGATGTGCATTGTAGCATCCATCCACGTGGTTTACTAAATGAATGGTTTCTTTTACGCAGCTGCTTGTTGTCTTTTTTGTTATTCGATCTGTAGTCCTCCTCCGATCTTAACAGAGCCAGAGCAGTGCCTGGCTGATACTCAACTCTCCTCCCCTCTTCCTTCTGTACGGATTCCCTCCGACACCCTTCAGAAACACCCCTCCATCACCTTCCAGAAGGCAGAGTTAAGGTCAAGGGCCTTTCTGTCTCCTCACACCTTGTAATTCCACTGGAGTGAGGCATGGTCACCTCAGTGCTGTGGCACCTTGTACAGTAATGTCAGACCAGGCTGGCAGGAGGGTCATTTAGCTACTTTGGAGAGCGAGAGGAGATTATATTATAACACTGGGCCATCAGCTATGTGGCATTTGGTTCTTTCTATCACAGAGTAGGAGAGAGGGACGAATCAGGCGATGACATCATCATCCTTCTGTTTATTTTTCCTCCCTCATTCGTCGCCCTGGAGAACAAAAAGATGGCGAGAGGAAGAGACGTAAATGGAAGGAGGATAATGAATCAGAAGAAAGTTTGTCATGACATATCGGACCCAAATCATCATTATCCAGACAGTCTGTTGAGCTGTATCAGTAACAGCCTACTGTACGTTAAATCAACCCAGGGATAGATTTGCCTGTCTGTTGTCATTGTGAATGTGTTTTGTTAATAACCTTTTAATCCGCTTTGTATTGAATTTATTCTCCTCCCCGCCAAGAAAATGGGATGGAGGGAGTTGGAGAGACACAAAGAGAGAGGCGTTCTGTCTCTTGTTTGTCTCCTTCTGTTCTTGATACTGTAGTCTCTGTCATGCGTTTGTTTGACAAATGAGCCCTCAGCCTTTGAACTGGTCCTTTGTGCAGCCTCCCTCCCTTCTCTGTCATCTCTCTTTCTCTCTCTTCATCTCTTGCTGTGGCTGTCTGTATGTGTGTCAACAGAAGCTCAAGAGAGAACCTCATGACAAGCCGTTTGACACAGAACATGACAGTGTATGATTCGTACGACACAGCATATGATTTTGTGGGATTTGGCTTTCAGTTATTCACTTGCACGCATGACAGCTCTCCGAGAAGGTGTATTTGGTGTGTGTGCATTTGTGTACGTTTGTGTGTCTACGTGTGTGTGTGAGGTGAGTGGAAGGCTCAGGCTGTCATGCGAGCGGTATGTTTGCACGAAAGCGCTAAGAGCAGGGCTTCAGCGACACCGCGCTCATAAGAGACGCTTAACATTTATCAGAGCGTTGAGTAAGTAAGTGGGCAGGAGAGGGAGCAGGAATATAATCCCTTTGGATGAGACTGCGTGCTGAATTAGTCGTGTTATCTCGCTACTGTAGGCTGGTGGAGCAGACAGGTAGAGACTACGCTAGAACCCTATGGTAACCGTACATGCAGTGAGTGCACACGGCTGGTGGTTCTTTGTCTGTTGGTCCAGTACGAGTGAGAAGTCTGCAGGCTTTTTGTGCCCGTTTCTCTTTTGACCTCTGCTGATAGTGCGCACATACAGTACAGTATGGTGGTGTTCTGTGTTTTGACAACCGTTCCTCACAGTTCAGCAGAGGTAGAAACTGAGTTAGTTTTTTTTTTTTTTTAACACATCTGAAGTGCCTTTTTTAGCTTTAGTGTACAGACTGATGTCCATTATGAAACGCGTTGTTGTCATAGAAGTAATTGAGTAATCAGTGCAGTGATGGATGTTTACCTTGTCCTCTGAGGTAGTCGCGTGTCCGTCCTCCACCTTATAGTGCTGTCAGCGTAGATAGCCAGGTGGAACACTCTCCCAGGTAGAGCGAAGGAGGAAGAGAGGGATAGAAGAGGAAAGGAAAGGAAAGGGAAGGACCAGAAGCTGCTGAGTCTGTTTCTGGCTGTGTGTGACGGGTAAGATGGTGTAGTTAAGTCCTCAGGGTCTGTCAGTATTTCCGGGACTGGTCTCAGTGAGAAGTGTGTAGGGATCCAGGCTGGAGTAGGGAGATCACTGTTCTGCTCTCCGGCTGTGCTGCGCTCTCCCCTCCCTCTTTCTCTTTCCCTGTCCCACTCTCCCTCGCTCCATCTCGGAACACTAATAGCCCTTCCTACTCATCTCATCCCACCCTCCCTCCCTTTCTCTAACACTTTCTATTTCTCTCTCTATCAACCTTTCGCTCTCAACATTCTTTCTGGCTCTCTCTCTATCAACCCCTCTCTTTCCCCATTCTCTCTACATCTCCTCCTTCCTCTGATTGGTCTCGTGTAACAGGTACCTCATTTCATCCTTTCGTTCGCTTTGAGCAGTTTTTAGTTCAGTGTATTATTGTCCTTAGTGCAGGGGTAGACAAGTAGATTCAGCCTGGGGCCGAGTTCTGTCGGAGCGGATGGTCTGGGGGCTCGATCATAATAATAATAGTAATAATAATAACCATCATCATCATCATCATCATCATCATCATCATAATAATAATAACGTATTATAATGTACACATTGACCATAACTAAGCCCAATAAATTGTTCATGAAAATAACAATTTCATTCCTTGATTACATTGAGACACGATCGTGTCGCTTTTTTTTATTTTTAGCTGAATTCCTGGTGATTTTACGGTCTTTTTAACCCAAAAAAAGAATTACTCTGGAGCCGGTTTCGGGAGGCCTGTAGCGACCCCTGCTCTAATGTGTCTGTAGCCTAATTGGCACTAGCTCCACAGGCAGACGACACCCATCAGATGCAGCTTTCAAGCCTGTGTTGTTCAGTAATGGCTATTTTCTCCACATAAGCTCTGGAACACAGTTACTAGAATTCACATTCAGATTGGCCAGGTTTCAGTACTGGAATTGGGACGTCAATGTCAGGCAGGGGATAATGATGTCATATTTTGGCAGGAAATGGCAAAATGAAAGAGGAGCTGTCTCTGTCTCTCAACTCCGAGGCATCAGAGCACAGAAATCTTTCTTTCAGAGAGTATTTTCCACTGGTGCCGGTGTCACTAGATTGAAGGAAGACATCTCTGAATTGTTCCAAAGGTCGATTTTTAGATTCAAAATTATCTCAGTTACTCTCTTTCTCTGTCCCCCCCTCTCTCTCACACGTTCTCACTCTGTCTCTTTCTCCGTCTTTGTCACCATGCCAGTCTGTGTGTTTGCACTCTCTTGAAGACCAGGCTCGGCAACTGTGACGATGGTAATGGTACGTGAACCCTAGGGGACCTTTGGCCAATCATCAGGTGTTCTACACCTGTCTGATAGGACCGATATAATTACCCTCAATCCATTAGTCTTACTAGCCTGGTTGCCAGATCCGCTTGTGTTTTTATCTATCTCTTTGGTTGATTTTAATGCCAAATGACACTGTGAATAACAATGGAGTTGGCTAATTTATGAAGAATATCTGGCAACATGACAAGGTTAGATTGGATGCAGCCTGTAGGGAATATACAGTGCATTCGGAAAGTATTTAGACCCCTTGACTTTTTCCACATTTTGTGATGTACAGCCTTATTCTATAACTAAATGTTAAATTAAATGTTTTCCTCACCAATCTACACACAATATCCCATAATGACAACGTGAAAAGATTTTTTGAAAAAAAAGGATTTGATTTACATAAATAAATATTCAGAGCATTTCCTATGAGACCTGAAATTGAACTCTGGTGCATCCTGTTTCCATTGATCGTCCTTGAGATGTTTGTACTCCGGTGCATCCTGTTTCCATTGATCATCCTTGAGATGTTTCTACAACTTGATTGGAGTCCACCTGTGGTAAATTCAATTGATTGGACATGATTTGGAAAGGCACACACTATATAAGCTCACATAGTTGACAATGCATGTCAGAGCAAAAACCAAGCCATGAGGTCGAAGGAATTGTCCGTAGAGCTCCGAGACAGGGTTGTTTTGAGGACTAGATCTGGGGTAGAATACCAAAACGTTTCTGCAGCATTGAAGGTCCCCAAGAACACTCTGCCCTCCATCACTCTTAAGTGGAAGAAGTTTTGAACCACCAAGACTCTTCCTAGAGCTGGCTACCTGGCCAAACTGAGCAATCGGGGGAGAAGAGCAGTGTAGTATTGAAGTGGTAAACTGCACAATGCAAACACACACGCTAGGGCTGCACGATATGTGCAAACAATCTAATAGTAATTTGTTGTTTTCCAAATATTGTTTGCCATTTGACTTGAGATATAAATCTAAACGCTTGGGCAACTGTTGGAATCATAGAAATAAAATGATTTATATAAAGAAACAAAGTTAAAATCAGTTGAAATCTGTTGACAGAACAGCATGCAAACTGAGTAAACTATTAAAAACAGAAGTTACATGAGGTTTCTGAGTGGCTTTACCAAAATATTGCATACAATATGGATCTCTTGCGATATGGATATTGCACATGTCAATATTGCTATTTTTATGTGAATTCGATTAATTGTGCAGCCCTATCACACACAGACGCACACACAAATCATTTTTGTCTTCTCTGCTTGGAGGAGAGAATTCCCATGAATGTTTGATGCTGGTATTAATATTGCAACCCCATATCCAACCCTGTCCCCTTGACGCCCCTACAGGCTGCTGTTGGCTTGGGTTTCTCTACCTCTTCCCCATTTCGTGTGTGTGCGTGCGTGCGTGCGTGCGTGCGTGCGTGCGTGCGTGCGTGCGCAAAGAGCGAGGAAAAAGTGAGAGGCGAGGGAAGAGAGTGGGAAGAGAGGGTAGCCGTGCCAGAGCCTGTCACTGCTGACGAGTCCACTGTGCACTCACTGTGGGTCTAGATCAGTGTGTATGTCCAGCTCCAGCCATATTGACTGTGTGCACCATGGCAAGCGCTAATGGGGCAGAAACAGCCTGCCATGGCTCAATGTGTAGTCTGCAACCGGAGGAGAAAGAAAGCGAGAGCGAGGGGTGAGGTGACTGAACAGTCAGTGGCTGGGAGCTAGCCTGTGGGCTTGGGCCGGTCTGAATGGTGTTAAAAAATTACCTACTTTAAAACCAGTTTTAAAGTAGGTAGAAAAGATAATGGACCTATATTTTTGTTAATTATATCTTTCAAAACTAACAATTACCAAACTACAAGCTAGACAGTCAGGAATACTTTTTATCTCGGCGCCATGACAAAATGTGTAGAATTGCAGGAAATTAGCTCTAAAACTGCAAAAATATCGCTCAGCTCCAAGGAGTAATTTGTCGAATTACGGGAAATTGGCTTGAAAGTGTAAAAATGTTCTCTAAAAATTAACCGCGGCGACGGACACCCATTGTCACCTGCCACGCCCACCCCGTAAGCCCCTTTTTGATCCAGAAACCTTGGACAGACACACACACATGCACGGACACATGCACACCAGCGTTACTCCATTCTGAATCATCAGACCTCACTGAGGTCACATCACTGATAACAACACAGATGACCTTCTGGGCTCTCTGTGATGATCTCATTGACTGACCCTCTTTGATGACCTCACCCAGGCTGCCTGGTTAGTGATGATGGACAGGATAGCAGTGTTCTTAGATTATGTCACTCTGTGTTAATCACAGTACCTCATGTACCTTTGACCTCTCTGAGTGTCTTTTCTCTCCTCCGTTTCATCCCTCTCTTCTCCCCCTCACTCATAGCCCCATACTGAGAGAGCTGTGTTCTGCGTGCAGAAGGCTGAGTGCAACCCAGGAAGTACTGCAACTGGCTGGCTGTATCTCCGTACGTGCCTATATTTGGCCAAGCTGAACACAGTTAAAATCTCTTCACTGACCTATGTAACATAATTGTGTATTTCCTTTTTGATCAAACATGGAGATAGTGTGATAAACTGGCTGGTGAGATCTGATGATAATGACAGAGACATCATTGGTGTAAACACTCACTGTCCTTCGCGTTGTGTGGTAATCAGACCATCCATCCATCTAGTCTCTAGGAGGGGAAGGTCAGCCCTGTCTCCCCCACACAGTGTTCTCTCCTGGGGTTTGAGTTAGGACACTAGGCCCCTCTGCGGAACCCTGGAGCTGGAGCCTCGCTTCCTGCTGTTCACTGTCCCACTGGGAGGGTGTCCAAGCTAACCCTTCAACACAAACACACTTCCTGTTGCTGTGGAGGGAGCATGTGTTTATGTGATGGTGTCTGAGGGGCGTTGGGAAGGCCTGGGAAAGGACTGAGTGCCAAGAGACACTGGGGGTGACCTTCAAGCAGCGCAGAGGTCACGCGCACACCCATACTGTACACATACATACTCACGCACGCACACACACACACACACACACACACACACGTTTTACTGGGCAAAGAAACATCTAAACATCTCTATCTTATCTGATTCCTCTTTGTCTACTTCACATCTCGGCTTTGGCAGCAAATTCACACTGAGGCTGTTAGTCTCTAGGCCCTAAACAGTGCACTAGTTGTTGAAAAATAGTTTTTTATTCAATAGTGCCCCTGTCTGAGTGAGTATGTCACTGTCACAATAATGATTCTGACTGCGCCAGGGTTAGAACTATTCTCTTCAGCTTTTATGAATGCATTTAAAACCGTGTGCTGTGATGACCTTTATCAGCCATCCACACTGACATTTACCTGATGCTTTATCGCAACTATCTATGGTGTCCTGGATGGTTGCATTTTCTCTGTAAACGTGGACCATCAAATATAATTTCACGCCATCTCTGCCGAATTAGCTGTCGTTGCTATGGATGTTATTGTGCAGCCTTTCTCCTTTCCCTTTGAAAGTGAAACTAGGAATCGTTGTTGCTCCTGCTCTTTTCTGCCCTACCCCCATTTTCTCCAGAATACAATAAAATAGAGGCAGGATACTTTTCCACATGATTAAGCATGAATTTAATGTAGCAAAAATGACTAATTCATTTTTCGACCAAATAAGCAATTACTGCCTGGTAGGGCAGTACTGTGTTCTTGTGAAGACCTTTGAGGTGCATATATTGATGGAGCCAGAGAGCTGAGGCATATGTAGCTTAATTAGCACAAATTGGAAGGCTATCTCAATAAATTCTCTCTCTCTCTCTCTCTCTCTCTCATCCCTCCCTTCTCTCAAGACAACCACAATCTCTCTCTATTTGTCGCCTCCTCCTTATCAGACGTCAAGTGAATTGCAGGTTTTGTGAAATCATTTGTATCTTCTCCCCTCCTAGAGAGAGTCCAGTCGGCCATATTGAATCATAGCTAATGTTTCTTATTAGAAGTCCCTTTCTCCTTTTGT
Organism: Thymallus thymallus; assembly: GCA_023634145.1. Taxonomy (NCBI): domain Eukaryota; kingdom Metazoa; phylum Chordata; class Actinopteri; order Salmoniformes; family Salmonidae; genus Thymallus; species Thymallus thymallus. Next base: position 13,891,499 of record CM042421.1, on the reverse strand, counting down.
AATGGCTAAATTGTGTTCCCAAGGTCACAGTTGGAGTTATTTTCAGTGTAATGCCTCCCGTTTCCCAGGCTGTGGTGAGACGGGTCTGCTTAGTGCAGATAAATATGGCCGACGATGAGGATGGCTGATTGTGCAATGGTACACCACAGACCCAGTGCCCAGTGTAGAGGGCAAGGAGCCAACAACATGCGCAACATGGTGCCAGCAGTGCCATGACAATGCCAAAGAGCCCACTGAGGACCTTGCTAGCCGTCACTACCGGGCCGGTAGCCAAGAGCGAAATAATTGAAGTACAGCATTTTCTAACCAGCATTTCTCAACAACAAATGAGAAATCTTAACCATACCCATAGCCCCTCGGAAGGGTAAGGTTGTCTGAGTCGCTGCCTGGGCCGGCCTTAGCCTTTTGGGGGCCCTAGGCGAAATTTGGTTGTTGGGGGGGCCCCCACCTCGTGGGCAAAACATTTTAGTGGCTCCCCTCCTGACGGCAGAGGAAAAAAATATATGTTTTTAAGGTACTCCTTTACACTCGTGCCATTCGTGCCTGGTCAGGAATTCAGCCATGATAACTACAAGTTTAGATAGCTAATTGAGTGACTAACATAAGAGGAAAACTGCTGATGCACAGCCACCTTGTGTATTCTATTATTCTAACACTCAACAGGAAGTTGAGACCCCGACTTAGTCCCCCCCCATCCCCCAAATTATAATAATATATACTTGTCTTTTTTGGGTGAGGTCGACCGCCTATGTCACTTATGACCATGCACACACACACAGAGCCCAGCAGACTAGGGATTTGTATTTTTGTTGTGTGTGAGTGGATTGTCTTTGAATTAGTTATTCTGCTGTCCAATCTCTTCTCCCCGACCAGTCTATTACCTGACTTCTCTCACTGGGGAGCACAGCGCTCAGCGCAGAGCAAGGAGTCTAGTCAAATAATAGCACATCCGAAATAGGGGTTAATTGGATCAACTCATCTGCATAGAACATCTTGCTGACACACACAAATACACACACACACGTTTAAAAGTCAACATGTTCTGCTACCTCTCCTATTGACTACAGTATAAACAGCTGTGTGCTTCTTCCTAGTTAGCCTGTCATGTTATCCCTTTGACTTTTATCCCTTTCACTCTCTATCTTCCCTTCTCAAATCAGTACTGTAGGAGACTGTATTGTAGGAGGCAGAGGTTTTCTATTTAAATAGGGATGTATCAGTGGTGCGAAAATAAATCCAGCTGAATGCTAAATGTCATGTTGTCAAATGTCGGAGGGTGTTTTTGTAGATCTCAGGCAAATGTCTGAAGGTGCACGCGCGCACACACACACACACACACACACCCCCTCTAACACTCTCTTCTCCTGTCTCCCTCTCCAGACTACCTGTCCCAGGGGGTGGATCTGTCTGGTGTAGATGTGATAGAGAACGACCTGCTGCTGATAAGCAGAGCCAGACTGGAGGTGGAGAACCAGGCCAAGAGACTGCTGGAGCAGGGCATGGAGATACAGGTAGATAGGACACACATACATATATACACACACGTGTACACAGGCACACACACACACATACATATACACACACACGTGTACAGAGGCACACACACATACATATACACACACACACGTGTACAGAGGCACACACACATACATATACACACACACACGTGTACAGAGGCACACACACTTAAATCTACAAAGAAAATGTGAAAAAGTTTGTTAGTTTTCACTTTTCCTGAAAATTGACTTTTGGCCAAAATGAGAATTCACTGTAGCCTCCAACAAGCAGGCCCGAGATGGGTTAGGTAGTATCAGTTAGGTAATATAAGACACGGTGGGGCCCAGCTGACGCTGAGAGTTCCAGCGCCGACACCCACTGAGATGGCTTGGCCTGCAGCACACCTTACTGTGAGGACCAGATGGCCATCACTGATCTGTGTCTCTCTCTTTCTCTCTCTCTCTCGCGCTCCTCTCGTCTCTCTCTGCCTCGCTTACCCCTCACTCTACCTCTCTTCCCCGTCACTCTACCTCTCTTCCCCCTCTCTCTCTACTTGCCCCTCCTCTCTCAACTTCCCCCTGTCTCTCTCTCTCTCTGTCTCTCTCTCTCTGTCTCTCTCTCGCTCTCTGTCTCTCTCTGTCTCTCTCTACTTCCCCCTCCCCCCTCCTCTCTCTACTTCCCCCTCTGTCTCTCTCTGTCTCTCTCTCTCTGTCTCTCGCTCTCTGTCTAATCAATATTAACCTTCTATTAAAAAAGTATTTCTGGAAATGTTAGTAGTTCTCCAAGGTTAAGTGTATAATTAGTCAGCCCATAGCCCAGCAAGCAGGTTGGCTACAGTACTAGTAATAAGAACTGATTAGCAGGAAACTCACATTCTATTAGACAGGAAGCCTTGAGTTGGAGGCCAGGGTCCACCCCCCTGTACAGCTATCTGGGAAACACCCTGCAGTCGGTCAAGGCTCTGAATCTAATACTTCTCTGATACTGACCCTCACCGCACCTCTCGGTAGCTAAAATAACTCTGTCCTCGCCTGGTCTGGCCTGGGCTCTGTATTTATATCATACCTGGAACACAGGCGTATGGCAGTTTCTCTGCATTAATGCCTAATAATAGTCAGTCCACCCTCAAAACACTAACTCACTAGAGATTGTTGCATTATGCAGTGTACTATCTACAGCTATATACTGTATTCAACTGCGATTTAGCTGCTGTTTATTAACCTTTTTATAAAAATGACACATCAAATAGCCTAACAATGAAGAATAAAGTAGTCGCCTTGAGGATGTAACGTATACGCCGGGAGTCAGGAAGCAGGGGCAGAAGGTGTTTAATAATGAACAGTGCCAAGGTGGGCCACCAGTACTTCTCGGAGAGGGATTGAATGGTGCAGGTGATACCTAGGTGTCCAGCAGCGAGGGATGTGTGTGCCCAGGTCAACAGCCTATCTCTTACCGTGGGGACCGTGGGGACGTAGATGCATTCTGGCGGGCAGGTAGCAGGAGAGGGTTCCCTCTCCAGAGCCTGGCGTATGTCCACATCTACATCCCAAAACACATTGCCAACGATACGGGAGGACCGATTGATGGGCTGGAGGGAACTTACAGGACTCTCAACTAGCGTGGAACTACAGGGTACGAGAAAGGCGGCAGTGATTTTCATCCTCGACCAGGAGATGTTGGGGTTGTGACGTTGGATGTGTCCCACGGTGAGGGGTGCTGTGATCTGCGGGATTGTACTGGATCCCAATGGTTGCTTATCCAGGGCTTGGACCGGAAAAGGAGAGGAGAGCGGGTATGAGGGAATGTTCAGGGAGAAGGTGAGGGCCTTGTCAATGAAATTCCCAGCGGCACTGGTGTCCACTAGAGCTGTATAGACAACACGAGGGACAGCCAGCCAGTGAAATGGAAACCAGAAAGGGTTTGGCGGAAAGAGATGATAATGGAATATTCACGCCAACGCCGGGAGACGGATGATCACGGGAGTGTCCCTCTGCCGTTCGTGGAACCCTGGTTAGGATGCACTGGACACCGCTGAAGCTTGTGCCCCTCCTGACCACAATAGGGACAGAGCCCCAGCTGTCTCCGACTATCACTATGAGTGCGTCCATGGGTTGTCACGACACGCCAGCTCCGTCTGGTCCTCTTCTGAATAGGGTGCGGAGAGGCGACTCATTCCATCAAAAATCGCCCTGAACAGAGCCATTGTAGGAACCCAGCTCCTCCTCCTCCTCTCTCCCAGACGGCAGTGTCCCACTCCAACACCCGTCCGGTCAGCAGGGAAGTGACCGTGGCAACCTTGGACCTCTCAGTAGTAGGGGCTCCTGTCTGATGGGGGAAAAAGAGGATGCACTGGAGTAGGAAGCCACGGCATTTAGATGGAGTCCCGTCATATTTGTCCGGGAGGGACAATCGGGCATCGCTGACCTGGACAGACTGCTGGATGGGCTGGGGGACTGGCTCGCTGGGACGACTCGTGGTTGAGGGTCCTCCGATAGTTAGAGGTGACGCCCCTCGGGTGATGTCGGAGGACCTCCTGAGTGTGATCAGGGTGATGATGAAGTCCAGGTTTGCGTAACGATGGGGAGCAGGTGTGTGTAATGTGGGTTGCCAGGACCGGTGGTTAGTAGACCGGTGACGTCGAGGGCCGGAGGGAGGGAGCAGGAGTAGGCGTGACAGAGGAGAAATTCAGCCACTATTGTTGAACTCAGCAGGTTTTGTCTGGCTAATAGACTACACAAATGGGCTGCAAGCTAAATTAAATTAGGCCTAAATCAAATGAAATCCAACTTGAGGGACTCCCCTGGTCTCCTCAAGTCCTCCTTTTTTGTGTGCAAATGTTCTCAACACGGCCTGTAGGTCCATACTATACTGCGTATTGCCAACCCAGACAGTCTTTCTAGAGACAATGTGCATTATATGTTCATTGCCCTTCATACAATTTAAACGTAGTCTTGAATGATGCATGCCAAGATATACCAGAGATAAGGGACTGTTGATATTGCAACCACACAACTCAAATGCCGGTTCACCCATATGAACAAAAATCGCAAACCAATATTTCTGTTCAAGCCCTCAAGAACTGTTGTCCGATAAATATGATAATCTGTTTGCATCTGCCAATTTATTGGTTGTCCAGTATCCAGAGGACCTATCCCCAGAGCTTCCTATACAGTTAATCTCTTTCCGTAACGTGTTGAGGCCGGCAATTAAGGATAATGAGAACTGCTGTATTTTAAGCACTCCTCCCTTCTGCCAAGTTTCCTTGATGTTGCTATGGCAATCAAGCTGTTTTTACCATCCCTATAACTGTCGCTTCTGCAGAGAGATCGTTTTCTAAACTAAAACTCACAAAGAACTACATAAGAAGCATGATATGAGCTTTTGAACACCTGAGTAAACTCCACTCATCCCTTATACTTTGTCAGTTGAAGTTTTTTATTTTTCAAGACCTGGGGCACTTTTTCTGTCACATTCCTGAAGCCCAAGAAACAAACACTTAGCTTCCTAGTACATATGGAAATTAAAAAGGTTTATGAATTAATGACTTTTTGGATGATGATTTATTACATTGATGACAGGCTCAAGGCCTCCCCCTTGCGGGGTTGTCCAGTAAACCAGTGACCAGGAATGTGATCGTGTTGCAAAGCCAGACAACTGACTGCTATTACCGGATCCTCTGAAATCCAGGGAAATTGAGATGGCTACTTGTCTAGTCCTATCATGATTCCTTGTGGCCTCGCTCACCTGTGTGTGTTGTGTGTGTGTGTGTGTGAGAACATTTCATGAGATATTTATTTATAGTCCTCCAATTATTGCCCTCTTTTGTTTCAACCTTCCCATACATTCTCTTGTTCCTTTCATTCAGGGATGGACACATCTTTTTGCCCCTCCATCCTTCCATCACTCCATCCATCCCTGTTTTTGTTTTTATTGCTTAATAAATCATCTAATATTTATATTGACTTCTCCTGCAATTTCAGGGCTGGCTTGGCAATTGGAGAGTGATGCACATAGATGTGTCTCTGTATACTCAGGGCTTGGTCAGAGCATCACTGTGGCACGCTATAGTATGTAGTCCCTGTTCTTATCAGGCAGGTCAGATAAAAGACAGGCTGCGTCCCAGATGTCACCCTATTCCCTATACAGTGAGGGAAAAAATTATTTGATCCCCTGCTGATTTTGTTTGTTTGCCCACTGACAAAGTAATGATCAGTCTATAATATTAATGGTAGGTTTATTTGAACAGTGAGAGACAGAATAACAACAAACAACTCCAGAAAAACGCATGTCAAAAATGTTATGAAGTGATTTGCATTGTAATAAGTATTTGACCCCTCTCAATCAGAAGGAGTTCTGGCTCCCAGGTGTCTTTTATACAGGTAACGAGCTGAGATTAGGAGCACTCTCTTTAAGAGTCTGCTACTAATATCAGCTTGTTACCTGTATAAAAGACACCTGTCCAAAGAAGCAATCAATCAATCAGATTCCAAACTCTCCACCATGGCCAAGACGAAAGAGCTGTCCAAGGATGTCAGGGACAAGATTGTAGACCTACACAAGGCTGGAATGGGCTACAAGACCATCGCCAAGCAGCTTGGTGAGAAGGTGACAACAGTTGGTGCGATTATTCGCAAATGGAAGAAACACAATAGCACTGTCAATCTCCCTCGGTCCGGGGCTCCATGCAAGATCTCACCTCGTGGAGTTGCAATGATCATGAGAACGGTGAGGAATCAGCCCAGAACTACACGGGAGGATCTTGTCAATGATCTCAGGGCAGCTGGGACCATAGTCACCAGGAAAACAATTGGTAACACACTACGCTGTGAAGGACTGAAATCCTGCAGCGCCCGCGAGGTCCCCCTGCTCAAGAAAGCACATGTACTGGCCCGTCTGAAGTTTGCCAATGAACATCTGAATGATTCAGAGGAGGACTGGGTGAAAGGGTTGTGGTCAGATGAGACCAAAATCAAGCTTTTTGGCATCAACTCAACTCGCCTTGTTTGGAGGAGGAGGAATGCTGCCTATGACTCCAAGAACACCATCCCCACCGTCAAACATGGAGGTGGAAACATTATACTTTGGGGGTGTTTTTCTGCTAAGGGGATGGGACAACTTCACCGCATCAAAGGGGGATGGATGGGGCCATGTACCGTCAAATCTTGGGTAAGAACCTCCTTCCCTCAGCCAGGGCATTTAAAATGGGTCGTGGATGGGTATTCCAGCATGACAATGACCCAAAACACACGGCCAAGGCAACAAAGGAGTGGCTCAAGAAGAAGCACATTAAGGTCCTGGAGTGGCCAAGCCAGACCTTAATCCCATAGAAAATCTGTGGAGGAAGCTGAAGGTTCGATTTGCCAAACGTCAGCCTCAACCTTAATGACTTGGAGAAGATCTGCAAAGAGGAGTGGGACAAAATCCCTCCCGAGATGTGTGCAAACCTGGTGGCCAACTACAAGAAACGTCTGACCTCTGTGATTGCCAACAAGGGTTTTGCCACCAAGTACTAAGTCATGTTTTGCAGAGGGGTCAAATACTTATTTCACTCATTAAAATGCTAATCAATTAATAACATTTTTGACATGCGTTCTTCTGGATTTTTTTGTTGATATTCTGTCTCTCACTGTTCAAATAAACCTACCATTAATATTATAGACTGATCATTACTTTGTCAGTGGGCAAACAAACAAAATCAACAGGGGATCAAATATTTTTTTCCCCTCACTGTATATGGTCAAACGCTGTGCACTGTATAGCGGTTAGTAGACCGATGCTGACAGGAATGGAGAACTGCCACCTCCAACTGTCTACTGCTTGAGTACCTGTGTGTCGGTGTCTGATATAGATCTACAGAGGTATTATTCTGAAGACGTAGGAAGTTAGGAACGTGTGTGTGTGTGTGTGGGTGCCCCTGAAACAGTCAAACTCTGCTTCCAGTTTTTTTTTTTTTTTCTTTGTACTGTTACATTCCCTGCACATGGTAATTTGTTTAATTCATCCAGTATTATTATTGTTTGATGTTGAGAATGTAGTGAAGTTCTCTACTTGTTATGCATCAGAGCAGAGGGAAGAGTAGCTCACAGAGGAGGGCGGAGGGTTGTTAGAGAGAGAGAGAGAGAGAGAGAGAGAGGGAGAGAGAGAGAGAGAGAGAGCGCGCCATCCCAACCGTGAAGCACGGGGGTGGCAGCATCATGTTGTGGGGGTGCTTTGCTGCAGGAGGGACTGGTGCACTTCACAAAATAGATGGCATCATGAGGAAGGAAAATAATGTGGATATATTGAAGCAACATCTCAAGACATCAGTCAGGAAGTGAAAGCTTGAATTGTGAAGTCAGGAATTGTGGAGTTTAAATGTTTTTGGCTAAGGTGTATGTAAACCTCCGACTTCAACTGTTTGTAAATATATATATAGTTTTAAATGATTAGTCTGAAGTTAGTTTCTTATTCATTACAAACTCCGCTGATTCTCTTAACCGTAGTGTGTCTCACTACCTCATTCTCACTCACACACACAGGAGAGTGTGTAAGCCCTGGCCGTTGTTATTGTGACCCAGAAAGCTGTATTCTCAGGGGGACAGTGTCCTGTTTCAGAGACTCTGGGGGGGGGTGAGAGGAGGCCAGGAGAGAAGAGATTAGGGGGGATACTTACAGGCAGTCTGCTCAGTCTCACCCTGGGACCAGAATGGAATGATTTTTACCATAAAAATAACTCTGACTGTAAAGCCCAGGTGAGAACAGAACAGGATCATTTGGACCTGTCTGTTCTCCGTAGTCTGTAATGGGCCACGTTCTGTTCAGCCCACTGTGATAAAGATAGAAGTGTGTGTAGGTTGAGGCTATGCATAGTATCTCAGGTCGCTATAAGGGCTAATCTGTATAGATGAGTAACCTTCTCCTTCATTAGAGCTAATCTGTGATAGGCTACTAATGTGCACAGTCCAGGTCATAGTCTCATGTGGATTGGGGGAATACAGACCCAGAGTTCAATTCATTATGAAAGATTCTAATGTTACTAAAGTGTTGTGTCTGATGCTAGTAATGGGCTTTGACTGTGTATCCCTCCAGCTAAACAGAAATAAATCAATGTCAAGTTGTTTTTCTGACTTAGCGCTTACTCAGAAAATACTAAAAAAGTGCTGTTCTGCCTCTGTTGCCGTGGGCAACACAGAACAGAAAAGGAGAGCGGGAAAGAAAGGGTAGAGAGAGGTAAAGATGGAGGGAAATAGGTTGGAAGAACCGTTTATGTTCAGTCATCCCTCCATCTCTCTCCCTCAGAAACATTATATTTATTATTATGAGTCTATTTAATTGCCTGTGTCTCAGTGCAGCGCTAGACTTATTTATAGTTATATTATCTCTAGAAACAGAGAAGATTGGAGAAGATGAAAGCTAGTTTCACGCTGGCTGCACCTCAACTCTCCCCTGTATATAGCCTTGTTTTTGTTGTTTTGTGTTAGTTTTTATTATTACATTTTTTTAACTCTTTCTTGAACTGCATTGTTGGTTAAGGGCGTGTAAGTAAGCATTTCACTGTAAGGTCTGTTGTATTTGGTGCATGTGACAAATAAAATTTGATTTGAACTCTCTTTCTGCTGTGGTTACACTGGGAACTGGTATGAAGCCTTTGTATTAAAAGGCATAAAGTGCACTGTCAGCACATGATAGTACCTGTAGATAGTTTTATCTTCATTGGAGTTCATAAACACGATCACGAAATTGTCATTTAATGAGCAAATATCCAAACCCAGAGCCTATTAGTGGTCCATTTCCAACAGGATTCCTAGACCTGTCTCTGACTGATCTGACCTCTGAGAGAGAGAGAGAGCAGATGAGAAGATCTGGTGACACGAGAGGAGGATGGAGGGAAGATGAGAGGGGGGATAGACAGAGAAATGAAAGGATGGAGAAGATGGATAGACGTGATCAGAGGTGACTCAGGAGCAGATGGCCCCTCGGCCTGGGGGTGTCTGTGTGTCTGTGTGTGTGTGTGTGTGTGTGTGTGTGTGTGTGTGTGTGTGTGTGTGTGAGAGAGAGGTGAAAAGGGTCAAGGAAAGTTGGTATTCTACAGTGCCTGCAGTCTGTAGTGTCAGCAGCTGTCTTCTTTTCACACAATCTCTCTTGTTCCTTCTCTCCCTCACTCACTCTGCATGATCCTCTCCTTCTTTTGCAACTATATCTCTTTCTCACATTGCCCCCTCTCTCTCACTCTCTCTCCTTTCCCCTCTGTTATCTCTGGATGGATGAAGAGATGAACAGGAGAACTGTCGTGTGATGGTGCGATCCCAGCTGGGTTTCTATGTTCTCCTCTCAAATAGCAGCACCCCACTGTACTGACTGTCCTCCAGCTACCTAACACTTACCCAACACCCCCCGTCCTGCAGTCACAACCAGGATATATTCTCTGTTGTGTCATACAGAAGACTGTGCAAATAGCAAATGATTGTATTCACTATCTGAAGGGGAGCACTGTATTGGAAATCGGGAAACATTTCAGATGCGGATTTCGCACACACACACACTGACACAAAGACACACACACACACACACACACACACACACAACCTTTATATAACTTTGTCTTCTCTATCCTACACCAGTTGACAAGTGACTGTCAGGCGCTTGGCTGGAAGTCTTGTCACCATGCATATACTGTGTGCTTTTAACGTCTCCCTTAAACAGCTAAATTAGAATTCAGTGACGTTTCCTAGATAGTCATTAGCCTACATGGCAGCAGAGTAGTGGGTGGGCCTGCAGAAATGTGGGTTATTTGGGAAAACAGCTAACTAACTTCTTGCAGCTCTACAAGAAACATTTGCAGTTTCATGCTATTCTACACATTTTGTCTGAGAGAAAATGTTGCTGTTTTTTAAAGCTAATTACCTGTAACTCTACACATTCTGCCACGAGGCTGAGTGGTGTTTTAATTTTTAAAGCTAATTAAAGATCAAATATAGATGTGTTGACTATGATAACGGCCCTGGATTATGAGCTGACTTGTTTGCTAAATGAACAAACGAAGTAGGCAGTGGCATGGCGTGTATCACATATGCCTCAATGTGGTAAGAATGGGGGTGTGGCTTTCAGTTAGTTATTTTTGACATCCCATGAGAGTGAAGATCATTCCTATGCACTACTTGCTATTCATTCGTTCTGATGGTGTTTGCATGTTTAGGTAAAAATACAAATAATGTCTCATTCTGAACACTGATAAATAGAGAGCATAAAACAAAACAAATTGTTGAAAAAAAAAGCTCAATCTGATTAGGTGCGTCTGACTCCCCGGCTGCTACACGGCTACAGCCAACTGATTGGTTAAGTAGAGACGGGACTAGAGAGAATGCACTCACATCTGTATTAGGCCTACTTGTATTCTTTGAAGGCACAAAGAACACACTAGAGAAAGTTCTGGTCAAAAGTATTGCATTGTCTTTCAAAAAAGGTCACTGATTGAAACGACAACATAAAAAATGTGAGTTATGATAATCGTGTGTGGAGGGGAATAATCTTTAACACTTAATTTGACGGGTTTGTTATGGTATGGTAATTAGGGTTTCAGCGACCATTATGATGGTTTATGTGTTATTATAAACTGTGTGGTCCGAGCCCTGAATGCTGATTGGCTGACAGCCGTGGCATATCACTTGTATGACAAAGCATTTGTTTTTACTGTTCTAATTACATTGGTAACCACTTTATGATAGCAATAAGGCACTTCGGGTGTTTACGATTTATGGCCAATATACCATGGCTAAGAGCTGTGTCCAGGCTCTCCGCGTTGCGTCGTGCTTAAGAACAGCCCTTAGCCGTGGTATATTGGCCATATACCACACCCCCTATGGCCTTATTGCTTAAATAACTATTGCTCCAGCAGGACTGATTGGGGAGGGTCTGTTTTTTGGGGGATTGAACATGTTGCCAAGGTATTACTACAGTACATTCTGTAGTCTCTTCGCTAGTGTTCAGAAAGTTGGGGAGTCTGTCCTCTTACCAACATGCTACAGTCCCTTCATGATTTAATTGTTGGGACTTCGGGATTGTTCCTCATACAGATCGAGACAGAGCAGAGCTGTTTAAAGCTCCTAGTGTGGCGTGTCAGTAAATGAGGAGAGAGCATCCCAGGGCAGAACACACACATGCTCGTACACAACCACACACACACACACACACACACACACACACACACACACTCTCTCACTTAGCTACAGGCTATATCTGGCATTAGGCCTAGTTGGCTTAAACAAAGCGATATTGTTTCCTCAGTGTAATTTGCTTTGATGTTGCTCAGTGTTCTGGGAGGGCCAATTTGTCAGGATGCGTAAGCTGTTTCTTTTGTGGATGAGCGGGGAGACAAGTGTTCTGTGCTTTAAAAAACAACTACCCTCGCTGTTTTACATTACCAGGCCCACTAGTTAAAATATAGTTGGAGCTCTGGGCGGAAAGAGCAGAACTAACCTTTGTGCTTACCTGGTGATTTCCCTATGGAGATACTGTATACAGTATACTGATCCACAAGAAAATAATGGATTTTTCTACCACTTTACACTTGTTTTGTGGAAGATGTACTGAGTCGGATACTTCTTCCTCCTATGATACAGTATATAATATATGCTATATAGCAGGTGCTTTTCTCCAAAGCAATTTAGGCATATGTGCATTCATTTTCATACGGGTGGCCACAGCGGCACCGTGGCATTGCAAGCACCATGTTCTACCAACTGAGCCACACAGAACCACTTCCTGTTAATTTGGTTCCGGTTCATCTTGCAGATAGTGTTTGTGTTGGTAAATGTATGATAATTAATGGACATAATATGCTATTGTACAAGTCTTGAATATTGAATAGCATTTTAGCATTATTCAAATGTTGACCTTTTTAGTTTGAATGTCAAATCAAGGGAAACTTAGTACCGGTGATGTTGGGGGAAACATAAGTCTCAAGTCATTAGCAAAGGGCAAGAGGTTTGTTGTCTAACAACAACAGAATAAGCTCAGCTACCATAAATATGACCGTACAGAACTATTAATGACTCCAGCAGGTTGTGTGTGTGTGTGTGTGTGTGTACTTCATGTACATTGATGAAGTCCTCATTTTATATCCATATTTGACAATATCACGTCTCCCCCAGCCTTGAAAAAAGGAGCCAATAACCCGTCTTCTGAGTAGAGTTTGATCCTGTACTGTGATGTCCAAATAGATACTGAATGGGTGGTTTGTCAAGTGGTTTTTGTTTCTAACAAAGTGTCCTCTCTCATTGACTAACTTGTGATGCCGCTCTACATGCACTTGTTTGTCATCTTCCACTCCTCCTCTCATCTTCCACTCCACTCTTCTTCCACTCCTCCTCTCATCTTCCACTCCACTCTTCTTCCACTCCTCCTCTCATCTTCCACTCCACTCTTCTTCCACTCCTCCTCTCATCTTCCACTCCACTCTTCTTCCACTCCTCCTCTCATCTTCCCCTCCTCCTCTCATCTTCCACTCCTCCTCTCATCTTCCACTCCTCCTCTCATCTTCCACTCCACTCTTCTTCCACTCCTCCTCTCATCTTCCACTCCACTCTTCTTCCACTCCTCCTCTCATCTTCCCCTCCTCCTCTCATCTTCCACTCCTCCTCTCATCTTCCACTCCTCCTCTCATCTTCCACTCCTCCTCTCATCTTCCACTCCACTCTTCTTCCACTCCTCCTCTCATCTTCCCCTCCTCCTCTCATCTTCCACTCCTCCTCTCTTCTTCCACTCCTCCTCTCTTCTTCCACTCCTCCTCTCTTCTTCCCCTCCTCCTCTCTTCTTCAGCTCCTCTCTCCTAAAAAGTGAATTCCTTCTCCTGGCCGTGCGTCGTGTGTGTGTGTGTTTGTGTCCACCTGTTCAATGTACACAACCAGCCCTAAAATACTTTTAATAGGCCTTCCTGATGTTTGTTATGGGGTTGCCTTGGTTACGCTGCAGAAGTTGTATATTTCTCACTTATTTCTGGCTCTGCTGCTTAACACCCCCTTCTTTATCTCTCTTTTTTAAAAAGCTGTACTTTCATACTTGTTTTATTTGCATGATTTAGTGCATTTAACCCTCCTTGTTAACCTTTGTTTTAACTAACGTCACTCTCAGCAATTTAGGAATACAACTATGTGAGGAAATCAGGCTGAGCTGTAGATTTAAGTCAAGTAAAGTCATATGGCTGTTATTGTGTTTGATATTGTTACCTCAAAGTAGATTGGACATTTGTCATCAAACAGACACACACACACACACACACACACACACACACACACACACACACACACACACACACACACACTTAGAGGAAAGCAAACATCCGTGTACATAACCCACCAGCATGTGTGTGAACCGTCTCACCCATCCTCTTATCAGCGATTTGGTTTGTTTGACAAATACACACAGAGTGTGTGCGTGCGCATGTGTGTGATGTCTGTGTAAATGTCCACTCCGTGGTAAAAGCTATGGTTAGTGGGTAATGGTTCAGGCCAACAGGTGTCTGTAGGAAGGAACCAATGAAGTGGAAAGCAGAGGGTTGTCATTCGCGTCGCTGCCTCAGTCTCTCTGACAGGTGAAGTTACCTGGAAGCTGCTGTAGTTGTGACTACTCCCAGAAAGCAGATTAGACATTTGTTATCAAACAGAGACACACATAGACACACCCGCATACACATAAACACATACATAAACACACAGACAGGCATACACACACAGTTACAGGAAAGCAAACATCAGAGTGTACCTAACCCACCAACATACAGGTAACTGCCAAAATAAAGGAAACCCCAAAATAACGTTTTTTTAATAGGGCATTGGTCCACCACGAGCCAAAACAGCTTCAATGCGCCTTGGCATAGATTCTACAAGTGACTGGAACTCTATTGGACATCATTTTTCCACAAGAAATTCCATAATTTGATGTTTTGTTGATGGTGGTGGAAAACGCTGTCTCAGTCGCCGCTCCAGAATCTCCCATAAGTGTTCAATTGGGTTGAGATCTGGTGACTGAGACGGCCATGGGATATGGTTTACATCGTTTTAATGCTCATCAAACCATTCAGTGACCACTCGTGTCCTGTGGATGAAGGCATTATCATTCTATGGGGGCATAGCCATGGTAGACAAGATAATGAGAAACTGGGCCTGCCCAGCATTTTTATAGATGACCCTAAGCATGATGGGATGTTAATTGCTTAATAAACTCAGGAACCACACCTGTGTTGAAGCACCTGCTTTCAATATACTTTGCATCCCTCGTTTGCTCAAGTGTTTCCTTTATTTTGACAGTTACCTGTATGTCATAGGCTTGTAATTGTGTTGTTTGAAATTGTTACTTCAAAGCAGATTGGACATTTTTCATAAAACCGAGAGACACACACACACACACACACACACACACACACACACACACACACTTACAGGAAAGCAAACGTCAGAGGGTACATAACCCACCAGCATGTGTGTAAACCATCTCACCCATCCTCTTTATCAGCAATTGGTTTGTTTGACCAATTTCTTGTCATACCCTCTGAGTGAGTGAGTGTGTAAATGTCCACTCCGTGGTAAAAGCTATGGTTAGTGGGTAATGGTTCAGGCCAACAGGTGTCTGTAGGAAGGAACCAATGAAGTGGAAAGCAGAGGGTTGTCATTCGCGTCGCTGCCTCAGTCTCTCTGACAGGTGAAGTTACCTGGAAGCTGCTGTAACTTCTCCCAGAAGTGCCTTAAACCACTGACTTCAGATCCTCTGGAAAAGAAGAGATCACTAGAGATTACTTATATTAAATTATCCATTCTAGCAGGTGAGTTAAAGAGCAATGTTTCTGAGTTTGAGTCAGTCATGATCATCGGTATTCATTCTGTATAGTGAATTCATCATTCAAAGAAAAGCTGTGTGTGTGAACGTATGTGTCTGGTTACAAGGCTTTAATACCTTTTGATAGCTAGGCCCCCTGTTGCTCACATAACAGCTCCTGTAAGCTGCTTTCACTCAAATACCAGTCAGATATTAAACCTTCCTATCAGGGAGAGACTCCCAGCCCACCAACAAACACACACAACCCACCAAACATTAAATGTGTCTTTATTAGAGACATGTCAATGTTTAGAGACCCTCCTCCACCGCAAACATAAAAAAAATAAACATTAAACCTGCCTGTAATGTTTTAGAAAGAACACACCACGAAAGTTAAAGCATGCCTCTGTCTGAAAAAGCATTGAGACACAGCATACAAAGCCGCTTCTCCATGGTTGCCCACCTTCCTCTAGAGAAACAACTCTAATTGTGTAACCACCAATAGAAGCCTTTCTCACTCCTGTGAATATGAATATGCCTGAACATATGGCCATGCCTGCTATCCTCCTCACTTATAATGACAAATGGTTGTTTTCTGTGCGATTGTGTACCTTTTTGGATGTCTTCCTGGAGTGTGGGATCCAGTTCACACCAACCTTGTACTAGCTAGCAGCAGGCCCAGCCATAGAGATACGTATTTTAATACTGTGGGCCCAGCCCATCTGTGAAGAGGCAGGCACTGCCGGCTGAATGTGTAACACCGTGAGGGAATTTAACTGACCTTGGTTACTTTCATATGGTCAGAATGAACATCCAAATATTTTATTTTACCAGGACGTCCCTTGAAATTAGAAATCTAGACACCATGACAGCAGCCTCACAGTTAAAGAATATGCCTAGCGGTGAAGGAATCAAAGTTCCTAGCCAGGTGTTTGTGTTACACATGGTGTCCATAAGGATACAATGTTTATGGGTAATAGTCTTGGCTTAGGGTTGCAGCTGCCTGCCTGCCGACAACAATACATAAATGATCTGTGAAGGGTGGTAGGGTGGTTATTTCCCCTGTACTGTATTGCTGTGTCCCAAATGGCACCCTGTTCCCTACATAGAGCACTACTTTTGACTAGGGCCCGTAGTGCACTATGTAGGAAATAAGGTGCCATTTGGGACACAGCCTATGTATGCCACATGCAGCACATGCTCATTAAGACAGAGTGGGGGTATTTTTAGACTGCACCTCTCACCTCCCCACCGACAGAGAAGGTCTCATTACTCCTGTTGTGTCGTGTGTGTGTGCGCGTGCACCTGTGCCGCCCAATCAAGCCAAACCAATTAACCTGATTTTGTCTTGCCGAAAGAGAAAGATCCCGCTTGGCACCTGCTACACTGGGAACAAAAGGTGTTAGTGGTTTACCCCGGGGCAAATTTTGAGCTGCCACAGAGCCCCAACAGTGCATATACTCTGTATATACAGTACCAGTCAAACGTTTGGACACATCTACTCATTCAAGGGTTTTTCTTAATCTTAATCAACTATGAAATAACACATATGGAATCATGTAGTAACAAAAAAATTATTAAACAAATCAAAATATTTTAAAGATTCTTCAAAGTAGCCACCCTTTGCCTTGACGACAGCTTTGCACACTCTTGGCATTCTCTCGACCAGCTTCATGAGGTAGTGACCTGGAATGCATTTCAATTAACAGGTGTGCCTTGTTAAAAATGTGAAGTTTATTTCCTTCTTAATGTGTTTGAGCCAATCAATTGTGTTGTGACAAGGTAGGGTTGGTATACAGAAGATCTGCCCTATTTGGTAAAAGACCAAGTCCATATTATGGCAAGAACAGCTCAATTAAGCAAAGAGAAATGACAGTCCATCATGACTTTAAGACATGAAGGTCAGTCAATCTGGAACATTTCAAGAACTTTGAAAGGTTATTCAAGTGCAGTCGCAAAAACCACCAAGCGCTATGATGAAACTGGCTCTCATGAGGAACGCCGACTGCGAGCCAGGCCTAATCGCCCAACAACAGTGCCCGACCTCACTAATGCTCTTGTGGCTGAATGGAAGCAAGTCCCCTCAGCAATGATCTAGCGGAAAGCCTTCCCAGAAGAGTGGAGGCTGTTATAGCAGCAAAGCTCGCACAGAACTGATCAAATATCGACCCTCGGCAGTGTGTGTGTCATTCATGGACGCATCCTGTTCATCCTCGGCAAACTCTGTGACACTACACGGACTGCATCATGGCTTTGGACATAACGGCATGGTTTACTCAACACCTGTGTCACCTCATTGACTGATCCATGGACTGCAGACATGAGACATATAGTGTCAAGTCTTCCAGACGGCTGGGGTTCGAGGCTCCGTGACAGGGTCTTGACATTATCACATCCAGCAGCTGACACCTCACTGGGCTGTGAGCTCTGGCGCTGGCTTCCTGATTATGACCCAGCTGGAGCTGACTTCAGGGGCAGTTAACTAAATGGCCTTGAGTTAGGAATGGAGAGAGTGGAAAGTGGGTTTTCAAGAACTCGTTAGGCCAGAGAAATGAGATGGAGAGGGAGGGAGCGAGAAGACTGGGGTCTGACCTCAATCTCAGTTTGATGTGTGCAACAGCGAGGAGAGGGGAGGGAGAGAAAGCTGGGCGGGCAGGCAGTTTCTGGATGATGGTGAACAAAGCTCTGATTAGTACTGAGTGCTGGTTCCTTAATGAGAGCTGCTATCAGACCCTGCTAGTAATTACTCACACACCCACGTGCACACACACACACACATTCACACTCACACATCCCCCCAAAAATGTACTTGTACTTGCGTATCCTGTTCTTTTTACGTTGGCTGAGGAGAATTGTTTTGAATGACACATTTTTTTTTTTACCAGCCCCTTGCGTATAGTGACGTCAATCCTTGGATGTGTGTGTGTGTGTCAGTCTGTACGTGTGTTTCCCCGTGAGTGTGAGGTACACTCCATTCTGTGTGTCTGTCCGGTTATTACAACTATGTCTCAAGTGTATTTATTTGGTTGATTGGACTCCACTGTGCTCCAAGACTCACTGTCTCAGACTAGATAGGGTTTGGCTTGACTGACTGAACCTGACACACACACACACACACACAAACACACTGACTGTCTCCTCTCCTCTGTGACCCCATGTAGAACCCGACCCAGGTGGGCACGGCCCTTCAGGTGTTCTATAACCTGGGCAGTCTGAGGGAGACCATCAGTGGGGTGGTGGAGGGCTACCGGACCACCATACAGGACAACGTCACCACCGCCCTGAACATCAAGGGACTCACCCAGCCCACTGGTAACAGAGGTAGGTGAGAGTGTGGGGTGTGAGAAATTGTATTTCAGTTTTGGTACTCTTGTCTTGTGTATGTTTTTAACCTGTGCAATTTTATTTATTTGTGTGTGTGTGTGTGTGTGTGTCAGGTGCGCCAGGAAGAGCTGTGATGCCAACCCCAGGTAACACAGCAGCGTTCCGAGCTGCTCTCTGGACCAACCTTGAGAAACTGATGGACCAGATCTGTGCTGCTTGCGGACAGGTATGCTTTTACTTTTACAAATACCTGCTTAAGTAGAGTAATTGACCTAGTCATGGAGTACTGAGTTAACCTGTAATTTCTGTGTTTAGGTGCAACACCTCCAGAAGGTCCTGACGAAGAAGAGGGACCCTGTCACTCATGTCTGCTTCATCGATGAGATCATTAAGGTGAGACGCCATGTCCTCATAGAAGGCCTGTGTGTCTTTGCCCCTGGACTGTCATCAGCACATCCTTCAACAACATCTATTCCTGGCAATATCCTTTTCTTCCCCTGCCAAATTCTTTCCCCTCCCCTCTCCTCTCCCCTCTCTCTCTCCCATTCCCCTCTCTCCATACTGATCAGTCCATTACCTGGGCCTGTCCTGAACCAGACCTACCCAGGCTTTATTGACTCTCCTGGCATCAGCAGAATGCTGGGCTGTTAAGCAGAACAGCATGCAGGTACTTAAGTTCTCTAATACAAGCTGAAAGATATTCAGCTGTGCCAATTTTCTTTCTTAGAGGAGCATTGAGCTCATAATTTGGCCCTCCCTCTCTTTCTCTCCCTTCCTCCCTCCCTCCCTCCCTCCCTCTCTGTCACGCTCTCTCTCCTCTCTCTCCTCTCCTCTCTTCTCTCTCTTTTCTCTTCTTTCTCTTCTCTCTCTTCTGTCTCCTCTCTCCATCTGTCTCTCCATCTCTCTTTTATCCTCTATAAAAGTCCACAGTCCTATAATTGGCCTTTTGTATTCAGGAGAGCAGTGGTTCTATTTTCAGCTTGCTCCAATTAAGGACTAGTGCTGTGTGTGCGTGCGTGCGTGCGTACATACATGCCTGTGTGCGTATGTTTAGAAGGAGGACGTGTTTAGATCTGAGCATACACACTAGTCCTCCTGTCATTTTAGGACCAGATCTGAGCATACACACTAGTCCTCCTGTCATCGTAGGACCAGATCTGAGCATACACACTAGTCCTCCTGTCATCTCGGGACCAGATCTGAGCATACACACTAGTCCTCCTGTCATCTTAGGACCAGATCTGAGCATACACACTAGTCCTCCTGTCATCGTAGGACCAGATCTGAGCATACACACTAGTCCTCCTGTCATCGTAGGACCAGATCTGAGCATACACACTAGTCCTCCTGTCATCTTAGGACCAGATCTGAGCATACACACTAGTCCTCCTGTCATCTCGGGACCAGATCTGAGCATACACACTAGTCCTCCTGTCATCGTAGGACCAGATCTGAGCATACACACTAGTCCTCCTGTCATCGTAGGACCAGATCTGAGCATACACACTAGTCCTCATGTCATCTTAGGACCAGATCTGAGCATACACACTAGTCCTCATGTCATTGTAGGACCAGATCTGAGCATACACACTAGTCCTCCTGTCATTGTAGGACCAGATCTGAGCATACACACCAGTCCTCCTGTCATCGTGGGACCAGATCTGAGCATACACACTAGTACTCCTGTCATCGTAGGACCAGATCTGAGCATACACACTAGTCCTCCTGTCATCGTGGGACCAGATCTGAGCATACACACTAGTCCTCCTGTCATCGTGGGACCAGATCTGAGCATACACACTAGTCCTCCTGTCATCGTGGGACCAGATCTGAGCATACACACTAGTCCTCCTGTCATCGTGGGACCAGATCTGAGCATACACACTAGTCCTCCTGTCATCGTAGGACCAGATCTGAGCAGGCCATTCTTATGAGCCCAGTGTAGGGCTAGGAGAGGCAGGCAGGCAGGCGAAATACAGATCTAATAAATATCCTAGAGCAGAATGACATCAATCTGTAATCAGGATGTCCAGCAAGGAGAGAGAGAGAGAGAGAGAGAGAGATTAGTTGAAATTCAACAATCGAAAACACACGAATCTGCTACTGTTATCTACGTGTGTTCCTTCTCCACTGATTATCAGTGTTTATATTAGGAGCCGAGGAGGGCCGTGGTCTCACACACACACACACACACACACACACACACACACACAGTCTTTAATACGTCTTTGTTTTTATTAGACTTCCCCTCCTTCTCTACTTTCACTTCTGTCGAAGGTGTGTTCATTAAACTGGGGGTGTTTGTTCATTAAACTGGGTGTGTGTTTTTGAGTGGTCATGCATGTATGTGTCAGCGGTTACGTTTGTGTGTGTGTTCCTGTTTGCATGTGTTTAAAAATGGCACTCCTCTGTCCTCACCACCCTCTGTCCTCACCACCCTCTGTCCTCACCACCCTATCTAATCAGTGGGTGTTCCCTGTGTTACGAGACTGTTATTCGGGTCCGGTGTGTGTGTGCTAGCTCTGCATGTTCGAGAGGAGTGGACACTCATTAGTGCACTAACCTCCTCAGCCCATCTCAAGACACCATGGTGATGAGCTGTCATTGTTGTCCCTGGTGACGGTTGGCATAGCACGGTGGGCGTGCGCTTGTGTGTGTTTCTAGCAGATTTGCAGTGTGGGGCGATAGCAGCATCGTGTGTGTGTGGGGGGGTTGTGTGTGTGTGGGGGTGATCCGTGCCTGAGGATCACACTGGTAGGTCAAAATGCCCTTCTGCCTGTGAGGCGCAGACTGCACTCATCACAGCCCTGTGTGTGTGTGTCTTCTTGTGTGACCCTCTGTTCCGTTGTGTCTCTCTTCTCTCTGCAGGACGGCCAGCCTGATATCCTCTACACGTTTTGGAGTGATGTCACACACACTCTCTCAGTGGAGTTCCAGAGAGCTACGGCTGGTGAGGTTACATAGTCATGTCTGTTTCATAGAGTAACACTGATGCACCCAAATAGCAGTGTGTACTCTCTACGTCTCTCTCTCTCTCTCTCTCTCTCTCTCTCTCTCTCTACGTCTCTCTCTCTCTCTACGTCTCTCTCTCTCTCTCTCTCTCTCTCTCTCTACGTCTCTCTCTCTCTCTCTCTCTCTACGTCTCTCTCTCTCTACGTCTCTCTCTCTCTCTCTCTCTATGTCTCTCTCTCTCTACGTCTCTCTCTCTCTCTCTCTCTCTCTCTCTCTCTACGTCTCTCTCTCTCTACTCTACGTCTCTCTCTCTCTCCTCTCTCTACATGTCTCTCTATCTCTCTCTACGTCTCTCTCTCTCTCTCTACGTCTCTCTCTCTACGTCTCTCTCTCTCTCTCTCTCTAGACTCTCTTCTCTCTCTCTACGTCTCTCTCTCTCTCTCTCTACGTCTCTCTCTCTCTCTCTCTCTACGTCTCTCTCTCTCTCTCTCTCTCTACGTCTCTCTCTCTCTCTCTCTCTACGTCTCTCTCTCTCTCTCTCTCTACGTCTCTCTCTACGTCTCTCTCTCTCTACGTCTCTCTCTCTCTACGTCTCTCTCTCTCTACGTCTCTCTCTCTACGTCTCACTCTCTACGTCTCTCTCTCTCTACGTCTCTCTCTCTCTCAATTCAATTCACTTTATTGGCATGACGCAACAATGTACATATTGCCAAAGTATCATACATCAATATATATATATTTTTTTTCTATATATTTCTATATTTTTTTTTTCTATTTTATATATATATATATATATACATACATATACACACGCACATACATATATATACACATATATACATACACACATATATATATATATATTTTTTTAAATATAATTACATCAAAGAACAAATAACAACAGGAAAAAATAAAATAAATGCATTAAATATGTCAGGCACTGTCCCTCAACTTGTGGCAGGCAGCAACATAGCATGCTGCCAGCGCACAGCTGGTCATGTCTTCCCCCAAAAGGATCGGCAGCCTTTCTATGTCAGAGAGGTCCTCAAAGCCCCGGACTACTTGTTCAAATTTGGGGAAGTGACTCTCTCTGATAGTTTTATATTTTTGACATTTGGTCAGGAAATGCAGCTCTGTCTCTGGTTCTGCTGTGGTGCAGTGGTTGCACAGCCTTTCCTCTACAGGGAGCCAGGTTTTCCTGTGTCTACCCTTCTCAATAGCAAGGCTGTGCTCGCTGAGCCTGTACTTTGTCAAGGTTTTCCTGAGGTTTTGATCAGTCACCATGGTCAGATAGTTTGCCATGGTGTACTGTCGATTTAGGGCCAAATAGCACTGCATTTTGCTTTGTGCTTGTGTTTGTGTTTTCCAATAGGTAATGTAGTTTTGTTTTAGATGTTTTGTAATTTGGTTAATTCTTATTGATTGGATGTTCTGGTCCTGAGGCTTCAGTGTGTTAGTGGAACAAGTTTGTGAACTTAGCCCCTGGACCAGTTGGATGAAGGGACTCTTATCTTTGCTCAACTCTTGGTATTGCAGGGCTTGGTAATGATATGAGAGGGGGTCACTGTGTTTTAGGTGTTTCCAAAACTTAATTGCTCTTTTTTGAGTTTTTAATATTAGTGGATATCGGCCTAATTCTGCCCTGCATGCATTGTTTGTAGTTTTCCTCTGGACATGTAGGAGAATCTTACAAAGTTCAGCGTGCAAGGTCTCAATGGGATGTTTGTCCCAGTGGGTAAAATCTTGTTTTGTAAGTGGACCCCACACCTCGCTGCCATAGAGTGCGATTGGTTCAATCACACATTTAATTAGTTTTTGCCAAATTGTAATAGGTATTTCAATTTGGATTTGTTTTTTAATGGCGTAGAATGCCCTGTGTGCTTTGTCTCTCAGTTCATTCACTGCATTATTTAGGTGTCCAGTCGAACTTATTTTTAAACCTAAATAGTTGTATTGTGTGCAATACTCTATATGTTTTGCACCAATTGAGAACTTTGGTTTTATTCCCTGGGATCTGGAATTTGTCTGGAAAATCATTATTTTGGTATTTTTGGGGTTTACTGTCAGGGCCCAGGTCCGACAGTACTGCTCTAGCAGGTCCAAGCTCTGCTTTAGACCATGTGCTGTGGGTGAAAGCAGGCACAGGTCATCTGCAAAGAGCAGGCATCTAACTTCCGAATTGTGGAGACTAACACCAGGGGCTGAGGACTTTTCTAGAATATTGGCCAATTCATTGATGTAAATGTTAAATAGCACAGGGCTGAGATTGCAACCCTGGCGGAGGCCCCGCCCCTGGTTAAATGATTCAGTTTGTTTCTTGCCAATTTTTATGCTACACATGTTGCCTGTATCTCTCTCTCTCTACGTCTCTCTCTCTCTCTCTCTCTCTCTCTCTCTCTCTCTCTCTCTCTCTCTCTCTCTCTCTGTCTCTCTCTCTCTGTCTCTCTCTCTCTACGTCTCTCTCTCTCTCTACGTCTCTCTCTCTCTCTACATCTCTCTCTCTCTCTCTACGTCTCTCTCTCTCTCTCTACGTCTCTCTCTCTCTCTCTCTCTACGTCTCTCTCTCTCTCTCTCTCTCTACGTCTCACTCTCTACGTCTCTCTCTCTCTCTACGTCTCTCTCTCTCTCTCTACGTCTCTCTCTCTACGTCTCTCTCTCTCTCTCTACGTCTCTCTCTCTCTCTATGTTTCTCTCACTCTCTACGTCTCTCTCTCGCTTTCTCTACGTCTCTCTCTCGCTTTCTCTACGTCTCTCTCGCGCTTTCTCTACGTCTCTCTCTCTCTACGTCTCTCTCTACGTCTCTCTCTCTCTACGTCTCTCTCTACGTCTCTCTCTTTCTCTCTCTACGTCTCTCTCTCTACGTCTCTCTCTCTCACTCTCTCTCTTACATTTCTCTTCATCTTCTCTCTGTCAGCCATAGCGTTATGCCACATCACCTGCAAATAGTGCTGTACCTGCGTTTCCGTACGTACGTGTGTGTGTGTGTGTGTGCGCGTGTCAGCGGTACAGCACAGACAGTGGGCCATCACTCTTCCCTTCGCCTAAAAACCCTAAACGCCCCTCCCTGTCCCATCCCGACCACTGCAGGGTATGATTACACCTCTCTGGTGATATTCAGATGGGACAGGGTCTATAAACCCACACATACCTTCTTTAATGTATACCCTGCCCTGACGAGATCTGTGTCTAATGCCGTGTTGGTGATAGCGACTAGACAACATTGACTCATAGCAGATGACATGGAAAGGAAAATGTGTATAACACAAGCTATACAAAAAGCTTTGGCAGCTTAAAGAAAGAGAAAAGTCAAGCTGTGATCCCTGTGTGTGTCTTTACCATGTTGTACAGCCTCCAGCAGCCTGCCTTGGATGAATCACTGTCTATTGATCCCTGCTCTAACACACAGTTCAGTGTTCTCACCTGTTAATGATGCTCCTCATTCACTCTCACTGGTCAATACAGAGGTAATCCACACAGGCCCAGTGTATCTCTTATTCCTCCCACTCTCTCTCCGAGCCAGTCTCCCTGGATCTCTCTCTATCCTTCCTCTCTCCGTCTGTCTCTGTCTCTGTGCTGCGCCCGCCATTTCTCTGGTTCTTTCTCTTATGGTGAAATAACCTAGGGTTCTATTAGCATATATAGAAATATGATTTACACTACTGTTAAATACTATATGCACATTATCCTTTCTCCTGTATATACAAATTAGAATAGTTTATATGAATACTATATGCACATTATCAAAGCTCCTCCTGTATACTAGAATATGAATTCAAAAGCAAATTATAATAGTTTATATGAATACTTTCTATCCACATTGTCTTTTCTCCTCCTGCCTGCACTGCTCCCTCCAGACCGATTAGAGCCTGAAAGTACTTCAGTTCAAACCTGTATGAATCATTATAAAACACTATATTATGCAAATCCATCTACATTAAAACAATCTGCATATCACCCGTTAAACGAGCAACTAATCACTCGCAAAGTCACTTAATTAACATAATAATGAGCGGGAAAATTTCAGTTTATTTTCTGTTCTTTTTATCAAGATAGTCTTTCTGTTTCAGTCTCATCCCTTCACCCATGTTCTAGTCTGGTGATCAGGGATAATGTCATGTTTCTAGTTCAGGGGAGCAGACAGACTATTGGTTTGCATCAAAGCAGATGCTTACCTTTGCAGTCATTTAAACACAGAAGGTGACATTTTACGGCTCCATTCTTCTGCTCGTCCTCCTTCTCATCCTTCTCTTTTTGTGAACTCTCTCTCTGTCTCTCTCTGTCTCTGTCTCTCTCTGTCTCTGTCTCTGTCTCTCTCTGTCTCTGTCTCTCTCTCTGTGTCTCTCTCTCTCTCTGTGTCTCTCTCTCTCTCTCTCTCTCTCTCTCTCTCTCTGTGTCTCTCTCTCTCTCTGTGTCTCTCTGTGTCTCTCTCTCTCTCTCTCTCTCTCTCTCTGTCTCTCTCTCTCTCTGTGTCTCTCTCTCTCTGTGTCTCTCTCTCTCTCTGTGTGTCTCTCTCTCTCTATCTCTCTATCTCTTTCTCTCTCCCTCTGCAGCCTCATCCTTCCTCAAGCAGGCATTAGAGGGAGAGTACCCTAAGCTTCTCCGTCTCTATAACGACCTGTGGCGTCGCCTGCAGCAGTACAGCTCCAGCATCCAGGGGGTGATATCGAGCAGTACAGGACTGGACACCACCATGAACCTGCCCACCACAGAGACAGACAACCAAGACCTCTTCACACACACCAAACACGACTACGAGTGAGTATAAAGTGAACATATACACACACACCTTCTCTCTCTACCTCTCTCTCTCTCTACCTCTCTACCTCTCTCTCTCTCTACCTCTCTCTCTACATCTACCTTAGCTAACTTGTTAAAGTATCCAGCCTGCCTCTTCACATCCTACTCACAGTGATCAAATGGTTTGGGATGAGACACACATGCGCACACACAGCCTTACCTCCACTCACCAGTGTGGGATTTGACCCAGCTTGCTGGGATTGACAGAAATCATTTCAGTATGAAGATTCTCACTCACACACATTCCGTGATGCGTGGTAAATCTCAGACTGTAAAGTCTCTTTATATTCTGCTCCATCATTACTAAAGCTGTAGGAGAGTTTAAACATGGGAGACAACTAGCAATTAAAACAGATCACAGAACCTGTCACAGCCAGCACACTGATTGGTATGCATGGATACAGCAGAAAGTAAACGTCTATTAAACCTGCTATATTTTAGAGTGCTCGGAGGAGAGTGATGGGTGAGAGGGAGTGATAAAGTGTTTGTGTGTGGGAGGAGTGTGTGTGTGTGTGTGTTGGTGGGGGGGAGAAATAAAGCTTTTTCAAAGGCCTCCAGTGTGCGTGTATAAGAAGTAGTTGAGTGAAGACATGGAAGACAGTAGCTAGCTGACTGGAGCAAGCTATATAGCACATCTCTGAGTTGAGACAGGGCTTTGTAGTGGAGAGCACAGAGAACGGTTGGAGGACAGTTGAAGAAAATAATTGATGATGAAAAGTCAACATCAGAGTTCTATAGAATCCTGCTAGACCAGACTGACCCTGTTAAAAAGTAGTGCACTAAATAGGGAATAGGATATGGGCTGACCCCATTTAGTCAACTAGTCCATTGTTTGGTCGATAGGCTGTTGGTCAACCAATATTTGTTTTGTCAAGCAGTGTCAAATATATGCAAACATTTCTATGGTACGCTAGACACCTGTCTTATTCACTCCTGTCTGAGTGGACTAATCCATTGTGGAGGCCTTGGGGATGGCACACCAGTATCACTAGTAGTACATGTACAGTTAATTACCAGTGGTGTAAAGTACTTCAGTAAAAATATTTTAAAGTACTACTTAAGTAGTTTTTTTTTGTATTTGTACTTTACTTTAATATTTATATTTTTGCTTTTAAAATAATGTATTTTTTACTCCCTACATTTTCCCTGACACCTACAATTACTCGTTACATTAAGAAAGCTCAAGCAGGACAGAATTATGGCACCTATCAATATAACGCTTTGTCATCCCTACTGTCTCTGATCTGGCGGACTCACGAAACACAAATACTTTGTTTGTAAATTATGTCTGGGTGTTGTAATAAAAAATAATACGAAAATCGCGCCGTCTGGTTTGCTTAATGTAAGGAATTTGATGTATAGCATTTACTTTTACTTTGTACTTTTACTCAAGTATGACAATTTAGTAGTTTTTTACCACTGTACTTAAGTACATTTAAAACTTTTACTCAAATAGTATTTTACTGGGTAACTTTAATTTTTACTTGAGTCATTTTCTATTAAGGTATCTATAATTTTACTAAAGTATTACAATTGAGTACTTTTTCCACCACTGTTAATTACAATAATTTCTAATCTACAATGTTTTTTTGTTTACGGTAATTTCTGTTAATGCATTCAATATATTATTTTTATTATTATTATTATTATTATTATTATTACAGTTGTCATTGTAGGACTTGTGGGAAAGTTTTTTTTTCTTTTTTTTCATTCTATTTACGAGATGTCAATTTATTCATTATCTTGTTTGGAGCGCTCCGGTCATCTTGACTAAGGACACGCGCCTTGATTACGCATATAACTAGGCTACCTGGCCTGCGCATAGAACTACGCTACCTGGCCTACTATTTCTGATTGTCTTAACTCACCATCACTGTGGAGCTTCTCAAAGTAATTTTTTCTTCGCCTCAAAAACCAAGTAAACAACAAAGTCTGTTTTACAGCCATTGAGAATGACGGTAGCTCCTCAACGTAGCCTATTTGAAAAATCTTTCCAGCTCTCTCTCTTTTGATTACCACTCAGCAGGAAAGGGGAAAAAATGTCATGCTCTGATCCGGTGGAAATGTCTATTTGATTTCTTCTTATCCCTTGCGCAAATAGCCTCCAGCTGTGTCTGTCTGTCCAGAGCTCACATATTTTATACAATGTTGCAAGTTTGCTAGTGTGAGCTTCAGGCTGGACCCAAGTTAATAGTTGATACAATGTTTCAAGTTCCTTGCAGACAGGCCATGCATAGGCAATGTGATTTAGAGGATATTTATTTTTATCAGGATATTTTCTACCTGTGGGCTGCAATGTTTTTATTTGTTGGCTTTATGTAGGCTATTCCTACATATTGGCAATGGCATTAGAAGTTACTTTTAGATTTGTATAATTTTCATTTAGATATAATTTTGATGAACCACATGACATTGATTTTGAGATATGAAGACTTTATTATAAATAGAATGAAACTTGTCCACGAAAATGTGCATTTGAAAATCATAACTGTCACGCAGATCAGTAGAAATGGTTCGATAACTTGGCTACCGCTGGTGTAGCCTATTACCTTCAACTTCAGGAGCATAATGGAAGAATCTGCAAAGGCCAACAGCAGTGGGAGGAGGAAGGTCGGGTTGGGAACAGGTTTTTTTTCTTCTGGTTAGGATATATTGATCTCTGGCTCCCTCTTTAGTCATTTGTGTGTCTTGATTTTTAATTGCAGTGCTTAAAGCATCAGGCAAAGTATCCTACATATAGTTGATTATATTCAAACATAGGGTGTCTATGGAAAGTTTAAAAGTTTAAAAATGTCGACCAATCGATTGGTCGAAAGAACAGGCGACTCTTGGACAACAAAGGTTTTTGGGGAGGGGCAGCCCTAAAATAGGGTGTCATTTGGGACGTAGACCCTCTCTACTGCGTGAATTTCAGGCCTGACATATCCCTCTCCTGCCTGTAGATGTCTGGAATAAGCAACTATATTTGTGACGGATGCAACAACCTGAGTGTCTTCATTGCGTTGTGATGGCAATGTGACCAGACAGGTAGAAATGGCTCCTGTACACTCTAGAGTCTGTCTGTCTAACTGCTGGAGCCTGATATGAGTCACAACACATTAACCTGGAGGTGTGGAGCTCCAGGCCCAGCCAGGGGCCCTTGCTTCTCCCTGTTTCCCAGTAGGAGATCCTGGGCCTGGGTACTCAGGCTACAGCGCCTGGCCCCGCTGGTTTTCCCTCTGGCACACAGTCAAGCTGAGCCAGGATTGATTAACCATGAGTACATGAGAGCCGCTGGGAGCAGACCCAGGTTATCTCCCTGACTGTTGATTCTCTTTCTGTCCCTCTCTCTCTTACTCTTTTCCCTCTTGGGTCACTCTCTCCATCCCGCTCTCTACCTCTCTTTCATTTCCACGCTTTGCCTGTCTCTCTCTACCCCACACCCTCTATCTCTCCGTCTCTCTGTTGGCTCTCTGATGTAGAGCTGTCAGCCTGTGTGTTGTGTGTTGTCTCAGTGTTTAACCTTGTAATTACGGGTGCTGCTGTGGGCCAAATTACCTCTGTTACTCAAGGTGTCTGTTGCTCTGGTAGGGCACTGAAGAGAGAGGGAGAGAGGGGGGCTGGAGGGAGAGGGGGATGGACGGACGGAGGGAGGGAGGGAGGGAGGGAGGGAGGGAGGGAATAGAGAGGTGTGTGAAGACAGGACAGAGGATAACAAGCTGATAGAGAACTGCACGTACGGATAGAGTGAGGGAGGGAGGAGGATGAAAGGAGGTGGTGTGAAAAAGGCCAGATGGAGAAGTGACGGGGGGGTGGGAAGAGATGGATGAATCGGCTGGTAGAAACGGAGAGATAAGGGAGCTAAGTAAGTAAGAGGAGAGGGTAATGAGATGGAGAACAAACATGGAATGCACGTTTGCTCTCGTGCGAAAATAATTTGTCTTCATTCAGTCATTGTTCTCATTTAGCTACATCAGTTAACAGGAGAGCACCATTAATCAATAGGCGCCCTGTCTCTGTGTGTGTGTGTGTGTGTGTGTGTGTGTGTGTGTGTGTGTGTGTGCAACCCCATATCCAACCTTGTCCCTTGACATCCCTACAGGCTGCTGTCTGCTTGGGTTTCTCTACCTCTTCCCCATTTGTTTAAACCAGGAAATTAATTAATTATCCATCGATGTATTTTTATTTATTATGGATCCTCATTACTCTTCCTGGGTCCAGCAAAATTAAGGCAGTTCATACAATTTTAAAAACATAACAATACATTCACAGATTTCACAACACACTGTGTGCCCTCAGGCCCCTACTCCACCACTACCACATATCTACAGTACAAAATCGATGTGTGTGTGTATAGTGCGCATGTTATCGTGTGTGTGTGTATGCATGTGTCTGTGCCTATTTCTGTGTTGCTTCACAGTCCCCGCTGTTCCATAAGGTGTATTTTAATCTATTTTTTAAATCTAATTTTACTGCTTGCATCAGTTACTTGATGCGGAATAGAGTTCCATGAAGTCATGGCTCTATGTAGTACTGTGCACCTCCAGAGATGCTCACAAGTCTTTGAGGTAGAGTCCAAGTCAAGTTTCAAGTCTTTAAGGGCCAAATCTAAAGTCCCTTTTGGCAATGGCTTTCTGCCTGCTGTGGGTTAGGTCTGTAAACCTAGTTAATTCTTTCCTACATGATTTTTTGGACAATTTCATAAATTTGAAGTTAGTTGCCAAGCACTGTCATAATTATATAATTTACAGCATATTATTTAAATATGACATGATTTCAGATACTGTGATAAACTACAGCTAACGCAGACATTCTAGAACACTTTTTAGCCCTCTGTATTAAACTACTTTCTCTGTGTTACAATGCCGCCTGTTCCATGTTATCTGACAGAATGCACAACAAAAACTTATCCCAGTAATGACTTGCATTGTTTACGAGTCTCTCATCTTGAGTCCAAGTCAAAAGTCAAGTCTCAAGTCAATTGATCACAAGTCTAAGTCAAGTCTCAAGTCATTTTCCTTGCGACTCAAGTTTCCATTTCTGTGTGCCTCCCATAGTCTGTTCTTGACTTGGGGACTGTGAAGAGACCTCTTGTGGCATGTCTTGTGGGGTATGCATGTGTGACCGGGCTGTGCACCAGCAGTTCAAACAGACAGCTCGGTGCATTCAACATGTCAATACCTCTCATAAAAACAAGTAGTGATGATTGACATGCATATTATTAATATTAGCTTTCGGTGTACATCCATGGGCCGACCGTGCTGCCCTGTTCTGAGCCAATTGCAATTTTCCTAAGTCCTTTTTTGTGGCACCTGACCACACTACTGAACAGTGTTGTTAAGAAGGCAGAGCAGCGCTTTATTATGGACAGACTTCTACCCATCTTAGCTACTGTTGTATCAACATGTTTTGACCATGACAGTTTAGAATCCAGTGTTACTCCAAGCAGTTTAGTCACCTCAACTTGCTCAATTTCCACATTATTTATTACAAGGTTTAGTTGAGGTTTAGGGTTTAGTGAATGATTTGTCCCAAATACAATGCTTTAGAGATATTTTTTAGAGATATTTAGGACTAACATATTCCTTGCCACCCACTCTGAAACTAACTGCAACTCTTTGTTAAATGTTGCATTCATTTCAGTCGCTGTAGTAGCTGACACGTATAGTGTTGAGTCATCCACATACATAGAAACACTGGCCTTACTCAAAGCCAGTGGCATGTCATTTGTAAAGATTGAAAAAAGTAATGGGCCTAGACATCTGCCCTAGGGAATTCCTGATTCTACCTGGATTATGTTTGAGAGGCTTCCATTAAAGAACACCCTCTGTGTTCTGTTAGACAGGCAACTCTTTATCCACATTATAGCAGGGTGCTTAAAGCCATAACACATACGTTTTTCCAGCAGCAGACTATGATCAATAATATCAAACGCCGCACTGTAGTCTAACAAAACAGCCCCCACAATCTTTTTATCATTAATTTCTCTAAGCCAATCATCTGTCATTTGTGTAAGTGCTGTGCTTGTTGAAGGGTGCTGAAAGTCTGTCAACTTGTTTACTGTAAAATAGCATTGTATCTGGTCTAACACTATTTTTTCCAAAAGCTTACTAAGTGTTGGTAACAGGCTGATTGGTTGGCTATTTGTACTGTTTGTACTGTATATTCGGGGCTCCCAAGTGGCGTAGTGGTCTAAGACACTGCATCTCAGTGCTAGAGGCGTCACTACAGACAACCTGGTTCGAATCCAGACTGTATCACAACCGGCCGTGATTGGGAGTCCCATAGGGCGTCGCACAATTGGCCCAGCGTCGTCTGAGTTTGGCCGGTGTAGGCAGTCATTGTAAATAAGAATTTGTTCTTTACGGACTTGCCTAGTTAAATAAAAGTTAAATAAATAAATAAAATATATATGTGTGTTTGGTGTGTGTGTGTGTGTGTGTGTGTGTAGTCCAGAGAAGGCGTTGAAGGACACTTTGCAGCCCTACGAGGCAGCGTACCTCTCCAAATCTCTGTCTCGTCTGTTTGACCCCATCAACCTGGTGTTCCCCATGGGGGGACAGAACCCCCTCTCCCACGACGAACTGGACAGCATCATCAAGACCATCACCAGGTACCCACCCACACAAACACTACTCTTTACTCAGACAAAATTCTAATTTTTTGCTGATCCTGCCATGATCTTGTTCTTTCCGATGTCCTACATGTTATATTATTATGTATGTGTCCTCCACAGTGAGCTGAACGTGGCGTCGGTAGACTCAAGTCTGACTCTGGCCGTGGCCAAGAACGCTGCCAAGACCGTCCAGCTCTTCTGTGTCAAGTCTGAACAGCTGGTAGGTCACCACAACAACCGTTTGTCCGTCAGTCAAACCCTGTTCTGTGGTTCTTAAGTGGTAGCCCTGTATGTCAGTGAGTGCAAGGAAATGAGATGAGGGGATGAGGAGAAGAGAACAGAGGAGAATAGAATAGCACAGACCAGTCAGAGCATGTCTCTCTCAGCCCCTTGTCATCAGGGTTTATTCAGAATGTCCCTGCTGTGGTTATCATGGTCATCATCAGTGGGCTGCTTGGCTAGCCAGATGAGGAGGCTAGCAGCTGGGTTAGTGACCCGTAGGGCTCATTCAAGGGTTTCTCTTTATTTTGACTATTTTCTGCATTGTAGAATTATATATATATATATCTTTTTTTTATTTTTATTTAACCTTTTATTTAACTAGGCAAGTCAGTTAAGAACACATTATAATGACGGCCTACACCGGCCAAGCTCAGACGACGCTGGGCCAATTGTGCGACGCCCTATGGGACTCCCAATCATGGCCGGTTCTGATACAGTCTGGATTCGAACCAGGTTGTTTGTAGTGACGCCTCTAGCACTGATATGCAGTGTCTTAGACCACTGCACCATTTGGGATCCCTAATAATAGTGAAGACATCAAAACTATGAAATAGGCCATATGGAATCATGTTGTAACCAAAAAAGTGTTAAACAAATCAAAATATATTTTAGATTTTAGATTCAGCCACCCTTTGCCTTGATGACAGCTTTGCACACTCTTGGCATTCTGTCAACCAGCTTCACCTGGAATGCTTTTCCAACAGTCTAGAAGGATTTCCCACATATGCTGAGCACTTGTTGGCTTCTTTTCCTTCACTCTGCCGTCTTCAACTTCCAGCAGTGTGAGAGGCAAGGGAGAGTTGGAAGAGAGGGTAGCCTTATCCCAAACCATCTCAATTGGGTTGAGGTCGGGTGATTGTGGAGGCCTGGTCATCTGATGCAGAACTCCATCACTCTCCTTCTTAGTCAAACCAGATGGGATGGCATATCGCTGCAGATTACTGTGGTAGCCATGCTGGTTAAGTGTGCCTTGAATTCTAAATAAATCACAGACGGTGTCACCAGCAAAGTACCAGCACACCTCCTCCTCCTACTCAGCGTCTCACAAAGACACGGCGGTTGGAACCAAAAATCTCAAATTTGGACTAAAGGACAGATTTCCACCGGTCTAATGTCCATTGCTCGTGTTTCTTAGCCCAATCAAGTCTCTTCTTCTTATTGGTGTCCTTTAGTAGTGGTTTCTTTGCAGCAATTCAACCATGAAGCAGTCATGGTTCACGCAGTCTCCTCTGAACAGTTGATGTTGAGATGTGTCTGTTACTTGAACTCTGTGAAGCATTTATTTGGGCTGCAATCTGAGGTTCCAGGTAACTAATTAACTTATCCTCTGCAGCAGAAGTAACTCTGGGTCTTCCTTTCAAGTGGCGGTCCTCATGAGAGCCAGTTTCATCATAGCACTTGATGGTTTTTGCCACTATAGCGTGTAGCGTGCGTGCGTACGTAGACTGCATATGTGTGTGTGTCATTTGTACCCCAAGCTCTAAATATACACTATGACACACACGCACACATATACTGAGATACATAGGCTGATCTACAGTCTCTCTCTCTCTCTCTCACACACACACACACACACACTCAGGGCCTACACACACTCTCACTCACACAAACAGACATACTCACTCACACAAACAGACATACTCAGGTGTGAACAGGAAGCTACTTCAGGGCTGGTATCCTGACACCTTTCTGTGCGTTTGCGTGTGGGCACATGCATGTGTTATGAATGCCAGTGTGTGTGTGTGTGTGTGTGTGTGTGTGTGTGTGTGTGTGTGTGTGTGTGTGTGTGTGTGTGTGTGTGTGTGTGTGTGTGTCTGCCATCCACACAAATACATTGAGGTTATAGTTAACTGTTGCTGTGCCATTTTTAGATCGTTGCTATGGCACCACTTTGCACATGCTTTCTTGTCTCTCACTTTTTCACTATCTCTCTCTCTGTCTTCCGGAGATGGCCCTAAATCCTCTCTCTCTCTGTCTTCCGGAGATGGCCCTAAATCCTCTCTCTCTCTGTCTTCCGGAGATGGCCCTAAATCCTCTCTCTCTCTGTCTTCCGGAGATGGCCCTAAATCCTCTCTCTCTCTGTCTTCTGGAGATGGCCCTAAATCCTCTCTCGCTCTGTCTTCCAGAGATGGCTATAAATTCTCTCTCTCTCTGTCTTCCGGAGATGGCCCTAAATCCTCTCTCTCTCTGTCTTCCAGATCATTCCATTCCCAATGTTATTTTCAGAGCTTTTCCTCCTATTTTCCTCCTCTCCAATCATTTGAATAAGTCTAGTAGGTATGATGAGGATTAGGTAGGGAGCCTCTAACCTTCCCAGCTGTTTGTGTGACCTGCTTGTTATCACCTCTGAGATGAGTGGTGGTGAGGTGTCCCTCTCCCCCTGTGGAACATGGCCTGAAGACAGCAGCAGAAACTGCTACTACAGCTGGATCCTGGCTCCTGACGTGTGTGTGTGTGTGTGTGTGTGTGTGTGTGTGTGTGTGTGTGTGTGTGTGTGTGTGTGTGTGTGTGTGTGTGTGTGTGTGTGTGTGTGTGTGTGTGTGTGTGTGTGTGTGTGTGTGTGTGTGTGTGTGTGTGTGTGCTGTTCTCTGGCCTATATCAGTGGGAGCTGGCGTCTGGCTCCTGTGTGCCCTTGCTCTCACTGCTGCTGTGTGTCTGCTGAAAACTACAGGTGCCCTGACTTTTTTTTCTCTCTTCCCTCCACCTCTCTCTCTTTCCCGCTGTCACAATTTCTCTCCCTCCTTTCTTCTCTCTCTTTCTCTTTCTCTCTAGCTATCTACACAGGGGGATGCCAGTCAGGTGATAGGGCCTCTAACAGAAGGCCAGAGGAGGAACATGGCGGTAGTCAACTCCCTCTACAGACTACACCAGGCTGTTGCTAAGGTAACACACGATCACACACAGATACGTTTATACACACACATCATCACACACATTACACTTATTAGCTTGCACTGTGTTCTTTTTACATGTCACTACATTATGTTGTACATGTCACTACATTATGTTGTACATGTCACTACATTATGTTGTACATGTCACTACATTATGCTGTACATGTCACTACATTATGTTGTACATGTCACTACATTATGCTGTACATGTCACTACATTATGCTGTACATGTCACTACATTATGTTGTACATGTCACTACATTATGTTGTACATGTCACTACATTATGTTGTACATGTCACTACATTATGCTGTACATGTCACTACATTATGTTGTACATGTCACTACATTATGTTGTACATGTCACTACATTATGTTGTACATGTCACTACATTATGTTGTACATGTCACTACATTATGTTGTACATGTCACTACATTATGTTGTACATGTCACTACATTATGTTGTACATGTCACTACATTATGTTGTACATGTCACTACATTATGTTGAGAGAGAGGGAGTGAGAGAGTGAGGGAGGGAGGGAGGGAGGGAGGGAGGGAGGGAGGGAGGGAGATGTAAAAAGAGAGAGCAGGATGACAAGGAAGGGAGGGAGTCAGATGTAGAGAGAGCGAGGAAGTGGTTAGAGGGAGAGTTAGAGGGAGAGATGGGGAAACATATTCCTTAATATGGCCCATTTAAAGATGTATGATGTGTCCTGGTGCTGGAGCCTGCGTGATTAATAGTGTCATAAAAAGAGATTACTCTGCCATCAAATATTTAGTGGCCTGGGAGGTTGTCAAAATGTACCATTTGAAAGCGGAGTGAGGCCGTTTCAGCAAGAACGGCTGGTTATTTTAGGAGGGAGGGAGGGGGAGAAGAAGGAGGAACGTGGAGGATAGGGGAGGAAGGAGGAAGGATAAATGCTGTAATAACTGCTAGAAGAAGAATACGGGAGGGATAGGTGGGAAAAGAGACGATTAGGGTTTGTCAGGTTTCACTGTAACCTAACTTTGACCTGTGTGTGTGTGTGTGTGTGTGTGTGTGTGTGTGTTCTCAGGTGATATCAGGATTGGGGTCATGTCCTCCTGCTGCTGAACATGCTCTCACTGCTTCACTAGAGGTAAGACAGACACTCATCTTCTCCCATACTGCTCTACTCTCCTCCTCCTCTCTTATCGTTCTTCTCTACTGATTTCCTCCTCCTCATCTCTACTCTCTAGTCTTCCCCTCTTCTTTTTCTTCTTCTCACCATTCTATCTGATGTGCAGATGGTGGTGGATTATGCTGTTGGTTTTTCATTATGGGATTTGAATGGTAACTTTTTGAAACATGAAAACATTGTTATCACTGATGCATCTTACTCTGGGACATACCACGGTAAACACTGTGTGGCAGTCACTCGCCTTTTCTCACAAAGGTATTGTGTTGTGACTGGAAAAACGGTCAGAGGCTTGTTTCTCTCTGCGTTCCGCCAATCTCACACAAACACACAACAGAGGGGACATTGTTAACTTTGTTGTGAAGGAGATCTGAACGGAGATCTGGTTATCTATTGTTGGCAGGGGCTTAGCTGACGTCCACCTGAACACAAACACACACTGGGTCAGGTCTATTGAGTTTAGATTGATCTAAAGATGGAGCGGATGATTAACTGGCGGCCCCACTCTGAACCCTGCGACCGACACACACACATGCCTAAGCACACACACACAGTCTCACAAACACACACAAATACACACACACACACACATGCTCACTCTCCCTCTCTCGTCTGACATGTCACGTGCACAGAGCGCCTATCCTCTGCAAATGTACGCTTATCAGCCAATCACATTCATGCAGCCAAGATGACCAGCAGCCACCTGTCTGTTTGGGTTGCTAGGCAATGGCAGACTTACGCCAGTCAGGTGTGTCCCTGTGGGGACTGTGTCCTTCAGCTACACACCTGACCTGCAGAAGCAAGAAGTTATGGTAATGTGTGTTCAGTCCACTGATATTTCATTGTCTGAGTTGTTTCAAAGTTATGACACACAAACCTTTCTATGCCATATTAAATTATGCACTCCCTTGCACGTGTGTGTGTGTGTGTGTGTGTGTGTGTGTGTGTGTGTGTGTGTGTGTGTGTGTGTGTGTGTGTGTGTGTGTGTGTGTGTGTGTGTGTGTGTGTGTGTGTGTGTGTGTGTGTGTGTGTGTGTGTGTGTGTAGGGAGTACAGGCTCTGATGGCCAGTGCAGTACAGCCTCTCCTGCTGTCGGTTAGTGACTCCATAGAAGCCATCATCATCACTATGCATCAGGAAGACTTTTCTGGGTAAGTACACACACACACACTTTAAGACACCACACTCCTCAAACTAGTTGCCCCCTTTCTAGGAGTAAGGTTGGGGTTTAAGTTGTTAAAGGGTAATGTTTACGGTTGGGCTTGGTGACATAGTGCTACAGAGCTTTATATGTGACAAAAAGTTATCTGTGACGCTATTATACACCCAAATACATTTACACACACACACACACACCCACACACTTGCATTGTGCAGAGGGAGACCCTTAACTAGTTCTAACACACACTCACCATGTTCCACACACACACACACACACACACACACACACACACACATCCTCTGAGGGAACTCTTAGTCACACTACCATCCCAGCCTCCCTGAGCCATTGACCCCACTGACCGTCTCCCAGACATAAGCCATAGGGACACAGTGGCAGAGTAGCTGTTGCAGGATTCTAGTCACAGCGGCGATATTGACGTGTTAAAAAAGACTGGGGGGTTTCATTTTGTACAAAAAGGTCAAGTCCATGCATGCCAGCCAATGCAATAGCACTGTGTAGCCTAGCTGTGAGACCAGCAGCTCACTTGTATGTGTGCGCTCAGTGGTAGAACCAGACTAGACCCTAGAATTAGGAATTAATTTAATAGGATGTCTATGGTCTAGGCAAGGGGTCCGGCTTTCAACTTACTCTTAAAAGTTGTCATGGTAGTATGCAGGTGAAATTTCGAAATTGGGTGGTGCATCATCAGTATACATTTTGTAATGTAAGTCATTGCATACCTTAGAGAGAGATTTATAAGCCCCTGTCGGATAGTACTGTCGGATTTTACTATATATATCACATGAATACATATTAGACATGGCAAAATGTATAGAATTGCAAGAACATTTCCGTTCAAATATTTTTTATTGAACACACAACAATGGTCTATAGGTATTTTGTAGAAAAGACAAGTATGCAATTCTTATCTAACCAAAAAAGAGCAGACAGATATAAAAATACCCAGATTTCGAGGTACAAAGTAAATAATACAATCTAAGACATACAGAACGAGAAGACGTTAACAGAAAGAGGGCAGATGTCACCCCTCCCATATCCCACATAGGATAGATTAAAATATTACAATTGAGACTGCGTTAAAATGTACAAATTCCCAGCGCCGAATGGTCCAAGTAAGAGAGGAGAGGCTGCCAGTTTTGGTAAAATGTTGATAATTCATTGCTCAGAATGTATCTAATTCTAGTGTAGAGCGTTTGCCAATTTGCTGAGCCATAATTTGGTAGAGGGAGCTTCCTTCCTTTTCCAAAACAACAAGATACATTTTTTTTGCCGAAATGAGACTAAGAGATGAGTTGTTTTTGGGGGTTGGTTAATCGGTTTAGGGTTTGAATTGCAACAAATTACTTTAAAACTGCAAAATGTTCTCTGCACCCCATGACAAAATGTGTAGAATTGCAGGAAATAAGCTTTAAACCTGCAAAATGTTCTCTCCGACCAACAAGAGGGGTGTGAACAGTTTGTGTCATGAACAGTGGCCCATAGACATGGCGCGCGCAGCATGTTTCCCAATGCTGGAAGGTTTAGGAACCCCTGGTCTAGACCCTCTACAGTGCATTCAGATTATTCTCCATCCATTCATATTAGCCAGACTCCTCTATGTACAATAGAGAGAGGCTCCCAGTGGACTTGGGGCTTTGCAGTCACGACAGACACACACACACACACACAGCTAGAAGGGTCCCATTAGACAGAGCCACACAAAGGGTCCCTGCGTCAGTACTGTAGCCTCCTGCCGCTGGCTAAATGTTATCGGCCCCTGGCACACACTGGTTATTCTGTCACGGCCATACATACAGAGACAGAGAGCTCAGATTGACATTTAGCACTCTGAATGCAAACTAGACTCCTCTCCGCTCTCTGATCTTACACCGACAAGGCCCTGCTGGGACTTAGCCGACTCGCAGCACACACATACACACACACACTCAGTAACACACACACAGATGTACTGTGTAGTCACTCAAGCATTGTGGGTCAATGGCCTGAGGTTCAAGGTTATGAGTCAGGCCATTAGTCTTTGACCTGTACTAAATGTGTGTGTGTGTTCTATATATGTCTCTGTCTCCAGGTCTATGTCCACTCCAGGGAAGCCGGACGTGCCCTGCTCTCTGTACATGCGGGAGCTGCAGGGCTTTGTGGGCCGTGTGATGGCGGACTACTTCCGTCACTTTCAGTGTGTCGACTTCATATATGACAACACGGAACACATCGCCCAGCGCTGCATCACACTGTTCATCCGCCACGCCAGCCTGCTGCGCCCCCTAGGGGAGGGGGGCAAGATGAGACTGGCGGCTGACTTCGCTCAGGTGAGGAGAAGGACTGTATGTGAGGGTACTACCGGTATCTCTC
This sequence comes from Thymallus thymallus, assembly GCA_023634145.1. Classification (NCBI taxonomy): domain Eukaryota; kingdom Metazoa; phylum Chordata; class Actinopteri; order Salmoniformes; family Salmonidae; genus Thymallus; species Thymallus thymallus. The sequence continues at coordinate 13,850,677 of CM042421.1, read as the reverse complement.
ACCGTGTCTGCCTGTCTGTCTCAAGCAGTCCTTCTCTGTCGGTCTCTTGGGTTTTCATGTTCAGTGCTATTTCTCCTATGTATTTTTAGATGGAGCTGGCCGTAGCTCCTCTCTGTCGGAGAGTGTCTGAGCTGGGGAAACCCTACCGCCAGCTCAGATCCTTCAGGTATGTTATTACATCACTGCTTTGTTACACATTTATGAAGCATTAGTTACACAGTTACTACATAGTTATTACATCAGTTATTATGCCACACTGATTCCTGTTTAACCTTTGACTCATGATATGGGGAGTGAGAGTGGATCTTAATGAAGATGTTGGTCATTATTGGAGGGTTAGATAGCTGTAATTCTCTCGGTCTCTACTTAGACGCTAGGGTAATGGTTTAAAGATAATGGGTAAAGGCTAATGGGGTAATAACATAATGAACATATTTAGGCTAGACACCTCAATGTAGCTGAGGCATTTTGTCTGTGTGTTGTAGGCCCCTGCTGTTCCAGAACAGTGAGCTAATAGCCAGCAGTCCAGCCGTGGGGGAACTGATTCCATACAGCACCTTGCTACACTTCCTGTTCACCAGAGCACCGTCTGAGCTCAAATCACCTCACCAGGTACACAGGCACACACAGACACACACTAAATATACAAAAGTATGTGGACATCCCTTTCAATTAGTGGATTAGGCTATTTCAGCCACACCTGTTGCTGACAGGCGTATACAATCGAGCACACAGCCATACAATCTCCATAGACAAACATTGGCAGTAGAATGGCCTTACAGAAGAGCTCAGTGACTTTCAACATGGCACCGTCGTAGGATGCCACCTTACCAACAAGTCACAGTTCTTTAAATTTCTGCCCTGCTAGAGCTGCCCCGGTCAACTGTAAGTGCTGTTAATGTGAAGTGGAAGCGTCTAGGAGCAACAACAGCTCAGCCGCGAAGTGGTAGGCCACACAAGCTCACAGATGGGACCGGTCGAGTGGTGAAGTGCGTAGCGAGTAAAAATCGTCTGTCCTTGGTTACAACGTCAGCACAATTACTTTTCGTTGGGAGCTTCATGAAATGGGTTTCCATGGCCGAGCAACCGCCACAAGCCTAAGATCACCATGTGCAATGCCAAGTGTCGGCTGGAGTGGTGTATAGCTTGCCGCCATTGGACGCTGGAGAAGTGGAAACGCGTTCTCTGGAGTGATGAATCACGCTTCACCATCTGGCAGTCCGACAGACTAATCTGGGTTTGGTGGATGCCAGGAGAACACTACCTGCCCGAATGCGTAGTGCCAACTGTAAAGTTTGGTGGAGGAGGAATAATGGTCTGGGGCTGTTATTCATGGTTCGGGCTAGGCCTTTTAGATCCATTGAGGGGAAATCTTAATGCTACAGCATACAATGACATTCTAGACGATTATGTGGCAACAGTTTGGGGAAGGCCCTTTCCTGTTTCAGCAGGTCCATACAGAAATGGTTTGTCAAAATTGGTGTGGAACAACTTGACTGGCCTGCACAAAGCCCTGACCTCAACCCCATCAAACACCTTTGGAATGAATTGGAACGCCGACTAACTTTATTAATTCTTACTCTTCCACAGAGAGCAGAGTGGTCCATCGCTCGCTACTCCCAGTGGCTGGATGATCACCCTTCAGAGAGAGACCGCCTCACTCTTATTAGGTAACTGCAGGAGAACAACAAAAGTCTTACAGCCTTTGAGACCGCTGGTGGGTTGTTTGGTCTCACTCAGAGGAGTGAGTGAGCAAGCACCCTCTTGTGGTACAATTATGAAATTCATATCAGTTCTATTGGGTAGTGTCTTTAGTAACTCTCTCCTTCTGTGTGTGCTAGGGGTGCTCTGGAGGCCTACATGCAGAGTGTGAGGGCTCGTCAGGGGAAGGAGTTCGCCCCCGTCTACCCCATCATGGTTCAGCTGCTGCAGAGGGCCACTAGCGGAGCCCAGGACTCCAGGACCTGAGGGAACTACAGCTTCCATTATGCAACTGTCTGCGCTCACATGGGCATGGAACGGCTCAATGACGAACACATCCAAATATTGTGAAAGTTATGACTATAGAATTAGAATTTGTAGAACAGACATGGCTATGATAATCCTTAGCCTTTTTAATGGTCCACCCAGTTTCCATTGTTGATATGACTTCAGTGTTGCTCATTTCTATGGATTTGATAGCAGCAATTCAAACATTCCAAATGGAATGCCACTGACCATGTATGCAAATTTCTGTTCTGCTAATTCTATGACTATGCCAGAGGGCAGTTACCTGTGCTTCATACTGTTGAATGGGAAATAAATGCTGGCTAGTTAGTGGTAGGGGCTTTACTGGTTATAATGGTTAACCTAATTCTGTTCTATTAAATGCGTTATGGTGAACAATAATTATCATAAGGAATGATTAATGGTAGGGCTTTAATAATAATAGTTAACCTAATCTAAGGACTCTATTCAAATTCTGCGTGATTTTAATGTTCCCACTGCATTCACGGTAAACACTGCAGATGTCGTCTCGTTAGGAAATTGTCTTTAGATTCATAGGGCTCTAAATGTAACACTTCAGCGATATGGATTGAATAGAGCCCAGTCTATTAAACACGGATTAAGCTCTTTTCCAGTCTGGCCTTATTTAATGATGTACTGTGGGTCTAAAGCTCTAAGGTTGTGGTTATAATAAAACAAGTAAAACATATTGTTGTGCCTGATTTATACCTGGTAACGTTCATGTGTCCTGATCTTGTCCAGATTGATTGTGGCCATTTTTAGACAGGTGTAGTTTATTAAAATGACTGATCCTTGTGCCCACCTCCAGAGGTAGTCCTGGACAAATTGGTTGGATGAAAGCCCAGTGGGTGGAGTTTACTGGTGAGACTCAAATCAAATAAATGCCTTAGTTGGAGGTGTATGAGTGGCATTATATGCAGGTTGCGACCCACATCGTTGCCAGTTCAAATCCCAGGTGTGACTTGTCCAATCTTACCCAACATTTTAAAATAATTACAGTGCATTGGGCACTAGGATAGAACAATGCCCTTTCTCAAAGGTCTATTTATAGCCCTGGTTACACCTTGCATTAATTGTGTTTTGTGTGGATCATCTTGATCAGATCAATCACTCTGTTCAAGGTTTGTCAGGTTTAGACTTTATTTATTTAACCTTTAACCAGGCAAGTCAGTTAAGAACAAATTCTTATTTACAATGACTGCCTACCCCATCCAAACCCGGATGACGCTGGGCCAATTGTGCGCCGCCCTATGGGACATACAGCCTGGAATCGAACCAGGGTCTGTAGTGACGCCTCTAGCACTGATATGGAGCGCAGGGTGTATTAGTGCAAACAGTAGCAAGTCGTTTTGCAACAGAAATGAGCACAAGATCAGGACAGGCATAAACCAGGCTCTAGGCATGTTTTTCAATAAAGAACATCTTACTATTTAACTTTCATTCATTCTCCTTGGGTTGGCTGAGTGTTTTTGTAACTGTCTGAACAAAAGTTATCACCCAGTACTCACAAGGCAAAATGTCAAAGATTAGTTTTTCATAGATAGGGAAAATATTTCCACAGCTTTATTTGTACATTCTTCATTGGGAATGTTGCAGGAAGTAGACTTTAAACGGGCCACTTCCATTGGTTGACGGGAGGCTCTTCAACCAGTGGTTCCCATGGTTTCCACTCCGCCATCTTCCTGGATAGGGCCAACTCACACTCCGCCTGGAGGGAAGAGGAAATGAGTGGGTCAGGTAGGGCAAATGAGGAAGAGGAGGATACAGTAGGTTACACCTTGCATCAACATGGCTGTCGTCATCCATCAAGATGATCTAATAGAGATTTATTGTGTCTACACACTAATAAAATGTGATTCTTATGAGCCCACTTAGTCCATATTGTGACCAGATTCCCTGGTCCCTCCCTGTATGCAAATTAATCCAATCTGCCTTGGGCCCCTGTTATGACAAGCTGTATAAATCGACAGAAAACCGCATGCTTTTATAATCAATAGTTTTATACTCATTACAGCCTACTTTTGTTATCCAACGATTTAAGACTGGGCGTAATAGACTACTGTCCCGATAACCTCGACTTGTCCACAGCCATACAAATAAATATTCAGAGAATCTCTCCCATCCATAAAAACGTTACCACACAAACGATCTGAGTATCTGGATGCGTGTACAAAAATACCTACTGCACAGTAAAAACAGAAACAGGTTAAGTTAGAGTAGGCTACAAAGTGCATCTCTGAACGGCACAACGCATAATCCAAACAGGTCTGGACAAGCGTGTTAACCCTCGCAAGGCCGCTGGCCCAGACGGCATCTCTAGCCGCGTCCTCAGATCATGCGCAGACCAGCTGGCTGGTGTGTTTACGGACATATCTCTCCCTATCCCAGTCTGCTGTCCCCACATGCTTCAAAATGGCCACCATTGTTCCTGTACCCAAGAAAGCAAAGGTAACTGAACTAAATGACTATCACCGCGTAGTACTCACTTCTGTCATCACGAAGTGCTTTGAGAGACTAGTCAAGGATCATATCACCTCTACCTTACCCGACACCTTAGACCCACTTAAATTTGCATACCGCCCCAATAGATCCACAGACGATGCAATCGCCAGCGCACTGCACCATGCCCTATCTGGACAAGAGGAAAACCTACGTAAGAATGCTGTTCATTGACTATAGCTCAGCTCAGCCTTCAACACCATAGTACCCTCCAACAATGACTAAGACAGCCTACAGGGAGAGTGGTGCCAGGAAAATAACCTCTCCCTCCACGACAACAAAGGAGCTGATCGTGGACTTCAGGAAACAGCGGAGGGAGCACCGCCCCTATCCACATTGGCGGGGCTGCAGTGGGGAAGGTGGAAAGCTTCAGGTTCCCCGGTGTACACATCACTGACAATCTGAAATGGCCCCCACACACAGACATGTAACTGCAACGCCCGCATCCGCAGGGCTCTCCAGAGGGTGGTGCGGTCTGCCCAACCCATCACCGGAAGGCCAAAAAGATCATCAAGGACATCAACCACCCGAGCCACGGCCTGTTCACCCCGCTATCATCTAGAAGGCGAGGTCAGTACAGGTACATCAAAGCGGGGACAGAGAGACTGAAAACAGCTTCTGTCTCAAGGCCATCAGACTGTTAAATAACCATCACTAGCCGGCTACCACCCAGTTACTCAACCCTGCACCTTAGAGGCTGGAATCACTGGTCACTTTAATAATGTTTACATACGGCTTTACTCATCTCATATGTATATACTGTATTCTATTCCACTGTATTCTAGTCAATGCCACTCCGACATTGCTCGTCCTAATATTGATATATTTGTTAATTTCATTATTTTACTTTAGATTTGTGTGTATTGTTTTGAATTGTTAGATACTACTGCACTGTTGGAGCTAGGAACACAAGCATTTCACTACACCCGCAATAACATCTGCTAAATATGTGTATATGTCACCAATAAACTTTGATTTGATAGGGTTGTTCATCGATGTTTACATACATTGTCTTAATATTATTGGACTAAACAGTACCAAAAGGAATTTTTAAAAAGCAACATGCTGGGAGAATGACCGTGGTTAAGTTTCCTCAAAATCATTGATCAGTGATAAATCGCTAACGGTACCTCAATATGATAACCTATAGCAAGATGTGCGGTCTAACTATGAAAATGCATGGATAAAAGCAGCAGTCTATAAAAAAGTGCAAAGGAGCAAGCATGTAAAGCAAAGGCTTTACAAAGGGACAATCTAAAAGTAGCCCAAAGAGTCCTTCGTATTGACGCCTACATTAGCCTATTGGACAGTTAGCCTACATTAGCCTATTGGACAGTTAGCCTACATTAGCCTATTGGACAGTTAGCCTACATTAGCCTATTGGACAGTTAGCCTACATTAGCCTATTGGACAGTTAGCCTCGCTCATCCTACAGAAAGCTATGCGCCTTTACGCATCAGTTTGGGCATCTTCTGCACTTTATTGACGTCTGCACAAAGATTCATATAATCTAAAAAGGATTGCATTATAATAGCATTGTATTCTTTTCCTATTTGATACAGCAACTGCAATGGACTATTCACCACCTGCTCACCGTTTATTCTGGCTAGATATAAAACTACAGGGTGAACATTAGGCCTACACACTACAGCTTACCATACACTTGTCATGCACTGCGCTCTTCTGCTGCGACTCGATCATAGTCAGTTCCTGCATGCATCCCCAATACATTTTTACTTCAGTTAAAATTCTGCTATTACAGTTCTTGGCCTTTCTGTAGCATATGTTTTCAAATATTCGATTTTGCATGTGGGAACGGGAGAACCCCTTTTTCTCTCATTCGGGGCAATATCTCTTAAATATCTTTATTTCTATACGCAATTTTCACCAGAGCTGGACGTGATATTGGACTGTGGAATATCCGACCACTGTGCCAGTAGGCACTTGGTCTCTGAAGACCATGATCTTAATTAAATTGGCCGGTGTGATTTTTTTGGGAGGCCGGGACATCATTGAGGTTGGCCAAATTAATACGCTTTCGTTGTCCGGATTCGTTTACACTTCAAGGATATCCGCACAAGATGCGTCTTTGACTACCTCCGGAGGTGGTCCTGAAGTTAAAATCACAAGTAATATTTTTATTGTCTACACCTGTCAACAAAATGTGAGCACAACCAGAATATGGACCATATCAGGACAAAGGACGCATGTTGAAACCAGGTATAAACGGGGCTAGAGAAAGCAACTTTAGGAGGAAGACACAAAGGAAAGAAAAGAGTGTGAGGCTCCTCTCTGTACCTGGTGAATGACCTCCTCGATCTGACCACAGTTGATCTTCTTCTCTAGTTTCTCCACATCAGGCTCCTTTCAATTGAAACGAAGAAAGACAATTGAAATTATCTAATGTATATGGATGCCATCCCAAACAATATCAAATATGAAAAGGGGATAACCTCACAGAGGTTCATACAAGTTCAAGCTAATACATGAACTCAGTGTTACAATGAGAGCTGGTAGGATGGGTTTTCTACTGTGTTAAACTTGTCAGTGCAATGGCCCAGGTCACATTTGTAAACATTTGCCCCAAGTCTGCTCTGGACCTGACCCTGGTTGTGGTTGGATTGCAACTTACGGCTTTGATGAGGTCAAAGCGGTCGTTGACCAGCTGTTCTGTGTACTTTCTGTAGGCTGCATCCTGAGGGATGACCTGGAGAGACGCCAGGATCTTACTGTACAGGATCCTCAGGCGCTGAGGGGACAGACACACCAGAGTTACATTATCAGACAAAAGTAGGTGTGGACTACTGCTACTGCTACTACTGCAGATAGATAGAGAGACACTTTATTGATTCCAGAGGGGAAACAGCTACGAAAAAACACAGGGCAGGTGCAAAATGCCAGAACGAAAATACACAAAAGACAGATACACGATCCATGATACATAGTGCGGCAGTATGAATAAGTATAAAAATACAAGATGTCTGGAGTGCAAAAAGCTATAAAGACATTGCATAGTATGGGTGAATGGCTGAATATGTACACTATACATTGTGACAGAGTGTTAGGGGAAAAAAATGATAAAAATATTGCAAGTCGCTCATACTTGCAGTCGCTCATATCATACGCATTTTTAGCTACTGAAGTATTTCTCTGCCATCGACCTGTATAGTATAGTTAACCATCCAACATCCACCAATGTATAGTGTACATATTCAGCCAACCACTCATACTATGCAATGTCCTTTTATTGCTTTTTTTGCACTCCAGATATCTTGTATTTCTATACTTTTTCATACTGCCGCTCTATGTATCATGTACCGTGTATCTGTCTTTTGTGTACTTTCGTTGTGGCATTTTGCACCTGCCCTGTGTTTTTGTTGCTTGACAATGAAATTTCCCCCCCGGGGGATCAATAAAGTACCTATCTATCTATCTATCTATCTATCTATCTATCTAAATAAGGAATATTTGCATGGTTAACTATACTATACAGGTCGATGGCAGAGAAATACTTAAATAGCTAAATGTGCGTATGATGTGAAGGTAATAATAGATTACTTAATATACAGTCTGGTTAAATGTACAGGTAAGTGAATATTTGCATGGTTACATTAACTGTACAGGTAAATGACAGGAAGAGATACTTAAATGGCTAAATGTGCGTATGATATAATGTAGGGTAATAATAATAATTCCCTAAAATACAGTCCTTAGTGCAGGGTTTAATTACAGATAAATCCACGTATTGCACATTCGATATACTAAAAGCAATGAAAAAAAGATACAACTGACAGGATACTAATATGCATTCCTGAGTGAATGACTACGTAAGTTCAGTCCAAGAACTACTTAAAATATTGCACGTGATATGATACAACAACTGTACATAAATATGTATATACAGTCCTGAATGAATAAGTCCTGAGTGAATGACCAGAGTTACTCACGGATGGATGCCTAATTGTTAAACTAGGTCCTAACACCCCAACAGTTCCAGGTCTATGTTGCCGACGGCATGGCACCCCGGTGAGGCATTAAATAGTCTAATAGCCACCGGCAGTAAGGACCTCCTGTAGCGCTCTCTGGCACACCGTGGTGGGATCAGTCTGTGACTGAAAGTGCTCCTCTGCATCATAACCATGGCATGCAGAGGGTGGGTGACGTTGTCCATGATGGCCAGCAGTTTGGCCAGGATCCGTCTCTCCGCCACCTCATCTAGAGTGTCAAGGCTAATCCCCAGAACAGAGCTAGCCTTCCTGATCAACTTATTTGCCCGAGAAGCATCACGAGGCTTTATGTTGGCGCCCCAGCACACCACTGCAAAAAAGATGGCACTGGTCAACACAGACTGGTAGAAAGTATGCAGTAGTTAACTTCACACGTTGAAGGACCTGAGCCTCCTCAGAAAGTCAGCTCTGGCCCTTTTTGTACAGAGCCCCGGTGTTACCAGCCCATTGTCCATATGGACTCACAGGAACTTGTATGACCCAACCATTTCCACATCCATGGGACTCGCTGATTGTCTCAACGGAGGTGTTGTGAGCAAAGTGGGGGTGGGACAGCTGTGAGGGTGTGTGGCCTGGGGAGCTGGAGGGGAGGTGGACAGGGCCAGTATCGAACCTGTTAAAAAAAATTGGTTCAGCTCATTGGCTCTGTCCTAGGTCCCCTCAGTCTTCCCAATGTTTTACTTTTTGAAGCCAGTGCCATTTATCATACCATTCCACACCTCTCTCACCTGGCTCTGCCTCAGCTTGTCCTCCATCTTCTCCTTATACCCTCTCTTCCCCTCAGCAATCCGCAACTTCAGCTCCCTCTGGATGCATTTCAATTCGTCCCTGTCCCCCTCGTCTTCTCATTCAGCAGGGCCTTCAGGTCGATGGTGACCCAGGGTTTATTATTTGGAAAACAGCGTACTTTCCTGGTGGGTACAGTGTTGTCTACACAAAAATGTATATGGTCCGTTATGCAGTCTGTAAGTCCATCAATGTCCTCCCCACGAGCCTCACAGAGCACATCCCAGTCTGTTGTTTCAAAGCAGTCCTGCAGGGCCTCATTCGCCTCCCCGGACCATCTCCTAATGGTCCTAGTGGTCGCTGATCTTTCTACATCCTTCACGTTAGCATATAACAAGTCCAGAGTTGTATTATTCCTGGTTGGACACTTCACGACTGTTTGAACGTGGGCAGCGTTGAAGAGAGAGATGCATGGTTAAAATCCCCCGAAATGGCAAAGAAGGCACTGGGATGCGCTGTCTGTAACCTCGCGATAACAGAGTGGATGACTTCACACGCTGTGTTTGCGTTATCGGAGGGCGGGATGTAAACAATAACAGCAATGGCCGCCGTGAATTCCCTCGGCAAATAGTAGGGTCTCTGGCTAACGACTAACAGTTCAATGTCCGGGCTACAAAACTGTTCCTTAACAGTAATATGGCTCGGATTACACCATCTGTTGTTAACTAATAAAGCCAGCCCCCCTCCCTTACTCTTACTGGAAGAAGCGCTATCCCTGTCCGCTCTGATGGTCTGGAAACCGCCGATAGTGACGTTCTCTATGGGGATGTTATTATTCAGCCATGTCTCTGTAAAGCACAATAGGCTAGCTTCCCGGTAGTCTCTTTGTCCACGGACCAGCCCCTCAAACTCATCCACCTTGTTATGTAGCGATCTCACGTTGCCCATAATGATAGACGGTATAGCCGGCTTGTACTTACTCAGCTTTGCCTTACACTTCCGACCTGCCCTGCATCCACGCCGTGGCCCTTTCAACTCGTCCGGAATATCTAACTTTTCCCTGGGGTGCAGTAGCGCTGAGTGTGCTAAATCCAGGACCTGAGCTCAGTTATAAATAGTTGAGGACTCACGTGTACGTTCGGCTCTGAGAAAAATAAAAAGTGCCTCAGAGATAAAAAGGACTGCTAAAACCTTCGTAAAACAGTAGCACTCCATAATCCTGAACTATTATAGTTTAACTGTTGAAAAAAAAACTCGTGAAAAACATACTAAAACAACAATTAACGCACGAACAATAGGAGCTGCTTAGCAGGCGAAGACAGAGGGCGGCGCCAATCTTGTATGGTCATAACTGCAGCTACAAAACTACTAATGCTGTGTATTATGATCATTACTGTGGACTCACCTCATGAGGGTTGTGGGACACGGCCAGTCCCACCAAGCCTGTTGTCTGGGGAACATATTACACACAATGAGAAGGTGGAACATTCCAGAACATATGTCTGGTTGGTGTCAGCCATGTAAATTGGCTATATTTACGTCAACGAATAAGCCACTGATCTAGGTAACTAACCCTGATATAGCAGATCGAAGTATCTATCCAACAAATGAGCTAGCTAAGTTTGTTAGCTAGCTTACAAGCATGTTTGTCAATAGAAAGCGACACAGCTCATATCAATTGTAAAGTCAGAGGAAACTAACTGAATAAAGAAAAGCACATAATATTTTCACAAAATCATAACATGACCTCCACTCGTACCTTTTTCAGAACGCCAGCCATGATCTTGAGCGCAACGGATTCTGGGTAACTTCTGTCGAATAAAAATGACGTCAAAACGTCCTCGTCTTTCAAAATAAAAGCTCAGCATGTTCAAATAAAATTTGATTTGTCACATGCGCCGAATACAACAGGTGTAGACCTTACAGTGAAATGCTGACCTACAAGCCCTTAACCAACAATGATTTAAAATTATAGAAAATGTAAATAACAATAATTGAACAGCAGCAGTAAAATAACAATAGCGAGGCTGTATACAGGGGTACCGGTACAGAGTCAATGTGTGGGGGCACCGGTCAGTCGAGGTAATTTAGGTAATATGTACATATAGGTAGAGTTAAAGTGACTATGAATAGATAATAAACAGAGAGCATCAGTGTAAAAGAGGGGCCTGGTGGCCCTTTGATTAGCTGTTCAGGAGTCTTATGGCTTGGGGGTAGAAGCTGTTAAGAAGCCTTTTGGACCTAGACTTGGTGCTCTGGTACCGCTTGCCGTGTGGTAGCAGAGAGAACAGTCTATGACTAGGGTGACTGGAGTCTTTGACAATTTTTAGGGCCTTCCTCTGACACCGCCTGGTATAGAGGTCTTGGATGTCAGGAAGCTTGGCCCCAGTGATGAACTGGGCCGTACGCACTGCCATCTGTAGTGCCTTGCGGTCAGAGGCCAAGCAGTTGCCACACCAGGCAGTGATGCAACCAGTCAGGATGCTCTCGATGGTGCAGCTGTAGAACCTTTTGAGGATCTGAGGACCCATGCCAAATCTCCTGAGGGGGAATAAACTTTGTCGTGCCCTCTTCATGACTGTCTTAGTGTGTTTGGACCATAATCATTTGTTGGTGATGTGGACACCAAGGAACTTGAAGCTCTCAACCTGCTCCACTACAGCCCCGTCGATGAGAATGGGGGCATGCTCGGTCTTCCTTTTCCTGTACAATGTTTGATTGTGTAGTAAGTAGGCAGGAGTCCTCTTATTCAGTAGCCTAAATACATGTTATTAACTAACGGCTCCTACAATACATGTTCAATGATTATATTGGAAAAAGAAGTATTACAAATGGTAATTAAAAAATATTTGAAGTGGCTACACTACACATACTACCAATATCAAAATAATGTAGGACTTGTATGCTATAAGCCGGACAGCTTGTCTATACTGTATGTCTCTTATAGTAAATTCAATCTTATTATGATAAACTTGTAGTGTCATGTGATAGTGAAACACTGCAGCGTGTGACAGCGTGACAGGCATTCTCAGAGCGTGTGGGGATGATATTACAAGCAGGTCATGTCTAAAAATATTCCATTACTCCTGCAAACACCAACATAAAAGTTAGTTTGCAGCCAACAAACCTTCGGAGACTGGTACTTTCAGTAGAGATTTTACAGGTAATACTGGAGTTGCCCATTCATTGGGATATTTGATAGTAACGAAGGTGCTTTAAAACCTTTCAACTTGTCATTGCAATGTAAATCCTGTCTGTATGCCTATAGTTTATGATGTGTCTGTTGATCTATGCAGGCTGCAGTGACATGAGTTTTGAGGTTCATCATGTTTCTTTTTCATTTCTCTGTAGGAATGGAAGACCTCGATAGATGTGAGGAAGAGCTTATTGAGTATGCCATTCGAGAGAGTATTAGAGATTCATCAATAGACAGGTATTCAGAAGATGGAGAGGATTACATTCATGTATTATTCACACATCTCACCATAAGTACCGTATGTCACCTTTCCCTGACTTAATTTACCCATATCTCAACAGCATGCAAACAGTCAGTGGTGACTATCTGAGGATAATGACTGCCATCGAGCAAGGTAGGACTACCCCTCACCGACCGTGCCTTTCAAACTGCCCTAGCCCAACCCTTGCCCTTAAGGAATTTACCCTAACCCTAGCTTTAAGTCCACATCAGGGTTCAACCCTAACCCTAGCCATAACTCTAGCCATAACCCTAAACTAGGGTTCTGTGTGGTGTCTTTCCCTAGGTGATGTGTGTACCCTGCAGGAGCTTTCTGGGTTGCAAGCTTTCACTGAGAGGGACAGCAGAGGGTGGCTTCCCCAACACAGAGCCGCTGTGCAATCCCAGGAACAGGTCTTGGATCAGGTCCTGATGGGTAAGAGTCCCACATACCACCAGCAGTACCTCACAACTAGAACCCCCTAATACATGTGTTTAATTCCCATTACCTTTGTGTGTGTGACCCTGCAGCTTCCTGGGATGTGACTGTGGAGGATGTGACTGCAGACGGGGACACAGCGTTGATTCTGGCTGCTCAGGAGGGTCTGCTGGAGAACATCAGGACTCTACTGCAGCATGGAGCGTCTCCACACAAAACTAACAGCCTGAACGAGTCCCCACTGCTGCTCGGTATAACACACATACAAATACACACACACACACACACACACACACACACACACAAACACACACTGGCACTGCACTGTACTAATGCACTGTTCTATGTTTTGTTCTATGCATGTGCTGTTTTGTTATGTGTTGATGTGTGTTAGCGGTGAGACAGGGATCATATGACATGGTGTCCACTCTGATCATTTGTGGGGCCTTCGTGGAACAGGTGTGTCTGAAGAAGTGGATGGCTATTCACGAGGCAGCCAAGGTGAGTTGGAGTTACACCTGTAGTCTTGTTTCTAAAAAAGAATGGTATATTGTAATTCCCCTTTTCTTAAAATGTGTGTGTGTTATCTTGCCAGGTGGGCTGCAGTGCCATCCTGTTGCTTCTGCTGAGATATGGGGCCAAGGTGACAGCTGTAGATGGGCACAATGTCACTCCGCTGGCCATCGCAGCAAAGTACGCCCACGCCGAGGTCCTGAATATACTCATACAGAACGGTACAAGCCAATCAGAGGCCTCAGATTGTCCTTGATGAATAATGTAAACATTTTACATTTATTGTCATAACAAAAGGCAAATAAACATGATCGAAGAATGGCTAAAAATACAATTACAAGGAACTGAAAAATAGTTGAATGTAAATATCAGTTATACGTAAATGTGTGGCTTGAACACAAGTGTACAGGACTACAGTAGGGTTAACCTTCCTCCTTTCCCACCAGGTGGCGACGTGAACGCCCAGGCATACAACGGAGACACTGTTCTGTACGATGCAGCCGGCTCAGGGAACCTGGACTGCATATACCTCCTCCTGGAAGCTGGAGCCAACCCTAACATATCCAGTCTGGCCTGCCAGCTGCCCATACACAGAGCTGCCTATGAGGGACACATCCTGTGAGTGGCTCACTCTGACTACGTGGTGCTCTGTAGCTCAGCTGGTAGAGCATGGCCCTTGTAATGCCAGAATTGTGGGTTTCGATTCCCAGGACGTAAAATGTAAAATGTGTGCACGCATGACTGTAAATTGCTTTGGATGAAAGTGTCGGCTAAATGGCATATATTACTAACAGTCTAACACAGGGATGTACTGTACAACTACTGGAGAGCATGCTGGTCTTTGTGGCAATCAATTGATCAAGACATGTATTTGGCTAGAGAGTTTGATTATCCAGTTCTTAGAAAGGGTTGTTCCTGAGGAATTGTCCATCCCTGGGTCTAGAAGCAGTTGTTCAGTTCATAGTCTCATAGTCAACAATCTGATCTATGATGTTGTGTTTGTCCCAGTGCTCTGAGGACCTTCATCCCCATCACCACTAAGAGAGCCATCCGTCTGTCTGGCCAGAGCCCAGTCCACTCTGCAGCAGATGGCGGCCATGTTGACTGTCTGGAGCTGCTCATAGAGAAAGGCTTCGATGTCAACGCTCAGCTGGACACACACATCTCAGGTACGATCCATGGACACACACAACCCAGGTAGTACAAGTTGGCACGCACACGGACACACAATCTCTTTTATAAGGCCCTGCCCAAGAGTAACATACTTGTAACTCCAGAGTTGTGAGGTTGATTCCTGTGTGGGCCAATGGGGGCCCCCTGGAGGTCAAGGCCCCTGGGTACATGCCCTTCATGCTGTCTAGATTAACTAAAACAATTAAAATAAATGTACTGTTAGCTGTCATGGGCTAATTGAGTGGCTGACAGTAACAGAAATAACAAGAGAAAAACTGCTGATGCACAACCACATTTCGAAACAAAATATTATGTATATTCTACTAACTCTCAACCCCGACTGAGTTCCTAGCGGCAGCTTATGCCTGATGCCGACCCTGCATATAGGCTTCTGATTGTAAACATGTTAACTGTAAGATGTTTTGGATAAGAATTAAATAAAATGAATCAATTGAGCATGTCGTTATTACTGTGTTACCAGAGAACTACGGGGACATGAGGCGGAGTCCGCTCTACTTCGCCGTATCCAACAGTGATGTCACCTGCACAGAGATGCTGCTGGCTGCCGGAGCCAAAACTGACCTGGACCCGTTGCGCTGCTTCCTGGTGGCTGTACGCGCTGGCAGGTACGAGACCGTATCTGTATGGGTAACTCAAGACCTTGTTAGACCTTGTTAGACCAATGATGTCACCAACTTCTATCTATTGGAACAGTTTGTTGGTCCCATGAATTAAAAAAATAAAATAAAATGGAACGCTTCTGCTTAGAATTAGAACGTTGTCTTAACCTTTTATCTTCAACCTAGATCCCATGTATTGCCTACTTCCTGGTCTCTTCTATTACATCACCTGTCTAACCCTATCCTATCCCACCACAGGTATGAGCTGGTGCGTCTGCTATTGTCCAGGGGTGCCGAGGTCAACTGCTACTTCCGAATGATCAGTGACACACTATTTCCGACCGCGTTGCAGTACTGTCTCAGAGATCACATGATTCTGCGTCTGCTGCTCAACAACGGCTACGACGTAGACAAGTGCTTCCTTTGTAACCACGGCAACGGACAGGATATGGACTGCGACTCCTGGGTCGACTACCAACATAACCATAGAAGAACTTTATTTTATAACAAGGACTACAGAGCCTCGGTAAGTTATGAAGGCCTACTCCTGGTCTATCTAGTAGACCAGGAGTAGGCCCCCAATCTTTGATTTAGAATGCAGGAAGTAGGCAAGTCCTGGTTCTGGAGGGAGGCAGGTACTGTATTTTTGTTCTGGGCTGGAACAAAAGCCTGCACACACTGTGGTCCTCTAGGACCATGGTTGGCCTCCACTTATGTAGAATTTGTGGGTCTAACTTAGAACACAACAGTAATTGTAGCTAATACCTTGTCCAGTTCAGTTAATACCTTGTCCAGTCCAGTTAACTTAGAACATAACAGTAATTGTAACTAATACCTTGTCCAGTTCCAGTACTTCTCCTTCTGATGTCAGTCTCGCTGTCCTGTTCGCTCTCTGCTCCAGTTCTGTGAAATCATCTCCCTGTCGTCGGTGGTCAGCCTGGCGGGGAGTGTGGTGCAGATGCTTCTGGACTACGTCAGACACCCACGTATCTGCCCCAACCTCCTACGGGTCCTGGAGAAACAGAAAGAATGGCCAGACATCTGTGACATTCTGGGTAAGGCAGCATCATTGCTAATAAGCATAATCCACATCGTCTTATAATCACAAATACAATAATAAATACAATAATAGCGGACAAAAAACAGTGGGAATGCAAATACTGAAATATCTTACAGTTCTACTCGCCATCATCATGAACAGAATAACCAGACTTTGTGTGTGTGTGTGTGTGTGTGTGTGTGTGTGTGTGTGTGTGTGTGTGTGTGTGTGTGTGTGTGTGTGTGTGTGTGTGTCCAGACAACCCGCGGTCCCTGCAGCACCAGTGTCGTTTGGTCATTAGAAGACAGATGACCCCTAGGAGACTGAATGACCCTGAAGTCATGGCTGCGGTACCGTTCCCCCCGACACTCAAACACTACCTCACCTACAGGGAGTACGACAAGTATGGTGGGCTGGCAGGCTCACACTCATAACGGGACTATTTCAATGAAAACATATTGAGAATAAATTGCCTATTGTGAATAATGCTTTAGCTCATGTACTTACGCTTATATGAAGTATGGCAAGTGTACTTGTGACGTAATGTTTGTAATAACTATAATTATTTTTGCATTGATTTATGTTCTCTGGATAGTCTGAATAGTCCTTACCATAGTACTACTACTTCTACTATACTGCATACAGTACATGTAGTGTTGATCTACTCCTCAAGGTCTCCCCATGGGAAAGCAGGTCAGGACTAAAAATAACTCTCTGAGAGCTCATTCAGTTTATACATAGGGCTAAACACTCACTGGACACTTGCCTGAATGACTCTGCTGCAATGGACTGTTGACTTTTACAGTGACCCTGACACCTACCTGACTCATAAGACCAGGTTTTAAATCTAGAAAGATCTAGATTTATACAACAGCTCATCCATATTATACCCTGAAAGTTCTGTGAGTTAGTTGTGGATCTCTGGATCTGAGACAGTGTTGTCTCTAGCCCTGTTTACACCTGGTGCTAACATGCATCCTTTGTCCTGATCTTATCCGCATTCTGATTGTGCCCTCATTTGTAGACAGGTGCAGATGATTAAAAGACGCATTGTGATCTGATTGTGATCAGATTTCTCTGACCACCTCTGGAGGTAGTCATGCACGCAAGTGTAGACAGATCTGGACAGTGAAACCATTTAAATCATCCTTATCCAGCACTCTAAATTAATTGAAGAGTAGGACCATTGACTTATGGCATCAATATGAGTCTTAAAATAAATACATATTATTTTGAAAGAATGTGTAGACGAATGTCTGAAAATCTGAATGTTGACAAGATCAGGACAGGATGCATGTTTGTACCAGGTATTAACAAGGCTACTGAGACCAGAGGGGTATACTACAAAGCAGAATCAATGAGTTAGCCAGCTAACTTTGATAAACAACCTGAAATAACAATTGATTTTCTGGTTTATTATGAAAGCTAAACTTTATTTGTTTTTGGTTGTTGAATCAAATAGACCATGCCCATTTCAAGCTTATCTTTCACATTTTATTTTGTATTATTTCAGAATATTTAGGAGTTAGTATGACCCTGCTTTGTATTATTACCCCTCAGCTTAACTCTCCCTGGCAGACAGAGACAATGTAGAGTTATGTTGAGAGAGTTCTAGCGTTGCCAGACTGTTGTTATCTGAACAGCAGCATTCCTGCCCTGTCAACACCAGCCTGCCGCTCAGAGAGACACAGTGGAGTGGACACTGTTTTCCTATCCACTAGTCATACCATCTACCACTCTTAGGTAGCAGAATTACTTTGGCTTCCCTCCAGGCCTGAGAACAAACACCTTCCTCTAGACTCATAATAAAGATATGACAGATAGGAGTGGCCATAGAGTCAGCTACAATCCTCAGTAACTTTCCATCTAAGTTGTCAATGCCAGGAGGTTTGTCATTATTGATTGATAACAACAATTATTTCCACCTCTCCCACACTAACTTTACAAAATTCAAATGTATAATGCTTTTCTTTCATTATTTGATGCATGAATATTATGTCTCACTGTTCCTTGTTGGCATTTCCTGCTGAAGAATGCCCACTTTGCCAATTAAGTAATCATTAAAATAATTGGCAACATCAAATGGTTTTGTGATGAATAGCTCTCCAGGAACAGGGTTGCAGAACCTTGCCATAGACCTTCTCTCTGCTCATACCAAAGAGAATGCTACCAATACTATGACTACTACAAGTCTTTGGTCATCTACCTAAACAGCCTGGCCTCAGAGCCATTCGAAACGTACTATTTTTTTGCACCTCCAACACGTATGATACCTACTAATGGTCTAGTTACTTGAGACAGAAACGAAAGTAGGGAAGTTGGTGAAGGAGGATGGGTGAGCGTAATCCGCAACCATCTACCAATCCCAAGGTTGCGCGTTCGAGTTTGTCAGAGACAATTGTAGGATTTGAGCTAATCATTCCCCTAGCCCTTATTCTAAATGTAACCCAATTCGCCTAACCTTTGTCGTTTTTGTTCCCCTAACCACCAATTTAAATTCTCCCCATAATTCTCCTTTGTTTTAACGATGCAACAAACAACCTGGTCTCAGTATAATACAATAATAATTATCATCCAATTCGTATGCTATTGTAAGACATATCCCACTGGACACAACCTTGTGAATCAACCTTGATTCAACGTAATAGTTGACGTATTGTGACGTGGAATCTATGTGGAAAATAATAAATAAATAAATATACAGTCCATTCAGTTTTTTTCTACTTTTCTTTAAAGAGCTTTGTCACAACGTCAGTCAATGCCCCCTCAATTGTTATGGAGTATGCAGTGTTAATTAAAAATAACATTCCAATAGAAAATGGTAGTTAGTAGCTATTTAGGCCTATATAGCATTTGCAGTCATCAACAGCTATTGTTTCAATTCAACGCAGAATTCAACAAGAAATAGACAATTCAAGAGGCCTAGCTCTTCAAGCTCTGGTTGATTTTAAATGCAGTAATATTTAGTGATATTGAATTGTGTTTGGCTGTCAACGCAACCAAATATCAACATTTGAAGGAGATGTATTTTGCTTGGATAGTTCCATCTGTGCCACTGAATTAGTCTGGCTTTAATTCTACTGTGTCTACAAATTAATAATATATATATTGACATCTCCATCTCAACCAAAGATCTTATGTAAAGAAATAGGACTAAATCAATATTTAAAGTGCATTTAAAGTTTGAAATGACTTGGTTTAGTCCTATTCATTAACTGTGATCTTTGGTTGAGATGGAGATGTCAATATATATATATATATATTATTAATTTGTTGACAAAATTAAAGCCAGAGTCAGTGGCACAGATGGAACTATCCAAGCAAAAAATAAACACATCTCCTTCAAATGTTGATATATGGTTGCGTTGCCATCCAAACACCATTCAATATTACATTTTAAATATAGTAAATAGCCTAAAGTTAAGTATCTTACAAACTAATGTAACATTCAACCTTAAAATGAGTAACACATATATGGCCACATTTTGAGGATACTGTAACTATACATTTCTACTTATGTAATCATATTGAGTGCATGTTCAAGATAGCATGCATAGGTTGCAGCAGGTCTGTGGAGATCATCACAGTTGCTTTAATAATCTGTGCAGAATCTCAAATAGCATTTTTCACTTGCACCATGTACTTTTAATGTAATTTCAACTGCAATCCAGGTCATTTGGTTCTGCTATTAGATGAAGCACAGTGAAAATACATTAATATGATGTAGAAATAAACAAATTGAAATGAAATGACGTTGTGGGCCCAGTGGGATGATATGGTGGCATTTTGACGAGTGCAGCATTTTTTCCAAAAAACAATGACAATTTCTCTCAACTAGTGCCATGTGGGTTTTTTAGGTGAGCGCTGATGCCGCCTTATGATGAACAATGCGCACTTTGTCAAAGGCAAAATATATTGCTTATCCATTACCAGCACGCCTGTCTAGGGGCTGTTAGAGAGACGCATCGCTGCGACGCTCCACCAACTTTCCGTCAAAAGAATTATCGAACATAAATCATGCAGCAGATATAGGGTATGGTAGAAAGAGTATGTGGCTTTTTCTGTAGCCTACAGGCTGGAGATAAAATGTATGACAATTTAATGAGACGGACACTTTTTACATCATGGAGGTTTCTCCAATCAAATAGCCTAACCTAAATGGCGCCCAATCAAATAAAAAATGCGCTGTCATGTTAACAATAAATATATCCTAAAAACAGGACAGGTCAAAGTGAAATGGTCAATATGGAATGGACAATCACAACTGTTGTCCAGGAGTTTCACCCCATTGTCATGATCAGTGGGTTCAAGTTTGTATCCGTCAATCTTTGACAAGTTGATCATAGCGAAAAATAAAATACTCCTGCATTTCGCGCTGTGTAAACACATTGCAAATAGGTTCACGATAACTCCTGATAAAATTGGGTAGCTGATATTCAGAGCTTAAATAGCCAACTTGATTAGTCACAGGAATGAGGACTAGTAAAAGCCAATACAACTGCCTGTTTTACAAATGGTGGGCCTACCACATGGATGGGCATTCATAAAATTCCATCGTGGCCAACGTGGTAGGCTACACCCCAGTAAGCACGAGCTGACTTCTTATGGATGTACAGCGGGTGAAATAAGTATTGAACACGTCACCATTTTTCTCAGTAAATATATTTCCAAAGGTGCTATTGACATGAAAGTTTCACCAGATGTTGTTAACAACCCAAGTAATCCATACATACAAAGAAACCAAAACAAATAAGTTCAGAAATTAAGTTATGTGTAATAATGTGAAATGACACAGGGAAAAAGTATTGAACACATGACGAAAGGGAGGTTAAAAAAGGCATGGAAAGCCAAGACAACAGCTGAAAACTATCAGTAATTAAAAAGCAATCCAGCCCCCTGTCAGTGCAAATTAATATCAGCTGGTTCAGTCCCAACTGATGGCCTACAAAAAGGTCTCATTGCCAAGGTGTCACACAAGACACATCTCATGATGGGTAAAAGCAAAGAGCTGTCTCAAGACCTTCGCAACCTAATTGTTGCAAAACATAATGATGGCATTGGTTATAGGCGCATTTCTAAGCTTCTGAATGTTCCAGTGAGCACTGTTGGGGCCATAATACGGAAGTGGAAAGACAATCATTTCACCATAAATTTGCCTCGACCAGGTGCTCCTCGCAAGATTTCTGACATAGGAGTGAAAAGAATAATCAGAAGAGTTGTCCAAGAGCCAAGGACCACTTGTGGAGAGCTTCAAAAAGACCTGCAATTAGCAGGTACTGTTGTCTCAAAGAAAACAGTAAGTAATGCACTCCACCGCCATGGCCTGTATGCACGCTCACCACGCAAGACTCCATTGCTGAAACAAAAGCATGTTGAAGCTCGTTTAAAGTTTGCTGCACAACATTTGGAAAAGCCAGTGAAATACTGGGAGAATATAGTGTAGTCAGATGAGAGCAAAATTGAACTGTTTGGATGTCATAATACACACCATGTTTGGAGGAGAAATGGCACTGCACATCACCCTAAAAACACCATACCAACAGTGAAGTTTGGAGGTGGGAACATCATGGTGTGGGGCTGCTTTTCAGCAAATGGTACTGGCAAACTTCACATAATTGAAGGAAGGATGAATGGGCAAATTTACAAGGAGCACCTGGTCGAGGCAAATTTATGGTGAAATGATTGTCTTTCCACTTCCGTATTATGGCCCCAACAGTGCTCACTGGATCATTCAGAAGCTTAGAAATGCGCCTATAACTAATGCCATCATTATGTTTTGCAACAATTAGGTTGCGAATGTCTTGAGACAGCTCTTTGCTTTTACCCATCATGAGATGTGTCTTGTGTGACACCTTGGCATTGAGACCTTTTTGTAGGCCATCAGTTGGGATGATATTAATTTGTACTGACAGGGGGCTGGATTGCTTTTTAATTACTGATAGTTTTCAGCTGTTGTCTTGGCTTTCCATGCCTTTTTGAACCTCCCTTTCTTCATGTGTTCAATACTTTTTCCCTGTGTCATTTCACATTATTACACATAACTTAATTTACGAACTTATTTGTTTTGGTTTCTTTGTATGTATGGATGATTTGGGTTGTTACCAACATCTGGTGAAACTTTCATGTCAATAGCACCTTTGGAAATATATTTACTGAGAAAAATGGTGACGTGTTCAATACTTATTTCACCCGCTGTATTTTTTCGGGTGTTTTACAAACTGTAGGCTTACCACATAGAAGGCAGATTACATCTCAGTAAGCACGTACCAATGTGAGGCTTTTTGGATGTCTTTTTTTGGTGCAGTCCGTACCAGGCTTGATATCCACATCCACAGACATTGATTTTTGGTCAGATCTGGACCAAATCCGGACCAAATCTGAACCAATCATAGATGTCTATGTTTGGTTCAGATTTGGTTTGGTCTGGACCAGCCTTGATTTGGCCCAAACATAGGCATTAGCCTGATTTCAACATCGTGAAAATACATATTTTTCAACGTCCTACAAAATGTTTCAACTTTCATTTTTTGTTCATACCTAGGGCTGCAGAACGGTAAGGACCGGCCCTTCTCATAGTTGCACCTCTCTGGGTGTCATTACACAATACAATAAAATGTATTGTCCCCAAGGGAAAAATGTATTGGACACACAATTCTGCTGTACATAGTAATAGATTTTGAGAAAAGTCTCATAGGCTCCACATCATTGCCCACTGCCTGAAACAGTATGAACACATCATACATCTACACATGACTACCTTTTTTGGGATTTATGGACATGGGCACCTACAGGATCTATTTTTAGAGATGTGAGTGAGACAGATTTGTTTTTAACAAGAGTAACAAGCCCTTTACCCAAAAAGAGTTATCACCCTAGCCTGGCTGACGCGACCAATGTGACAGCGCAGGGAGAGCTGTGACACACTAGTCTGGAAAGGAGGCCATTTGTTCATGCAGTATTCGCTCAGAAATTGAACAACGGGTTTAATTTCAAAATCCAACAGTTGTAATGGAAGGGGATGGTGCTCTGTGGCTGTGTGTGGCTGTGCCTATGGGTGTTTGAGTGAGAAAGACACAGAGAAGAACCAACCATTAAAAACACATCCTATTTAATTATAAACAAATTGTGCCTACAACATCAAAGAGCCATTCCAGACTCTGAAGTCAGGAGGACTTTGAGAGTTAGGTGTTAGCCAGACTATTGTCACCCAGGGTCACTCGAAGATTTACACTGACAGAGCAGAATATTTCATTCAGTCAGACAGCGGTGAAGTATAAAGAGGTCTGCCTAAAAGCCCAAAGCCAGCAGTGTATATCAGAGAGAGATAGAGAGCATCCCGCTGCCTTGTCTGACAGCTCTCAGAAAAGCTCCTCCACTCTACTCTGTCAAGCCTAAAATGATAACATAACCCTCTTTTAAATAAGCCCACTGACGCAATCATCTATTGTTATTCCCAGTATTTCATTTGACTAAATCAAAGCCCTCTGAAAGATACAGATCTACTTCCACATTATTGCTATATTAGTCTGGTCCGTAAAAACATGTTACCATAGAAACCATGTTATCTGTAGTATTTAATCCTGCCGGGATGGCCAGTGGTGTCACACAACAATGTTGAGTGGACAATTTCATTACGGCCTATGTTACTCTGTCCCCTATCAAATAAACAACCCCTCTGTTCCTTACTAAATGCATATCTGAAATGACACCGTATTCCTTATGTAGTGCACTACATTTGACCAGAGCCACCTAGGGAAAAGTGTACTATTTGAGACACATTTATATCATGGTATGTGTCTCTGTGTGTATCTGAGCCTGAATGTCTTTCTATGTCTGTGGGTTTCTCTGTGTGTGATGTGATATCCCTCTGTGTGTAAATATGTGTCTCTGTCTGTCTCTATGTGCTTTCATGTTGCTATGTGTCTCTGTATGTTGGTCGCTGTGTTTCTACTTGTTGCTATGTGTCTCTATGACACTCTGTGTGTCTCTCTTGGGTCCGGTTGGGCTTTTCTTGGCCATGAACAATGTGGCCGCTGCTGGGATCTGCTGACAGGCCTGACCAGGGCCGCTCTGCTCTCTGAGCTCACATGCTTTTTGTGGCTCTAGTCTATCTCTCTGAGCAGCGCCTCCCAAAAAAGCACTGTGCATCATGGTCCGACGCTTTGTTGCACTCCACTGATCCCTCTCTTAAGTCCTCTGCAGCAGCTGGAGAGATTAGAAGATAGGGTAACAGGACAGACACCCCAGCTAGGCTCCTTGCACACACACCACTGGTACTGTTCTCACTGAAGCAGTAGAGGACAAACAGATCAGGCTGAGACTGAACTTGACTGGATCCAAACCTCCAGAAAGACCTCACTCTGACCGGAAACCTATCCCAGAAAGATCCCATCCTGAACAGACTTGTAAGGTACACAGAGCCCCATCTACCTGGAGCCCAACTCAGGGGCCAACCTCTTCAGCGATGAACAGTTTTGGGTACCGCCGGGAGCTGAGTAAGTATGAGGATGTGGATGAGGATGAACTACTGGCTTCTCTCAGCCCAGAGGAGCTAGCAGAGCTGGAGATGGAGCTGGCAGACATAGACCCTGATGCCAACGTGCCCATCGGCCTGAGACAGAGGGACCAGACGGAGAAGACCCCCACTGGCACCTTCAGTAGAGAGTCTCTGTTGAAGTACTGGGAGAAGGAGACCAAGAGGATACTGGAGGATGAGAGAGGGGAAGCCAGCAGCCCCAAACAGGTCAGTGATCAGAAGAGAGTCTGAACTCAGCTAGCTTGCTACTCTCAGATCTATATCGATACCCTTAAATTCTGTTTGACCAATTAAGAAGCTTAATTATTAAATAATGATCACTTTCTGGTAAAATGGAGAACCAGTTAGGACCTTCACAAAAAAGAAATGCAAATCTTACAACCCATTTAGGTCTAACTTTAGCCATAATACAGTTATGAGAGAACATGACCATGTGTCTGAGTCAGATTAATGAGAGATTTACACCTTATGTCTAAACAGGATGTTGATGATGATGCCGAAAAGAATGAGGAAGAATACGTGACAGAAAGCAATAGCGAAACAGAGGAGGAGAAGGATGACGAGAACAAGAAAGAATATGAAGAGGAAGAAGAGGAAGAGGAGGAGGAGAGTGAGGAAGAGGAAGCAGAAACAGAGGATGAGGAGGATGAAGAGGAGCCAGAAGAGGAGAGGCCTAAAGCAGCGCCCCCAAAGGATTCTGGTCCTCCATCACCGCAGCCCGTCGTCATCTCCTCCCCCAGCCTCCTAAGACCCCCAAGGGTGGAGCCTATGAGACTAACACCGCCGCCACCTACACTTGACCCCAACGCTGACGGCAACCCAACGGTTGTTGATGAGGCCCTGGAAAGAGTCCTTAGTAACGACCCTGAGCTCAAAGAGGTCAACCTCAACAACATCGAGGACATCTCACAGCACATTCTAATCCAGTTCGCTGAGGCATTGCGCTCCAACACACACGTGCGTGTCTTTAGTCTGGCCAACACGCATGCTGACGACCCCGTGGCGGTGGCCATTGCCAAGACGCTGTGCGAAAACACCTCCATCGTCAGCCTGAACATCGAGTCCAACTATGTGACAGGGAAAGGGGTTCTGGCCATGGTCCAGGCTCTGCCTAGCAACAGCACCCTAACCGAGCTACGCTTCCACAACCAGAGACACATGTGTGGAGGACAGGTCAGTCAGTCATTCTGGACTTGGTATTCAAACTTGATGCTGCTGCTTAACACACATTTTTAGGCAATAGTAAAAGCACGATCTCTCTCTCTCTCTCTCTCTCTCTCTCTCTCTCTCTCTCTATCTCTCTCCTCTCTCTCTCCTCTCCCTCTCCTCTCGCTCTCTCCCTCTCTCTCTCTCCCTCCCTCCCTCTCTCTCGCTCTCTCTCTCCCTCTCTCTCTCCTCCCCCCCCCCCCTCTCTCTCTCTCCCTCTCAGGTGGAGATGGAGATGGTGAAGGTTCTGAGGGAGAACCACACCCTGATCAAGCTGGGTTACCAGTTCCACCTACCAGGCCCCCGGATGAGCATGACAGGCATCCTGACCCGTAACATGGACCGCCAGAGACAGAAACGCCTGCAGGAGCAGAGACAGAACCAGCAGGCGGGGCCAGAGGGGGCCGTTAACCCCCGTACCACTGCTCTCTTGAAGGCCACACCGGGTTCTTCGCCCTACGGTTCCCCCCGGGTGTCTCCTTGGCAATCCCCCAAACTCCCCAAGAAACAGACCCCTCCTGCACCCCCGCCGCCTCCGCCCCCTCCTCCTCCCCCGCCACCTCCCCCTCCCCCGCCCCGCCAGCCCCCGGCAGAGAAGAAGAAGCCGACTAGGAAGATAGCGGAGGTGATCAGGCTCCACGAGGAGGTTGTTAAGAAGCAGGGGAAAGGGAAGGGGAGGAAGGGGAAGAAAGGATTGAAAGAGACCAACAGTATCTTGAAGGAGCTGAAGAACGCTCTGCGGCCGGTGGCAGAGAAGAGAGTACAGGAGTACAGCAGGCCAGCCACTCCGCTGCGCTCTTCACACGACCAGCTCATGGACTCCATCCGCAACGCCAGTGTCCGCTCCCTCAGAAAGGTGAGATTGTGTGTGTGTGCATGCACAGCCAATGAGAGTTAAGAAGGGTAAAAGATGGTCAGCTGGTGAGACACCTCCCATGAGAGTTCCCAATTTCATACATCATCATTAGGGCCCAGCGGTCTTTTCAGGTCAGGTCACATGGCTTGGAAAAATTATTGGCCCTTACCAACATGGAGGCTATTCCAGCTGTATCCTGGGTTGTATGCTCCAATGCTTCACCACCAGCCTAATAGCACTGGAAACTAAAAGTGCCTCTTTCTGTGACAAAGCCAGCAAACTGAGACACTATGTCATCTTGTAAAATGTCAAAGACAGCTCAAATAAAATGTATGAGAGAAAGAATCTGGTCTAAACGGTCTAAGATAAATAAGGTTGTGCTTTGAAAACCTTAGGGTGCATTCTCACAGGCAACACATAGCTCAGAGGTCAGTCTGATTTAGACAGGTGACAGAGGAACATCGCTATCTGAGTCATCTCCTGTGGTTGGCATGGTATTTTACGATGAACGGCGATCATATGACACCTTTTCATCATCAAGCGCTGTGGTATGTCTGAACACAGCCAAACACAACACAAGCCTTGGTTGAAGCCCCTAACACAGGCTGTGAGATAGAGAGAGAGAGTGAGAGAGAGAGAGAGAGAGAGAGAGAGAGAGAGAGAGAGAGAGAGAGAGAGAGAGAGAGAGAGAGAGAGATGGATGGATGGATAAAAAGAGAGAGATGGATTGGCCCATTAATGTGTGGTAACTGTTTGTTATGTTGTTACTGTGGAAAATCCTGGTTGCCCTCAGAAGGCTAGGGTCTAGAGGCTGTGAATGCCTGCCACTTAACTAGAGTTACAAATAGGTATGTTGGACGGCTGCTACGATAAGGGAAATGGGAGAGGCCTCACAGTACCAGAACAAACTCTGACAACAAGGAATAAAGGATGGTTGCTGACTAACTACATGTTGGTGATGCCCCTGATTAGTCAAAGTGCAGAGTAATTTTTGTGATAGTTGTGGGCAAAGAAATGTCATATTGCTGCTGCATGTTTGACATTTTGCAATGAGTTTTGCTCAATTTATCATGAAAATGCGCTGACGGGGAAAACATTTGGCTTGATTAAACCACTTTATGCTGTAAAAGTGTGGTGATTGGTTTAAATTGTGAGCCCTCTTTTTGTAGTGTGGTGATCGGACAGTTTTATGCAGTAATGTTGTGGTGATTTGACTGTTATATGCAGTAAATTTGCAAGCCTTTGCATAACATGTAGGGAATTTATGATTTTGCAAACAATGTTGCAGTAGCAGAATCACAAATTCCTGGAAGGACTGGACTAAGGAATATATATTTTTCCAGCTCACATTTATTTGTCTCTGAAATAGCTCTAGCTTTCATGGAATCTTTTGTTGTCGAGAATAAGAAATTATTCCTGTTTTATTTAACAGAAATCGTTGTTGTTTTTATTGCAGGTAGAAGTTCCACAAAGGAAGTTTGTCTTTGTCCCTGATGAAGAAACTAGCTGATCTGAAGACACAGGGAACCCCCTGAGACTACTGAGGACACATAAACAATACATTCAGAATGAACTGGACTTTCCTCAGAGAAGATACTGTAAATTAACACTAATAACACCTTTACTTTTGCTGAAATTCATATTTACTGTAATGTATTTATGGTGTATGCTTTTGCAGAAAGGCATTTGGTTGTTTTTTGTGATGATAAATGTATAAATTGTTGTCTAAATTGTTTACTGAGGTAACTTTTTTTTGTATAATTGTAAATATTGTATTTGGTGTGTAAGGAATACTGTATGAATTGAACATGAAGATAAAAGTAACAACACAATGAAGTGTTATGGTGTTTTATTGCTGCTTAAACCATGGTACTGTCCAAAAGGTACTGTGGCTATCCAAAAGATTCAAAAGTTACTGTTCTAAGGCTTCTGTCTAAAAGGTTCCATCCAAAAGCCAAAAAGTTATATCCATCTTTTTGTCGGGACTGACTTGTATGGAAACAATATTCACCACTTAGACAACACAACACACACTAGACAATGACCTTGATAACCAATTTCAGGACAGTTTTTGGTATCATCAGGTGTATCTGATCATTTCTCTGTGTAAACAGAAAAAAAAACATGGAATCTGATCTTTTGAGTTCAGATGTATACAACATCCATATGTGGATCTCAATCCTGATAACAATTTAATGCTCCAAATGCGACCTTAGTCTGGACGACGGAATTAGAATATTTTAATAAGATCTCTATGGTTTGGACTCTCTTTTTTGTCTCTTTTGTGTTTTTTTACATGACCAGCTGTTAACACGAAAACTACCCAGGAACACTTGTTCCCATCCAGTTATGATAGTTGTCATCATTATATAAAAAAAAAAAACGACAGGTGTGATAGAAACAGTTTCGGTACAATTTTATAAATGCTGATATTTTTGTGTCGGTAAAATTAGTTTTGTGAGAAATGGCGGTGGAAACACCTATATACGGTAACATATTTATATAATAACCATCATACTGAAGTAAATTTGTCACGTGATGATATGACGTGCGGTCCTCCCATTACGATTTGCAAAACCATTCAGTTTATTAGGCAACAGATTAAATAATTTAT
This sequence comes from Thymallus thymallus, assembly GCA_023634145.1. NCBI lineage: Eukaryota > Metazoa > Chordata > Actinopteri > Salmoniformes > Salmonidae > Thymallus > Thymallus thymallus. Next base: position 13,820,988 of record CM042421.1, on the reverse strand, counting down.
GATAAACTTCACAGGGTGGAGAAAGTGTACGTACGGTGATCTTGATATTCCAATAAATATCGAGGGTCTTATTCTAGTGACATGATCGATGCTTGATTTCAGTTTTATAAATAATAATATTCTCACTCTTACCTATAATAATCCCATCATGTATACTAGACTAGTAGCACTGTATCTACGAGCTGTTGGCTATACATATTTATTTGGTACATAAACATTTAGGAGAAAAAGTACATTTTGTTTGCACAATGTCATCACGCGCTGATTATTATCGGAAACAAGTCTGTTTGGTGGAAACCGCGCATATTTTGCTTATGCGAATTTTAAAATATTCGCATGAAAATCTGGATGGAAACCTAGCTAGTGACAGGAAATGAGCATTGCACCTGTGTGCTACTTTAGAGGCTACATCAGTGTGAATGTGCAAATCTGATGTCATGGGTCACATATAATGTGATCTGTAATGTGATCACATTTAATCTGTAATTTATCTCACCACTATGGTCTATTTATTGTCCTACCTCTTAACCTTACTGCATTTTGCACTACATTTTGCACTCTGTATATAGATTTTCTATTGTGTTTTTGACCATGTTTGTTTACTGTGTAACTCTGTGTTGTTTTTGTCGCACTGCTTTGCTTTGTCTTGGCCAGGTCGCAGTTGCAAATGAGAACTTGTTCTCAACTGACCTACCTGGTTAAATAAAGGTGAAAAAAAAATAAAAAATAAAAATATATAAAACTGTGTGGATAGTCAGAAAAAATAAAGATTGTATAAAGACTGTGTAAACACAGCCAATAAGAGGATGTGGAGATAATTGGCAACTCTTAACACTTGACCCTAACATAGCTGGAAGATTGGTAAAATAACAATTAATGAAGGCCATTGGAGTTATTTTTCTAATCCCACTACCTGGCAAACTATTTTCATACATTAAAACAAAAACAAATCATTCTCTCTCTTTATCTCTCTTTCCATCCCTCTATCCAATCATTCCAGCTTAATCTCTTCTACATACTCAATACAAATAGTCCATGAGTTATGTCATGTGAACTCAGACCTCAGTTTCACGTGTGGGTTTAGCCAACATGATGAGTACTGGGAACTGAGCAACAATGGGGACATATAGCCAACATGATGAGTACTGGGAACTGAGCAACAATGGGGACATATAGCCAACATGATGAGTACTGGGAACTGAGCAACAATGGGGACATAATGTAGGTCACACTGAAACCAATTTAATATCTGGTAATACCGTCTTTTCCCACTACTTGGCCCAACCCTCCCATCATGCTTCTACAGGACTGCAGCAAGCACTCATATTGCAATAACACCCTCAACTATTAATATATAAATATCAACAATGCAGGCAATCTTACTTCAGTTAGAGCTCAGTTTGTGTGAGCAGACATAGCAGGGGGTTATTCAGGTATTCAGACATGCCGTGGAACACTGTCAGACAGGAATATTAAGTGTAGATCAGACACGTCTCTATAGCATATAATATAGAATCATGTCTGCTCTATGCATTAAATTCTATATGTACTGTTCAAAGACCCCATGTGAATATGGCTCAGCTGTTGTCTGATCAGTCATGTTAAGCTGCTGGTAATGAGAGCTCTGGTCATCACTCAGTGCTGATGGAAGGGATGCCAGAGGGCTCAGTCCATACACGCACACCACGCGCACGTACACCCACTTAGAAGTTATATCCACGTTCAGGCCTTAAAACGTGCTTAAACATCAAAATAAGTAAACCCTCAGAAGTTGCTCTCCCTCAAACAACCCCAGGCACAAACAAACACTTATTGTACAGTACATATCCTACTGTACAAAGGCTGGTCATATTTAACATCATACTCACATCCATCCCACAGAAAACAGGAGAGCATCTCTGTAAATATTAACATTTATTTGAGTGTACAATTTAATAGTCCATTATTCTTCCAACCTAATTTCTGAATGTTTCATGTTCATATAGTCCATATATCCTGGTTACGGAACGGAGTTTCACTAACCGTGAAAACAGACAGAGCTGTAATAAACAGCATTGGTTCCCTTCCCCAAGGAGAAAGCAGTATTCCCCCGTGTAGAGTCAGGTTAGTGTCAATAGTAGACAAGTGTTAGTATAGTTCACCGGTTCTGAATGACAGTTTGTTGGTGACACAGTTTATCATGGGACAGTCAGCTGCAAGATCAGATTGTCATTAAGTTGACAAACTAATTCATCCTCAAGCTTTGCATCCGCACCGACCTAATTCAAACCAATAACTGTAGGAGACCGATTGCTACGGTAAAAAAAAGGAATGTTTGCGTGATAACCATTTGTAGTCTATACTGTAGTGTAACTATGATGAAACAAACCAAAACACAACGCGGCTGTGTGTGTGTGTACTACTGTAGTGTACGGGTTGAGACTGTTGGATAATTGAAGTGATATCCTTAGCCTTTAAAGCATAATGTTGCAGACACAGCTCTGTATTCACATAGTGAGCCTCTTCTTTCAATTCGTGCAAAAATACAAACTCTGAGTAGATTTACAATTGACAGCGAATGGGGCTAAATATTCCAAAAGAGCTGATTTTTTAAAAGAAAATAAGAGTGCTAAACTAGGGTTTTTGAATAAGTAAAAATAAAGTAAGAGAAGGGTATGAAAATAGTGTTCTCGATTTTTTAACAACTATAACATTAAAGGGTCTGTCAGTTGGTTCGTTTGTTGTCCCTCTAGTCGCTGACCCAAGAAAATAAACATTCAACTCTACAGATCAAGAGAAATGTGACGTTAAAATTGCACGTTAATCCAGGAGAGAAGAAAAACTTTACAGAAAGATAACATGACAAACCTTTTCAGATTAAATGAGGTATTGCACAGAATAATAAACAAAACAAAAAAAGCGTAAAGGAAACAAAAATATACAGAAAATTGATAAAACATTTACATTATAATTTGAATAAGATTCAGAAAGACAGTTTAGGAACAAATGTAGTGTTGTCATAATCATCCTGGGGGGGGGGGGATGTCACTAGTCATCCCACTCATCATCATCCTCAAAGTCCTCGTCCTCATCGTCATCGTCATCGTCATCTATGCAGAGAGAGACAAATGCATACAAAATACATTGGTATGAATATAACAACAACCTCTGAGGTGTTTTGAGTGTGTGAGTGGGTGTACCTGAGGAGTGGATGGCCTTGCTCCTCTTCTGCATGACCTCCATCAGAGCTCCTACGATGCCGGCTGAAGGGGTGGCGGGTCCTCCTGACCCTGGTTCGTCAGTCACCTGGAACACACACAGGAATTACACACCAGTGAACACTCCAGTATAGGGGAAGTGTGAAGGGGCAGCCTGCATGGTCAAGCAGCATTTACTGCGATAAGGCCTCTGTAGAAGTCAGGACATTCGTACTTCTTGCACTCACGGAGCAGAGCTGTTGTGAAGGAAGTTGTCAAGGAGGTGAGTTTGGGTTTATAGAGGACCTCCCGCCCCCACCAATCATGTCAATGCCGAACTATACGGAGCAATACCGAGCCCTCCGCATAGTTACAAAATTTGGGAGGCGCACAGCGATGCGGTATGGAGCTCGATTTGGCCTCTGCAAGCCTCCGGAGGCTCCGCAATTGCATCACACCCTCAGTACGGAGCCTCGGGAATTGCAATTCCGGAGCAATGATAAATTGGCTTTCAGGGGTTGAGATAGGGTATAGGGCCCAGGGGCATATGGGTTAGGGTGTAGTGTATAAGGTAATGTCCACTCACAGCCTTCAGCTGTTTGCCCTGTCGTATCTGTTGGAGGAGACCGTCTCGGCCGGAGCTGGTGGAAACTGGCCTCTCCTTCTGCTCCACCTTCTTCAGCGGAGCCCCCTCCCTGATCTGGCTCAACAGGGCTGAGGGCTTACCAGCACCTCCACCCCCTCCATTAGCTTCCGGCAGCATGGGTGGGGGAGGAGGGACGGAAGGCGGTGGAGGAGGAGGGGGAGGGGGTGCTCCGGAACCCATACCTGCTGGGGCGGAGGAGGGAGGCAGGGGAGGACGTGGGACATGGGAAGGCTGGGGAGGAGGGGGCAGAGGGCCTCTGGTTGGGGGTGGGGGTGGAGCTCCCATGCCTTGTCTGGAGGGGGGAGGAGGTGGTGGGGCTGAGGTGGGCGCTCTGGAGGGGGGAGGAGGGGGCGGCGCGCCCCTACCCCTGATAGGTGGGGGCGGGGGAGGAGGAGGGGGGCCGGAGGTCTGGTGTGGGGGAGGGGGTGGGGGTCCACCTCTGGAGGGAGGGGGTGGTGGGGGGGCTGGACCAGAGAGAAGAAAATATAAATTTTAGCATGGCATCTACTATTGCATATATACAGTATATACACACTGTGGCTACTGTACACTTCACTACATGCTTTAGATTCTAGAAGTTCATCAGAGGAAAATAAATACAGCTCAATTGCTGGTGTGACACCATGCAGTAATGACTCTAGTCACTATGGACAGCTATGCTTCATGTAATTCTTCTCAACTACCCAGAAACTCAGACAAGAGCTCTGTGGTAGTATGAAAGAGTATAGCATTGACTAACATAGTTCTAAAGTCAAGAAATGACAAACATCTCTTCAGCACACTGCAAACAGACGGAGATGGAACTACAGAGGTCAGAGTTAGTCTATCAGACAGCTCCCAGTCAGACTAATGCCACAGCAGCCCCATGCAGAGATAAACCAACCTACCACACCACCTTGGAGGTGGAGGACCTAAGGAACACACACTGAACATTAGACTCTAGTGCACTAAACATTCTATATGGACACCATCACAGTTTAGGGCACTACATAGGCTACACGATAACTTGTTTTTGTAGGTCACTGTGACCTACTATGGATATTCTTCTGACAATAAACACAACCCTCCCCCCACACAACACACACACACCTTGTCTTCGGAGCTCGATCTTTACTGCCTCCACTCCTCCCTTCTTCTCAATGAAGTCATAGATAACTTTGGAGGTCTCCTTGTCCTTCAGCTGGGCCTCAGAGATGCCACACATGTCAAAAAGGTTCTTTAGCTCCGGGTCTAGATTGTTCAACTGGAGAGAAGAAAACACTGGGTTAGAACCACACTGCAATCCTGGAAAAGAAACTAACAGGAATAGAACCATGCTGGGTTAGAACCACTATCAGTTAGAACTTCACTCAGAACTTCAATTGGTTACAACTTCAGTTAGAACCTCACTGGGATAAAACATTACTCAGTTAGAATCACATTATGTCAGAGCTGGCGGTCTCATGTTCTCAGATGAACGGTTGTTGGCACCCCTGTTGTAAATAGCCTGCATCGCCACCTGGTGGTTGAGTGGAAATGTTGCCAGGTTGGCACTGCCCACTGCCCAACCGGTAGAGTGGATTGAATGCTGTGGGATTATATTCCCACAGAACTAGATTACACAGATTTAGTTCATATTTACTTTAAACCACTCTCTGGGCAGAGACACAAACAACAGCTTAGTTAGTTTGTTTACTTCTATGTAATTCAAGTTGTGTTCTTTTATGTAATGAATAACTTAGCAAAACTGGACAATGTGCAGGGTATTCTTTCCTGTTTCTGTCGAACCCTGTTAAAACATCCTATATCGCTTCCTCTTAAACTCCCTCATGTCTCTCTCCACTCAAGTCTTTCAATGTATTAAAGCTCAGAAACTGAAAACCATTGAAATCTTTTGAGAAATGTCAACAAATCCTCCGGTTCCCGTCTGCTCTGTCCGGCGTGCGTGTAGAACGTCTGCTCTGTCCGACGTGCGTGTAGAACGTCTGCTCTGTCCGACGTGCGTGTAGAACGTCTGCTCTGTCCGACGTGCGTGTAGAACGTCTGCTCTGTCCGACGTGCGTGTAGAACGTCTGCTCTGTCCGACGTGCGTGTAGAACGTCTGCTCTGTCCGACGTGCGTGTAGAACGTCTGCTCTGTCCGGCGTGCGTGTAGAACGTCTGCTCTGTCCGGCGTGCGTGTAGAACGTCTGCTCTGTCCGACGTGCGTGTAGAACGTCTCATCTGTCCGACGTGCGTGTAGAACGTCTGCCCTGTCCGACGTGCGTGTAGAACGTCTGCTCTGTCCGACGTGCGTGTAGAACGTCTGCTCTGTCCGACGTGCGTGTAGAACTTCTGCTCTGTCCGACGTGCGTGTAGAACACCACACAATAATTACTCATCATCCTTTTTTTGGAAATGACTGGGTGGATTATGCAGAAACAGGTTTATAATGTGAAATCTCCTTGTGTAACCCTGGGCTGGCAGTGACTTCTGCACTGGGCAGAGAGGAGAGATGTCATAATATTCATATTTAGTCCTGAGGAGAATCATGTCTGACGAACACGACATCAGAAATAAACAAGTTCTGAGCCTGAGGACTGTTAAGGGGGATGAAACAACAACCACCCTCTCTACTCTCCTTCCCTCCCCTCTTTCTCACATCAATACACACCCTCTGAGAGAAACCATCACACGGTCCAGGCCTACTGGTTTGAGTTAGCAAGAAAGGCATTTCACTGTACTTATATGTTACATGACAGAGGCTAACCACCACATGAGACGAAGAGGTAGATCACCGTCTCCCCATACCATTAGTAGTAGGGGATGATTCTACTAGCCAGAGGCTACAATGTGGACAACAACAACAATATCTCCTTCTCAGTCAGAACCCAGTCAGTCAGTCAGTCATACTCACATCGAAGCCTGTGTTGGGGTCCCAGCCGACGTGGCCAACGTGTCTGGAAGGAAACACACGATCAGAAAGAGATGAGTACAGAGCCTGATGGGATGATCACAAGTCGGAAGTTTACATACACCTTAGCCAAATACATTTAAACTCAGTTTTTTACAATTCCTGACATTTAATCCTAGTAAAACTTCCCTGTTTTAGGTGAGTTAGGATCACCACTTTATTTTAAGAATGTGAAATGTCAGAATAATAGTAGAGAGAATTATTTATTTAAGCTTTTATAACTTTCATCACATTCCCAGTGGGTCAGAAGTTTATATACACTCAATTAGTATTTGGTAGCATTGCCTTTAAAATGTTTAACTTGGGTCAAAGGTTTTAGAATTTTGTCCCATTCCTCCTGACAGAACTGCTGTAACGGAGTCAGGTTTGTAGGCCTCCTTGCTCGCCCACAACTTTTCTATAGGCTTGAGGTCAGGGCTTTGTGATGGTCACTCCAATAACTTGACTTTGTTGTCCTTAAGCCATAACTTTGGAAGTATGCTTGGGGTCATTGTCCATTTGGAAGACCCATTTGCAACCAAGCTTTAACTTCCTGACTGATGTCTTGAGATGTTGCTTCAATATATCCACATAATTTTCCTTCGTCATGATGCCATCTATTTTGTGAAGTGCACCAGTCCCTCCTGCAACAAAGCACCCCCACAACATGATGCTGCCACCCCCGTGCTTCACGGTTGGGATGGTGTTCTTCAGCTTGCAAGCCTCCCCCTTTTTCCTCCAAACATAACGATGGTCATTATGGCCAAACGGTTATATTTTGTTTCATCAGACCAGAGGACATTTCTCCAAAAAGTATGATTTTTGTCCCTATGTGCAGTTGCAAACCGTAGTCTGGCTTTTTAATGGCGGTTTTGGAGCAGTGGCTTCTTCCTTGCTGAGCGGCCTTTCCGGTTATGTCGATATAGGACTCGTTTTACTGTGGATATAGACTTTTGTACCGGTTTCCTCCAGCATCTTCGCAAGGTCCTTTGCTGTTGTTCTGGGATTGATTTGCACTTTTCACAGCAAAGTACATTCATCTATAGGAGACAGAACGAGACTCCTTCCGGAGCGGTATGACGGCTGCGTGGTCCCATGGTGTTTATACTTGCGTACTATTGTTTGTACAGATGAACGTGGTACCTTCAGGCGTTTGGAAATTGCTCCCAAGGATGAACCAGACTTTTTTTTTTTGCCTGCCACACTGGTAGGCTATGCGCAGGAGCTTTTTCAAAGCCTATGTCAGATACTCCAGAGAGTGTAATTTACTCAATATCAGGAGGAGAGAAATAAAGTTATCATTAGAAAGAAGATAGTCCTAATCAATCATCATGCCAGATACATATTACATGGGATTAGAAATATGTTCAGGATTTAAAAATCCCATCAACTCTTTGCCCGTACATTAACAGAAGGCAGTATGGCTAGAGGTTCTCCTCTATACATTAGCCGTGCAATACCCCCCAGATGACCGCAATGGGACACATCTTAACTTGACATCACAGTGATTAAATAGACATTCCACATAAATCTAATCTCATGTGAGGACTCAACCCACACTGAGGGCTTATGAATGATCCTTACTACTCAGGATTCACAAATAAGAGCTGAAAATAGAAAATAACGGGATAGTATAAGACAGGATAGAATACAAAAAAAAGGAATAAATTGAATAGAATGGAATACTCACTGGAAGTTGCTGGGCGTTCCGATGTCTGCCTTGGTCAGCTTCTTGACCTTCTTTCCCTTCACCTTTTTCTCCTTCTTGTTGTTGAAGCTGCTGCTCACCATGTTGTTCATCTGAGAGTTGTTGTGTCCGTGGAACCGTGACACACTGTTGATCTCTGGGTTCTTGATGTCCACCGTGGCCATGGGCAGGGCCGGGCCTGGGCAGGAATGGAAGATAGTCAGAACTACAGTACCCACAATGCAATAGTCCTTGAGAGTCTGGGTCTGGGGGAGAGAGACCAGAGTCTCAGAACTGGTAGTCTAACATACTGATTACAATAGACTTTTGACATTTCATTAATGAAGCCTACTTCCATCGTCCTCCTCCAATTAGTTCAATGAGAGGGCACACAGGGTGAGACATTGGACTGGCTTTTAACACCCAGAGAGTTCAGCCAACCTCACAACACAATATCTACTGCGGTGATCACATTACATTCTCACTAAGCACTCCTTGTGTAAAACCATCTCCTCTCCTCTCTAATGCCTCCCATTAGGCTTAGGGCAGTCAGCCAGTCAGAGAGCTGTCTGCTAGTGGGACTGCAGGGATAGACCAATGCACAGCTAACAAGAAAAACAAAAAAAACACTGACTAGATGGGATTTGTGTGGAATCCTCACACTGAATAATATTGCCACTACCTGTGGCTCACATGTCCTGTGACACCCACATAGTGGTCGATCCAAACTGAATTCTATGGACGTGAGTGTACTGACTCCTTAGCCACCTACCTCTGTGGTTGGAGTCCCCACGGGGGCTCTTTCTGACCGAGGGCAAGACTGAGGGACTACAGTCACAGGGAGTTCCGTCCCCCTTCCTCCCCCCCATACACCCTCCGGCCGCCGCCATGTTGACGTCCAGCAGCATCTTACCAACCACACCGCAGGCGTGGTCCCCGTGGCATAGCGAGAGGCAGGTGGTGGGGTCCGAGGGAGGCGCATATAGGTCCTCCTGGGGAAGGATCAGGCAGTGGAGGGTGGAGAGACACCCTCCTGGATGCATCCCCCCTCCTCCTCCTCCCCCCTCAGTTAGGTCCTCAGAGGGAGAGGACAGGAAGGTGGTACAGAACATCATCTCAGAGCGATGACGGCAGCATGGGGGGCAAGGCTATGTGGTGCCCAGTGCTGGGCAATAGCTCAGAGATCCACTGATCCAGAGAATCAGAGAGACATCCCGAGAGGAACACAGGGTGTGCGAACCACAGAACCGACTCCAGGAGTTGGCAAAAACAGATCCAGAGAACGAGGTGGAGGAGCAACCAGAGAGATCCAGAGAGGAGACTGAGCAGGGTACGACCAGACGGACAGCAGGCAGAGCCAGGCAGACTAAGACCCTCCGGCTGAGCGAGGTGCCTAGGGGTTGGGCAAATGCCACAGCTACAGCTGGCCCCGCCTCCAAACAGTGTGCTCTCTCCTCCCCCTCGCAACAGGGAGCAGTGCCAGGTTCCAGCTCTCCGAGCCAAACTCTTTCCCTTACTCTCTCATCGCCTCCCTTCTGCCCTCCTCCCCTCTCCACCAGCGGGCCAAACCACACCCCCAACTCCAGCCCACCTCTAATCCCAGCAAATCACACTGCTGCTGGATTTTACATAACCATTAATGCCCACTGCTAATCCACCATAATCCCTGAGGTTCTGTTAAACATGATGAATCTACATCAGAGAGAGAGGCTGTCTTGGTGGGAGACAGGACTCCGAGAGAGAAGGAGAGATGGTGTGAGAAAAAGGGAGAGAGAGAGCGATAAGGAGGGGTGAGCGAGAGAGGGCATTCAGGGCAACAATTGAAGCTGTAACCTTCCGGGTGAACACGGTTAATTCCCACTGATGAGTAAAACCCAAACACGGCACCACATCCATCTGCCCAACGTGGTACAACCACTGGACCTGGCAGTGCTCGCTGCTCATCCGCAGGGCCATTCTCACCCGTCATTACTGCAACCACTGGGACACCACAGACAAACCGCTGTAGAACACCCCATGCCAGCTAGGCCAGAATGTTGATCGACCCTAATGGGACAGGATAGGTCTGTGGCAGTGCCATGTAAAAACATCACCCTCAACCGTTATGAGAATATTTCACAAACTGTGAGTGTGAGGGGACTGGGGTATCGTGAATATTGTGAAGTAACTTAACATTAGCAGCTGAATTAAATCCTCTTAGCCTGATTAAGCAGACCAGGGGTTGACTGTGGTGACACGGTCGGTCTGTCCACCCATTCAGACCAGTACAAAACTAGGGGGAGTCAGGCACAGAGAAAACTAGCTTTGAAGAATAGTATGCACTGTTGCCAAGCGAAGCCAAAAGGAGTGCTATGAAAGTGTGACACTGTACTGTTCCACCACAGCACATCTACATGACCAGTTCAGAGAGCATCTCTAAAGAGGTTAACTGATATAATATCTGTACAGTAAGGAAAGCTCTGGTACTAAGTGACATAAGTTCAAGAAAAATCCAATGAACCATATGATCCTCAGCCTCTGGGTACTGATGAGAGGGGATTTGATGAGACGCCTCTTATATTCCACATGGTTACATATAGCCTCTTATCTATAGCTAAGTGATCTACTGTGGCTGTTATTCATATGGCCTGGTTTGGAGTGCGTGTCGTGTCACAGGTTTTGTATTTTAAGATTGAGGGGAGGGATCTGCTCAACGTCCCTGTAGAACTGGCTTTGTGGAGCGTGTGTGTGTGTGTACGCAGAACACCTAAGCATATCCTGTAAGGCGGGTCTATGTACAGTTAAAGTTGGAAGTTTACATACACCTTAGCCAAATACATTTAAATACATTTGAAAGTAGGCCTTGAAGTACATCTACAGGTACACCTCCAATTGACTCAAATTATGTCAATTAGCCTATCAGAAACTTCTAAAGTCATGACATCATTTTCTGGAATTTTCAAAGCTGTTTAAAGGCACAGTCAACTTAGTGTATGTAAACTTCTGACCCACTGGAATTGTGATATAGTGGATTATAAGTGAAATAATCTTTCTAAACAATTGTTGGAAGAATTACTTGTGTCATGCTCAAAGTAGATGTCCTAAATGACTTGCCAAAACTATAGTTTGTTAACACGAAATCTGTGGAGTGACTTAAAAATGAGTTTAGATAGTTACTTTATTGATCCCGAGGGGAAATGACTTCAACCTAAATGTATGTAAACTTCCGACTTCAACTGTACGTACACATTGCCTCTCACCACTGATGCTACATTTAGATATACAGTCCTTCCATGCCCCTTATGATTAAGATTAGGACTGGGTGTAGGGTAGGTCATTGTTAGTTAGGGGCTTGGGAGAGGTGTTCACTCACACACACTGCTTTCAGTGGATTATCCATGGCTTTACACTGGAACCACTCAATCAAAGCCATGTGGGGGAAGTCAGGGAGTGACGAGTGTGTTTGTTTACGTGTGTGTATATCTGAAGTCAAATAATTTCAAGGTTATTTGATTGAAAACATAGTGTCTGTCGATTTCTGATTATTAAAATAAAAAGACGAGTGAATTTCATGAAGAACCTACCATTTGGACCTGGAGGGTCACGTCTTTTTTCTGTAAAACAAAATGTATAGAATTAAACTCCTGTGTAGTGCTGTGTGTTAGTGTTAGTGAAAGGGAGAGATAAGTGTGAGTGATTGGTATGGAGTCACAGGTAACTGAAGTGTACGGATCAAAGAGGAACTCTGCTGCAAGCGAGGGGTTCGGGCGGAGTTAGTTTATAAGCAGCATGGATGCGTGCGTGCGTGTGTGTGTGCGCGGATTGATCGTCAAGCGTAGGTGTACAAGTTAGCGATTCACCAGAACGATCACAGACAGAACGGATCTCAAATCTAAAAAGAGGATCATCATCCATACAGAAACTGTATAGGCTCTTGCTGGTTTGGGACAGAGGACAAACAGTCCTGACCTTGTTATTATAGCAAGCTGATCTCCAGGAACATTTAACAAAAAAGGCATGGAAGAGCACTTGCCACTGATCTTAGCTGACCAGGCACATGTTTATGTTAGGATTTAGGAGAAGGTAAAGCTTATTCTAGACCTGCTCCCCTTCTACCGGAGCTAAAGCCCTTAACGGTCGGCCAGAGAGCGAGAGAGGGGAAGAGAGAGAGCTGTCAATAGTACAATCAGGAAGTAATAGAGACGGCATAGAAAGAAGAAGAGATCCATATGTCAAATTCAGAGGATCTGTCATTCATTAGCAGACCAAGCTGAGGTCCGAGGAGAGGAGATGGTTTTAATATCAAGAGGTTCGAGGTTCGAGAATCAAAGATGGCGTCGGAGGGTAGTAGTCACCAGATTTTCTCTGCCGTCTCCCAATCAGATCCCCCACGGCGACCCGGAAATGATTGGCCTCCACCTCACTGGCGAAGTTCAGTCCCACCTGGTACGACTACACACACGCATGCACACCCCAAAAACACACACAACGTACAACGGCATAACAATGAACAACACTGCAAGCTTCAAAAGAATGCACACACAGCTTTTTGCCATTAAAAATGACCATGTTATGTGAAAGGACGTGGCTGGAGCAAGGTACATACAGTACATACAGAAAGGTATCACTCACGTCTCCTGCGAATGTGATGAAGTAAGATTTGGAAGCAGTGATTGAGAAGTTATTGTAGAGCTCCTGCTCAAACATGATCTTACCCTCCTGTGGAGAGCGAGACAGACAGACTTAGTGTGTGTGTGTGTGTGTGTGTGTGTGTGTGTGTGTGTGTGAGAGAGCATGTAAGTATTGGACAAAGATTGTGTGTGATTAAAGAAAGATGGTGCACATGTGTATGTAACTAAAGGAAGTGTGAGTGGGTGTACAGTGAGCAGAACTATTTCTCATCTCTATAGTAAAGACAGGTTCCTGCTGCCACGTTCCTGAGTTGGCCTGTGTTTTGTGTCAACTAAACCCACCTTGATGTCGAACACCCTGATAAAGTAGGATCGTGCTGGGTTGTCTTTGACCAGACAGGCCACACCACAGCACCTCTTGGTCCAGGCTGAGTTCCTGTCTGCGGAGTATACCTGCACCACGGCAGAACACAGTGACTGCAGGGGAGAGAGAGCGAGGCACAAGGGGTTAATGAATGATGTGATGGCAGAGTATAGTACCCCTGATACAAGGGACGAAGGCACTAAGTGTAAGTCGCTCTGGATAAGAGCGTCTGCTAAATGACTATAATGTCAAATGGATGGAATAGGGATTTAACTGAGACCCAAAGACTCTGCCTGTTTTATAGTGAAGCAGTGTTGGCCAGGTTTCCCTTTAAAATGAGATATTCGGTGGGAACCCCATACCCCATTGCTTTGAGGTATATAATGTAACTATGTCTATATGTGTAGGTTTGTTTCTCTCTAAATATGTCTGTAGATGTGTGTTGGTATGTAAATTGGCATGTACAGTGGGGAGAACAAGTATTTGATACACTGCCGATTTTGCAGGTTTTCCTACTTACAAAGCATGTAGAAGTCTGTAATTTTTATCATAGGTACACTTCAACTGTGAGAGACGGAATCTAAAACAAAAATCCAGAAAAATCACATTGTATGATTTTTAAATAATTAATTTGCATATTATTGCATGACATAAGTATTTGATCACTTACCAACCAGTAAGAATTACAGCTCTCACAGACCTGTTAGTTTTTCTTTAAGAAGCCCTCCTGTTCTCCACTCATTACCTGTATTAACTGCACATGTTTGAACTCGTTACCTGTATAAAAAGACACCTGTCCACACACTCAATCAAACAGACTCCAACCTCTCCACAATGGCCAAGACCAGAGAGCTGTGTAAGGACATCGGGGATAAAATTGTAGACCTGCACAAGGCTGGGATGGGCTACAGGACAATAGGCAAGCAGCTTGGTGAGAAGGCAACAACTGTTGGCACAATTATTAGAAAATGGAAGAAGTTCAAGATGACGGTCAATCTCCCTCGGTCTGGGGCACCATGCAAGATCTCACCTCGTGGGGCATCAATGATCATGAGGAAGGTGAGGGATCAGCCCAGAACTACACGGCAGGACCTGGTCAATGACCTGAAGAGAGCTGGGACCACAGTCTCAAAGAAAACCATTAGTAAAACACTACGCCGTTATGGATTAAAATCCTGCAGCGCACGCAAGGTCCCCCTGCTCAAGCCAGCGCATGTCCAGGCCCGTCTGAAGTTTGCCAATGACCATCTGGATGATCCAGAGGAGGAATGGGAGAAGGTCATGTGGTCTGATGAGACAAAAATAGAGCTATTTGGTCTAAACTCCACTCGCCGTGTTTGGAGGAAGAAGAAGGATGAGTACAACCCCAAGAACACCACCCCAACCATGAAGCATGGAGGTGGAAACATCATTCTTTGGGGATGCTTTTCTGCAAAGGGGACAGGACGACTGCACCGTATTGAGGGGAGGATGGATGTGGCCATATATCGCGAGATCTTGGCCAACAACCTCCTTCCCTCAGTAAGAGCATTGAAGATGGGTCGTGGCTGGGTCTTCCAGCATGACAATGACCCGAAACACACAGCCAGGGCAACTAAGGAGTGGTTCCGTAAGAAGCATCTCAAGGTCCTGGAGTGGCCTAGCCAATCTCCAGACCTGAACCCAATAGAAAATCTTTGGAGGGAGCTGAAAGTCCGTATTGCCCAGTGACAGCCCCGAAACCTGAAGGATCTGGAGAAGGTCTGTATGGAGGAGTGGGCCAAAATCCCTGCTGCAGTGTGTGCAAACCTGGTCAAGAACTACAGGAAACGTATGATCTCTGTAATTGCAAACAAAGGTTTCTGTACCAAATATTAAGTTCTGCTTTTCTGATGTATCAAATACTTATGTCATGCAATAAAATGTAAATTAATTACTTAAAAATCATACAATGTGATTTTC
Organism: Thymallus thymallus; assembly: GCA_023634145.1. Classification (NCBI taxonomy): domain Eukaryota; kingdom Metazoa; phylum Chordata; class Actinopteri; order Salmoniformes; family Salmonidae; genus Thymallus; species Thymallus thymallus. Next base: position 13,805,654 of record CM042421.1, on the reverse strand, counting down.
TGGATTTTTGTTTTAGATTCCGTCACTCACAGTTGAAGAGTACCTATGATAAAAATGACAGACTTCTACATGCTTTGTAAGTGGGAAAACCTGCAAAATCGGCAGTGTATCAAATACTTGTTCTCCCCACTGTATATATGTAGGTGCATATGTCAATAGGTGGAGGCCTGTATATTCTGTTCCTGTGCAGTTTTATTTTATTACAAAGTGGAATGAAGCCCAATCTCAAGGTGACTTTGTATTATGTTTTTGCAATGTTAATTTCCTGTTATGGTATGTTGATGGCAATAAAGTTATATAAAAAAAAATAGATATGGAATAAACTTTCTGGTTAAAAAAAAAAGTAGACTCAACGACCCAAGTAAACACAATATCAAGCCGATTGCCTCAACAACTAAGAGCGTTGAAGCGCGAGGCTCAACTTCTCTCCTGTTTTGGTCCCGTAGCTTTCACACATTGACAGCGTGAAGCGCACCCGTGCCCTTGCGCAGATACTCTGTGTGACTGCGCAAAATCTTGCATCGCGTCGATCCAAATATCTGAGGAGCTGTTCAGGGCAACGTCTTCTTGCCGAGTCGACCTTTAAAAAATAAAAAGGTTAGAAAATACTGTATGTGCAGAAACACTACTACAGAGGTGTGACAGCATTGGCAGAGTTCAGACTACCGCAGTGCTGTTCATCTCTCAGCAGGACTAAAGTCACCCTGTCCTCGTGTGAGTACGTGTGCACATGGGCATGCGTGCGTGTGCCAGTACTGTCCTCTGTATGGCTCACTGACATCTCAGCAGTCTCCTCACGCAGGACAGTAACCTGCCAGGCTGCCAATAAAGTGGTGATTATACTCTGTCACTTACTTATAGTAATGAGAGGAGGACAGGAAGTGTCGCCTGTCATAACATGTCTTTACTGATGGCAGCAGTGTGTGTCCCACTGTAACAGCCTCTGTTCTCTATAGGACCAAGGTGTATCACACTGCTGACTGACTCAGACAGCAGCCGTGTCAGTAATGTATCTAGACCGATAAGCGCAAGGAGGAGGCCGTCTCAGGGAGCAGTGGTTATCAAGTGAATCTACTGCAGCAATGCCAACAATGTCCTCCGCTCTTTGAAGAGAACTTGTCATAAAGCTAAAAGGCTAGCTCAAACAGAGCTAACTGGAGAGCTATTGCCAAGTGTCTGATGGTCTTACACAGACTGATGCGGCCTAGTCTTCCTTCAATGCCCATTATGGGTGACCCTGCTGGGGCAGACAGGCCTGTAGCAGAACCCTCTGACTCAGCAGGGCTGGAAGCCAGGCTCAACTACACACAGAGTCAAGATAAGGGCCCAGTTTCCCGATAGCAATGGAACTTGGGCTTACAAGTGTTCTAACGATACATTGTTTCTACAAAACGGCCGAAGGTGTAAAGTGCATTTCCCAAAATACCACGCAAAGAGAATGTTGGCTAAGTGCGTTGTTAGACCATGTGTGGATACTGATAGGATCGAAAGGAAAGCAGCACTGCTTTCCGATCAGCATTCTTCATTCAAAACTTTGCTCGAGAATACTGACAACGGATCAGCTCCTGGAGAGGCGGCTTAAGCTATTACGCCCTAAATAAGATTGGCCACATCATTGCACACATTGTTAGCTACACATAATAAAATATATTGAAGCACAACTTCAGACAGTAGCCTATTGGCAAAATATAACTAAATTGAAATTTGTTCTCACCAAGTTTGCTGACGACGACACGATGGTGGTAGAACTGATCACTGACGCGATAGGGAGGTGGTCAGAGACCTGGCAGTGTGGTGCCACGACAACAACCCATCCCTCAACGTCAGCAAGAAAAAAGGAGCTGATTGTGGACTACAGGAAACGGAGGGGCGAGCCCATCCACATTACTAAGGAATTAACATGGTCCACACACCCACACAGTTGTGAAGAGGGCACGATACTGCCTCTTCCCACTCAGGAGATCCTCAAATTCCTCAGCTGTACCACCGAGAGCATCTTTACTGGCTGCATCACCGCGTGGTACGGCAACTGCAAGGCACCCGACTGCAGGGCACTACAGAGGGTTGGGAGTACTGAGGGTGAGCTCCCTGACATCCAGGACCTCTATACCAGGTGGTGTCAGAAGAAGCCCCAAAAAATGTGCCAAAGACTCCAGTCACCCAAGCCATAGACTGTTTTCTCTGCTACTGCAAGTCTGCAACCAACAGGACCCTGAACAGCTTCCAGCCCCAAGCCATAAAACTGATGAACGAGGCTGCAAAAATAGCTAATCAAATGGCTTCCTGCATTGGCCCTTTTTTTGAACCAACCCTCTTGCACTGACCATGGACACAAAGACTGGACTCTACTCACACAACATGCATGTACATACTTACTGACACCATATACACACACTTTCACACTCCACATACTGTAAGCTGCTACAGCTCAGTCTTATCTATACAGTTGCCTAGTCACTTTACCCCTACCTATACAGTGCCTTCAGAAGGTATTCATATACCTTGACTTATTCCACAATGTTGTGCTACAGCCTGAATTCTCACCCATCTACACACAATACCCCATAATGGCAAAGTGAAAACATGTTTTTAGAAAAGTTCATTGCTAGACAACCATCTTTCAGATCTTGCCATAGATTTAAGTAAAAACTATGACTCAGCCACTCAGGAACATTCCCCGTCTTCTTGGGAAGCAACTCCAGTGTAGATTCGGCCATGTGTTTTAGTTTATTGTGCTGCTGAAAGGTGAATTAATTTCCCAGTGTCTGGTGGAAAGCAGACTGAACCAGGTTTTTGCCCATGCTAAGCTCTATTCTGTTCCCTTTTATTCCCCCCCACCAAAAAAACCCTAGTCGCACGTACAAATCGCCTGTCATTGGTTGAAACACTCACTACAGAGTTCCAAACTGCCTCTGGAAGCAACGAAAGCACCATAACTATTCATCAGGAGTTTCATGAAATGGGTTTCCATGGCCGACCAGCCGTACACAAGGGAATGGTGTAAAGCTCACCACCATTGGACTCTGGAACAGTGGAAACGCGTTCTCTGGAGTGATGAATCACTCATCACCATCTGGCAGTCCGACGGACCAATCGGGGTTTTGCGGATGACAGGAGAACGCTACCTGCCCCAATGCATAGTGGCAACTGTAAAGTTTGGTGGAGGAAGAATAATGGTCTGGGGCTGTTTTTCCATGGTTCGGGCTAGGACCTTTAGTTCCAGTAAAGGGAAATCTTAACGCTACAGCATAAAATGACATTCTAAACAATTCTGTGCTTCCGACTTTGTGGCAACAGTTTGGGGAAGGCCCTTTCCTGTTTCAGGATGACAATGCCCTTGTGCACAATGCGAGGCCCATACAACATTTTTTGTTGAGATCAGTGTGGAAGAACTTGACTGGCCTGCACAGAGCCCTGATCTCAACCCCATCGAACACCTTTGGGATGAATTAGAATGCCGACTGCGAGCCAGGTCCAATCGCCCAACATCAGTGCCCGTCCTCACAAATGCTCTTGTGGCTGAATGGAAGCAAGTCCCTGCAGCAATGTTCCAACATCTAGTGGAAAGCCTTTCCAGAAAAGTGGAGGCTGTTTTGGCAGCAAAGGGGCGACCACCTCCATATTAATACCTATGATTTTGGAATGAGATGTTCGACGAGCAGGTGTCCACATACATTACATGACCAAAGGTATATTTTAATGCAGTCATATCGGGTTTCATTTCTCCTTCACTTTTTGGTAACAATTGCAAAGACTTTGAATCAAACATCTTGATTCTATGTTTAGCAGAGATCTTCTATGAATAAAGTAACGCAGAAGGGCAAAAAAGCAGCTAACTATGGACTTAGCTGTTTTACGACTACTATGAGGCAGTCGGTAAAGAGTGTTTTTAAGTGCAACTTCAGTAACAATGGTTTTGGGAAACCGCACAGAGATTTATCGATGCTCCTACAAAAGTTTCTAACGATGAACGTAGCCTTAAGATGCTTTTGGGAAACCAGACCCAGGTTCTTCCCCAAGTTTACTAGCCTCCTCACAGAGGGGTTCAGGCCTATTACCCTGTAGATGAAAGGAAGGCCAGAGCAGAAAGCGGTAAACCACGTTTACTAGAAGGCCTAGTAGCTAACTACACACAGATGGGTAAGAGCTGTGCAGTGTCTGGGGACATGAAGCTTTCTAGCCTAGCCTACATTTCTAAGAAAGCAATATCCGTCTGCACTCAACTAGCTAGCTGTGCTCACAACAGGGCTAAGGCAGTGAGGTCACAGAGGGCTGTATCAGTCATCAGTCTCTCCAGCTCTGATTACCAGTGGAAGCCCGAAACGGCCCCGCTGGCCACAGGAAGCACCCAGTCCCAGTGACATCATCAAAGCTCGCCGTGGCACCTCTGTAGCCTGCGGGAATGTAGAGGGCTCAGAGGGAAAACAAACAAACAGGATGTTGAATGTACTGTAAGTGTGCATCATTCATCCATGCCCTGACAGTATTTCCCATGTAGCCTAAAAAGTGGGATTGGGGAGGAATGGCTGGGGTTGGGAAGGAGAGAAAGAGAGGGGGGAGGTCAGAGTAGATTTGGGACGGAGTAGAGACTGGAGAGTAGTAGGAAATACAGAGACTGGTATTTGGAGGCAGAGGCCCAGAGTAGGGGTGGTAAGGGGAGGCAGAGGCCCAGAGTAGGGGTGGTAAGGGGAGGCAGAGGCCCAGAGTAGGGGTGGTAAGGGGAGGCAGAGGCCCAGAGTAGGGGTGGTAAGGGGAGGCAGAGGCCCAGAGTAGGGGTGGTAAGGGGAGGCAGAGGCCCAGAGTAGGGGTGGTAAGGGGAGGCAGAGGCCCAGAGTAGGGGTGGTAAGGGGAGGCAGAGGCCCAGAGTAGAGGTGGTAAGGGGAGGCTGAGGCCCAGAGTAGGGGTGGTAAGGGGAGGCTGAGGCCCAGAGTAGGGGTGGTAAGGGGAGGCAGAGGCCCAGAGTAGGGGTGGTAAGGGGAGGCTGAGGTGGGAAACGAGTGGAAATAGGGAAGAGGATGGGAATGGGAGAATGAGGGAAAGAGGAAAGACAGGGTTTTCGCCGCTCCAGCACAAAACACTGGAGGTCGACCACAGCACTTCCTGCTGGAGAGGACTGCTGATCAGGCAGTCTCTGTGTCTGTCTCACTCACACAACGTGAATTGGATAGCTTCCATCTCTAGCCCGGTGCGGATAGTAAAAAGTGAAGCAGTAGGAATACCAATGAGTTGAATGTCAGTGAAACCACTGTAGCACAGGTTGGACCTCTCACATGTACGATTCGTCATATGGCAGGGCCTGGGTTTCAGAGTGTGCTGCTCACCGTTTGTGTGTGTGTGTGTGTGTGTGTGTGTGTGTGTGTGTGTGTGTGTGTGTGTGTGAGAGAGAGACAGAGAACCTAAGCTGGCCTTTAACAATTGGAATAAACCAAAGGTTAAACACAGAAGCCATAGGTTGTTAAGATAAGACAGCAGCAGTGATGATGACTTCATACATGTTATTCTCTAGCTACACGAGGCCGTTACATAACAAGCAATCACTCACTCCTCGTGGATTTAAAAAATAGTTAGGGATGTTCCTGCTGGTAGAGAAACACACCTGGGACAGGTATGACTGACTGACAGGTAGGAGGCGGGACTCTCTTCTGGCCCACCGCATGAGAAAGAGGAAGTAAGATGAGACTACTTCCTCAACACCATCTTAGCATACTTTGTGAACATGACAAAGGTGATATGGGGAAGTAACAAAAGGTGTGGTAATGTGGCATTGGAATTTACTACAGAGAAAAAACTATCAACTCGTCTACTCTCGAGAAACTGTAGGCTCAACCACAGTAGGGAACGTGTGCGAGCAGTATCCAACTTCACACTGGGCAGAAACCTGACAACTTGCTAAGAAGCCAAATGTAGTTTCAAACATTACGCAACACAGCCTGACCAATATCCATGAGGAAATCTGATTAAACCACATGCCTGATGAACTGATTTACAACATTAAATGGAGTCCAATTGTATCAAGCAACCTGGTGTTTACAGGTAGATCGTACCTGTATGGAGAGTGAAAAAAGGGGGTTGGGTACATTCGCTCTCTGAATAGTCATCAGATGATATTAACCTACCACCCAAGGCTAGCTGGGTAGTTTATTGACATAGATCAAGTTGACACACTGGGGTGTAAAACCAGTGAACAGATAATGTATACTTGTTTTGTTTAAATAAGTGTAGGGCTAAACAATTCTACTATACATCACGCCAATTTACCTGAGGTTAAAGGGTTTCAAAAGGACACACTGTTTCTATTGAAATATAATTTCCTGACAGCGTCAATTGATAGCAAAACGCGTTATATAATTATCAGCCTTCACACTAGCGCCCTGCCCATCAGAGCCAATTAGCCACAGTGATACATTGTAATGCTACATTGATCACATTCTGATCCGGATTGCTGAGTCTCAAAAATCGAGATTAAATTATAGTCTATGAGAAAGCATTGTGTTGACAACAGAACAATGCATGCAAAGTGTGGTAGCATGCCAGACAAATTGTTCTGAACACACAGGCTACTTCCGAAATCAGCCAAGGCATTATGCAATGTTTGTACGAATAATAATTCGTGGCCAGGTTGATGAGTTTACCAGATCCAAACACTGGCTCTGGTCTAGGCCAACAAAACCGAGCAGCACATTCTTGTTAACAGTGGTTTGGCTCTTCTGGATGTTTCCATGTTTTGCAGTTGTGTCATGGAACACCCGAGGCCTCGGGGCTTGACTGAAACTTTCTACCGCCTAAATGTCACCGTGTCCCGGGATATCAACATTCCCCTTCCCCTGTTCCACCCGTCTAGCCGAAGGCGCCAAGGGAAGGACCGTCAGTGCCAGTGGCAAGAGTTGTTTTTCTTCGATTGTTATCATATCAAACATTCTGAGGCATCAATTACACAGGTTTCAATTCATCCTGAAACGGGTAAACATCATCCACGACCAATTAGTCAAGAAAGTATAACTACGGATAAACTTACGGTGCATTTTCTGCTGAGGTAATTGAAGAGACAGTCGTTCTCTTGTGGGGTTAGCAGTATGGATGCACTGTTAGCGGGCCGCCTTTGCGGCAGATGGCCACTCATTATTGACAATGAACCAAAAGGTGTGTTATGATTCCGATTCGTCGTTGTATGAAACCCAAACAAACAGTCATTGATCTCCCGTGGCCTGCAACCTGACCCTCACATCGATAAACGTCTATTCACGACCCGATAGAAACAGCTTTAGTGTGCTAATATCCCCTTTGGTTCCAAACAAAACCTAAGGTTCTCCTTCAATCCAAATTATGAGAACATTCCTGCAACGTCTTGGCGATGGTAGATACTAAACTTTCATCGGAACTCCAGCCCGAGCAGCAGCAGATTTGTGGCTCAATCCAACATGGCAGTCTGTGGGAATAAACCAAACACGTAATGGGGGGAGTGCGCACTTTTGAAATGCACAACGAGATCATTTCGGGAGCCTTAAACAGTTATGTTACAAAACAATTTAGAAAAAATATATTCATAATACAAATAAATGCAAATACATCAAAATAAGCGCAATTAAAATATTTTTTGAGAGAATGGTACAATCCATTCCGCCTATGTTTATACCAAAGACTTTTATAACTAACCCAAGATAGACCAAAGACCTTCGTTTGAAATGGTAACAAATGAATCATAGTGGGCAGAACGAGCAAGGAGTTGGGGCGAGGCAAGCACGAACTAGTGAGATCCTATTGGCGTGTTCTAGCATTTATTTACATATTTCCATTAAGGAACGCCTACTATGTGAAGTGCGCATGTGCAATAAATAATTTGACCCTTGCACGCCTTCTAAACAACACCATATTTTGAAAACTTGAATGTCCACTCTGTTTTTTACAGATTCTGGTTTTGGAAACAAAAAACTATATGGAGATCAAATATTTAATCGATGAGAAAAATAGCAGAATTTTGGCCAAAATCCGTCTCATTCCATCTTCTCCTACTGCCGGCCACTGGGCTTACTCTCATCAACATATTTGGTAGTGAGTGGAACCACCAACCGGATGCTTCACATTTATAAATCCGGTGAAATATCTGGCTCATTGTTTTATCTGTGTTTATACTGGAATGCAGCGATGTGGACCCGTGCAAAACGGAGCCAAATTGTTGCTATGCTATTTATGCCGCATTCACATACTAGTCTGAACCAGGAAACCCGGACATTTCCATCTTTCTAACTAGTTGTACACCTGCCGCTATAAACCAATTATCAAGTCGGACATTCCAGAGTTTCCTAGTTCAGACTAGCAAATTAACATTATCATGAGGATAAGTACGAGATGAGGCTATGGTCGAGTTGGCGTAGGCCCAATGACTATATATGACTGGACAAATCACTACAAAGTTTATATTATGTTATCACAGGTACAGCGAAATGCTTGTGTTTCTAGCTCTAACAGTGCAGTAATAATACCTGAGACAACAATTCGCACAATATCCAAAAGTAAAAAGAAAGAAGTGAAGAAATATCAGAATGAGCAATGTCAGAGTTCAGAAAATAAATTAATAGGCTATATTAACTGACTACACCAAACATTGCTGTTATTGTTTACATCCCGCCCTCCGCTGACGCAAAAACAGCGTGTGACGTCATCCACTCTGTTATAGCGCATCCCAGTGCCTTCTCTGCCATTTCGGGGGATTTTAACCATGCATCTCTCTCTTCAACGCTGCCCACGTTCAAACAGTTCGTGAAGTGCCCAACCAGGAATAATACAACTCTGGACTTGTTATATGCTGGTTATATCCACTGCACTCCCTCCCCTCGGTAGATCGGATCACAACCTTGTCCACCTCACCCCACTCTACAGGCCTATGGTCCAACAGCAGCCAGCAACCACTAGGACCATTAGGAGATGGTCCGGGGAGGCGAATGAGGCCCTACAGGACTGCTTTGAAACAACAGACTGGGATGTGCTCTGTGAGGCACATGGGGAGGACATTGATGGACTTACAGACTGCATAACGGACTATATACATTTTTGTGTAGACAACAATTTATCCACCAGGAAGGTACGCTGTTTTCCAAATAATACACCTGAAGGCCCTGCTGAAGGAGAAGAAGAGGGCCTTCAAGGAGGGGGACAGAGACAAATTGAAATGCGTCCAGAGGGAGCTGAAGTTGCGGATTGCTGAGCGGAAGAGAGTGTGTAAGGAGAACAAGCTGAGGCAGAGCCAGGTGAGAGAGGTGTGGAATGGTATTAGAAATATCACTGCCTTCAAAAAGTCAAACAGTGGGCAGACGGAGGGGACCCAGGACAGAGCCAATGAGCTGAACCAATTTTGGCCCTGTCCACCTCCCCTCCAGCTCCCCAGGCCACACACCCTCACGGCTGTCCCACCCCCACTTTGCTCACAACACCTTCGTTGAGAGAATAAGTGACCCCACCTCCGCCCCCACTCCCTCTGGACTGATCCTCAACACCCCCCTTCCCCCCACCTCCCCACCTGGGCTGGCTTTCACCACCAACCAAGTGAAGAGAGAGCTGGAGATACTACATAAGTGGAAAGCGACGGGCCCTGATGGCATCAGCCCAAGGGTGCTTAGGGTCTGTGCTGACCAATTGTGTGGAATACTCCAGCGACCCTTCAACCTTAGCCTGAGCCTGGAAAGGGTCCCTGTGCTGTGGAAAACATCCTGCCTGGTCCCAGTGCCCAAGAAGGCACACATCACTGTACTGAATGACTTCAGACCTGTAGTGCTAACATCATGAAAACCCTGGAAAGGTTAGTCCTTGCTCACCTTAGATACCTGGTGTGTATATCACTGGACCCCCTGCAGTTTGCATACCAGCGCAACATTGGTGTGGATGATGCAATCATCTACCTTCTACAGAGGGCCTACTCTCACCTGGACAACGCAGGTTGCTCTGTGAGGGTTATGTTTTTTTACTTCTCCAGTGCCTTCAACACCATTCAGCCCCTGCTACTGGGTGAAAAGATGAAGAGGATGGAAGTGGAAGTTACGGACTACCTGACCGGTAGGCCACAATTTGTGCGGCTACAGAGCTGTGTGTCAGAACGGGCAGTGAGCAACACGGGCCCCCCAGGGAACGGTCCTGTCCCCCTTCCTGTTCACCCTCTACACCTCAGACTTCATGCCACCTACAGACGTTCTCGGTTAACTCCGCAATTGTAGGGTGCATCAGGGGTGGGCAGGAGGAGGAGTACAGGAGCACAATCAGTGACTTTGTGGTGTCGTATGGTGTGAGCAGAACCACCTTCAATTCAACATCAGCAAAACAAAGGAGATGGTGGTGGACTTCAGGAGAATCAAGGCCCAACCGACTGCAGTCCCTATACAGGGGATGAATGTGGAAATGGTTGGGTCATACAAGTTCCTGTGAGTCCATATGGACAACAGGCTGGAATGGGATGGTAACACCGGGGCTCTGTACAAAAAGGGCCAGAGCCGACTCTACATTCTGAGGAGGCTCAGGTGCTTCAACATGTGCAGTAAACTACTGCATACTTTCTACCAGTCTGTGGTGGCCAGTGTCATATTTTTTTCAGTGGTGTGCTGGGGCGCCAACATAAAGGCTGGTGATGCTTCTCGGGTAAATAAGCTGATTAGGAAGGCTAGCTCTGTTCTGGGGATTAGCCTTGACACTCTAGAGGAGGTGGCGGAGAGACGGATCCTGGCCAAAGTGCTGGCCATCATGGGCAACGTCACCCACCCTCTGCATGCCACGGTTATGATGCAGAGGAGCACTTTCAGTCACAGACTGATCCCACCACGGTGTTATTATTATTACTCTAAATTATATCATACGCACATTTAGCTATTTAAGTATCTCTTCCTGTCATTTACCTGTACAGTTATTGTAACCATGCAAATATTCACTTACCTGTACGTTTAACTGTATATTTACCTGTACAGTTAATTTAACCATGCAAATATTCACTTACCTGTTCATTTAACCAGACTGTATATTATGTAAACTATTATTACCCTCACTTATATCATACGCACATTTAGCTATTTAAGTATTTCTCTGCCATCGACCTGTACAGTATAGTTAACCATGCAGATATTTCTTATTTATCTATTTGATTTTTTATTTCACCTTTATTTAACCAGGTAGGCCAGTAGAGAACAAGTTCTCATTTACAACCGCGACCTGGCCAAGACAAAGCAAAGCAGTGCAACAAAAAACAACACAGAGTTACACATGAGAATAAAACAAACGTACAGTCAATAGCACAATAGAGAATCTATATACAGAGTGTGCAAATGTAGTGGAAAATTAAGTAAGATTAGGAAGATAAATAAATATGCCATAGTGGCGAAATAAGTTACAGATTAGAATTAACACTGGAGTGATAGATGTGCAAATGATGTTGTGCAAATAGAGATACTGGAGTGCAAAATGAGCTAAAATAATACATTTGGGGATGAGGTAGTAGGGTGGGCTATTTACAGAAGGGCTATATACAGGTGCGGGGATCGATATATCAACTTGCAATATTTTTATCATTTTTTTTCACCTAACACTCTGTAACAATGTATAGTGTACATATTCAGCCATTCACCCATACTATGCATTGTCTTTTTATAGCTTTTTGCACTCCAGTCTTCTTGTATTTTTATACTTTTTCATACTGCCGCATTATGTATCATGTATCGTGTATACATCTTTTGTGTATTTGTGTTCTGCCATTTCGCACCTGCCCTGTGTTTTTTCATAGCTGCTTGACGAATCTATCTATCTATCTATCTATCTATCTATCTATCTATCTATCTATCTATCTATCTATCTATCTATCTATCTATCTATCTATCTATCTATCTATCTATCTATCTATCTATCTATCTATCTATCTATCTATCTATCTATCTATCTATCTATCTATCTATCTATCTATCTATCTAGACCTTCCTAATATTGAGTTTCACCCACACCTTTTGCCCTCAGAACAGCCTTAATCGTCTGGGCATGGACTCCACAAGGTGTCAAAAGATTTTCACAGGGATGATGGCCCATGTTGACTCCAATGCTTCCCATAGTTGTGTCAAGCTGGCTGGATATTCTTTGGATGCTGGACCATTCTTGATGCACATGGGAAAAGGTTGAGTGTGAAAAACCCAGCAGCGTTGCGGTTCTTCACACAAACCGGTGTGCCTGGCACCTACTACCATACCCAGTTCAAAGGCACTTAAAACTTTTTGCTTACCCATTCACCCTCTGAATGGCACACATACACAATCCATGTCTCAATTGTTTCAAGGCTTAGAAATCCTTTTTTAACCTGTCTCCTCCCCTTCATTTACACTGATTTAAGTAGATTTCACAGATCATAACTTTCACCTGGTCAATCTATGTCAGCAGGTGTTCTTAATGCTCTGACATGCACTGTCAACTTTGGGACCTTATATAGACAGGTGTGTGCCTTTCCAAATCATGTCCAATCAATTGAATTTTCCACAGGTGGTCTCCAATCAAGTTGTAGAAACATCTCAAGGATGATCAATGGAAACAGGATGCACCAAAGCTCAATTTCGAGTCTCATAGCAAAGGGTCTGAATACTTATTTAAATATTTATGTTCTTTATTTTTAATACTTAAAATTTCTAAAAACCTGTTTTCACTTTTTCATTATGGGGTATTGTGTGTAGATTGATGAGGGGAAAAAATGATTTAATGAATTTTAGATTAAGGTTGTAACGTAACAAAATGTGGAAAAAGTGAAGGGGTCTGAATACTTTTCGAATGCACTGTATAATGGTGTGTACAGACAGTATGGACAGTATATGAATAAAAAAGGCGTGAACAGCAGTAGTTATATAGGATGAGCCATGACTAGAATGCAGTATATACATATAAAGTGGGTAAAACATAATGTAAACATTATTAAAGTGACCAGTGTTCAATGACTATGTACATAGGGCAAAGCAGTCGCGGTGCAGGGTAGAGTACCGGGTGATAGCCAGCTAGTAACAGTCACTAAGGTTCAGGGCAGGGTACTGGGCAGAGACCGGCTAGTGGTGACTGTTTAACAGTCTGATGGCCTGAAGATAGAAGCTGTTTATCACTCTCTCAGTCCCAGCTTTAATGCACCTGTATTGTCTGCTCCTTCTAGATCATATGTGTCAAACTCATTCCATGGAGGGTCGAGTGTCTGCAGGTTTTCGCTCCTCCCTTGTACTTGATTGATGAATTAAGGTCAGTAGTTAGTAAGGAACTCCCCTCACCTGGTTGTCTAGGTCTTAACTGAATGTAAAAACCAACAACCCGAAGACACTAGGCCCTCCATGGAATGAGTTTGACACCACTGTTCTATATAGATGGTAGCAGGGTGAACAGGCCCTGGCTCGGGTGGCTGAGGTTCTTTATCATATCCTTAGACTTCCTGTGACACCAGGTGCTGTAGATATCTTGGAGGGTAGGCAGTGTGCCCCCATTTCAGGTCGTCAGTGATGTGCACACCCTCTCCACTGCGACCCCATTGATGTGGATTGGGGACGTGCTCTCTCTGCTGTCTCCTATATTCCACGATCAGCTCATTTGTTTTGTTGTCGTTGATGGAGAGGTTATATTCCTGGAACCATTACGCCAGGGCTCTCACCTCCTCCAGCCTACCCCTGTGGGGCCCCAGTTTTGCGTCATCGGTGGATCTGTTGGGGCGGTATGCGAATTGTGGTGAGTCTAGGTTGTCGGGTAAGGTGGAGGTGATATGGTCCTTAACTACCCTTTCAAAGCACTTCATGATGACAGTAGTGAGTGCTACGGGGCAATAGTTATTTAGTTCAGTTTCCTTCGCTTTCTTTGGTAATGGAACAATTGTGGACATCTTGAATCAAGTGGGGACAACAGACTGGGAAACAGACTGATATATTTAATTTGTTCGTAAACACTCCAGCCAGCTGGTTTGCACATGTTCTGAGGACGCGGTTTGGGATGCCGTCTGGGCTGGCAGCCTTGCGAGGGTTAACACGCTTAAATAACTTACTCACGTCAGACACGGAGAACAAGAGCACACAGTCCTCGTGAGTGGAAGGGGCCCGCGTTGGTGGCTCGATGCTGTTTTCTTCGAAGCAGGCGAAGAAGGTGTTTAGCTTATCCGGGATCGAGGAATTGGTGTCCGCGGCGTGGCTGTCTTTCCCTTTATTATCCGTGACTGATACAGGTGTGTCTTGAGTTAGGTGTGTCTGGAGTCCCTTCCACATATGTCTCATGTCTAAGCCGTTGAATTTCGACTCCAATTTGTCCCTGTACTGTAATTTTGCCTCTTTGATGACCTTACAGAGGTCATAGCTGGTCTGTTTGTACACGTCCATGTTCCCAGTCACCTTTTCATAGTTAAATGAGGTGGTTCGCACTTTCAGTTTGCACGAATGCTGCATCTATCCACAGTTTTTGGTTTTGATCAATTCTAATCATCACAGTGGGAACAACATCTTCTATGCACTTCCTGATGAATCCAGTCACCGAGTCAGTGTATATGTCGATACTATCCTGATGAACCCAGTCACAGAGTCAGTGTATACGTCGATACTATTCTCACAGGTGACACGGAACATTTCCCAGTCCGCATGATCAAAACAATCTTAAAGCAAAGATTCCAATTGGTCAGATCAACATTCAACTGTCCTTACCACAGATGCTTCCTGTTTAAATTGATCCTTATAACTTAATAATTTTTAAATAATCAGTCCAAGGACATACATCTGTTTTATTAGAAGCAATTATTGGTAACATGATTGTCTTCAAAACACTTTTTTACTTACACGAAGATTAACCACCAAAACCGAAATTTTCCATCCACTATAATGGGGGATCCTGTTTTCTGTCAACAATGCCTGCAGTACCTTGGTCGGCCTTGAACTTCCGTGGCTTCAATGAGAGGGGGCAGTCGTTCCCCCACCAATGGGCCATATAATATGGACAGGAGGCCAGAATTAAATAACATGTATTAGTAGCTGATTATTATTACATGGATAATGAATTCTAATTAAATACATAATTCTTTATTATTCCTATTATTTACTGTTTAGGCCTTGTTATTTTATTGCAATAAATCCTAGGAATATAATAGAAAATAAAAATAAAGGTGGAAAAATCTGACGTTCTGCCCTTGAGCAAGGAAGCTCCCCAACAACAACTGCTCCCCAGGGGCCGATGACGTAGACGTAAGTTAAGGCAGCCCCCCCGCACCTCTCTAATTCAGAGGGGTTGGGTTAAATGTGGAAGACACATTTTGGTTGAATGCATTCCGTTGTGCAACTGACTAGGTATCCCCCTTTCCTTTCCTTTGGGGGCAATAGTGTGCATGTGGCACGGCTGGAATAAATCACACATTAACCGATTTTGTCAGCAATTGTTGTTGGCCTTTTCAACTCAGACAGAACATTACACAACACACATCAACATATTTTTTTCAATTTTCACAGTTGCATTTTGCTTTAATATTCATGTAACAATGAAGCAAAGCCTATGTAGGCCTAATATATATTTGATCATGGAGCCTGAGGGGGTAGAGATGCAGAGCCTCGGGCTCCTAATGTGTTGAGGGTTGGTGCCTTTTGCCTACAGTCAGTGCTGATGTTGACTGGTATGTTGACTGGTATGCTGCCTGCCCTGTAATTACAAATTGCAGTTGGATCGAATTAAGGACAGGGATGTTTGTGTAATAAGGCAACTTGGCTGTCAACATTCAGACACTTGTAATTTGTGCTTTTTCAACATCATTGCATGTTTTCTGGTTTTATGATTTAGAGACACATACGCACAAACGTAAATACAGTATGTATGCAAATACACATTCTTAACCATACATTCATAGAATTAATAGATGTGTTTTAATGATCTGGTATGTATATTCTCAGCATTCATTGGAATGAATCACAAGTATCTTAAGAGTTAAGTCACCAAATGAGAGAGATGTTGACGTACAGACTGTTGGGGACTAATGTATGCTCTGTCTGATGATGACTGATGAGTCAGAGCTGTGGCCCATTAACCTGATCCCAGATCTGTATATGTTTTAACCAGCTCCTCTGAACATTGGTGACATGCATGCCATTGTTGTCAAAATAGTTGGCTAAAGCAGGGTATACAGATTGGACCACGCTACTGAACTGTTTACACACAACACTGAGAATGTTTTCTGTGCTCTGGAAACTCACTCTGTAATTCACCTCTAGGATTAGACGACATAATATGACTTGAAGGAATCACTCTCTGTTGGAGACAAGTCCTGGGAAGTCAGATGGACAAGAGGTCTTCCAAGGTTCACTCCCGATCAACTTGAGTTGCGGCATCTTGTGAAATGTATAACGACTGAACTGACCAGGCTGTGCCAGAAACAGAGTCATGTGAATTTTCAAACTTCAGGCATGGAGCCCCATCCATGTCTGAAACTCCATGCCTGTTCATGATACTTGACCCTTCACCTTTGTAGCTCAGGGGCAGCTCATCACTTGACTGAAGTACAACCCCTTGTCCGCCTCACAGAGTGTTCTGCAACAGCTTAATGCCCCAAGAAGAGTTACAGAAAACTCCCACAGAGAGAACGCAGCCCCAGGAGTGAAAGTTGTGAGAGATGGAGGCACCACAGACCCAGCTACAATGCCAACCCTAGCCTCAGCGATCAAGCACACACACAAACACACAAACACACACACATCGTCCCAGTGCCCAAGAAAAACAAGGTGACATGCCCAAATTACTATCGCCCCGTCGCACTCACCCCGGTCATCAGGAAGTGCTTCGAGAGGTTGGTCATGGGCCACATCAAGGCCAGCATGCCAGGCACACTGGACCTATTCCAATTTGCCTACCGCTCCAACAGATCCATGGATCCAAGATGCCATTTCCATCGCTATTCACACAACCCTTACACATCTGGACAAGAGGAACACCTATGTGAGAATCATCCTACCCTTCCACATTGATTCCAGACCTGCTCTCTTATTTGTACATAGAGGTTTTGGGGAGGGCCGGTGGGGTAAGTAACTGATCTTGTCACAGGTCTTGGTAGTAGTGGTAGTGAAGAGGTCCCTAAGTAATCACGTCGTGTAGCCTAGGCTAGTCGTCCCACTACTGAATTTGAAACCTGGGAAAGGCAAATAAAACATTTATACTGAACAAAAATATAAACGCAACATGTAAAGTGTTGGTCCCATGTTTAATAGGCTGAAATAAAATATCCCTGAAATGTCTCTCAATTTTGTGCACAAATTAGTTTACATCCCTGTTAGTTAGCATTTCTCCTTCGCAAAAATAATCCATCCACCTGACAGGTGTGGCATATCAAGAAGCTGATTAAACCGCATGATCATTACACAGGTGCACTTTGTGCTGGGAACAATAAAAGGCCACTCTAAAATGTGCAGTGTTGTCACAACACAATGCAACAGATGTCTCAAGTTTTGAGGGAACGTGCAATTGGCACCACAAGCCACCTACAACGTTGTTTTAGAGAATTTGGCAGTACGTCCAACCGGCCTCACAACCGTAAAATGAAACCATGCCAGCCTAGGACCTCCACATCTGGCTTCTTCCCCTGCAGGATGGTCTGAGACCAGTGACCCGGACAACTGATGAAACTGGTTTTGCACAACTGAAGAATTTTTGCACAAACTGTCAGAAACCGTCTCAGGGAAGATCATCTGCGTGCTGGTCGTCCTCACCAGGGTCTTGACCTGACTGCAGTTCGGCATCGCAACCAACTTCAACCAACTTCAGCGTGCCAGTAGCCTTCTAGCTGGAGAAGTGTGCTCTTCAAGGGTGAATCACGGTTTAATCTGTACCAGGCAGATTTTTTATTTGATTAATTAGGGTCCCCATTAGACAACGCATTAGACAGCTAGTCTTACTCGAGTCCGACACATAACGGAAAAGACATTACAGACAAAGATTTTACAATTGACATACATTTTAGATGGCAGACAGCATGTATAGCATCCTGTGGGCGAACGGTTTGCTGATGTCAACATTGTGAACAGAGTGCCCCATGGTGGCGATGGGGTTTTGGTATGGGCAGGCATAAGCTACGGACAACGAACACAATTGTATTTTATAGATGGCAATTTGCATGCACAGAGATACCGTGACGAGATCCTGAGGCCCATTGTCATGCCATTTATCCACTGCCATCACCTCATGTTTCAGCATGATAATGCACAGCCCCATGTCGCAAGGATCTGCACACAATTCCTGGAAGCTGACAATGTCCCAGGACTTCCATGGCCTGAATACTCACCAGACTTGTCACCCAATGAGCATGTTTGGGATGCTCTGTATCGATGTGTACGACAGCGTGTTCCAGTTTACGTCAATATCCAGCAAATTCGCACAGCCATTGAAGAGAAATGGGACAATTTTCCACAGGCAACAATCAACAGCCTGATCAACTCTATATGAAGGAGATGTGTCGCGCTGCATGAGGCAAATGTTGATCACACCAGATACTGACTGGTTTTCTGATCCACGCCCCTAACTTTTTTTTAAGGTATCTGTTACCAACAGATGCGTATTTGTATTCCCAGTCATGTGAAATCCATAGACTAGGGCCTAATGAATGTATCTCAATTGACTGATTTCCTTAAATGAACTGTAACTCAGTAAAAT
Organism: Thymallus thymallus; assembly: GCA_023634145.1. Lineage (NCBI taxonomy): Eukaryota > Metazoa > Chordata > Actinopteri > Salmoniformes > Salmonidae > Thymallus > Thymallus thymallus. Next base: position 13,787,015 of record CM042421.1, on the reverse strand, counting down.
CATGGAAATTGTTGCATGTTGCGTTTATATTTTTGTTCAGTGTATAAGAAAAGACAATAGAGTTTGATGACGTTTTCAAAGTCCACAAATTTCAGAGAAAGATGGTGAATTGAAACTGAAACGAGCAAGATAACTATCAGTGCTGGAGTAGAGGAGTGAGGGGGAAACTTCACCTGATGGCGATGCCTTATCTAGCAGCAATGCTAATACCACCAGTTCAGCATCACCACCGGCACCTCCACTAGCTAACCTCTGGGCTGGGCTGTACAACATGCAAAAAGGTCTAGAAACGACTGGAGGGATTAAACTAGTAAAAGAGTAACGTCCTCTGCCTCCAACGTAAAAAACAACAACAACAGAGCTCTCAGAAAAAAGGTTTTTGAATATGCCCAAACCAAGGCACATTTAGTGGCAGGAAGCATTGCTTTGCAGTGACGTCTAAAATGCTTGGAATTAATCAGCCCCTTGGAGAGTGCTGTCCATTTCAACACCATCGATAGTAGGCTACATGGCTGTTTACTCTGTCTGCTGCGCCGCTACCTTGTGTTTGTCACTTTTTTCTCATGTTTTCTGGTACCTCAGAGCCCACCGGACAACCGGGGTGTGTCCTCAACCCTCTGCTGTACTCCCTCTTTGACCACGACTGCGTGGCTTTGTACCACGGTTGTAGGCCTGAAAACCAACAATGACGAGTCAACCAATAAGCAGGAGGTAAGTAAACTGGCATTGTGGTGCCAGGATAACAACCTCTCCCTCAACGTCAGCAAAACTAAGGAGTTGATTGTTGACACCAGGAAGCAGAGGAGGGAACAGACTGCTGAACACTTCAACTGGATAGACCACCTGCACCTTAGCACACATGCACACACCCACACAGATAAACTGTACACTCATCCACACGCACATACACACACACACACTAGGGTTTAATATTTTCCCTGTATTTTATAAATGTTCCATCCCGAGAATAGATCACTTTTCTCTCAGGTAACCCAGTATTTCTTGCAGAAAATCGGAAGTGTCATTCTAAAGGGTATAAAGCTTTTTGATTAGAACTTTGATCGGCATGAAGATTCAAGCCTGATGCTACCTGAGCCTGATGAGCCATACATTAAAGACATTTTATGATCCCAAGCCCAAAAAAGCCCCAAAGAATTGTGCCATTATCCAATAAATAGCCTATCATATACAGTTGACTATATGCTACCGCACATTATGCATGACAGAAAAACAGAAAAGCCCATAGATGTGGCTATGCTCTCTTGGGTAAAGAAATGGAACAAGCTCCAATAGGCTAATGTTGTTGACTGTACTACTTAATGTGTTATAGTGTATTGTATGGGGTCAAGAGAATGAGAGTTCATATGACACAGGGAGAAGAGAGAGATCAGAGGGAGGAAATACAACAGCACCACTAGAGAGCAGTATATACTGTACTAGGCAGAAATAAAGATCATACAATATATCCCTTATTTTCCCCTTTTCCACTTATTTACTCATTCAACGGCAAAAAGTAATACAAAAAGTAATACAAAAAGTAATACTAAAAGTAATACTAATAGGCCTCCTGAGTGGCACAGCTCCGTGTTCGATCCCGGGTTAAGTGAGCGGTGTGTCAAGAAGCAGGGTCGTGTTTAGACTAATTTACGCATCTAAAAAATGTTAGCTGACATGGACTAATTGAGTGACTGTCAGTGACTGACATAACAGAAGAACTGCTGATGCACAACCACATTTCAAAACTGCACCTTGTGTATTCTACTGTTATGACTCTAAACAGTATGTTTTCTAAATTGATCTGCGGGCCTATAAATGGGGCAGGTCGCCAGTTGCCCATCCCTGGCTTATATTGTATATTATTTTGTGTGTGATTGCCACTAATCTTCAAGTGTGTATACCCCCTCTACTGGCTGAAGGGGTTAAAATGTCTACAGGCTCCAAGGCCTATTAGGAAAGGAAAGGGAAGGGAAGGGAAGGGAGGGGAGGGAGGATACTAGTCAGTTGTACAACTGAATGAATTCAACTGAAATGTGTCTTCTGCATTTAAACCCAACCCAAGGTGCGGAGGGCTGAATTAATCAACATCCACGTCTTCGGAGTGACTGGAATGGCAGCACACAGTCTTTTGACCAATCCATGCATGTTATTTGTTTCTTTAGTTTCAGTTGAACAAATTATTTTAGAACGACAATTAAATGGATTCTTATTTTTGTTCGCATCAAAGACTAACATTTCACCACTCCATTATGGTGTGTGATGTTTTGAGGAAGGAGAGAACCAGGCGCAGGGTTCAGGATCTCGACTCTTATTTAAACAGGAGTAAACGCTACAAGCGTGAGTCCCAAACAAAAGTGAACTGCAGGAAAGCAGTACTAAATACAGGTCATGCCTGGATACAGACAACGGTAAAAAAAAAGCCATGAAAATAAAATGCCCCTAGCATACAGAATAAAGTCCAAGACTCTACGAGAGTGTAAGGTGCAAACACATACAGGGGAACAACGACGAACAATGGGAACTGAGTCAGAGGAACCTATATGCACACATCATTGGAATAATGGGAGCCAGGTGTGTAACTGGGGACAAAACAAAACTCAGACCAGGAATGATAAATTAATGGGATCGGGGACGGTGCTAGCTAGAAGGCCGGTGACGTCGACTGCTGGAAGCGCAGCGAACCAGAGGGAGGTGCAGGTGCAGAGGGAGACGTGGCATGGCGAAAGGATTAGGATGGAAATTGTATTGGGACAATTATATTGGACAATTTAGCCACTGCAACCCTATTTATATGTATTATCAGGAGCACCATCTTGTGGTTGGATTTGAAAATGTACTGGAAAGTCACTCACATGCAAATTCTCTCTGACTTTGTCTTCTCTAGAACAAGGGGTGTCAAACTCATTCCATGGAGGGCCTAGTGTCTGCAGGTTTTGGGGTTTTCCTTTCAATTAAGACCTAGACAACCAGGTGAGGGGAGTTCCTTACTAATTACTGACCTTAATTCATCAATCAAGTACAAGGGAGGAGCGAAAACCTCCATGGAATGAGTTTGACACGTACTCTTTAACGTCATATAATGTAATTGTATTTCTGACCTCCCCACCTCCCCTCCCCCATCAGCACCCTATGCCTGTGGCTCCACCATCACCATCACCACTGACCACCCCCCAGCCCCATGACTGTAATCCCATATTAAACCAGTATTACCAGGCCAGATGTCATATGTCACAGTTCATTGTGTGAAAAGACAGAACATGAGGTGTGCTGCCAGTACTACGTCCTCAATAGATTCATAGATCTATCCTATTTTAGAAAATACACCCCTTTTAATTTCAAAATGAGTGTGTTGTTGTTCTACTATAATAACATATTGTACTAACTAAATGAAATACTTGTACTACATTCAAGCCTCTACATTCAAGCCCTGGCAATTTTGTCTGATGATTTATGGTTTATTATGGTTTCTCAGCTCTATGTGAACTCTCCAGCCTGTATGGCTGCCTTATATTTGACCTCACAATAATGTATTGTAAGCTGCAGGGAGACCTTACAATACCTCCTAGCTTGCCCTTTCCATGTTACAAAGAAGTATGTATTCATCAGTGTCTGAATCACATTGTTGTGTTGGAGGCCTAGGAGGAAAAACATGTCTGTTCCACAAACACTAAAGACATCCCTGACTACAGTAGTGTTTCTGCTAGTGAGTCTCTAAGCAACATTCAGTGTAAGATAAATTACGTAATAGTCTTCTCTCCTGTCACCGAGGTGTGAGATGGTCTGCATAGACAACTAGTCTGGCCAGAGTGGAACGCTGCACAGATATACAGTGTTCCCATCGAGCTGCATACCGGAGATCAATACCAAAACAATGTGTTCTGAACCAGATAATAGAATGTTACAATTGTTATAAGCTCTTCCTCAGACTGTCAGGTTAATGAAGTCTAATTGATTTAGAGTCCTACACAGCTACACTACTTTGATAACCCGTTCCATTTCTGGATCCCCTGTGCTGTTGACTGTGACCTATGACACCTCGATGTTAGGGAGGCTTTGAATCAGTGCAGTGTAAAGGCAATCATATCAGAATGAGAAATGCATTTGGAAATACTGCTATAAATACAAGACTGCTATACAGTGCCTTGCCAAAGTATTCATCCCCCTTGGCGTTTTTCCTATTTCGTTGCGTTACAACCTGTAATTTAAATTGATTTTTATTTGGATTTCATGTATTGGACATACACAAAATAGTCCAAATTGGTGAAATGAAATGAAAAAAATTGTTTCCAAAAATTCAAAAAAATTTAATACAGAAAAGTGGTGCGTGCATACAGTATGTATTCACCCCCTTTGCTATGAAGCCCCAAAATAAGATCTGGCGCAACCAATTACCTTCAGAAGTCACATAATTAGTTAAGTAAAGTACACCTGTGTGCAATCTAAGTGTCACATGATCTGTCACATGATCTCAGTATATATACACAAGTTCTGAAAGGCCCCAGAGTCTGCAACACCGCTAAGCAAGAGGCACCACCAAGCAAGCGACACCATGAAGACCAAGGAGCTCTCCGAACAGGTCGGGGACAAAGTTGTGGAGAAGTACAGATCAGGGTTATAAAAAAAAATCAGAAACTTTGAACATCCCACTGAGCATTATTAAATCCATTATTAAGAAATGGAAAGAAAATGGCACCACAACAAACCTGCCAAGAGAGGGCCGCCCACCAAAACTCACGGACCAGGCAAGGAGGGCATTAATCAGAGAGGCAACAAAGAGACCAAAGATAACCTTGAAGGAGCTGAAAAGCTCCACAGCGGAGATTGGAGTATCTGTCCATAGGACCACTTGAAGCTGTACACTCTACAGAGCTGGGCTTTACGGAAGAGTGGCCAGAAAAAAAGCCATTGCTTGAAGAAAAAATATATGCAAACACGTTTGGTGTTCGCCAAAAGGCATGTGGGAGAATCCCCAAACATTTGGAAGAAGCTACTCTGGTCAGATGAGACTAAAATTTAGTTTTTTGTCCATCAAGGGAAACACTATGTCTGGCGCAAACCCAACACCTCTTATCACCCCGAGAACACCATGTTTTTCATCGACAGGGACTGGGAAACTGGTCAGAAGGAATGATGGATGGCGCTAAATATAGGGAAATTCTTGAGGGAAACCTGTTTCAGTCTTCCAGAGATTTGAGACTGGGACAGAGGTTCACCTTCCGTCAGGACAATGACCCTAAGCATACTGCTAAAGCAACACTCGAGTGGTTTAAGGGGAAACATTTAAATGTCTTGGAATGGCCTAGTCAAAGCCCAGACCTCAATCCAATTGAAAATCTGTGGTATGACTTAAAGCTTACTGTACACCAGCGGAAACCATCCAACTTGAAGGAGCTGGAGCAGTTTTGCCTTGTATAATGGGCAAAAATCCCAGTGGCTAGATGTGCCAAGCTTATAGAGACATACCCCAAGAGACTTGGAGCTGTAATTGCTGCAAAAGGTAGCTCTACAAAGTATTGACTTTGGGGGGGTGCATAGTTATGCACGCTCAAGTTTTATTTTTTCTTATTTCTTGTTTGTTTCACAATAAAAAAAGTGGTAGGCATGTTGTGTAAATCAAATTATGTAAGGCAACAAAATAGGAAAAATGCCAAGGGGGTGAATACTTTTGCAAGCCACTGTAAATACAAGGCATGATCTGTTTGTGATACTCTGTCCAGTCCCAATCTCAGTCCCAACCCCATATGCAGCCCCAGCTCATCCCCTTCAAGACCCCCTTACCAATCTCATTATCAATCACAATCCCCATCCCCTTCCAAACCCCCATACACCAGCCTAGCCTAGCCTAGCCCTAGCCCCATATGCTGCCTCAGCATATCCCCTTACCGATCCGTGTTTACTCCGGACAAGCCCCTGCCCCCGGTCCCAGTCTGCTTGCTACATTACAGAGGTTAAAACAGTACAGGTTCCACAACCTCACACCCAGGTGTCTCATCCTCTCTTGCTCCAAGACAAACTTGGCTGGTCACGACCATAACAAGTCATTCTCGATAGACAAACAGGCAGTGGTGGGTGCATCCTTTTACACAGCCCTGCCCAGCTTTCTCCTCTCTCCGGTTGGTCTGTGTAGGAAATGGGTCTAGTCTCCTCTGTTTAGGATAGCAGAGGGTTGTTTTTGCAGTATCTTCTCAGTCTGGTTCGAGGTGCGAAAGCCATTTCTCCAAAAGCCAAGGTGTCTTCGTTGGATCCAGCGTGTCGTCAGATCAAGGAGCTGTGGTGAAGACCTGATGTGAAGGGATGTCCAGGTACAGTGTCGTCTGTCTTTTACCTTGTCGCTATGTCCATCAGTGGGTTAGGCTTGGCAGGATAGGGATAAGGGATAGTGGTTATCCAAATGGCAGCTCCATGGCAGTTCTTCCATACAGCGCCAGCGATCTTTGTGGGAATCTTTGAGGCTGGCACTCAGCTGCCATAGCAAGCATTCTGACATGGGAACAACCTTTAGCCAAGGAGGTTAATTTAATCAAATTGGGAAAGGGATTGAAAAATGTTTGTGGGAAGATTGGTGAGATGATACAAATCTCTCCCTGAAACAAATAAATGTCTGTTGAATGAAAGTTCTAAATGACTACAAGTTCTAAATGACTAAGACAAACAGCCATCTGTAAATCTGTACAGTATATACTGTATGTTCTATATGCAGTACACTTCATACTGACAGATGTTTGTTGTCTGTTTCTTTGCTGAATGTTTTTCCTCCCCAGGAGAAAGGATGGGTTGGTACATCCAGAAGAGCAGGGGCTTTGTACTGCTGCTGTCCGCCCTCACCGTCTCTCTCCTGGGTGTCATCAGCTCCACTACCCTCCTACCTCCAATAACCTCCAGCCCTTCTCTTACACTCACCACCACCTCTCCTCTCATCCAAACTTCCACTCCCACCCTCTTCCCCAAAACACCCACATCCCCCAATCCACAACGTCAAGCTTCCTTCACCACCTTAACACCTCCTTTCTCTCAGTCCTCACCCGCTCCTCTCCCCTACACCACCATCCCACTCCTCTCCAAAACCACTGTTCCTCCTCTTCCCAAAACCCCCCATGCTACTCTACCTCATACTACCCGTGCCAAACCCAAAACTTTCCGCCCTCGACTCCCCCATACTACCCGCCTCCTCCAAAAACCATCCAGCCCTCGTCTCCCAAAAACTTCCCTTCCTCCTCCTATCTATATGACCAGTCCCCTCCCCAAAACCTCCCGCCTGCGTCTCCCCAAAATCTCCCCCACTCATCTCCTCAAAACCTCCTACCCATTTCTCTCAAAAACCATTGTCCCTCCTGTCTCTCAGTCCTCGCCTGCTCCTCTCTCTTACACCAGATCCACCACCATCCCTCCCTTCTTCACAACCACTATCACTCTCCTCCCCAAAACCTCCCTTGCTCCATCTCCTCATACCACCCATCTTCTCCTCAAAACCTCCAGCCCGCTTCTCCCCAAAACCTCCCTACCTCATCTTCCCAAAACTGCCAACCCTCCCTTACCCAAAGCCTCCCCTTCTCTTCCTCCTCCTCTCCTCCATACCACCAGTCCCTCCTCCAAAACATTCCGTCCTCGTCTCCCCAAAACCTCCCGTCCACGTTCCAAAACTACCACCCCTCCTTTCTCTCAGTCCTCTCCCACTCCTCTCTTCTACACCACATCCACCCCTCCTCTCTCCACAACTACTGTCCCTCCTCGCTATATAACCAGTCCCCTCCCCAAAACTTCCTGCCCTCGCCCTCGTCTGCTCAAAACCTCCCCCACTCATCTCCTCAAAACCTCCCACCCATTTCTCTCCAAAACCATCGTCCCTCATGTCTCTCAGTCTTTGCCTGCTCCTCTCTCTTACAACAGCTCCACTATCGTCCTTCCACTCTACACAACAACCGTGCCTCCTTTCCCCAAAACCTTCCCTCCTGCTGTCCCCAATACCTCACCTCCCCTAACCAAAACCTACCGCCGTCATCCCCTCAAAACCTACCACCCTCATCCCCCCAAAACCTACCGCCCTCGTCTCCCCAAAAAATCCCATTCTCTTCTCCCCGACACAGCCAGTCCCCTCCCAAAAACCTCCCAGACTCGTCTCCCCAAAACCTCTCACCCTCGTCTCCCCAAAACTTCTCACCCTCGTCTCCCCAAAACTACCTTCCCTCTCATTCCCAAAACCTCCCCTGCTACTACTCCCTATATGACCAGTCCCCTACCCAAAACCTCTCCCAAAAACCCCAAAACGACCTTTCCTAATCTCACCAAAATTTCACCCACTCGTCTCCCCAAAACATCCCACCTTCATCTCCCCAAAATCACTGTCCCTCCCTTACCCAAAACCACCACCTCTTCTCTCTCTCAGTCCTCCCCTTTTCCTCTCCCCTACACTTCCTACACCCCCACTCCCCCCCCTTCCACAACCACTGTCCCTCCTCTTCCCGATACCTCCCATCACCTAACATATCAACGATGTCTCCCCAAAATCTTCTCCACTTATCGCCCAAAAACCTTTAGTCCTCGTCTCCCCAAAAATACAACTCCCCATTTCCCCAAAACCTCCCGCCCCTGCCCTCCCAAAACGACTATCCCTCCTCTCCCCCAAATCACCACCTCTCCTGTCTTTCAGTCCTCCCCCATTCCTCTCCTCTACATTTCCTCCACCACCATCCCTCCATTCTTCACAACCACCATCACTCTCCTCCCCAAAACCTCCCTACCTCGTCTTCCCAAAACTACCAATCCTCCCTTACCCAAAACCTCCCTACCTCGTCTTCCCAAAACTACCAACCCTCCCTTACACAAAACCTCCCCTTCTCTTCCTCCTCCTCTCCTCCATACCACCAGTCCCTTCTCCAAAACATTCTGTCCTCGTCTCCCCAAAACTTCCCGTCCACATCCCAAAACTACCACCCCCCTTCTCTCTCAGTCCTCTCCCACTCCTCTCTTCTACACCACCTCCAACCCACCTCTCTCCACAACTACTGTCCGTCCCAAAACAACAACCGCTCCTCTTTCCTCTACAACGCGTCCCTTACCCAAAACCTCCAATCTTCGTCTGCCCAAAACCTCCCCCCATCCTCTCCCCCACACTGCTCCCCCTCTGTTTGACCATGAGCCCTTCATAGTGACCTGGAACATCCCAGAACTGGTCTGTAACAGGTACAATATCTCCCTGGACACCTCCCCCTACAGAGGTGTGGCCACACCTGCCAAGGTAAGAAACAATACATATATTCCTCTTGGATAGCTGGTAACATGTTTGAAAATGACTGTTTGACACATCAAACCTAAAACAATCATATACTTCAATGTCCTAACAGGGATTTAATGCGAGAAGTACAAGACATAACTTTTTCCTAACAAAGTTTTTACTGTGTTTCCTTCCTCCCTGCTTCTAGGTGCCAGGTCAGTTCCTGTCTCTGTTCTATACTGACCGACTGGGCCTCTACCCCCATGTGGACGTGCCTTCCAAGCAGCAGTTCTACGGAGGCATCCCCCAGAGAGGAAACCTTAGGGCTAGTCTGGCCAAGGCCCGCAGTGACATCAACTACTACATCCCCTCCAAGTATTGATCTAGAATCAGCTCCAAAATACTAACCTTAATGATTAACCATCAGGTCAAAACTACGGGGCAACTATAACTGCTACTCTACTGCAGTACATCCTCTCCATGTAGAGGTTGCCTTTAGGCACAGATCAATGTTTAGTTCAAACACTAACCTTAACCATTAAGGGAGAGTTGGGGACACAAAACTGACCTTAGATCAGTGCATAATAAGTGTATAACTTTACTGCTCCACCTCCCTCCAGGACGGCCCGTGGCCTGGCTGTGATCGACTGGGAGGACTGGCGCCCCCTGTGGGCCAGGAACTGGGGCTCCAAGTGGATCTACAGGACCCTATCAGTGACCTATGCCCGCCAGAGGGACCGCTCCCTCACAGCCCGGAGGGCCACAGCTACAGCCAAGAAGCAGTTCCAGGCAGCAGCCCGTAGCTACATGGTAGAGACTCTGTCCTTGGGTAGCCGGCTCAGGCCCAACTACCAGTGGGGATTCTACCTGTTCCCCAACTGTTATAACCATGGATGGATGGAGCCGGGATACACAGGGAGATGTTCCAAGGAGGTGAGGGGGCAGAATGATGAGCTGCTCTGGCTGTGGGAGGCTAGTTCCGCACTCTACCCCTCTATATACCTACAGGTAAGAATGCTTTTTTTGGGGGGGGGGGGTATAACTAATTCATAATCTAACATCTACCTCTAGTCTGGTAGCCAGATGTGGTTTGGTTTTGCCATCTCCTGTGTAGTCTGGCAGCTATACTAAAAGTATGGTGCTTGCTAGTTTGTAGGTAAGGTGAGAGAGACTAACTCCTATGTGGTTGTTGTGCCTCCTTTAGGCATCTCTAGGGGACAGGCATAGCGCCGCCCTGTTGGTGAGGAACCGAGTCCAGGAGGCGCTGAGGGTGTCTGCCCTGCCCGCCCGACCCGCTACCGCACCTGTCTACGTGTACACACGACCCGTCTTCATCGACCAGAACAGACGCTTCCTCAGCCAGGTTAGAAAAATGCTTCTTACAGAGGCTTTTGACCAATCCTAAATGAGCCTCTTGCCCCTAACCCCCAGACACATGAAGCAGAGCAATGTTGTCCTGAGGTGCTGATACCTCTGTCATACCCCATACCACTGTAATAATAACCATTATAACTGCATTAACGTTGTGATGTTCTCCAGGGGGACCTTGTCAGCACCATCGGGGAGAGTGCTGCTGTGGGGGCCTCAGGAGCCGTGCTGTGGGGGGCCAGTGCCGACTACAATGACAAGGTTAGGTGATACTCTAGCCCTGTTTACACCTGGTGCTAACATGCATCCTTTGTCCTGATCTTATCCACATTCTGATTGTGCTCACATTTTTAGACAGGTGTAGATGATTAAAAGACGCATTGTGATCTGATTGTGATCAGATCTTCCTCACCACCTCCGGAGGTAGTCAGCACGCATTACAAGTGTACATGGATCCGTGCTTCTACATCTGCATTGCTTGCTGTTTGGGGTTTTAGGCTGGGTTTCTGTATAGCACTTTGTGACATCGGCTGATTTGATTTGATTTGACAGTGAAACCATTTAAATCATCCTTATCCTGCCTTCTAAAATCATTGACAGGTGGCATCATTAACTTATGGCATCAATATCTAGCTTAAAATGTATATGCATACAGGGAGGGACCAGGAAACCAGGAGGGACCAGGAAATCTGGTCACACTGCGGGCACAATAGACGGATATGAGTCACATGTTAATACTATGTGTAGACATAGTTCTGAAAATGTGGTCAAAATCAGGACAAAGGACATATGCTAGAGCCGGGTATAAACAGAGCTTCTGACACACATACACACTCAAGGTGATACTCCCCACTCTCACTGAAAGCCAATACCACTGACATTTTTACATTTACATTTTAGTAATTTAGCAGACGCTCTTATCCAGAGCAACTTACAGTAGTGAGAGGATACATATTTTTTCTTTTTTTAAACCCAAAAATGTTGACAGAAAACACCACAGCCATAGTGGACCTGGAATATCTTATCGGACACTATGCCTGTGCACTACATGAGGCAATAGGGTTCCATTTGAGACACAGATTATCGTTTTAAGGAAACAAACTATACGAAAGCAGAACTAAAGTATTCTCACCAACTCCAGCACATATGAATCCACTTGAACTTTCTTTGTATTGTTCCCTCCCTCCCTCCCTCCCTCCCTCCCTCCCTCCCTCCCTCCCTCCCTCCCTCCACCCTCCCTTCCCACGGGCATCCTGTGAGACTCTCTAGGCGTTCCTCACCACTATGCATGAACATGAAGAGTTATCATTCACTCTCTCTCCCTCCCCACAGGTGTCCTGTGAGGCTCTTTCCTCGTACCTCACCACCACGCTCAACCCCTACGTCGCCAACGTGACCGCCGCCGCCCAGCTCTGCAGCGACTTCCTGTGCCAGGGGAACGGGCGCTGCGTCCGGAAGCACTACGAGTCAGACCACTACCTCCACCTGTCCTCAGGAAACTTCCGTATCCTCCGGGCCAGGGGCATGTACATGGTCCTGGGGACACCCAGTCTGGCTGACCTGACTCTCTTCTCCAGGAGGTTCACCTGTCAATGCTATGCAGGACGGACATGTGCCCCCAAGCTGCCCATACACCTGTCTAAAGCACTGGTGTATAGACTGAAGCATCAGAGTCTGTCCGCCAAGACTAAGACACTGAATATTGTGATAGCTGATATGGAACAATCGACCATTAAGGAGAACTTGAAAAAACACTGAAACACTGATGGATGGATCATGAGTGTTGGCCTGTGTAACTGGACTTTGTCATGTGTAACGTACACAAGATGGCACAAGTCTCTTGTTTTACCTACATAATAATATTGTAATAGTAATCAGAGGTAAGTACTTGAACGTCTCATGCAGATGGTTTAGGGTGGAATGTTGACTAAAAGTTTGTTGATTGCACACCAGGACAAACTATAGTGTGTGCCATGCAGTTTCTCTGTGCCTTAAAGTTCACATTGCAATAATGATAAAGCACCATACGTCTATTAATTCCATTCAGCAGGAAACAGCCTAAATACATTGACATGTTGCGACAGGAACAAAGACGAGTTTATTGCAAGTACAGATGGTGTATCTGTGACATTTCTCCTGTAGTTATTTGTATATCATTTGAGTGTATATGCAAATAAAAACGGGACTCTATGTCTCTATGAGTATTTACAGTGTCATTGGTTGTCTATTGCACTGTTGTGTCACTGACCCTCACAGTGTTGATGTTGTGAAGACAGGCACCTACTATATTTTTTTTTAAATATTTTATTAATTGACATTGACAAGAGTTGCTAATAGTTTCTTCTCTACTCAATGTGAACGACTATAATGAAAGTACATGGACAAAAGTGTAATGTGAGGTTTTCCTTGCCCTGCCCTAATAGTGATGGATGACTCCTGCCTTGCTTTGGAGGCCGTCCTCACCCCATCTTGAAACACGAGGGGAGGGGGAGACCATGGTAGAGCCCAAAGCCTTATTAAGCATTAAAGTAGATTACTGTAGACATTTTGGCATTTAAGCATTAGCCTGCTTTACTCTGTAGAGAATGGCCTTGAATTTTAGCCAGACTTCTGAACTTAGGCCCACAACCCTATTATGAGTTTGAGTGTGTGTGTGTGTGTGTGTTATAACTGGAAATAGAGAAGTGATACCTTAGAGAGCCAGGAGTGAAGCAGTAAATATCAACACTAAATGCTGTGTTAGTATCAGTGTTCTAATAGAGAAAGTCTGCAGGGAGATAATGAGTCCGGAAGGAGAAGTGAATGATGGGAGTCATCCGGCCAATTAGATAAGCCAGTGTTGTCCCTAGATGTTTATGGCCAATCAGATAGGCTGTTGGTGCTGTGTCACTGAGTATCAGATATATGAGAACATAAATAACAGGTCCCTACAGTAACAGTCCAGCTCTTATTACCTTACCCCTCCAACCTCGCTGAATGGTCTCGACAACTTTCCACGGGTAGACTAGCCTACACACACACACACACACACACACACACAACAAACAGTGCATAGGTGGAAAAATCAGGTTCTTCATCTCTGCCTCTCATGCAGACTCAATCTGACACTACGCACAGATAAGAGTAATTTAGTATGTCTTGATCCACTCACAGAGCAGTGTTGACTTTATATATTTGAGGTTTGGTTTCCTGTAAAGGTCAGGCATTTTATGTTTTTTATGACATTGTGCAACTTTCCTAGGTAGCTGATCTGAAAGAAGTATAGACAACCTGTCAGGGATGTTTCTGGCCAATATGGCGAGATCTCTAAAAATCCCCCCCCCCAAGACAAATACCAGCTTAAGAAGAAATAACATTTTTTAATTTTACTAATAGAAACACATAAGAAATACAAGTGTGACAACAAGCGTGCAAACATTTTTAAAAAAGGAGAGTCAAAATATTCTGTGCAGCTATAAAATATTTTTTTTTAAATAAAGACAACATAAAAACACATAATATTTACTAATGTGCAATCAAATATTTAACAACAGGTGCATAAGGTGGATAAACAAAAAATACAAAAAAAAGACTGCAAAAAATTGCATTATGTGTGCTATTACGGCAGTTTCTAACTGTCTTAAAACTGGACACATAATAACACATAATTTAGTGTGAAAGTGGGGATGGTGGCAACCTCTCCCATCCTCCCTCCTGGGAAATACAACGTCTGGTGGGATCTGAAATGGCCCCCTACTAACCATCTCAGTCCTTGCACTGTCTGAAATTGCTGGCCAATATGCAGGATCTGAGGCACTGCCTGTACAGAATGAGTTGTTGGATCTTGACTAGCCGGCAGACAGGAAGCAGTAGCAGAATGTGATGCACTTGATTCTTCGCCTGGAGAAATTCCAAGAATAAGTCATTAATTTTCACTGAAAAAATCTTATAGCCCTTTATTAGATGATTACTGAAAACTGATTTAACAGAATTAATACTAATAATATCTTACAATACAGTTAAGAATAATTCAGGTTATAGATTCACTTACAATAACACAGGAAAACATCCACTCAAAATGAGGGAAATAATTATAGATGCTGTCCCATAATAAAGATGGTGCTATTAAAACTTGTCTGGATCTGGTACAACTTTGCCTGAATCTGACTGACAAGTAGGCAAAACTGTTGAGTCAGCTGTACATGTGTCTTGACCTTTACATTTGATCACATATGAAAAAAACATTGGATTAAAACACATCACCATGAAATTATAGGTGACAGGTACAATTATAAGAAAAGACCATCACCACAATCTTAATAAAAAAGTAAATAGGCTACTTACTCTCAGAGGGGATTGATTGTGTTGATGGTTCCCCTTCAGTGGCAGCAGCATCTTCTTTGCCTCTCCCCAAAAATGTATTGAAAGCATCTGTCATATTTAGTTGCAAAATAATAAATTCTAAAGTGCAAATGTTCAGAACACTTCAGACACTGCAACTAACCAGCTCACCACTGCAATTGTTTCTGCAACATTTTAAAACCATTTTGTCTTGAAATATTGATCTAAACTGGCCTTCCACCCTTTAAACTGGCCTTCCACTTGACTCACCCACCGTCCACACCTGGCCCCGCCCCCTCCCTATACAGTCAGCAATATAATTTCACTGATAACAAATAATTAAGTCTTGACTTAATGTGTTATTCGTTTTATTTGTCAGCGTTTTTCCTATATTATATTCAGAGCGTTTAGGGAAAACACTATTTTTATAATAATTTTTTTTGAGGGAGGTATATATTGTTCAGGGCGGGTGTGGGCGGGGGAGTGCCCAATCGGCGCAAAGGAAATAAACCAGGCAGAAAGATCTATGCTAAGGGGAAAAGGGCTCTATATTCAGAGGTTGATTGCAAGCAATTTTACTGTACATGCTCCACACCTGACTCCTAGACCTGGGTTCAAATACTACTTTGAAATCCTTTCAAATACTTTAGTTAGGCTTGATTGAGCTTTCCTGGCGTGGAACCAATAGAATTGTCAAAAAATTCAAACCCCAAACCCAGTCCATCTTGCACAGGCAGGTTAAAGCAAACAGTGAAAGTGTCTGAAAGATTTAAAGTAGTAATTGAACCCAGGTCTGCTGGCTCCTGACATTGCCTACTCCAGGTCAACCTATAGAGTGTAAACCATAAAAATCGGACTTGTGCTCCGCTGCTTTATAAACGTTAGGTAAACAAGCCTGGTAAACAAAACCCTATGTAAAGAAGGTTAAAGGTTCAAGCAGATCCTCAGGGTCTGTCTGACTGGCACACATTGACTGTTTACATGACCCAGATTAAGCCTATAGTTGTAGACTGAAAAGCACTTTCAATTCCCCATTGAGCTTCCTTTTCAATTCAGCCAGGACTAGGGGGAAACTGGCCCACAGTGTAGTTCCGTTTGTCTTTGGTTTGTCTGTAGGTATGCTCAGAAAGGCACTCCAATACAGTAAGGTTAAGGTTTGGTTCAGAAAAAGATTCACAGTTAAAGTAATTAGTTCCACCACCCGTTCCATTCTGTTTGATTACATCTCATGCTACATACATTTGGAACCTTTTAGAACCTATTTTATTTCTAAATGTCATGCATTCTTTGAAGGTAATACGATTTAAGCTATTAGGTGCTTATGAATGTGCATATACAGCCATGCAGAAATGAGTTCAAAGCATGCTTTGGGATTGAAGAGACCAACCCAGTCAAAAGGTGCAACCATGCATATGGCTGACTTCGTCAGTAAAATTAAGGAAATAAATCATGAGCAAGCGAAGTGTAAAATATTATTGTTTCATCTACATCAAAGTTAGAAATGGCAGTTGTCATCACAGCAGAAATATCAGGCAAGGCATGTCTGGGTGTTTAGGCCACATGTCACAAATTGATAGGCTATTCATTAGAATCACTGATAGAATATGCTGTCTAAACAGCTACATCAATTCCACATTTCCACTGGGGAAATACACATTATTTTACAAAGTGCAGGTACACCATTGATGGTCTTAAATGTCCTCTTCATTATTTGTATTAGTATCAATAGTCCCTATATCGAATGTGGCCAAGCTGAGATCTATAATAAATGTTTTTTCATGGACACGGGCCGTACGTTGACGCTCGCGCCCTGCCCTGAGTGCCCTCGCTCCTCGTCTTTGGCACATACAACCACGCGCAGCAGAACGTTGGACAGAATATCCTGGTAGAGACTGATGCAGACCCATCCGGGCAGGTAGAGGAGCGTGATTAGGCCCATGAAGTTGAATGGATAGTGGGAATAGTCCCAGGAGCATGCACCGTACTGTCGCAGAGCCAGACCCCAACAGAACTCCCAGGTGTAGATGAAGCAGATATAGATGGGGAGCCGCCTCCAGGTGCTCCAGCCCCGTCTGAAGTGCAAATGCAGGTAGAGTTTCTCTACCACGAAGCTGCAGCTCCCGTACATCAGGAAGGACCACAGGGACGTGTGACCGCTCATGGTCCGGTCCGATTTCTCCACAAGGTTGAATATCGAGGTAAAAATGACCTCGTCCAGAAAGCCGTGCATTCCAAAGAAGAGGAATCGCACAACATCGGGCAGACCGTTATTAGGCAGCGGCTCGAGGGTGCGCTCTGCCGGGGTAGCCAGGGTCCGTTTCCCGGGCCAGTGGTAGCGCAGCCGCGAAAGCCCCTTGTGGAATACTTGGGTGAAGTACAGGGCCAGTAGGTAGTGAACTACGAGATGAGTGGCAGAGACTATTCTAACGTGCTCGGTAAGCGTGTTTATATTCCCAATCAGGATCTGCAACCCGATGTACACAGAGGGATAGAAAACAAGGTGAAAAACCACTGGGCATCCTTGAAAGCACTTCTTTTGCGAATATATTTTTTCCATCAAGAAATGGGTCAGCGAGTGCATGATGCAAAGGTACGGGGAGGAAAAGCCGAACAGTTTGGGATCACTGTCAGCCAAAACCCCCTGTGCCGACGACAGGAGGATATCCAAAGTGACACCGTGCATCCCATAGAAATAAAGCCGCAACCATTGTGGCAGCTCTGTAATTGATTCGTCCGCCTCGTCCCCTGCCTCGCTGGATGGATCTCTCTGCCGGTGCTTCCTCGCTGCTCTCAGGCTGCCACTTCCCTGTCCTGTCCGGCTCCGCGGGCTCTCTCTCCGCCAGCTGGCCATGGTTGATCTCTCTCTCCTCGGAGAGAATCAGAGACCAGCTCTTGTTTTTTTGTTCCTAGCACATTATGTACTTGTAACGGAGCTTCCGCAGTGTCATTAGCAGCTTTGCACCTGGCAGCGCGCCTGATCAACAGCAAAGATCTTCTATTATATTGATAAGATAGTCGAGTGACCGCTTTAACAACGGAAATATATGTCCTCAAAGATGGAAGGCAGGTGGGTGGAAGTGAGATCAGGTGGGACCATTCTAGCCAATGAGAGGGCAGATACGCTTGTGAACAAAGGCACGAAAGTCAAAGACAGTAGGCCTACAGTATTTTATTTTTTATTTTTTATTTAACCTTTATTTAACTAGGCAATTCAGTTAAGAACAAATTCTTATTTACAATGACGGCCTACCTACAGGGTCAGCCATAGTAGTACTGCGAATTAGGGTTTAGTGCCTTGCTCAAGGGCACATTGACAGGTTTTTCACCTTGTCGGCTCAGGTATTCGAACCAGCGACCTTTCGGTTACTGGCCCAACACTGTAACCGCCAGCTACCTGCCGCCCATAAAATATATGAAGATATGCAGAAACAGCTTCTCCAATTGAAATCCCAGAACATGCTTGTAGGTAATGTCATGGCGACATTGGCTAGCTTGATAAATTGAATACTTTTGGTAAACATAATTGAGCAATGGGGTCTCACAGTAGCCCTAGTCCTGTATGTCTGTAAGCCCAGCATAATGGCCTAATTAATATACCCTACTGTAAATGTGTCTGTAGGCTAGTGTACCACTATACAAGTCCTGAACTATACAGATAGAATAGCCTAATCCACTGCAGTTTGGTCTCAGACAGTATTTTGGGATCGTGTCATGTGCAGGATCTCTCAGTTTCCTAGGTAACTATGTTTCCCACAAGCCTCTGCTCCATGAGTTATATTCACTCTGTGTGTTCAAAATTCTCTCTCTGGGACCTATAGCCTGCTTTTACTGAGGTATAAACAGCATACTGGGCCCTGCTTTTAATATGATATTACTGTGATATAAACACCCACTGGATAAATGCAGACTCCCATCTGCAGCAGCAATGTTATTTGTCAAACATATCCTTTTGTATAGACTAGGCTAACAAACATGTCCTTCAACTGCACAGTCTCTCTACTTAGTTTACATCTCAACAGTCCAGACTTGAAGCCCAATTCAGATTCTCCCCTTTCTACCGGAAACCTGTACTCACTGACTCCCCCTCAGGGATTTAAAAAATCAGATTGATGTAAGACATATGGCAGTCTCTGAGTCTGCATTGTCAGCCAACATTTGGGTATGTAGGCTTATGCCTGGGGTGAATCGGGAATGGGCAAAAATGTCAAAATACAACAAAGATCAACGTATCAAAGTGAACCACAAAATACTTGTATTTTGAAATGTGTTTAGTTAAAATACTTGTATTTTGTATTTTAAAATACAGAAATACATTTGTAAGTAGCCGGCCCGAACAACAACAACATTCTCAGTAAAGATTACAGAAATATTTTACTTGCTATGACTGTGATATGTTGTTGTGTATCTTCCTTAGTTGAATGCACTGACTATAAGTCACTCTGGATAAGAGTGTCTGCTAAATTGTCAAAATATAAATGTACAGTGGGGAGAACAAGTATTTGATACACTGCCGATTTTGCAGGTTTTCCCACTTACAAAGCATGTAAGCCAACTCCTCCATACAGATCCTTCAGGTTTCGGGGCTGTCGCTGGGCAATACGGACTTTAAGCTCCCTCCAAAGATTTTCTATTGGGTTCAGGTCTGGAGACTGGCTAGGCCACTCCAGGACCTTGAGATGCTTCTTACGGAGCCACTCCTTAGTTGCCCTGGCTGTGTGTTTCGGGTCGTTGTCATGCTGGAAGACCCATCTTCAATGCTCTTACTGAGGGAAGGAGGTTGTTGGCCAAGATCTCGCGATACATGGCCCTATCCATCCTCCACTCAATACGATGCAGTCGTCCTGTCCCCTTTGCAGAAAAGCATCCCCAAAGAATGATGTTTCCATGCTTCACGGTTGGGATGGTGTTCTTGGGGTTGTACTCATCCTTTTTCTTCCTCCAAACACGGTGAGTGGAGTTTAGACCAAAAAGCTCTATTTTTGTCTCATCAGACCACATGACCTTCTCCCATTCCTCCTCTGGATCATCCAGATGGTCATTGGCAAACTTCAGACGGGCCTGGACATGCGCTGGCTTGAGCAGGGGGACCTTGCGTACGCTGCAGGATTTTAATCCATGACGGCGTAGTGTGTTACTAATGGTTTTCTTTGAGACTGTGGTCCCAGCTCTCTTCAGGTCATTGACCAGGTCCTGCCGTGTAGTTCGGCTGATCCCTCACCTTCCTCATGATCATTGATGCCCCACGAGGTGAGATCTTGCATGGGAGATTGACTGTCATCTTGAACTTCTTCCATTTTCGAATAATTGCGGCAACAGTTGTTGCCTTCTCAACAAGCTGCTTGCCTGTTGTCCCGCAGCCCATCCCAGCCTTGTGCAGGTCTACAATTTTATCCCTGATGTCCTTACACAGCTCTCTGGTCTTGGCCATTGTGAAGAGGTTGGAGTCTGTTTGATTGAGTGTGTGGACAGGTGTCTTTTATACAGGTAACGAGTTCAAACAGGTGCAGTTAATACAGGTAATGAGTGGAGAACAGGAGGGCTTCTTAAAGAAAAACTAACAGGTCTGTGAGAGCCGGAATTCTTACTGGTTGGTAGGTGATCAAATACTTATGTCATGCAATAAAATGCAAATTAATTATTTAAAAATCATACAATGTGATTTTCTGGATTTTTGTTTTAGATTCCGTCTCTCACAGTTGAAGTGTACCTATGATAAAAATTACAGACCTCTACATGCTTTGTAAGTAGGAAAACCTGCAAAATCGGCAGTGTATCAAATACTTGTTCTCCCCACTGTATATGTGAAAATGAACCAAAACGAACTTCAAAGCACACTGGGTATTATTTTTGGCCTTGTTTCGTTCCGGAACTCATTAGAATAATACTGCAAATGCTTTGCAATTGTTAATTTTTACATATACAATACATTTACACTGAACAAAAATATCAACTCAACAAGTGTTGAGCTGAAATGAAAGATCCCAGAAATTTTCCATATGCACACATCCCTGTAAGTGAACATTTCTCCTTTGCCAAGATAGTCCATCCACCTGACAGGTGTGGCATATTGAGAAGCTGATTAAACAGCATGAGCATTACACAGGTGCACTTTGTGCTGAGGACAATAAAAGGCCACTCTAAAATGTGCAGTTTTGTCACACAACACAATGCCACAGATGTCTCAAGTTTTGAGGGAGTGTGCAATGCATATTAATTTCTTTACCATAAGCCGCCTCCAACGTCGTTTTAGAGAATTACTTTCTAATGGCCTGACAACCGCAGGCCACGTGTATGGTGTTGTGTGGGCGAGCGGTTTGCTGATGTCAACGTTGTGAACAGAGTGCCCTATGGTGGCTTGGGGTTTTGGTATGGGCAGGCATAAGCTACGGACAATAAACACAATTGCGTTTTATCAATGTCAATTTGAATGTACAGCGATACCTTGATGAGATCTTGAGGCCCATTGTCGTGCCATTCATCCGCCGCTATCACCTCATGTTTCAGCATGATAATGCACAGCTCCATGTCACAAGGATCTGTACACAATTCCTGGAAGCTGAAAATGCCTCAGTTCTTCCATGGCCTGAATACTCACCAGACATGTCACCCATTGAGCATGTTTGGGATGCTTTGGCTCGACGTGCATGACAGCAGGTTCCGGTTGCCGCCAATATCCAGCAACTTCACACAGCCATTGAAGAGGAGTGGGACAACATTCCACAGCCTGATCAACTCTATGCGAAGGAGATGTGTTGCACTGCATGAGGCAAATTGTGGTCTCACCAAATACTGACTGGCTTTCTGATTCACATCAGCAACAGACACATATCTGTATTCCCAGTCATTATTTAAAAAATAAAAATGTATGTAACCTTTATTTAACTAGGCAAGTCAGTTAAGAACAAATTATTATTTACAATGATGGCCTACACTGGCCAAACTCGGACGACGCTTGGCCAATTGTGCACCGTCCTATGGGACTCCCAATCACAGCCTGCTTTGATACAGTCTGGATTAAAATCAGGTTGTCTGTAGTGATGCCTCTAGCACTGAGATGAAGTGTCTTAGACCACTGCGCCACTTGGGAGTGGTCATGGGAAATCCATAAATTATGGCCTAATTTATTTATTTCAAGTGACAGATTTCCTTATTATGAACTGTAACTCAGTAAAAAAAAAAATTGTAATCGTTGCATGTTGAGTTTATATTCATGTTCATGTGTCACACCCTGATCTGTTTCACCTGTCTTGGTGCTTGTCTCCGCCCTCCTCCAGGTGTCGCCCATCTTCCTCATTATCCCAGTGTATTTATACCTGGGTTCTCTGTTTGTATTTTGCCAGTTTGTTTTGGTCATCAAGCCTACCAGTGGTTGTCCTCTTGCACCTGTCTTTTGCTAAAGTTCATGTTTTCTAGTTTTCCTGGTTTTGACCATTCTGCCTGCTCTGAGCCTGTCTGCCGTCCTGTACCTTTCGGACGGTGTAACGGACCTCTGCCTGCCCTTGACCTGTCGTTTTGCCTGTCCCCTGTCTATGTAATAAACCTTTGTTACTTCGACACTGTCTGCATCTGGGTCTTCTCCTGAAATGTGATAGTTCAGTATATGTTTAGTTTATTTAGCAGACGTTCTTATCCCACAAAAGTGCCATCTGACTTCTGATACCAATGCAAGGTAAAAGGGGGGGCAGTATAGAAAAGTATTACAGCTCTGGAAGGTCTCTTGTTACAAAATGCATTGGAGTGTAGTTAAGCCCAGGGTAAAATACAAATGACTAAATACTCAGAAGTAATTGAAACACATATTTGAAATACATGTAACAGAAGTACTGTCCATTTCTGGGGTGAATGAGTGCACACTTCAGTGGAATCAGAAAAGGGTTCTGGCTTGTCGGAAGTGGGCAAAAGTCCAGTTAACTGAAATGTGTCTGTTTGACCAGAGTGTGGTGCTGATGAGTTAGATTTGAATACCCACTGCAACCCTAATAAGGTGACGATGTTCTGGTTGGGTTGACTTGCTGGAGTGTCATCATGTAGTCGAGAGTGCTGGAGTGCAGACAAGGGGGTTAGTTGGGCCCTGTGGGTTTAGTTGGCACTGTCTGATAGGACAGAGACACAAGATGGTTGGTTTGTGAAAGAGGTAGCTGGAATAAAACAGTGTGGACACTCAGAGGGTACAGATTGGTGTATGTGATACTGTGGGCTACAGAGATTACACACACACACACACTGTCACTATTATTGTATCAATGGGGAATCTGCCTTCTCTACTGTGACCAGTAGATAGCGTCAGTGTAACATATATGGTGGCATGGGCACGGCCTTGTCTTCTGTACAGCTCTGTCATCAATTCACTGAAATATCAAACCAGATATTGTTACACCTATGCTCTTTATGGACTATGACAAATAATGTCTCATTACCGTCATTACGATCCTTAAACATGAGTCAATGTGTGCTGGGGACAAAAACATGGGGTGAGGTAAATTCCACCTGCCTTCCATTTTTTCACGACAGATAATCATCTTTTTGACTGCAGATATATTAGGATGTAAATATATTAGGTGCTTAATATTGTAACCCCATTACCATTACATTTTCTCAGCATCTCTGTATCTATAACCTGATAAATGGGTATGTGGATGGGCAGATGTTATATTGCTACGTGATGCTTGACTAATATTTATGATGTCCCTACATGATATTGAGTCTTAATATGACTCTAACCAGGTCTCAGGCATGCACTTTCAATGAGACTCTCTGAAATGCAATTTTACATCCCATTTCCTCCCATTTGAGCTGTTATTCATTGGTCTAGGCCAGCGCCTAGCTTTGTCCCTCAGGCACAGAGGGGATAGGCTGAGGGAGGTGTGTGTGTGGTGTGTGTACAACAAAACAAACAGAGTAAAGAAGCTTCGGAACTGAGACACGTCCTCATTCGCACCACCATCACAACCCACTGTTACAGCTGATGCTGGCTGTTTGATAATGAGTAAAAGGGGAAGCAGGAGAAGCACTGAGATGATTCTGATGGTTCAGACACATTCAGGGCCGTCACAATTCCCGAGTGTGGATCCCGAGTCTTGTTCACAGTTCAGAGCTCATTAGGAATTCTGCTCACCTCCGGGGGCCTAGAGGGCCTGGTCACAGTAACACAACACTCTGCAGTAACCCTGCCTCAATCCTCCTCACCCACTCCTTACCTCGCCCCCTCACAGAACCACAGCTCTCACCCTGTCTCACCCCTCCTCACCTCACATAAACCTCCTCCTCACTGAAACAACTCTTACACTGCCTCACCCCCCCCATCCACTCCTCTGCTCACCCCCTCCTCACTGAAACACAACTCTTACACTACCTCATCCTTCTACTTCTCCATCCTCCCCCTCCTTCCAGAAAAACAACACACTGCTTCACCCTTCTCACCTTACCTTCCTCCCTCTCCCTTCCTCTCCTCTCCTCTCCCCTCCCTCCTCACCCTCTCTCTCTCCCCCTGAATACTTGACCATGCCAAAACATTCCTAATCAGGTAATTAGCACTAGGCCTCTGTTCTCTATCTGTCTACCACTAATTAGCCTTGTGCCCTCTCCATCTCCCCCTATCTCCCCCAGTTAGCCCTCTATCCTCTCTCTGTCCTCAGTCACCTTCAGTATCTCTCTGTCTAGCCAGGCAGAGCTGGACTGGAGGACGGGACTGTTTGATGCTCACCCCAGAGGTCACAGACACTGAGACAGACTTCCTGTGGGCGGAGTGTGTCTCTGCATTCTGATTCTCTACCTCCCTAACAACCCCCTGAAGAGTAGAAGATTTGCCACTAGCCTAGACTCTTGATAGGTTAGAGGGTGTGTCGGCCATCTTGTTGACACTTATCCCGTCCTCTCAGATCTTTGAGTGCGCGTCAGTAAGGAAGGAAGGGAAGCGAGGTAGATAAATGGAACATCCTCTATTTTTGTTTATTCATAGTGCATTCTGAGGGTCTCTGACAGGTGATGCGGGTCAGAGGCGTATGAGGCGCACGGACGGACGCACGCACGCACGCACGCACGCACGCACACACACACACACACACACACACACACACACACACACACACACACACAAAGGATATCATGTCCTGTCTGGTATAGTGTAGGCAGCTGATGGGGTGTAGTGAAGGAAGTGGCTCCATGCTAACATGTGTGACACCAGGAACAAGAAGAGCAGCTGATGCTGGTGGTGATGTTTACCCTCAACCTGACCTCTAACCTTTAACCCTTATTAGTGAGCGCTACTCTCCTTTTGGCACGGTGGCTTTATGGCTCACTGTATGGCTGCTAGAAAACTAACACTACTTTGCTGTACCTTACTTCTTGTCTTTGTGTTGAGTTACTGTGATGTGAAACAAATGACTAGCCAGCATTCAGTCAGTGTCAGTGTAGAGATGCAGCAGTCTGGTGATAGAGAATAGAGATGTCTAGTGGAGATGCTGTTTCTTATAATAGAGATGTAGATAGAGATGTGTCTCTGCTCTCAACAGATAAGACAAGAAAATACACACTCCTTCTAATGAGCTCCCAGGGCATTCTGACTACAAAAGCAGATTGACTGCTCGTGTCTGTGTGTGTATTTCATCTCCTGTGTTTATTTTTATTTCTTTTTAAATAGCGTGTGGGTAGGTAAGAGGTTACGGAAAAGGCTAAACTCACATTCAGCAGGTTGTTGATTTCCAATCTATCTGTGATCAGCTCTGAAGATGAACTTCCACTCTGTGAAAAGTACAATACATCCAACTCCCTTATGTAGCTACAGTACAGTACATCTTGTTAGTGGAGCTACATTACATTTCCCTAGCAGGGCCACTGTGCATGTCTCTGTTAATGTTTAAAGCATGTACACTGAGTGTACAAAACAGCTCTTTCCATGACATAGAATGATCAGGTGAATTCAGGTGAAAGCTATTATACCTTAACTGGTGTCACTTGTTAAATCCACTTCAGTCAGTGTAGATGAAGGGGAGGAGACAGGTTAAAGAAAGATTTTTAAGCCTTGAGGCAATTGAGACATGGATTGTGTACTGTATGTGTGCTATTCAGAGGGTATGGTAGTAGGTGCCAGGCACACTGGTTTGAGTGTGTCAAGAACTGCAACACTGCTGTGCTTTTCCACGCTCAACAGTTTCCTAGGTGTATCAAGAATGGTTCACCACCCAAAGGACGTCCAGCCAACTTGACACAACTGTGGGAAGCATTGGAGTCAACATGGTCCAGCATCCCTGTGGAACGCTTTCAACACCTTGTAGAGTCCATGCCCCTACGAACTGAGGCTGTTCTGAGAGCAAAAGGGGGTGCAACTCAATATTAGGAAGGTGTTGCTAATGTTTTGTACACTCAGTGTATATTGCGTATATATTGCCTTTGTATTCCAACCAGCCCTCGCTAAGCCAGAGGACATATCTATTCTTCTCTATTATCACGTATAGATAATTTTGGGGTGGAATTTTCCTTTAAGGACATCATGACCAACTGGCTAACTGATGGTTAGGGGTGGGTAGGAGGACTATTAGTGACTGGTATTGAGTTACTTTCCCCCTTTAGTCATCAAACGATCCATCGACTGTACATGCACTTAGAGAGAGTATAGGGCAGACAGACAAGCTGAGCAGCTGATGAGATTATTTGTGTATTTGCCAGGCACTATGTACAAGTAATATTGCACGAGATTAAGCTACACAGACTATTTCCAAATTCAGCCAACATTTTGTTTACTTGAGTAATGATCCGATGATATGGCATCCAGGGTTCATTAATTTCCCCTTTGAAAGTGAACTACATACGATCTGCTTTGAATCATACAGTAGCTTACATCTGAAAATATAGGACCAAGGATTGCATCAAGAACTCTCAAGCACACAGGAGTAATAGGATGGAGCTCATTACTATGGACGAACACATCATAATACTGACATCTCAGCACACTAGAGACTAGAGACTGGAGCATAGAGAGAGAAAGAGAGAGAGAGAGAGAGAGTATGTGTGTGAGAGAGAGAGAGAGAGAGAGAGAGAGAGAGTATGTGTGAGAGAGAGAGAGAGAGAGAGAGAGAGAGAGAGAGAGAGAGAGAGGGAGAGTTTCATCACATCTGTGAATATGCAACAGTGGGGCTGACAGTCCAGTGGTGCTCCTTCACTTCGCTGTTCCCAGGTCAGGTGGACGAGATGATACAGTAACCAGGGTTGTATTCATTAGGCGTTAAACAGACTGAAACAGTGAGGCACTAACAGAATTTGTCCAATAAGAAACGCTTGTATTTGTTATGTTTGCTATGTGTGCCTTAATGAACACAGCAGTAAAAACACATTCATAACACCAGCAATAGAGTAACCTGCCATGAGAGGCTGAGGTTCTTTATCTGATATTGAAGGTCGTAGTGTGCCAGAATGTTACTGGGGGAAGTTTAAAGAGCTGCAGAGAGTTGCAGCCTCCGTGTGTAATCATCTATTCTATAAACCCCCACATGTCTGTTTATGCTAAGTGAACTCCTGCTTCTGAAGGCTTTCTCCTTGAGACCCCGCATCACACACACAAACACATGGATGCATCACGCACGCACGCACGCACGCACGCACGCACGCACGCACGCACGCACGCACGCACGCACGCACGCACGCACGCACGCACGCACGCACGCACGCACGCACACACACACACACACACACACACACACACACACACACACACACACACACACACACACACACACACACACACACACACACACATCCTGCTGTGTTTTAAGCTCTCTCCAGCGAGGTGCCAGGGGAGTGTGAGGCCAGTGTCAGCCATTAGAGTCCATCCACCATCAGACAAGCATCAGATGTCTGTCTGTCAAAGAGGAGAAAAGGACCAGTGAAGGACATCAGCTGGTACACAGAGATGAAATGATAAAACAGAATATCTCTCCTCTGACAATGCCCTGCTTGCTCTCCTCTCTCTGAATGCAGTCAATGACCACAACAATGCCCAACATTAAAATTACCAAAATAATCCAATGCATAAGATGGATATAATGTGTGTGCGTGGGCATGCAGGCATGCATATGTTGTGTGTGTGCCTGCATTTGTGTGTGTGTGTGTGTGTGTGTGTGTATGTGTGTAATCTGTGTATCAGCAGCACTGAGTCTGCAGTATTCAGTTTTCTGAGGAGAGCGTGTGAGAGATATTTCTTTAACCCAGTGCTGCAGCCTCTGGCCTACTCTCTCTCTTCTCCTCTGTCTCATCCATAACCATCGTTCAGGCCTGGTTCAAACACAGCCCCAGCCTCTTTAACAGCCACAAAGACAAAAAGACATGTAAGCCAACCCCTCACACCCTTTCTCAACCACAACCACTAAATTATTCAGAAGTGTATTCCATTATTAGGCGCTAACTCAATGATTCTTTGTCAACATATCTTCTGACAAAGAGAGTAAACTGTAGTTGTAGCACAGCTGTGGAATCTACTGGCCTTGCCCCAGACCTGCAGCCCCAGTCCCAGCCTGCAGATTGTCTGGGAGTGTGTGTGTGTGTGTGCCTATGATAATCAGCGGTGCTGTTCTAATGATTGGATTGCCATGCAGCTCACATCCGAGCACACAGAGCAGGCTGGGAGGGACACACACACACACACACACACACACACACACACACACACACACACACACGCTCAGAGAGCAGGCAGAGGATACTGTGACAGCTTTGAGGTCGATATGGTGAGCAGGGGTACTAGGCAATTTCACCCTGTGTGTGTGTGTGTATGGGTGGGTGTTTGTGAAAATGTGTGTGCGTGTGTGCGTTTGCTGGGTATTGTGTATGCATGTGTGGGTGTGTGATGGGGTCACTGGGCCGAGGCGTCCACACACGGTTCTATTTTGATTTGCATAATCCTGGCTTTGATTTCCACAGGGTGCTTGGTCTCCACAGGTGACTAGAGTTAGGAAAATATTCCTCCATGTTAAAGACATTACATCTACAGCATAACACAATTAAACAGAGCAGAACTAACTAAACATAGCCACAATGACAGAAACAGCATGAAAAGAAGAAACATATTAATATTTTATGTCTAAAACCTCCAGAGTAGCAGCACTTTGGGAAAGAACACAAACACATCTGAATAAAGGAAGTCATCCAAGACATTTCCTGTGAAGTCTGGGTTAGAGAAGGTGACAGTGGTGTCTCTCTAAGATGGCTGCCGAGGTTTGACCCAGTGACACACTTCTCCCGCCATCTGTCTCTGAGACCCAGAGGAGGACTGAACCGGAGCTGCAGTCTCATCAAACACACCACAAACAGGGACCCATACATAACAGTGTATGTGTGACTGTGTGTGTGTGCACGTGTGCGTGTGAGGATACATCTCTCAGCCGGTTTAATGTTTACCCACCGTGCCAGAGCTAATTTGTGAACAATTCCGTCTTAGTACACACACTCTCTATAAAATGCTGGGTTGTTTGGTTGACCCAACTGCTGGGTTGTTTGGATGACCAAACCGCTGGGTTGTTTGGATGACCCAACCGCTGGGTTGTTTGGTTGACCCAACTGCTGGGTTGCTGGCGTTGGGTCACTTAGTTGGGTTGTTTTCTTTAAAATCTGCTGGGTTATTGATGCTGGGTGCTGGGTTATTGGTGTTTGGTTATTGAGATATGATCCAGCGGGACATGATCAACAGGAATGACATTTACTCTCACGGTTGGCCAATAAGATTTAGCAAAAAGACACGACCCTAATAAGCCACGGCTCCTGAGCATAACCTAAGGCACGGATGCCCAGACTTTAGTTACATAGGATCTTATTTTTCCACCCTCTTCCTAACGCGGACTACAACCCCCCCCCACGATCACGTCTGTCGACTCGTCCAATTCATGTATGTATTTTTTAAGATGCTCCCTTAAATCCTCATCCATCATTTCACAGCGCCGTGCAACAGAATTTCTGGATAGCTGAACCTCCTTAATAGCGGAAATGATTTTTCTGCCTCTAAAAATGCCTCTTTTACCATTTCTCCATCCTGGAACGGTTTCTTGTGCTTTGCTAGTATGCGACTCACCCGGAATGATGCGATAGGTGGCTGCCTTGAGCTGGGCCTTTTAAAGATTGATTGTTGGGCAGCTAGTTGAGACTTCAACTCTTTTATTTTTCTCTCACGTAGTTCAATTTTAGCTGGAAAATCACTTTCATATTTCTTGTTAACAGTTTTGAAATGCCTCTCGACATTTCCCTTCTTAGCAAGAGCTACGTTTGAATGGCAGATCAGACACACCCATTTTGAATTTGTTGTGGTGAAAAAATCATCTTCCTCCCACTCACTGTGAAAGTGGTAATATGAGTGGTCCAGCACTCATATTAAAAACGTAACCACAACTTGATAGAAAAAAACAACTACCACTGGAACAACAAAGAATATTCTGTTACACTTCTATAACAAGTCTCGCAAGTGTGAAAATGTGAATATACTAACTGTCGACGGTTGCTATGGTAGTGACAGTTTGTAAAACAAATGTAGCAACTATAGTGCAGCGGGTTGGTCCAATTTTGTCCTTCAAGCTGTTTAAAATATTTTTGCTGTGCAGTAATATTCGAGAAAGACGCTAACCTGTAAGCAATGCATACGGTGCTTCAGAACTGTTGACCGCGATCGATGCCCTTGGCACCAATGACCTAAGGATTACTTTCAAAAAGACGCAGATGCTAGGTCAAACCAGTATGAGAGTAAAAAAATACCCAACTGATGGTTAAATTAACCCATATTTGTGTATTCTGGTTGGCTCAAAATAAACCAACCTGCTCTGTCCACTATGTAAATGTGCAATATGCATAAATAGCACCACCATTTCCTGGTTGCTAAAATTCTAATAGTTTTCAGTTTATGTGACAAAACAAGCAATGTATAGTGTAGAGAATCGTTGTAACATTGTTTTCAATAACCACAAATATTTCATTTTCAGCTGGTTTGAAGCTGGTGTACAAAACCACAAATAAAAGATGCAAAACCCGGCATCATTAACCTAACTTAAAGAAAACAGTGGGTTTACCCAACTGGCTGAGTCAAAATAACCCAACTGTCATGGTGCAAAAGGCAGGACACGAGGCACAGCGCTGAAGTATAAAGACTCCTCTATTGCCTTGCAAAAACAACAAACAAGGGAATGCCACAACCAGGAACTGGTATGCAGAATGCACAGACAAAGATCCACACACAGATGGGGAAATTACCCAACTTAAATAGGATCCCAATTAGAGACAACGCAGGGCAGCTGCCTCTAATTGGGGAGCAACAAAACCCAAACAGAGTTTTCCAGAACTCTCTCCTGTCAGGCCCTGACTTTAGCCAGCAGACAAACATAGAGATGCCTGGCAGCTTCCCCACGGTCTGGACCTGACACCAACGTGTGTTCTGTCCAATATTTACCCAAATTCGGTTGGTTTTAACCCAGCATTTTTCAGAGTGTCATAAGGAAAGACATAAACAAGTAATATAATATTAATAAAACAAGCACCTTATTGAAAGAATGAGGTTAGGGGAATACATTTTCTCATTCAAACCTGTAAAAAATGTGCAAGTTATCACCATCATAGCCATAACATTATATACAATATTCATCTGAGGGATAATGTCATCAACATATATCTGGAATTACATCACATAATAAGAATGAGGAATATAATAACAGTGATTGGCTTTTACAACTTCAATTTTATCTGTACATCCATTACACTAGGCCTATAGCCTATCACGTGTCAGACCGGGAACAATTTATAAGCCCAACATTATTTTACAGTCCTATTTTACAAGCTCTTTACATCTCCAAGGCCATGGGAGTCATGAATCAAACATGGCCCATCGGCTTGTGGGATGCCTTCCTCGGGATCTTAGTCTGTTTGACAGCCTGACCTCTCACACGACCCATCTCCTCTGTCGTCTCAGTGTAGGCCAACACCAGGTACACCCTGCACAGGAGGAACAATAGTTTGTTTCAATGCTAGGACTGCGTTCCAAATGGCACCTTATTCCAGTGTAGACATCTTTGATATTTACCTTTACTAGTCCCTATGTCCGTATTGATTCACACTACCTGGAGTGCCTCAACCTAAACCAATTTTGGTCCCCTACGATGCATAACTGCTTGCCCTCACAATCGTACAATAGGATGAACAGACCTGGGACCAGGCTAGCCAAATGTTGATTCTCTGCCAATGTCTTGTGTGTTTGTATAAGTGTGTGCCCTGTAACCCTGGCATATCATATTGTGCTCACCTGGGCTGTGAGGTTGTGTCCTGTGAGGGTGTGATTGTTCCTCAGCCCTTTCGTCAGTCTCAGAAACATGATGTCCAGTATCTCCAGTCCCTGCCGGTCCTTCTACAGTGTCCTCCTCACGAAGGTCTGAGAGCTGACAGTCCACCACACTGTCCTAGAGAGAGAGGAGAGAGAGAGAGAGAGAGAGAGAGAGAGAGAGAGAGAGAGAGAGAGAGAGAGAGAGAGAGAGAGAGAGAGAGAGAGAGAGAGAGAGAGAGAGAGAGAGAGAGAGAGAGAGAGAGAGAGAGAGAGAGAGAGAGAGAGAGAGAGAGAGAGAGCGTCTCCTTCTTGAGCGGTATGACGGCTGCGTGGTCCCATGGTGTTTATACTTGCGTACTATTGTTTGTACAGATGAACGTGGTACCTTCAGGCGTTTGGAAATTGCTCCCAAGGATGAACCAGACTTGTGGAGGTCTACAATTTCTTTTCTGAGGTCTTGGCTGATTTCTTTTGATTTTCCCATGATGTCGAGCAAAGAGGCACTGAGTTTGAAGGTAGGCCTTGAAATACATCCACATGTACACCTCCAATTGACTCAAATGATGTCAATTAGCCTATCAGAAGCTTCTAAAGCCATGAATTTCCCAAGATGTTTAAATCATCAAATCAAATCAAATTTATTTATAAAGCCCTTTTTACATCAGCCGATGTCACAAAGTGCTATACAGAAACCCAGCCTAAAACCCCAAACAGCAAGCAATGCAGATGTAGAAGCACGGTGGCTAGGAAAAAACTCCCTAGAAAGGCAAAACCTAGGAAAAAAACCTAGAGAGGAACCAGGCTCTGAGGGGTGGCCAGTTCTCTTCTGGCTGTGCAGGATGGAGATTATAACAATTTATGGCCATTAAGGCCAGTTCTTTCTCCAAGATGTTCAAATGTTCATAGATGACCAGCAGGGTCATATAATAATAAAAGTAGTTGTGGAGGTTGCAACAGGTAAATACATCAGGAGTGAATGTCACTTGGCTTTTCAGTGCAATAGAGCGCAGGTGCGGTAGAGAGAGAGCGAGATGAAAACAGCAGGTCTGGGACAAGGTGGCACGTCCAATGAACAGGTCAGGGTTCCATAACCGCAGGCAGAAGAGTTGAAACCGGTGCAGCAGCACGACCAGGTGGACTGGGGACAGCTAGGAGTCATCAGTGCAGGTGGTCCTGAAGCATGGTCCTCCAGGTAGGCTCAGGTCCTCCGCGAGAGGAGGTAGAGTGGGAGAGAGAGAGAATTAGAGGGAGCATACTTAAATTCACACAAGACACCGGATAATAACATCAGATTTAACAAACTGACCCTAGCCCCCCGGCACATAGACTAGGGAGGGTCAGGAGACACTGTGGCCTCCTCCACACAGCACAGTCAACTTAGTGTATGTAAACTTCTGACCCACTGGAATTGTTGGAAAAATGACTTGTGTCATGCACAAAGTAGATGTCCTAACCGACTTGCCAAAACTATAATTTGTTAACATGAAATCTGTGGAGTGGTTGAAAAATGAGTTTTAATGACTTCAACCTAAATGTATGTAACACACACACACACACACACACACACACACTTGTGCCTGTCCCAGTAGCGCCCTGACTGATCTAACCCTCACTGCCAGCCTGCATTTGACACTAACAGCTAAAACCTCTCTTTTAACCTCTCTCTCTCCCTCTCTCTCTCTCTCTCTCTCCCTCTCTCTCTCAAACTCTCTCTCTCTTTTAACCTCTCTCCCTCTCTCTCTCTCTCTCTCTCCCACTCTCTCTCTCTCTCTCTCTCCCACTCTCTCTCTCTCTCTCTCTCTCTCTCTCTCTCTCTCTCTCTCTCTCTCTCTCTCTCTCTCTCTCTCTCCCCCACTCTCTCTCTCTCTCTCTCTCTCTCTCCACTCTCTCTCTCTCTCTCTCTCTCTCTCTCTCTCTCCCACTCTCTCTCTCTCTCTCTCTCTCTCTCTCTCCCACTCTCTCTCTCTCTCTCTCCCACTCTCTCTCTCTCTCTCTCTCTCTCTCTCTCTCTCTCCCACTCTCTCTCTCTCTCTGTCTCATACATTAGTAAATAAGAAGATTAGAAATCATCTCACCAGACCTCCTTTTTTTGCCACTGCAATAACGATACATAATTTATTCCCAGAAGTGAGAAATTAAGTTATAAAGTTGAAGCTACACTACCAACACCCGCAAGTACAGGATGCCTGTTAGAGGCAGGTCAATTGTAGTCCACTGCACATTGTAGAGTTGAGTACTGCAAAAAAGAGAGGGATGAAGGAGAGATGGAAGGAATCAAGGAAGAAAGCAGGGAAGGAAGGAAAAAAGATAGTAGAAGGAAAGAAAGAAAGAAAGAAAGAATGAAGGACATTCTGATGTATGGTGACCTTGGGGAGCAGCCACCAGGTGAAATGTATTCTGCCAGTTCTTAGTGACGGTAAATACACACATCTCTGGGGCAGCAGGTAGCCCAGTGGTTAGAGTGTTGGGCCCGTAACTGAAAGGTTGCTGGATCGAATCCCAGAGCTGACAAGGTAAAAATCTGTAGTTCTGCCCCTGAACAAGGCAGGTTAACCCACTGTTCCTAGGCTGTCATTGAAAATAAGAATTTGTTCTTAACTGCCTTGCCTAGTAAAATAAAGATAAAAAATAAATCTCTAACCTCTACTTAACCATGTCATCAAACCAGTGGCTTGTATGTCGCCCTGGGCAAACCCCCCCTAACTGTCGTTTTTATTCAGACATTTGGAACAACACAAATACATAATCATAACATTTACTAATGCATTAGTAGGCTACTGTACAACGTTATAGGTGCGCTATCTATTCCAGTGGGGAGACCTGAGGTTAACCTACCCCCGCCCCCCCTCCCCATCTCATACTTCTGAGTGGGAGACCTTCCCAGGCAGTAGCCTGCCTAGCTCACAAACTAGAATCAGGGCGCCCCACTCCGACA